>OX403592.1:624915-1249830 GCA_948107665.1 Lomographa bimaculata | reverse complement strand
AGTCATTTCATGACTCGCCGAGCTTACTATCGGGGACGTTTCATTAAAGTTCTTTACATACATTACTTTGAATGTGTCTGATTATGTAAATGCTGACCGTGTATGTCACTCGTTTGCCATGCCATCATTAGCTGCTTCTGTTAATGGATTGTTAGCTGATTTATGTGGTCATACACCTCTTTTTTCATTTTTAAGTTTAATTGTATGATGTGCCATTGGCATATATTAATGTACCTAAAACATCTATCCATATAGCATAAATTATATAATGTTAGGGTCATTTGGAAATACTCCTGCTAATTATTAAGTTTCAGACGGTAACTATTTACATTAATTATAAATTTACTACGAAACTTTACTACCAGCAATATAGTTAACGACTCATTATTATATTGGCCGACACTCAGTGACATTCCGTAATAACAACACATGTTTATGTCAAGAGTGTGCGTGTTTTTGTGCGGATGTGCCACATTATAATGAGTCAGTTGTAAATGTCCATACCAATTCTTAACATTCTTTTTGAATATTTTATCATCATGGGGCATAGTAATAATATTATTATGTATATCACTATAACATGTAATTTTAATGTTTACGCTGATCGATTTATAAAGTATAAAGTGCTGATTTAACCGTTTATTTACCGTCGATAATTGTGTAAATACTTTAATAAAATATATCATTATTAATACTAAAGTAAACTTAGTTCTTCCAGCTTAGTTTAAGGTTTGGTTCAAATTAAGTATCCAATCAAGTGATGATTTTAAAACATATGAACTGTTGTTGAAAGTGTATTGCAGACCAGTGTTGCCTGTGCGTGCAGATAGATAATATCGTACATAAAACTAAACGGCGCGCCGCGAAATTTATGAATCGGCCCAAGAGCTGCCTTCCACACAAAAGTTGTTTATTACAGCCTCGCGTAGGGTTGCTAATATATTTTTATTTTATTGCTTCTCTCTACGAACATCATAATTTTCTCTCTTTATATTATTTAGAGCGAGAACGTTAATATCACTATGAATCACAACATAACAGTCTCCCGTTGCGAGTTTTGTAAATATAATCGTCATTATTTACATTTATTTATCGCCGCATTGGAACATAATAATATGATATCACAGCCAAGAAGTTTTATAGTTATCGATCGTTAATAAATTCCGATTAATTAATTTATGTTCCTATTTAACAACTTCGTGACCATGTAAAAAAATAATAGGTTACGTGGAACGTGACTTTAAGTAACGATTTTTGTGAATGATATATGCGATTATATTTATGGTAAAGAAGCTATCAATCATAATGTAAGCAATATTAATGATGTCTGTCATGCGTGAAGCTTTGAATCCATCATCGTAAAATAAACAGTCATGTAAAGGTTGCTTTATTATGATTTTAATAATCGATTCAAGGCAATTTGATTTATTTATAGACATCGAAATTATAACGTTTAAATTGTCGTAACATTAATACTTAACTGATTGTGGGATATCTCAAAATCAATGACAAGGTCTTCAGTTTTTTTTGTATTTAACGTTCGTTCATGTAATAAAAAAAAAATTAAACTTGAACACGCTTGATTACAATATAACCACAACCACAAGAACAGCACCAGTTTTAAATAAAAAAATAATCATCGAAATCGGCTGACAACGAAAGAAGATAGGAGGTAAAACACATAAAAAAAATTATATACAGTCGCATTGAGAACATTCTCCTTTTTTTGAAGTCGGTTAAAAAGTGTTTGTTAATTACTTAAATTAAAATAGCTGATGAATGATTATTATAAAATGAAAATGTAGTCATCATTATAACTGAACACACTCACACGTATGCAAACAAGTTTTCGGATACCTGTGACTATGAGTATGTAATATCTCAAAATGTGATAAGTATATTGAAAATCGTCCTTCCATTTTTAAAAAACTGATTCACTTACATACCAACTATAACATACTTTGTATATAATATCCGGATGACCGAGCTTAGCTCGGTTTTTTGTTTTTGGTAGAATGTGTTTGAATTTGTAGCCTCAAAAAGCTCCATCTAGTGTCGAGTAGAAACAGTTTTTTACATTGGTCATGGCGTAATAGATGGCGCTGAATACCACACAACAAAGCCACCGAGCAGTTCAAAAATAAAAACTGATTATAGCTAATAAACGGATCATTCTTATAACCATAAAAAAAATTGTCATTAAAATGTCACTGTGAACATAAATTTACAAAAAAAAATATTTATTAATAATATTACACTATTAAGTTATAATCTTAAAACAAAGAAATAAAACATAAATAAACATAAACGCTTTCACACTCACAGCCCCACATTAAGTTCTATGACTTGTGTCGTGGATGCCGGACATATTCACATCACACACACAGTCAAAACCAGAACCAGAAACACAATTTTTCCTCGGGGAGAAAACTTGTGTTCCTGCTGGGAATCGAACCCGATACCCTTGCTTAGAAGGCGAATGCCACTCAACAAAGCCAGCGAGCAATTTAAAAAATAAAAACTGATTATTCCAATAACTATTTAAAAAAATTACATTAAAATGTCACTGTGAACATAATTTTTTTATTTATAGTATTACTCGATTCAGTTTTTATCGTGAAACAAAGAAATAATAATATATACGTGTTATTTATTAGAATTTGCTTTCTATCGAAACGCCCAATGTATTAAACAGTTTTCGATTTTGCATGACTAGTGAACACGACAGAAAATAATTCAAAATTACATGCAAACTATCAGAAAATAACAAAATTAGTTACTAAATCACTTCATTATTGTTAGCAAATGGCAAAAAATTTAGAATTCATCCGATTTTTTATGTATTATGATAATCTTTGAATGGTTTATGTAAATTTTGTATTATGATAGCTAAGAGCATTAAAATGGAAGGAAACTAATTATACTTTGTGAAATTAAGAACTATGTTGAAATATTTATCTTTCTGACAGTGATGAACGAGGTAACCCAGTTGCAAACGACTTAACAAGTTAAATTGAAATTAATCATTTCTAATTATAGTGACTGGTAACATGTTATTAATTATTTATAAATGTGATTAGATAAAAAATTGCTCGTGTGTGAAAAAGAATACCTACATAATGAAATACTTATTTCAAAGATAAATTAAAATAGAAGGATTTCAATTCCAGCGTCTTCTATTGGATATTAAGTAATATGAATGAATTAAAAATAAAAATAACATAAATTGTATTACATTGTATTATCTTTATATATAAAAATGTATCTCTATTTCCCTTGGTCATCGTATCACGCGTGAACGGATGGAACAATTTCGCTAATTCTTTTTTTTTGTATTAATTATAGTCAGGAGAAGGTTCTTATGAAAGAAAAAAATATCCCAAAATTCCCACGGGTCCGGGACTGACGCGGGTAAAACCGCGGTGCGCAGCTAGTTGCTTATTATTATAAATTTGTGTTTCATGGTGTGATTGTTTGAGTGTGATGTGAATATTTCCATGACATAGACTTAGTGTAGGATGTGAGTGTAAAATCATTTAAAAATTATGGAATTGGAAAGTCGCTGGACTAGCTAGATGAAGGAGCACCGACTGTTCCGAAACTAGTCTCGTTATAATGAAATAAATCCTTAATACGTTTTTATATTAGCGCCGTCGATGAGTTTTTGCTTCTGGGTGTGATTGTGTGTGATTACAAGTTTTGAACTTCAAATACTTGCAATGTAGAAAATCCGAGTTTGAATCAATAGGGCACAATAGGGCACTACTTCACACCCTGAATAAGTTTGGTAATATTTAATATCTAATTCTTACATTATGCCTGATCATGTATTTATAATATAAAAGAAACCAGGTGGTCCCATGATGACCAGTGAACTGTTTTAAATAATCGTCAGTCATGATAAATGACGTTTAACAATTTGTTTTTTCTCGTGATCAAGTTCATTAATTTATCAATATATTTTTTTATCATGAAAACAATTTAATATTGCCTTGTTCAACCCTGCGCTGCCAGCGGGGCATTAATACCGCTTGAAATATGGCTTACTAAAGACTATATAACGTAAAATTTACAATTCATAAAACAGAATGATATATGCGGTGGTGGATTGCCGTACGGACGTTTATAGTGTAGTTTCGAAGGAGTTTGGCTATTCGTATTGATGAGGAAATTCGATACGTTTTTTGCTACGTGGGAGAACTCTATCATGATGAGAACATTACTTTGATGGTTACGATCAAAATCTAAATTTTATATTAGAAATTTATGGACCTTTGTGATACTTAAAAGATTTTTGTAATAATCAGGATTTCTATGCATAGAATTTTTTAGATATAAGAAAGTTTCCATTTTTAAGTTTAAATTCCATTATAAAATTAGTAGGGCTATGCCGAGGTATTTCTATCCGAAATGCTTAACACACGTTATTTTTAATAATGGATAGGGAAACATTTGACCACTATCTGTACTTTGGAAAGTGACGATGATTGTAACCGTATTTATTAGAATTTCGTATTTTTTATTAAAATACCCGTTGGCTTAGTTGGGTGCGCTTTCGCCTACTAAGCTGAGGTATCAGGTTCAATTCCCTGCGGGAACACAAGTTTTCTTCCCAAGGAAAATTTGAGTTAGATGTAATTTGAAAGCAATCGATGTTATTTACTTCAAAAAACGAGTAGAGTAACAGTCTCTAGCTTATAACTCTTTCACACTAATAGCATCATATTAAATTTGAAGACTAGTGTTACATCATTTACTTACTAAATCACAAGTTACGCATTATAAAAATAAGCTATCATAGACTTTGTTTCCATTGTAAATAATTATAAATTATCTCTTTCCTTTGTATGACTACAAAATCTGTCACGTCTGTAAGACCTAAATATGAGCCAGAATGTCACGCACACATAGTGCTGTCACGCGGTTGACACTCAGACTGCAGCCGACAAAGCTGCAAGCGACGCGACGCGACGTGTCGCTTACGTATTCTACTTGAGATGCGAGCGAGTCTTACACCTGTTCAGGATTGTGCGAATGCGTTTTAGGGTTAACACTGTATTTATTTATTCTAGTTGTAACTATATTGGAATTATAGTGAAGCTAAATAAATATTTAGCATACAACATTGTCAAAATAGGCACTAAGCTAAGGTGTAATAATAATTTAATAATTTATTTATTGACACTTAAAAATTATAACACAAGAACATTACAATTACTTATAATGTCTGGTGAGCCCTGAATCCCACACTAGGATGAGTCCTGTGTCGTGGGATTCAGTCTCTTTCAATATTGTTCATTCAAATTTTACAGTTAAATACATTAATGATTGATTACCTTAGAATTAAATATAGAAGAAGCTAAACAAACCTTTTTACAAAATAAGTTAATATATAAATTATGATAACAATACTTGAAGCTATGAAATTATTAATTCTGTTATTATATAAAATGTTCCTTATAGAAATAGATTGAGTAAAAAATAGACTATGGCATTATACATCACTATAAAATCGACCAATATGAATAAATAAACATTAGGATTAATTAATTAATTTATAAATAATTTAAATATTGTGAATTCTTTATTAGAGCGCTTCTTACATGTATTTTAATTGCCTACGACGAACAGAAGAAGAGCTACAACTGCTGCAATCGCTATATTGAATATAAACAGGTAGGTTTGTATTTTGTGTAGTAATGACATGTTAAAATTAATAACCATCTATAAATAAATATAGATTTAAGAAAGTTTGCCTTTTTACTGGATTTGTTCGGCTTTTTGGTGAACCAATATATAGAGGTGAAATGAGTTTGGGTACTTCATTGATCAAATGATATTTTCTGATTTTATTGTTAACACTTCCACAGCCAAAAAAAAAATGATTCTAATGATAAATTTCCATCAGGTGTGATTGTAGTCAAACATTTTCTTAGTCTGTAATGAAATAAAAAACAATAAAAAGATGTAAAAATATCTCTTGCCGTAATCACTAGAAAATATGTTCCGGTAAGCATTTTCTTAGGCCTAACATGTTTACCATCCTTAATCACATACCATTAGGTGTTATAGTAGCCAAACGCTAGCTTTGTGAGAAGAACTTTGTAAAAGATTACGCAGTAGCAAATCTTCTGAATCAGCGTAATTTTTCAGGTTACACAATTATACAAATAAATTTTACTCAATTAAAACTATATTTTTTATTATTAAGCAAAAAAATTAAATAAATTTACCCATATTTTACACTAACAACACTAATTGTATTGTTTATCATGATTCATGATTGACATTGACACAAATCAATAAATCTTGTGGATTTTAGCTGACAAATGATTGATTATCATAATATTCTGTTATTTTATTGTAATCATAATTTACATTGTTTGTAAAATCAACACAGGAAAAGTGTTTTCTTAAGTTATTACTACTTAAGTATTATTATATATTATTCACTTCATCGTGTCAATTAATAATAAATAATGTCGACTTTTAAAATAATATAACAAAATAGGATTGTGTATTGTAATGCATTAATGTAATTACTATTTTTAATTAATACAATTATAATATATTATGATAAAGCACTTCGTTCTTCTTTAAATTTGTTTCCGCAATCTGTGTGGATTTAGCCAGTGTTAATTAATAAAATATATCCTATTTTTGGTTCTATAACTACGAGTAGTTCTGGTCCCCAGTCAGAGTCATGAGTCATAGTTCGGTCATAGTCATATCATGTCCTAATAAAGTGGCAAAAACTTTAATGGAACTTCTGTTGGAGTTTTGTAGCAAAAGCGAAAATCACGTTTGACGTTGTATGATTTGCCTACGCCCATGCACGTTCATGAACTCATAACAGTAAATAATCCACTATTTTTACGATTAACAACGAGGCAACACTTCAAACGCATAATATAATTATTAAAACACATAATCTACATTTTTTTATTGTTTCGTTTGAATTCAGTCCTTATAGTCTACGAGAAGCAAAATCACTATTACAGAAAAGTCTCTACAATTCGTATGAAAGTATAAATAATTATACAATAGACTTAGATTTAGATAGCCATAGATTTTACCGTGTTAAAAATTTACTGTATATTATTTTTGTTTTACAGAAACTAGTCATTTGTTATAAAGTCTGTCATTGTAACAATAAAAACATAAATGTCTAGTGCAAATTTCGTGGCTATAAAATCGGTAACTTGTTTACTGTTATAATTATTATTCAAAAGTACTGTTCAAAATAGGAACCTAGTACTTTCTACTTACTATTCTTGGAAAACGGTTGGTCTAAAGGTCTTTACAGTGCAGCTAACAAGCCTAGTCTGCCAAGTTGTGATACTTTAGTCCGATAACATCCACCCAGTCTAAGCCTCGGGGACAGTCGGCTTAGACGCGAGGTTGTCAGCGCTAAGCTCAAAGACATGTCTAACTGAGACCATGATTCACACTCACAGAGTAACGTATAATAATTGAGGGTTGGCACTCATTACAGCTGGATTATTTTATTGAGAACGCAAACGCACGCCGCGCCGTCGCACTAATCGAGATAGATATACGAGTCATAATTTAAAATTGTATAGTTACATAGTTAGTATCCATTGACATTTATGACTTATGCGACGTTTTAACAAAAAAAATATTTTATCTCTACAAACTATGAACGGCAGTGCTTTTTATGGCCAAAAACCTTTCAGACGACAAGTAAAAATAAGCCCTGGCTCTCAGTTCCTAACGGCGTTTCCCCATCCACTCTAACCCAGACTCCGGTAAAGGTTTCGGTAAGATCGGGCGAGCAGTGCTTAGAATCCCTGGAAGAAGCCCAACTGCCTCAATACAAACAAATCAATGTGCAGTTAATTAAGTAGTTAATATTTTTTTTTAAATATTAAAATTGTCGGCGTAGTTAGCAATCAAGTCAATCCCTAGTAAAAGCATAGAGGCTGTACTAGAACTTCTATGGGAGTTTTGGAGCACAAACGAAAATCGCATTTTTCAAGTTTGTATGATTTGCCTACGTTTGTTTTTCTTTTATTACAAATTATTAACGGTTAATAATTCACCATTGTTATTCATCAAAAATCGAAAACCTCAGAAGATATACTACAACATTTTAATTTAATTTTTCCCTTTATGCATATATGAGCACCATATATGTATTATGTTTTACTTGAAGATGGTAAGAGCGTTTTTAGTAGCCTCCTAAGGCCCATGGTACTACAATAAGTACTTAATAAACACTGTCATTTAAGTGTAGAATTCATCTCCTCTTCTTCTTTATCTTAAGAGTATACTTATAAACTGTAGTGTACACATTGCGTTTAAATTATGTTGAACTAATCGAAAGCCAAAATCGCATCTTCCCACTTACGCAGTTAACCCTAAACTGCCAGCCCTGGCTGTCGTGACCGCCTGTCAGCCGACATGAGTGATGGCGTGCCGCGTCGACGTTACCACCTGATTTATTACTTCCGAGCCCCCTCCCACCCCGCCGCGGTACCGACAGCACAGTAATTGCAGTTGGTTTATGAATTGTTGGAATCTGTGTGGTGCGTGGAATGAAATGGTTCTTTCTGTGTGATGATTAGAAATATTTGGTTAAGAGAAACTAAATTAGATCATTAGAATTTCTTAAGTGGCTTTTAAGTTGGCCAATGTTATGGACACTAAAGAAATGATAGCGATTTGTGTAAATGTTTGGTTGGTTGGTTGGTGGTTATATCAAAATTAAAGCATACTTTTACGCAATACTAGCTTATATGTATGTAAATGTGCGCTAAAATAAAAAAAAATCGTTGGCATAAGTTGATGCAATCAAATGATCATAATATGTATAGATTATTAAAACCCACAGAGAATTTGCACGCTTTAAGTATATATCATACTTAACTCATACGACCCAATTACGTTTAATTATGCGAATCATCATCTACCCACACCGTGCATGCATAGCGTCAATATATTCGAGAATATTCCATTCCTCTTGGACTTTATCATAATAAAAAATCAAGAATTACCTTTTAATTTGTATGATACTGGAAAACATTATTTACGTTGACAGAGTTGTAACACAAACAGGGAATTTTCAATGAATGTCAACAAATGTGAAATATACTAATTCACCATTCGTATAAATTTTAGTAATGCCGCCAATTAACGTTGGTCATTTACACGCACCTTTTTGTGTCAGTCGGCATTTATAAATTAAAAATTGTATCGCGTTTGCGTGTAACATTTACTAGACCTTTCTAAAGACGATAAAAACAAGGTTACATTTTTGTTTATCGTATGTTTTTTTTTCTAAATCCAGTGATTTAGAAAAAAAAACATACACAAATTAGTGTGTTCAAAATTCCCTGTTACAAAGTCGATAGTTTTTGAGTGGTTGGTACGCTTGTTACTTCTTCACGCTTAAAGAGCTGGACCAAGTTTTATAATGTTTGGTTTGGTGGTAGCTGACATCCTGGATTAATACACACAATTAGGCCACTTTTTATTTCGGAATTCCTGCGGGTCCGGGACTTACGCGGGTAAAACCGCGGGGCGTATCTAGTACTTTTTAAAAAATCGAATAATTATTTTCATTGATAGTTTCATTAAGATCTGAATATATAAGATGAATTTGTAAAGCTGAGTTATCTCCTTTAAATTACTTCATATATAATTTAAAATAATTGCCAATGTCTTTAATTTTTTTTTCGAAATGTTATTTGTCCATTCAATCTATTCAAATATTTTCATCCAAATCTGCCAGCAGCTAAATCAAATAAAATAGCCTGTTTTCAAGCCCGAAGCGCGTGACAACCACCGTCATGTCTCGTCACGTGGTGTGACATACTTGACGTTTCCCGCTGACACCGCGCCTGGGGGTTGAAAAATGATGTGACAAGACATGTGCAATGTTGTTATCGCGAACGTACACTGTAGTTTTGATAAATAAAATTTTTATCAAACTAACTTACCCTTTAATTAATTAAATCAGCAGTTTTGTTTTTATCAACGATTTTCAAGCTATTCGAAAACTTTTATCTTTTTATAGAATCTATAGATACAAGTTTTTCAAAAAGTGTTAGTTATATTTTTAATTGATTTTTTATAAATAACGTTAAATATAAAAATCATACAGTATGCATTATCATAATTTTGGTAAAGATAAAACTTGTCTATATAATCATTGACGACCCAGTTGGCGCAGTGGACAAGTGTCCGCCCTCTGCGCCGTGGGTCCTGGGTTCGATTCCCGGCAGGAACACAAATTCCTTCCCAAGGGATATTTGTGCTTCTGGTTCTGGGTGTAATGTATGTGTGATGTGAATGTTTCCGGCACCCACGATACAAGTCTTTGAACTTAGTGTGGGGCTGTGAGTGTGGATGCGTTTGTTGGTTTGTATAACAATTATAGGCATATTTTATTGCTATATTTTGATCGGTATATAGTACTATTTAGATTATTATTAAGTAAACACATTAAAAAGTCAATTTTAGACTTCATAAGAAAGCAAAGCTTACAACAGCTTTTAAATTACAATTGAAGATCACAAATTACAACAAAGCCTCTCTTTAAACATAATAATATTATGAATGTAAATAATACAATATCAATAATTGTCCTAGTACATTCAAGTAGGAATGTTACATTACTTTTTGACCAGAGTTATCAATCAACTTATAATAATACAGGCGTATAATATTATGTAAGTCATACGCATAAACATAGCTATACATAAAATCTCAGTAATAAATATTAAGCCTGACGAAATATCCCCACATATTTCAATACATATTATTAAACTCATTAAATTGGTCACCATACACGTCGTGTCAAACCACTCCCTGCTTATTAACAGTCTCCAAATAAACATCAATTACGCTCTCCGCAAACGTCCGCTCGCGGTGACAGCTGACACGCCGCGTGACAAGTTTGACAGATCGCGGTCGCGCGGATTATGTCATATTATACGCGAGTAATGAAGGGTTAAAAAGATAAAACGTGATGGGAGGTTGCGGTTTACGGTTAGAGGATTATAGATAGTTGATAATAATTATGAACTAAGTATTTGTGTGTGTGACGTGAATGTTTCCGGCACCCACGACACAAATCATCGAACTTAGTGTGGGGCTGTGAATATGAAAGCGTTTATTTGGTTATCGTTATGAGAAAAGTACGTTACGTTAGCTTAATTGATCTTCATAGTTTTTTAGACTATATATAGTCTGCTATCCTACTAATATAATTAATGTAAAAGTTTGTGTGTGTGTGAATGTTTGTTACCACGTATCTCCGTAACGAATAAACCGATTTTGATGAAATTTTATCTGTGGATAGTTTAGGTTCCGGAATAACACATAAGCTACTTTTTAACTTGATTAACGTAGGCGAAGCCGTGGGACACAAGTAGTATACATAGTCTACTAGTTGTGCCCCGCGGCAGACTATATATAGTCCCAGACACTATAGTATCTGTGTACATTCTCACTTACATAGTACTTATTAATTCAATGTTTTTGTGTAGATTCAAAATCGTTGGTCTAATTGTAGGTATTTTCGTATTGTTTTCCTAGCCGCCGAAGAAAATAATAATTGTGAAAAAGTAATTATATTTGATGACAAATTTAATTTAATTGCTTCCTGTGTCATATTTTAATAAGGTAGATACTTTTTTGTCTTAACTTACATAATTACAATGCAGTTACGTTGAAATTGAGCTGAAGCATTATTTAAATTTGCACATGCAACACATAAGTCTTGAAAAGTTCATGCAACCAAGGGATATAACTAATCCACAACAGTTTAATTTCAAGTACGATTAATAGAAGTCTTCTAGTCCAAAAGTCAATTTGTCAAACAAATGACACTCAAATTGATCGTCAATTTTTAATGTGGTGGGCAAATGGCAATGTTGTTGTGTTAATAACTAATAGGGTTCAAATATAGGTGTACCGATATATAGAAATCAATAATTCTAAACAAGATTTTTAAGTGCATGCTTTTGTGTTTGGAAAAATAACAACTGAGAATTTTCAAATAGCGATGTATTATAAATCAGTACTTAATTATTCTACTTGAAAACGTTTTGTGTAAGAATCGAAAGTTATCGGAAAATAAACTAAGACCTTACAGACATGATTATTTTGCTTCATCTAACTGATTTTTGAAATTGTTACTCGCATCGCAAGAAATCAGACTAAATGTTTAGCTGGTCAAATTGACATAAGCTTGTTAATTACAGGAACTAGCACTGTAATTAAGAGAGGCTACCGAACGTCGTTAAATAAATTACTGACATTGAGTTTTAACATATTGAACTTAATTTTGATACGTCAATATTGAGGATTCGAAGATGTGATATTGCAATAACTCTCTTCTCTAATATTTTTTATGTGACAGGCTAGTGTTTGACCACTATCTCACCTGATGGTAAGTAACGATGTGATCGAAGCTGGTAAACACACTAGACTTGGAATACGCAGGCTCTCAAGGATAACTGCCGGAACACCGTATTTGGCTTGGCGGCAGACTTTCAACTTGATGGTGGTAAGCTACTTTGGTAGCAAGCCAGGCGAGCAACTCACAAAATGCTCTACCACCTCTCAAATGTCACCTGATTAGCAACTTAAGGGGTATCCTCCTACGGACGTGGGTGACTCAGCCCCCATTAATAATATTTGTTATTAAGTATGTTCAGTGTATCCCAAACCTTTATAATTATAACAAATCTGAAGAGTAAATATTTTTGAAGAATCCACAAAATTAAGACGTTCTCAGCTTTTATTTCCTGTTAAAACAAACAGACTAAATTATATAAGCGTACGTGACAGCAGGCTTTAATTGAATTAACGTCCGTGCTTTATAAAAATGTGGTTGAATGACATTTTCCGACGGGTAGGATCTGTGATAAGCTGGCGGTGTCAGCGGATGACATCAGCTGGATTACGTATTTGAGGATTAACTATAAAAATGAATAATGAATTTTATGGTAGAAAAAAGATTTGACCTCAATTTTTTTTAGTCAAACTCAAACGGTTGCATTCTGCACCAGATTCATTATAAATAAGTTTCATCTGTTATGGGATAGGTTGGTGTTTAACCATTAAATAAACATAACATAATCATAAACGCTTTCACACTCACAGCCCCACACTAAGTTCGATGACTTGTGTCGTGGGTGCCGGAAACATTCACATCACACACACAATCACAACCAGAACCAGAAACGCAAATTTTCCTTGGGGACAAAACTCGTGTTCCCGTCGGGAATCGAACCCGATACCCCTGCTTAGAAGGCGAACGCTCAACCAATTAAGCCAACGGGCAGTTCACTTTATTGTCTCACCTTAGGGTTAATGATGATGTGGTCGAGACTTGTAAACATGCTAGGCATCGAATCACTGACACTTAAGCTGCTGGCATTATGTTTAAACTCAAAATATTTGGTGCCAGACGATTATAGTAGTCAATTATTGTTTAGCATTGCAATTCAGAGAGGCAATACCGCCAGCATAATGGGAACGCTACCCACTGGTATTGGGCTTGACCACTTGAGTTACCTAAAGGCTCGAAGTCTTGTAAGTAACTTGGTTCTTTGTTGTACATAATTTTAGTTTAGTTTAAGGAAATATAGGCAATTGGCCCGTATTTATTATTGGAAGGAATTTATGTTATTTACAATTCTAAACATCCCAGGTTAATTTAGCTTTAATATTTATTAAAATTTTATTCAATCATTTGGAGGAAGTGCTTCAGTATACTTTCTTTATTTTGAATGACGTATTAGAATTATTATAAATCACAGAAAATAAAAGCAGATTATAAAATGATATTACCTAACATTAATTAAATATAAATAGGCCATTATTCTGAATTGAACAAAAAATGTTAAGTAGGTACAGAATAAACTTTTTGTACGGACAAAAAGACTAAAAAACACATTTCATTAATTTTAGCAGAACAAAAAGTTCAGATCACGGTAAGCACCGTAGATAAATGACAACAATGCGCTCAAAAGATTACATTTAACCGCAAAAAATATTCTTAAAAACTCACGATAGCAATCTCAACCGTTTCCAGTGTCAGAGCGAAACAAAAACAATTGAAAAGGGAAAAAAAGCTGCATGCTCCGCGGTAGGCGCAGCCATGCGTCATAATTTTGACAGGTCGCTTGACAGGCCGCTTGACAAGCCGCCTGACGGCCGCGCCGACTCTTAACAGATTATGCCTTGATGGATTAATTTAAGGGTATCAGAAAGTACCTATTCACTTTACTAGAGCGTACACAGATTACGATCTGAATAGTTTTATAATGAGCCCACTTCTAATGTTGTAACAACGTTGGAGGTTATTAAGTTGATAAAAATTGTGATTTGTAATGATTACACGTAATGTGGGAGGCGTCTTGTTTCCAATGGTCGGTTATGTGGAGTAATAGAGCCTTAATATTATGATTTTTATGAGATACGCCATTATGATTATGGTTTACACCTCTCCGGAGCAAGAAAGCGATGTAAATTGTGAAGGCGTAACTGTGAGATAATTACATCTGTGAATTACTAAAATTAATGAGCGAGAAGTGAAAAGATTTCAGCGTTTCCTCAATGAAAAACTTTATGGAACTCACATTTATGGGATTATTTTTATTGAGTTCCAAAACTTAGCTTTCCTAAAGAAGTAGTTAAAATATCTTAATAAAACTTTTATAAAAACAAGCTTTTAGAAGTCCGACATATTGTATGTAGAGTGACGTAATTTTATTTTTCGAGTTAACCCTTTCATTTGATACCCATATTGTAGGAGTGCATTAAAAATAGCTTGTCCGCCATTTTGGGTGTTCCACCATGTTGGATTTAGAATAATGTCACACGGCTAACCATGCATTGTAATCCAAACTAAACGTGAATATAAAATTCCAGCTCAATCGGTTCTTCAACCGATCTGCTTCAAAATCAAGTTGCAATATTCCACCCGAACAAACTTAATTACATACATACATTGCAAGTTAAATAAAAACTTGTAAAATAAAAGTAAGTTTAGTGGAACTAACTGAAGTTACAGAGAATGAAAAGATAAATGAATACGGCCTACACAGACTTAAATTTTTATAGATAGTCAATTTCATAAATGTTATCGAATAATAGGCAACATGCATTACATATAAATAAAGGTTGAGTATTATTTTTATCTAATCAAATCACATTTTATCAAACTTTGAACAAAGTAATGTTGAATGCACTCCTACAATGTGGGTATCAAATGAAAGGGCTTGCTGAGAATATTTCGAAAAATAAAGTGACGCCAGTTTAAATCAAATATGGCAGACTCCTAAAAGCTTGACTAAAATAAGTTTTTAACAAGTAACTTATATTAATATTGTATTGTATTGTATAATTATCAACATTTTTAGTACCACAATATAGTAATTGTTTTTTTTAACAGTTTTAAACAGACAAACAATTTTTTTATGGAAGTTATACAAGTATTAGATTAAAAAAAGATATTAATGCAGTATACCTGACCTCCTTTACATCCCACAATCCTTTCCCAACAGTCGTAGACAGCTTGTGAAACTGCTAAGTATAATTAACAATTACAAATGGATCTATTAACGGCTGATTACGAGATGATTTATTAGTTTGCGCAATCATCATTAGATGCACGACTATGAAAAATCGTAGCCAATTAATTTGCTCGATTGTTTAATACTTTAAAAATATTTCATTGGTAGGCGGTTGTTTTATATCAAAAATATCCGGATGATCAAACTTTGCTCGGTTTTTTGTTTTTGGTAGAATGTGTTTGAATTTGTAGCCTCAGAAAGCTTCATCTAGTGTCGAGTAGAAACAGTTTTTTACATCGGTCATGGCGTAATAGATGGCGCTGATAGTTTCTTAAGCCCGGTTTTTCAAATGCAGTTTGGGAACCGAGTATTTCTCGGACCTGGAACGTTGATAAATCGATTCCTTGGGCCGAAAAACCCATAATCTGTAACTTTCATGAAAATCGTTGGAGCCGTTTCCGAGATCCTGATTACACATATATATATACAAGAATTGCTCGTTTAAAGATATTAGATAGATTGCGGACCCGTTCATTATATTAATCAATTATAAAAACATTATTTATCGCATCAAAGTCTAAAAAAACCATTCGTGTATCCAACTGAACACACACAAAAACACAAACAAAATAAGTAGTATATTTGTTGCCATATAATATTTAATGCATATCATTCTACTATCCTACTCTAATCCCATTAATATTATAAATCCGTATGTTTATGTGTGTGTGTATGTTTGTTCCTTCTTCACGCTTTAACGGCTAAACGGATTTGGATGAAATTTGGAATGTACATAGCTTATACCTAGGATTAACTCATATGCTACTTTTTAACTATATAAAAGCGGGCAAAGTCGCGGGGCGCGGCTAGTAAAATATAAATTAAAGAAAGAAAGAATGATTTTTGCTGTTTAATATGATGTGTGTGTGAATAAATATTCTAAATTATGATTCAAATTATTTCTAAAATAAACTGCATAAAAATTTACAAATAAACTACCAGATGGCTTAGTTGGGTCCCCGTTCGATTCCCGGCGGGCTTCAAGTTCTGGTTGTGATTGTGTGAGTGATGTGAATGAGATTATATGAAATTTCCAGGCAAGCATCTTACATCTAAGGCCGCATTCATCAGGTAAGATGGTGGTCAAATGCTTGCCTATCGAGCATAAAAAAAATGTTTCCGGCACCCAAGACATAAGTTATCCAACTTAGTGTGGGGCTGTGAATGTGAAAGCGTTTGTTATAAGATTTATAGTTATGCAAGTATCTTTTACTGAACCATGTGGAAACCAACTAAAGTTTGACAAAGTTATTTAATTTGGCAGCTATATTATTGGACAGTAATTTCACGGCTGTCAACTTGAATTGTGTATTGAAAAAGCAGGCCTTGGCACAAAAACTCCACGCTGTTCCTTTTGTTAGTTTTTTCGAGTGTTGTCGAATAGTTCATTGTTATTTTATAATTGTAGATTTTGCGTAAGAATAAATTGTGTAGCTGAGAAAAAAAAGTAGGATACATAGAGTAAAAAAGGTTTAAGTGATATAAAATTGTTTAAGTTCAAGTTAATATAAATAATAATGTAAAAGCAATTTTCAAAAAGTCTCCAGAAAGTCGTACTCAACGCCAATATGAGTAATATAACCAATTAAAAACGCTACCCACTGGTAGTGGGCTTGAGCACTTGAGTTACCTATAAGCTCGATGTCTTGTAGGTAACTTAGTACCTTGCTGTACATAGTTTTAGTTTAGTTTTAGGAAATATAGGCAATTGGCCCGTAGTTTTAGAAGGATGAAAAAAAATATTAAAAACAATGTCATTTTGATTTCAACTTTATTCTTGCTACTCAACTTTTGTGACTTACTTATTTTCTTCGCATTCTCGATGACTAATTTAATCCTTCAACATATTTTTATTGGCTCCACAAGCAGGTATCCTATACTTTTAAGTTTGAAAACTATTTTTTTAGCTCTACTATTATCTATCTATATACCAACTATAATCCTAGATACTATATCTAGATACCTTATTACCAATAGATTCACACTCTCTCACACATAATACACTTACATATTATGACTTGTACACTGTACACTTACATTATTAGTACAATGTACAGTAACATTATCAGAACAAGAAAGAAAAATCATCATTTTAGTCAAAGGATATAGCAAAATGGAAAAGAATAGCAAAAAATGTAAACAAAGTTTATTACACACATTTAAACTATCGTTAAATTGCATAATATTAGTTATAACATTTTATAATGTTCATGGTAACAATAGCTTTCTTGCGCTCCATTGGATATCGTGGCAAAAATCTCGATTGTCTCGACTCTATCGGATAACAAATTGACCGATAATCCGAGTAGCGACGCCAACTGCGATATTATCGATCCTAACTAGTGTAAATCGATTCATGCACTGATAGCGTGGCAAATCGAGTCGTCAGGGCTGCTACAAACGAGAAATAGGTTAAAAAAAAGGTATTGTGGTTATAATAAGTCATGTGCATCTAAGATGTAAGTACGAAATTATTTAGTTTTTTATCGTTATCTACTTGTATTGTAAATGGTATCATTGTAACAAATTGATATAAGTATGCTGTTTTGAAAATACTTCGACATAACGAAAACAAATATTTTTTGCTGATACTTATAAATAATTTCTAGGCACTGTACCAGAACAGTAAGACAACTATAGGGCTAAAAACAGGCGTGTACTTTTAACTATGATATTCTATAACTAAAACACTAGGCTCTTACACTTTTTAAATTATTGAAAAGTTTCATGGTAAAAAATCACATATATTATTTGAATCAATTCTTATTTCCTATCAATTTATTCACAATGCATCCCTTTTTAACGTAAGAATTTAATGAAGCAAAATAACGATGCTTTCACATTTTTTCCTACATATGAATAATGAATTAATGTGCCATTCAATGGCACTGTCAGCCATTTTTTCGTCAAAACGCCATCAGTGGCAACCCTACTGTAAGAAAGCGGATTTAATGAATAATGGATATTCGCCGATCGATGGAAGAATCCGGATTACGGTTAGATCTACTTTAATACTGTATTGTTCATAAATATTTACGACTGTAAAAAAATCATCGCTAGGTAATAAAAATAAATAGCTCATTACTATTTAGAATTAAACAATTTCACTCGTGACTGGTTTCTTGCATTTATGCAAGACTAGTTTCGTAGCAGTCGGTGCTCCTTCATCACTCGAGCACTCGCATAGACCAGATTTCTTGGTCAAGCGACCTGAATAACAATTAGTTTTTATGTTTTATGGACGATATCTATTAGGTATTTATTATTATGAAGTATTAAGCCATGACGAACAAAAATTTCAAATGACACTAAAATTGAATATGACACTAAAATTGAATATGAAAGCCATAATGATTGTTGAGTTATAAATGGTGTAACTAACGCGATTTTATGGTGTGGGTATCGAATATTTTTCTATGTACATAACAACTGAATTTTATTAACAAGTATCAAGTGACATAGTTCACGCATACCACGCAATTGAATTTAAAAATTCACACGACGATGCTCGCGTAGGTTCTAAATAGACTTATTTACATTTTAATTTGGAGTGAAACGATCTTTTAGTTAATTTGTGGCATTTGTTAATGCAAATAAGATCATCAGTAGTCAGCTACAGCTACTAGGCGACTAATAAAGCCTGTAATGTCGGCAGATGATCGCATCAGTCCCTTGAAGTAACTTCTAGAATATTTAATAGATAAAACTGTTATATGGACGAGACATAGTTTTTTTTTAACATTTTAATGTATAAAGCGGTACATGCGTTTAGATAAGGCAAAAAAATGTCTTATGTTACAAACGAGGATAGGTTTTTCTAACAATATTCTTATGATTGTAACTGAATTGCCAATGTGAAAGTTTAAAACAAAAGTTTAGAAGAATGTTTTAAACTTTCGCGAACTGCAGTCATGTTTATATATTTTTTTTTATATTGAATAGGCAAGCATTTGACTACTATCTCACCTGATGGAAAGTGATGATGCGGCCGAAGGTGTGACATTCTTGCCTAGAAGATACCTATTCACTCGAGACTTGAAGACTCCCAGATTATACCGTTCGGGGAACAAAGACGCAGGCAATGAGTTCCACTCCTTCGCTGTACGGATGATGAATGTAGAAGCAAAACGCTTTGAGCGAACTGGAGGTATGTCGACCATAAATGGATGACGTTTAATATATATAAGAAAACCGTGTTTATTCCCGCTTTTATTTTCAAACGAACATTATTTTGACTAACCTCGACTTTTGGGCAGTTTCACCTCAGACCACCTCAGTCTCTTCTGACTGTGTGACCGTGCATCGGTCGTGGTCAGGAGAGACTGAGGTGTCGGGTTCATTGTCTTGATTAGCGAGCAGTATGCGGGTAGTTCTATTTCTTTCGGTATGAGGTACATTTGAAAATATGACAATTACATACAGTAACATTAATTAGTGCCTCAAACATTAGGCTCATCAATTATTAATTTTGATTTAGTTTAGGCGACGCAATTTTTTTTCAAGTGATTTTTATTCAAAATGCGCACCTTGCTATATTATTTAAATGCAAACAAAACGTAAAAAATGGATACTGAAGAAATAAAAATAATTAACAATCTGATCAAAATCAGTTGACCAACCTATCAAGGATAAATGCTATGACACGAAATTGAAGAGGTCAATAGGTTAATAACTTCAACAGATATCACACAAATATCATAAATCTTAATATTTGGGGGTTCCTCAATATAATAAAAAAAAATATTGCTTATTTAAATAATTAACCCATCACTTACATTACTATATTGTAACATTACCATCACCATCATGACTTAACGATAAATCCTTTATTTCAGACTTCCATACTGTTTTATGCATTTCAAGTAACACACAAACTCATTCACACTCACAGCCCCACACTAAGTTCAAATACTTGTGTCGTGGGTGCCAGAAACATTTACATATTGCACTCACAATCACACCTAGAACCAGAAACACAAATTTCCCTTGTGAAGAAAACTCGTGCTCCCGCCGAAAATCGAACCCGATACTGCTCGAAGGCAGACGCGCTTATACGTACATACTTCAATACAAGTTAAGGCTCCATTGTTTAACTCTACGATCTTAGCCGTCATTCACCTTTTGATTTTTACGGCTAGGTTATTAACGACGAAGCAACCACAAGTAAATTTTTGATATAAATGTGTTTTTATGTTGTATTGTGTATTTTTTTGGCAATAAATTGATTTTTTATTTATTTTTACCGACTTCCCAAAAAAGGCGGAGGTACTCATATCGACTGTTTTTTTTAATGATTTTTACCTCATAACTTCTCTCCACGTGAGCCGATTTCGAAATTTTTTTTAGTTTGAAAGATATTGCTTACTAATTGGTCCCATTTAAATTTGATCAAGATCTGATCAGTAGTTCTTGAAATATCGTCAATAATGTCTATTTTGTGACGAATATTGCGTACTTTGACGATGTTCTGGTTTACCCGACTTCAAAAGTTACCTCATTTATTTGAAAGCTGGTGGATCAAGGTTCCGATGATAAAGCAGTGAAGTCGGTTTTTTAAGCTTTGTTTGCGTTTAATTATTATTATTATAGGCAATTTTACAATTATAGCTATCTTCCAGAGAATGATGAACTTGGACCTAATATCATTTACAAAGTGAGTCCTTGATATACTGAGAAACATTCGTTAAGGATTCTTATCAAACAAACGTAAATTAATATTATCATAAAATTTATTGAAAAGGTCATCCATAACACAGGAAGCCATATTTCAAGTTTTTAAAACGTGTTAAACCCACGAGTTCCGTAACATGATTTATTATTTTTTATATTGAAGAAAATGAATCGAACATAAATTCCAACATCATAAACGTTGCCGATAAAATATATTACGTTATTTTGAATACGAGAACAGTTTTATTTCTCAATTCCGTTTTTTTCTCTTTCAGTGTTTCGTCGTATATTTTATGACGGCGGACGTGGAACATGCGCGCGCATAAATCCGCGCCCGATTTCTGACGGAAAATTAAAAAGCATTCAGCACAAGACAAGAAATGCGCGAATTAACGTTAAATGCGCGTGAAATGACGGCGGTACATAAAAATTTCACCGCGCAAAATGCGGCTTTTGACTTCACCGTTCTCACCTTGAGAGCGGGTCCACTTTATTGAGTGCCTCGATTAAACTGTGGCGAATCGGGCTGTTAAACTACCACTCTAACCACGATCAGACAAGTCTATACGCCAATGGAGATTTAACTGATATCGAACTTTAAAATTCAGATGCCAAAGTTTACATTTGCAATCGGAAAAATCTTGTTGTCAGCTTTTTTTATTTTGAGGTTGTGGCACCGCTTGGGTGAGCATTTTGTACGTTGATTGGCATTTTGCCGCGCGAAAAGCAACACCTTTGCGGCCATGACATGTCGTCTGATTGATTGTATAATTAATTTTGTTATAAATTCAGCGGCCGGCATTACTTGTCTGTTATATGAGCTGTCAATTAATAAGACAGCTCTTGATGAGGGTAACACGTAACGAGCTGTTTGGTCAGTTTTTTTCTTGTTAAATCATTAAAAGTAGTGTTATAAAGAATAAGTTGACAGCTTTGACGTGTGAATGTTTATTTAAGAAACATGTTTTGTTTGTTGTAGCTGCAGATTAGGAAAGCGCTTGAGCAGCTGCAAATTTAACAGAGGTTAAAGGATCAAATAATACAACATCTTAAACTTTACTAGATATTGCTAAAGCAGCTGCCATTTTCAACAAAGCATTCTTCACTTTAATACATAGACTAAATGACAACTCAATAGATATACAGTATAGAACAAGACATGGTAATTATTCATATTATATCGCAACATCATGATGTATGGCACGAAATGGCTGAGGTTCTCATCCATCATACTGGTCTTTGTTTCTTGACTGTGATGTACAATTACATAATAACAATATTACGTTATTTATATATATGATATAGAGCCTTGTTAGAGCATTTTTTTCTAGTTTCTTAATTATGCTTTAGGCTAAGCATATGTATGATATGAATGATATAGAGTATATGTATGATATAGAGCCTAGCTTAGAACATTTTTTAACTAAGAGCATAGTGATAAGTACGTTAACGTGCGCAAATGGTCAACATTTTCTTGTAACTCATTTAAAATTGAATTCAAGGTTTCCTTTTTATGGCATAAATACATGCTGTTATAATCAATAAGTCCTCACTAAAAAGAAAATAAACAAGCTAAGAACTATATGTGCTCTTAAAATTGAACTTAAATTCTTTCTATTTCTCTCAGTTTGTACAGTCCCCAAGGAATTTGTTTAGAAGTTTGTATAAATTAAATCTGTTTATCGTCGCCACAGTAATTAAGATGAGCTTTTGAATAAAAGATCAATTTATTAATCATCTATCAGGTATGAACGATTGCCGGCTAAAG
Organism: Lomographa bimaculata; assembly: GCA_948107665.1. Lineage (NCBI taxonomy): Eukaryota > Metazoa > Arthropoda > Insecta > Lepidoptera > Geometridae > Lomographa > Lomographa bimaculata. The sequence continues at coordinate 1,226,781 of OX403592.1, read as the reverse complement.
GAAATAACATAAGATATATTCTTAAAAGGTAACATGCATAACATTTAAACATAGGTTAAGTTTTTTTTTTTAATATGAGTGTAATATAGATTTATACCTATGACGTTATTTTCTTAATTCAATGCGTTTCGCTTCTACGTTTATCATCCGTATTTGTTTCCCGAACGGTATAATCTGAGAGTCTTTAAGTCAAGAGTGAATAGGTATCTTCTAGGCAAGTATGTCATATCATCACTTTCCATCAGGTGAGATAGTCAAATGATTGCCTATTTAGCATAAAAAGGCGCGGAATAGCGTGCGGAGTGGCGATCGTGGTCATATCCCGTGCAGCAGTGGCCGTACCCGCGTCCTCGCACGCCATTCCGCGCGAAGCACATAAGTATCATACGTAGCAGCTTTTAGCTTAGAAGGAAACAATTGAGGGAGAAACACAAACTTCAAAAAAAAAAAACTACACAGCATACAACAAAAAATCTTCTCTTTGTCTAATTACCTCACGGCACCGTCCATCACTCCAATCCAGCCGTTTGTTATGCACACAATACCTCGCACAATTTGTCTTCGCCACCTCTAAATATTCTCTATTGTCTTTGAGTAATTTCGTTAATAAATTCTGTCAGTCAACACTCAATACTAACAGAAAGTTAACTTCATACAAAATCTATAAGGGACCGGGGAAAACATTTTTAGGTGCATAAAATCTTTCTACTTTTTATTTGAAGTAATAAGTGTTTTTCGGGTGGCAACGCAGAAGCAGTAGGCTGGTAAAAGATTTGCTTACCATTAAGCAAGCGTCTAGCTTGCCTAAATAAACGTATTATAAGCAGAAATCAGTTATTAAATGATTACATAAACATAGATGCCCTTTCATTTACAAATAGGAAAATATTTGAATGAATATCCTTACTTTAAAAGATTCAATCCGATTTTCATTTAACATTTTACAAGAAAATTCATTAATGCTTTCATTTAATTGATGAAAGTTTTGATATATACGCGTTTTGTCAATCTGTGACGTTTGGAATAGAAATTTATCTACGTTTTTGGTTAAAAACGTCGTTGCACTCTTCTTTAATTTTGTCTGAACATACAATACTGTTATTTTTGCATTGCTGTCAAAACCTTGAAGCTTTTCTCGAACCATTGTTTATTGTATTTTGATTTATGCTCAGTTTGTTAAGTTTTTACGGCTACATCTGGACGCTTTTGACAGTTATCAATTAATAATCTAAGCTAATTTATTGCGTCATTCGGCGGAAATAGAGGCCACATACTGGCGTATGAATGGAGTGATAAATATTCATTGGCTATCATAATAGAATAATAAAGTGTCATGTAATAGGCACAGCACAGTTCATGATGATATTGTGCATGATAATACTGTGCATATTGAATAGCGTTGTGCTAGATACAATGACATCATAATCTACTGACATTACAGCGTTTAATGTTTTATAAATATTTTTTGTTTTGAACTAAGCGCTCATGTCAATAGATTTCTTATGTACTGAAAGAAAAGCAAGCCAACCTTATGGTGCGTCTACCTATGTAGGTACGCTTGCAATGCTAGAAGCATTGCTGGTGTGATGTCTTAAATATAAACTTAAAACGCCTTAAAACTCACAGCCCCACAAGTATCGAGTTCGATCCCCGGCGGAAACACAAGTTATGTCCCCAAGAAAATTTGTGTTTCTGGTGCTGGTTGTGATTGTGAGTATGATGTAAATGTTTCCAGCACTCGCGATACAAGTAATCGAACTTAGTCTTGGGCTGTGAGTATGAAAGTGTTTATGTTTATTATGTTGTTTATCCGTCGGTCTATAGTCAAATCTTACAAGGTAAATTAGACCCACTTTCCGATGTCCGATTGGACTCAAATTTTGTGTACTCATGTATCTTTGGTGTACACTACAATACAATGATTACATACATTAAGATCTTCTGAACTAAACAAGATAAACTCATCGAGTTTGGGCTCGTTTGATTCGTATTGACGAGTTCCCTGGTTATGTAACTTTTTAGTCCTTTGTTATTTACAACGGGTAAAAGCATGATTTTAAAATCTTCTAAAATTATTACTTGTTTTTATTTTAAAGTTATCTCAGTCGTGAAGTACCTAGTTATAGAAAATGACAACGACAATAGTATTCATAGCATCTAATATCTTTAAACGAGCAATTCTTGTATATATATATATATATATGTGTGTAATCAGGATCTCAGAAACGGCTCCAACGATTTTCATGAAAGTTACAGATTAGGGGTTTTTCGGCCCAAGGAATCGATTTATCAACGTTCCAGGTCCGAGAAATGCTCGGTTCCCAAACTGCATTTGAAAAAGCGGGTTTTAGAAACTATCAGCGCCATCTATTACGCCATGACCGATGTAAAAAAATGTTTCTACTCGACACTAGAAGGAGCTTTCTGAGGCTACAAATTCAAACACATTCTACCAAAAACAAAACCATCCGGTCATCCGGATATTAATTACAATAAATCCGACAATTGCGAGTATACTTTGTGCACATAGAGGTCCGAACAATACTTGACGTACGTAAGAAGATAGTTTGTCAATTACGAGAATCAAGTCCTTATACGTTTTTGTTGGTTCTATTTTTTCCAGTTGTAGCAACAAATTATAGATTTGTGGATTTATCAGACAGGCAAACGGTCAACGAGATGGCCTCATAGGGGTTTAGTTTTCTAAAACATAGTTTCTTTTTTCTTTTGTGATACGGAACAAACGGCTTGCATTGTGGTAATTGAATTTAGTTTACTCATATTTACAATTATCGATGTATACTTTGTAACCACCTAAGGACTTTGTAGCAAAAGCTATAAGATCAAACCATAGGTTTGGGCTATCTCGATGCATATACCATACTTATTATATATATATAATATATATATACATCGAGATTTTATGAGCCTAAAGAAAAAACCAACATCCCATTATTAATGTTAACTACATTCGATCACTATTTGAAATCAATCAATTTAAATCCCATAAAACCTACAACACCGTAAAGTTACAATGTTACCATATAATCAGGCGTATAAATTATGCAAAGGCGGTTGTAAATTATCAATATTTATTGCGACTAGCGCAATGACCACAACAAACTTGGAAACGCCTTGAGAAATTATTACTCATACTTTTTACTAGTAAATAATTTTCGTAGGTACCTCAAAAGAAAATTTTAAATTTAAAAAATCACTTTGTCGTCTCAGTCTGTTTGGGCCACTGCATATATATATATGTGGCTTTGTGTATTTTTCAAAAAGGCTGAAAAATTATTTTTGCGTTTTTAACCCCGATAATAATGTAACTATCGAACCTGCACACAAAATATTACAAAAAGTTGACAAACAAACTGGCAAACGTCATCCATTTATGGTAGAAATTCCTCCGGTTCGTTTAAAGCGTTTTGCTTCTAAATTTTGTCATCCGTACTGCGAAGGAGTGGAATTCATTGCCCGCGTCTTTGTTCCCTGAACGGTATAATCTGGGAGTCTTCAAGTCAAGAGTGAATAGGTATCTTCTAGGCAAGCGTGCTACATCTTCGGCCGCATCATCACTTTTCATCAGGTGAGAAAATTCTGTGGTCAAATGCTTGCCTATCGAGTATAAAAAAAAAAAAGTTGAGAAATGCGACCTGTAGAGGATAACAACCAGAAATCCGGACATTTGAAAACATGACACGACAAAGCGCGAGCGAGCTCCGCTTCAGCTTGGGCAAAACAAGCTGAAACGGAGACGCTTTGCTCGCGCTTTGCGCTCGCTCGGTCAATGTAATACAAAAAAACAAACAAACAAACAAACGCATTCACAGTCACAGACCCACACTAAGTTCAAAGACTTGTATCGTGGGTGCCGGAAACATTCACATCACACACATATTAGAACCAGAAGCACAAATATCTCTTGGGAAGGAATTTGTGCTGCTGCCGGAAATCGAACCCAGGACCCACGGCGCAGAGGGCGGAGACCTGTCCACTGCGCCAAATGGGTCGTCAATAAATGTCAGGGTAGTTAAAAAAACCTTAAAAGATATTTATTTTCCTAAAGCAGTGGTCACATATTCAATATTCTATTATAACTTTTGTCTCTATTTGCAATATGGTATCGTCACAGCTGTTGATTGAGCAATATGAATTCTATCGATGTACAAGTTGTCGACTACGTGCTCAATAACACATGATAGATTGTTTTGTACCGCGTCGTATTGTACAATTGAGCATTTATAAGTATTATTGTTTGAATCGAGACCTATATTGTTAGTACTTGGCTTGCTCTATTATTAAAATAAAACCATCTCAAACTACACTAACTACTAAAGTTTTTTCGCCACAAAAGTAAAATATGTACGTTGTTGATTTGTCAAGACTTATGATTCTTCGAGTGTTAATGTGCAATAAATAATAGTGGATTATTAGCAATAAATAATTGTACGTACAAGAATGTAGGCAGTGTAGTACAATGTTTAAATGTAATTTTCGTTTTCTCTCCAAAACTGATATGTAAGTTCTATTAAAGTTTCTACGTCTTGCCTTAACTACGACTGGATCATAATTCTTGTACATAACTTTGATTGGGACTTGTGACTAAGACAAGTTTTATGAACAAATAAACTTAGGAAATCAACATTTCCTGACTCTGTTTAAACGCTCATAGTTTGCGCAGACAATACTAATACTACATTAAATAAACACACATAATGCAACTTCGATAAAAAAAGTTAAGCTAAACTCGGATTCATAATAACAATGTTCATACATTAAATAACATTATTGTAGTTTTCTTATTTTATTGTAATAGGTATTTCATTTAAGACTTACAAGATAAAACCATCTTTTAATAGTCAATACTCAACGTAAAATATGATTAAGAGCTAAACCAATCTCGAGAAGCTTCACTTTATCTCCCGTCATTGTGCAATGACTGGTCATCTTGACTCGAATGACTTAGAAAGCACTGATTGTCATTAATATTGAGTCGGGTGTAATGAAAGAGTGGATGATAATCCAGAACAGGCAACGCCAAGCGGCGCCGAAGCAAATGCTGACAACAAGAACCAAAAAACTAGCTTTGTTGATGCAAAATAAACTTAAATAGAAGGTAATAGAGGTCTGAATGTTGGTGAAGATAACGTGGTTCGTGAGTAAGCGAAGCCGACAGACGTCAATCATGAGTTAAAAACCGGTAGCCGTCAAGTCAGACGTCCGAGATTACAGAAGTCGAAGCGGTTGCATTATAGAGGCGTATTATTTTGTTATTCAACTAGAGGTGCCTTGTCATTGCCTTATTATAACATTTTTGTTTGTTTTTAAGATGAGTTTTTTAAAAGGAGGTTTTTAAAGGTTTTGTTTTTTTTAAAGGTGGAGATTCTTAATTCGACTCCACACATCGACCTCAAAACATTTTTTTTATTTTTTATTCAAGATAGGCAAACTTTTGACCACTATCTGATGGTAAGCGACGATGTGGTCGACGATGGAGCAGGCTTGCCTAGAAGACTTTTTTCTAGGTGAACCGATTTTGATGATTTGAAAGCTACTACCTACCGGCACTTTTAAACGCCCGAATATCCCGCTTTTAAGCGGGTGGGTTTTGAGTTATCCTCAAAAATATGTATTTAATTCATTTAATACAATAATATAATCAAGAGTTCCGAAGATCAGTATAATATAATTCCGAATATCAGTACAGTCGGATTTTTTAAGCTTTGCTTGGGTTTAAATTATTTAATATTGTTATTGAAATAAATAATAATGATTATTGCCTTAAGTGCAAATGTTGAGATAATATGCTAATTGTCTGAGATTATCGTTAATTATTAAGTGTTTAATATGTTATTAAAATTATAGCCTTCTACTTAAAATTCCAAAAAATAAATACAAAAGCGATTTAAATTAATTTATAGACGTATTATTTATATATTTTGTACTACATATCCCAAAAACAGACAATTTAGCAAATTTTATTCAAATGATCATGAGTGAAGGTCTTGATTTACATTTAAATGTGTGCAAAATCTATAGATAACAATTAATTGTTTTTTAAAAACTTAATTTTTCAATAACATAATTTAAAATTTCGGTATAAAATAAATAATAATGGTTATATTTAATTAACATGGCTATATTTTTCTTAAAGCTTATAATTTTCGTATAATTATTAGAATATGAAATAGATTTTTTATGTATTCCACTCGTATGTCTTGGTAAGTGCAGCATATTTCATTTCCTTTTATTGATAATTTATGTAAACACAAAAACCATTAGGTTTTATGCGAAGTAATTGTAAATGTAATTAATGTAAATTGATTAAAGTAATAAATTCGTAAGATCGTTATTTAAACTCGTTTTATTGTTCAGTAATAATCGTAAATAGAGAACTTTGTCTAAGGAATTAACTAAGCTATTATATACAGTAATAAAATACAGTATACATAGCATTCGAGCATTGTAAATGAAATATAGTATATTTAAAAAAATACCTCAATGTTTTACAATTGTTAAAGTAACGAGGAAATCGTTTTATTTATCTTTAAAGACTAAATTGTCAATTGTACATAAGACGAGCAATATATAAAGGTCTTGTCTGTCCGTCCTTCCATCTGGTAGAAGCATTAAACGTGTAAACCTTATAAACGAATATCTGAAGCAAAATCAAAATCAAAATCAAAATCGTTTATTCACATGGGCCCCAAAGAGGCACTCATGAAAGTTAATGAATCTATTGCCAGATTCGCAAAATTACAGCCATCTCGAGAAGAACCTGGCAAGAAACTCGGCGGCGCATATTTTTTTCAATCATTTTTTTTTTTTTTTAAACATTCTTAATCTCTAATACATAAGTTTCTTAACCTAGGTGTTATTATGGTAGTCGCTAGAAAGAGCCTGTGCAGTTTGCCTCCATGCATCCTTGTCATTAATATAGTCTGTGGTTTTATAGTAGGCTTTCTTAATTAATGCCCGTTTTATTACAGATTTGAACTTTCCCAGTGGTAATTCAGTTACGATTTTAGGAATTCTATTGTAAAATCTAACACCATTTGCCATAAAAGATTTATTCGTTTTGCTTAATCTAAATGCGCGCACTGTAATTTTATGCTTATATCTAGTATTAAGATTATGTGCGTCGCTTCTTAATTTATATTTACTAATATTTTTGCGAACATGCATTATATTTTCAAAGATGTAAAGCGAAGGCATGGTAAGTATGCCTGTTTCTTTAAAGAATTCCCTGAGCGATTCGCGTGGACCCATATCATATATTGCACGAACTGCTCTCTTTTGGAGAATAAAAATAGTTTCAACATCGGCAGCAGATCCCCATAGCAAGATTCCGTAACTCATCAAACTATGAAAATATGCAAAGTAAACCAGCCTTGCCGTCGCTACATCAGTCAGCTGTCTAATTTTACGGACCGCAAAAGCAGCGGAACTCAAGCGACCTGCAAGCACATCAATATGAGGACCCCACTGCAGTTTTGAGTCCATAGTCAGACCTAAGAAAACAGTTTTATTTACAAGATCTAATTTTTTGTTTTCAAGTGTAACATTTGCATCTACCAAAGGAACATTAGGAAGGGAAAACTTGATACATTTGGTTTTGCTAGCATTTAACAATAAGTTATTAGCAGCAAACCATTTCGATACTAGATCTAATTCATAATTTACTTCATTTAATTCTACGTCTTTCCTATTTGTTTTAAAAATAAGTGACGTGTCATCAGCAAACAAGACAATATCTAATGCTAGCGAAGTTGTCATATAAGGTAAATCATTAATATACACTAAAAATAGGAAGGGTCCCAATATTGAACCTTGAGGCACGCCAATTTTAACTGTAGACCCGTCAGATGTCACACCATTAACGCCTACTTTTTGTTGCCTACCCGATAAATATGAATCTAACAAATCAAGAGCAGTCCCACGTATACCGTAATGGTTTAATTTGCTAATAAGCGTTTTATGGTCCACGCAGTCGAACGCTTTGGAGAGGTCACAAAATACCCCAATTGCATCCTGCGATCCCTCCCAAGCCCCGAGAATGTGTGACACTAACTTAGCACCGGCATCTATTGTAGATCGACATTTAGTAAATCCGAATTGGTGATCATGTAATATTTTATGTTCATTAAAGTGGGAGAGTAGCTGTTCTAGGATAATTTTTTCAAATATTTTACTGAGGGCAGGTAATACAGAAACTGGTCTATAGTTAGAGGGAGTATGTTTACAACCCGATTTGAAAATTGGAGTAATTTTGCTGTGTTTCATGAGATCAGGAAATACTCCTTGATCGACCGAGAGATTGAATACAACGACAAGGTAAGGCGTAATAGTATCTAGTATGGAACCAATAACTTTAACTGAAATACCCCACAAATCTTCAGTGTTTTTTATAGTTATCCTTTTGAATGCCTTTTTTATGGTATTAGCCGTTATGTGACGGAAACAAAAATTTGGAATTTCTTGTGTGAAGTTTTGTTGCAACAGTTTTGCAGCTAATTCGGGAGATGAGTCTAGGGATTTTGTTGCTTCAAGGGGAATTTTTGTAAAAAAAGTATTAAATTCATTGGCTACGTCAGTTTTGTTAGAAATTAATCTATTTCCAATTTTTAGACTGTAATCACAATCTCTATTTTTATTTTTACCAGTTTCTGTGTTAATAATATTCCAGACCGTTTTTATTTTATTATTAGATTTTGAGACTTTATCACTTATGAATTTGGATTTGGCCTGGATGCAAACGCGTTTAAAAATTTTCGAATAATTAGTAACATACTTGTGAAAATGTTCATTAGATGTAAGAGATTTTTTATAGTAAAGCTCGTACATGAAATCTCTACTTTTCCGTATACCATTAGTGGCCCAATCATTAAATTGTAATTTAGTGTTCACTTTTATTAATTTTTTGGGGCATATTTTATTGAATTCATTACAAATGATCGAGTTCAGCATTTGGTGGACATTATTTGGGTCATCAAGTGGAAAACTGGTAAGGGATAGTTTTAAATCGACATTTTCGTTAAGTTTACTCAACTTGTTCTCAGTAAGTGGTCGTATTTCTATATTAGAGTCAAAAGATTGTTTTTTTCTTGCGTTGGCTCAAACCCAAAAAATGGCAATTAAAACACTCAAATGTAGATATTGTAGAGAGTATAATAAAACCCCCCAAAACTTAAAGATGTTATGCCTTACAGTGAGAAAAAAATAGGTTAATTGCTTAAATGTATTTTTAAATAATTATTTGATAAAAAATAATAATTCAATAATTGTGTTTTTTTTTTTGTGAATGTACAGGCTATAACGGATATGTACTTGAAATTCAAATCTAAATCTGTTGCCGTTTCATTATATAGTTGTCCCCTTAATATTATTTATGTATACCATTTCAATTGCCATTTCTGGCCTGGGACATAGTATTACATATTTTCCGTAAGAGAACAGATGATGATTCTTCAGTCAAGTACGAGTGAAAATCGTCCGGTTGTCTCGCCAGTCGTCTCGGTGTCAATATAACTACCGTCAATTTCATTACATCACAAATTCACACCGGTAGCAACCGACAATAGTAAGACAGCTATATAAAGGGCCGTAGACCAAACAAAGCTTAACACACCTCAAAGACTGAATAACAATAACAAGACGAGACATATTGAAAATAGTACAAAAGGGAGCCACAAAGATACCGCGAAGAGATGAAATTTGACCGGATCGAGTTCGGAAACTGGTAGTTTGGTCGTTTTTGTGTTGTTATCGAGGGGTATAAATCTTTTTGAAGGGACGCTTGGAAAATTTATGGTTTATGTTTAAAATATTATATGTATATATATCTATGTATGTACGTATATATACATCTATATATAGGTACATATACCTTATATATAAACATCTTGTTTGAAATCAGTTTTTTATTTTACTTAGCGTTATATAGTGTTTTAATGTTTGAGAACCCTATTATCTGGTCCAATCTTACATAGGTTTAATATTATAATGTTATTAATATATAATGTTATTAATATGTAATATGTAAAGAATTAATTTGATTAATAAAAGCATATTCAATTAATATATGTATAAATATATGTTGGTGTCCAAAAAAACTTGTTATATATTTTTTATGTTATATTTGTTTTATGTCTAGCTCAGATATCTTTATACGTAAGCGCTGAAATTTCAGCAAAACTTGTGTTTTTTATTTAGAAAAACCCCACGGTAAAATAATGTTTAGAGCTTTTGTGATAAACCGCTCAGTCTAATTCTTCTCCTTTTATTAATATTTTATTCTTTCCTTTTATATATCCCCATTCCATCATAGAACCACCAGACAGACTGCATTGCGACACCGATACATGGTGGATATTCCTCAAATGCGCACGAAGCGTTATGCTTCCACTTTCATGATGCGCACTGCAAAAAAACTCTCTTCTTTTCTTGATTTACGTCAATGAAATGCCTACGCTGCTAAAAGAACTTTGTGTACTGTTTGCAGATGATGCCACTATACTTTTCATTAACGATGGTCTTACTGACATTGAATATTCAACAAAAATAAATAAATCGATAATAACAATTACTGAGTGGCTGAATACACTAAATTTAAAAACAAATTTTAACAAAACAAAACTGATTGAATTTAAGAATTATAAAAATACGTCTACTAAAATATCAAATAGTCAGATAAACAGAGTTAATGAGACGAATTTCCTGGGTATGAAAATAGATCAACACTTGAACTGGAAATCCCACATAGATAGCATAAACAGCAAAATTTCTAGTCAGTGTTATGCGCTTTCAGTATTGATTGACGTCTGTTCGATAGATGTGGCACGCAACGCCTATTATGGAAACGTATATCCATTGCTGACGTATGGCATCATATTCTGGGGCAATTCTGTTAACATCGATAGTACTTTTATACTACAAAAACGTTGCCTCAGAATACTATATGGTTTGCGTAGTGATGAATCTCTCAGAGAACTTTTTAAAAATAAAAAATATTTAACACTCACAGCAATATACATAATGGAACTTAGCTTGTTTGTCAGGAATAATAGATATATTTTTAAAACGAAGTCTGATGTGCGTGTAAGAAGTACTCAAATGAGGTGTTACAATGACTTACATCTTCCATTTATACAGTGTAAGATCTTTGAGAAGAGTACCTATGTGTCTAGCATAAAGGTCTATAACCACCTCCCTAAGAGAATTAAAGAACTTCCTATGAATATGTTTAAATCTGCTTTAAAAAATTGGTTGACTGAAAATGTTTTCTATAGTTTGAAAGAATATTTCCTTAAAAATTTTTTGACATAGCATGAATTTAATATCTCTGACATTTTTGTAGTGTTCTTTATATTTAACAAACTAATCATAATTATTGTATCGTATTCACCATAAATTCCAAATATCTATAATCTAAATAATGAAAATTTGTATGGCTTGTATAATTATATTTTGTGACATTGGACGCCCGAGATGGGTCAACTGTAATAACATTACCTGCAATAAGAACTCGCGAATACTAACACTACAGTTTTAGCCAATAAAGAATTATCTTATCTTATCTTAAGGAGTGGAACTCCTTACCAGAGTCTGTGTTCCCAGATAAGTACAATCTTAGAGACTTCAAGTCGAGAGTGAATGGGTATTTTCTAGGCAAGCGTGCTCCATCGTCGACCGCATCGTCACTTAAACCTAATCAGGTGAGATAGTGGTCAAATGTTTGCCTATCACAGTTAAAATAAAAAAATATATATTTTTAAAGTTTGTATAAAACTATAGGTATTTCAATTAATTTGCCTTTATTTACATCCTCAAACTGGTTGAGTTTGCTGATAATAAAAAAGTGCTATAAATAACAATATTTTTTTATAAAAGCCGACCTTAGTGTGAAGATAGATAAAAAACAAACTTCAGATAATTTAGATAATTATCTGATCGATGAGACAGCATCGAATAATTTAAAAAGTTTATTCGGTACCAAACGCACGCACGAAGCGATTTGCTTCCACATTCATTGTGCGAATCGCAAAGGAATGGAACTCTTTGCCTGAGTCAGTGTTTCCTCATGAGTATAATATTCAAGTCACAAGTGAAGGTATCTTCTAGGCAAGCTTGCTCTATTGATGACCACATCGTCGCTAACCGACAGATGGTCTATCTAGAATAAAAAAAAATGTAAATAAATTTATTGGCTTGATTCAACTACCGTTTGTGTACGGTTAGCAAAATAAGACCTTAAACACATAAAAATATGATTAATCTTGATGCAAGAATTATAAAATATATTAAATGAATCACGCAAATCTTGGCATTGAACATTTGGTAATAAATAAAATCAAATTGCAAATTGCAATATTATTTTATTGTTTTGACCTTTACCGTATAAACATTAATCATGTTTAATTTCTTCTTGAGTATGACGTTACTAATTGATTTTTTCTGTGCTAGAGAGACGTGAACTTTAGTTAAAAACATATTCGAATTTTGCATTTAATAACTATTTTAAACGTTTGGTTGAATGCAATTCAAAAAAATCAGAATTATCCGTTGGCGCAGTTGGTTGCACGTCCGCCTTCTAAGTAGAGGGTATCGGGTTTTATTCCCGATTGGAACACAAGTTTTCTCCCCAACGAATGTTTTTGTTACTGGTTCTGTCTGTGATATTCGTGAGGGGCTGTGATAGAGTATATATTTTTAACTATATATCACGTCGTGACGCGGGTTAAATCGCAGGACGCAACTAGTAGAAAGTCAGATATACAAACAAACAAACGCATTCACACTCTCAGCCCCACACTAAGTTCAAAGACTTGTATTGTGGGTGCCAGAAACATTCACATCACACACACATTACACCCAGAACCAGAAGCACAAATTTCCCATACAAAGGAATTTGTGCTCCCGCCGGGAATCAAACCCAGAACCCACGGCGCAGAGGGCGGAGACCTGTCCACTGCGCCAACTGGGTCGGTGGGTCTGGGTGAGATATTATTTTTATAACTTCTATAAAAATAAGATAACAGCTACTGTTATAATTGATCGAACGAAGCAAGATCTCTCAGTTGGCATCGGTCCATGTCTTATCTTATCTTCTATGGTTTTTTCTTCCAAATCCAAATAGTCCTAGTAAGTAGCTCCTATTTGCCACGCTCGGGATGATAACTTTTGAATTTAAACGCCTGTCACAATTATTGTAACAATAAGAGTTATATTATACACTAGCCGTGCCCCGCGGCTTCGCCCGCTATTATCAAGTTAAAAAGTAGCCTATGTGTTAATCCTGGGTATAATCTATGTAAATTCCAAATTTCATCCAAATCCGTTCAGCCATTAAAGCGTGAAGAGGGAACAAACATACTTACACACAAACTTTCGAATTTATAATATTAGTAGGATACGATATCAAAGAATACTACGAACTACATTGTTAACTACATTGTAATGCATCAACGTCACAGATTCTGATGGCATGCCATTGACTATCTAAATTTGGTTTTGAACAACCCCTTTTCCCATACTCAGCCGTATCTAATTTCAAACAACAGCCCTATTTATGATAATTAATACTTTTCAAAGAAAAAAGCTTGACAAAAGCCATTCTGGTTGCCATATACGGGAGACAAAGACCGGGATAAACATCCACGTCAATCTGAAGTCGTCATGTCGTCGACGAGACGACGGCCGATGTCGATGTCGGCATGGCCGTGTCGGCAATCGACTACGACGATTGACTGACATTGATGGACGACCGACAGGATGACAGGTTTCGATCAAGAGCTAAAATGCCAAAGTGGAATTTACTAACCTCGACACAGAGTTGAATTTTGATGACGGAAAAGTAGATCTTTTTATTCGTGAAGTGATAGGTACAGTTGAAGATATTTCTTATCCTAACAATAGAAAATGAACTTTACGGTAAGTAGTTATGGTTGAAATTGATGAAAAATTCAATTTGCCGGTGCATCCAGACATGGTAATGACACTGTTTACCATATAATAAGTCTCGTATTAACAGAATAGATTTGAAATTCACATTTCGATTTTGGTATGCTGATTATATTGAATAGAAAGATATCGGTTGGACATCACAACTGATGGAATTGTTAAATGAATTCGTTGCTGTGTTATTTTTTGATTATATAAACTTGACTTTGATAGAAGTTCATGCGTATTACGATACCATAGTTAAAATAAAAGTGATAATATTGTATTTGATCGTATGGACTGAATCAAAATTTCGATACATCAGGACAGTCCGATATGGTCTAGTGGCTAGGATACCTGGCTCTCACCCAGGAGGCTCGGGTTCGATTCCCGGTATCGGAAAATTTTTTGTTCACGCAAATTGTCAGTAAAAGAATATCAATTTTATTTTGTTAATACTTACATACCTCTACATAAATATAAGATTTTTATGTATGTACTCGAACCAACTTTAAATTTTTGTATCTTAGGATACAAAAATATCGTATTTATAAGCTGGATTCTATAGCCTACTCTATCCAAAAAATTATTGGAAAGTTACTGCAATGTAACTATCAAATTCAAAAAGTATTTTTAGCAGTAATTAACGTCATCTCTACCACACACGCTATTTAATTTATTCTGAATGACGCTGGCTAAGTGGTTTTGCATTTACTCTTGATTGGCGTCAATCAATTTGGCTCAAGCTGGCAGTTGTTAATTGTCACAGACTGGATAGAAATTTTGATGTGGATTGCCAGACTAAATACTTCATTCTGACTTGCACGACTAAATCAGAAGCTCTCATGCCGTATTTTGTTAATAAAATAGCCAAGGAAAGTAATTTACGGTTATTGCTTGGCAAAAGCTTGGTGTATCTCATTGACTTCTCGTTCTATTGACGATTGCTGCAACTACTTTCAGAGATATTTAAAAGAGTTTAGATTGGTATCTGAACTATTTTGAACTTTACTAAATATTCTTTAAAGCATGTTGATGCATATTAATATGAAATAACATATACCCTGTAAATTTCATCAAAAATTGTGTGTTATCTGAAATGATTTAAGTTTTCCAAACGGATGTTATGTAAGATCTATTCAAAATGTAATGTAGGCTGATCGTTATCATCATTAGCTCATAGAGCTCCATTGCGGTATACATATATTAGGCTACTTATCATGCCAATTTTCAAGTTAAATATTCTTAAATGATATAAACCCAATCTATTTTTGTTTATCAAGTTCAGATTATTTCGAAAATTTGATAATATTTGGTTGAGCAAAACCTAACGGTAACTTTGACGATAAAAAGTTATCTGCACACTTTTTTGTCAGTTTAGTAAATACATGTTAGGTAACTTTTTAATAATTATTGCGTCTTCTCACCATTGTTCGGTTCAAATTAACAATAACATTAAAATGAATGCAATTAAAGTAATTTTCTTATTAATTATATATACACAGCCGTGGAACTGTCAATAAAAAAATTACAAATATATTTCGATGAATTTTAGAATAAAAACATTCTTTAATTTCTAGGTCAACAAAATTACCTATCAGTATAATATTATATTGCTACTAAATGCAAAAAGTTCCATTCTGTAACTACCCATATGTCACTCGCAGTTGCTCAGGACAGTGCGGGCCAAATTTGTATTCCACGTATGCACAAGAATTTATATTCTTTGCATTTGTTTCCACGAAACGATGCGTGCTGCATGGGTGGCCAACGTTAGTTATGGTGTGAACCATTGTAAAGCTCGGTGGTTTAACGGGGGTGACTTGACAGACCAACTAAATAGTATTTACCTAGTTATTTCACCAATAAAGGGAACAACCACAGAGATATAGTACCTTTAGTTTCCGTAGGAACAACTGTCGTTCATTGATGACAAGAATTATATTGACGGACAATTTTATTTTGTGTAGTTTTTTACTTTGTTACTGGAAGATAAGATTTGGATCTACTTACGTTTCGTTATTGAAATCTTTATCTGCTTATAAATTCAACAGAACCGGCATTATGTTTTATTTAATATAAACCATCTAAGGATACTGGATATATCCTTTCTGAGAACGTTTTCAATTTACTCTCATTTATCATAGAACCGGTCTTTAACTGCATTATATCTTTAATCTGTATGAGAGGAAGACAGCACAATCGGAATTAAGTTTAGCAGGAACAGCACAATATTCAGCGTCTTGCATTCCGTTTCTAATTTATAACATAAAGCAACGAATAGCGAAGCCCACTTCAGCTAATCTCCTGCCGACACAATGGCCCGATTTATAACTAGCCCTATTGTCACAGCCAACAAAGATCTTGTCAATTATAATCTCTCATCGCGGGAACGTCAAACGGTAGCGCACGGTGAACCAACTGCCCCAGAAGCACAAAAACATTTTTAATAAATTATTTGCGAACTTGTTTAGAATTGGAACCCTTTTCAAAAGGCGGCGAGGAAGCGAAACCGATTGCTCGTGACGTGACGCCTTTTGTGACCGTCGAGTATTATGTTGTCAAAATACACGGGGATTTTGTTATTATTTTTGTGTTTGCGAGGACACTTAGCACCCCTTTGTGCGGCCTTCTCGGAAGAGGGGATGTGTGAGCCGTAAACCCGCTCGTTACTCCAATCTTTCCATGAAAAGAGACATGTGAATAGAATAGTAATCGGTTAAGCGGACCACGAAAACAATGCGTAATCGGGTAAAAAATGATAACCCTTGGGAACGGAACTGGTAATACGAAATGCTGAATTACATTATACCGTTGCTCCTCAGACGCGTCCTAAAAAAGTTAATAACATTTTTGCGTATGTCGAAACGTCAGAGCGAATAACGCGAAGTATGCCAACTGTAACTCCCAAATTACGCGATCACAACGTATAAGCACGGGTGGTTGAACGCACTCTTTGTCACGTCACTCGTGTGGGACCTCGCCTTCATATTTATTCAAATTATTATTCCACGTCACCCTCTTGTTGTGTTCCGAATGAATTTTTCATGCACACGTCGCGCTGAGATGCGGTAATTTCACTTTGAGTTCGCTTGAAGCCGGCGAAAATGAGTTTATTTATGTTGGATTTTTTTGTATAAACAAAATGACGGGCTTGTACCCATTGGGCACCGCAACCCTCGACATATTGACTTGGTAAATATTTGAACGTTATAATATGCTGACAAAATACGTGTCACCTTGAAATATGAAGAATTACGATAATATTTTTTGCATGCGCATTGTTTAAATATTTTAATTGGAATTACCAAAGCTAAATTTGATAGAGATGGATAAAAATATGAATTAACTTTTACACAAATTTAATCTTAATTGACTACCCAGTGAAGTCGGCAGGTCCCTGCCCTCAGCGCCGGAGTCCTAGGTTTGATTCCTGACAGGATTACAATATTCCTTCACAAGAGACATTTTGTGCTTCTGTTTCTAGGTGTAATTGTGTGTGTGATGTAAATGTTTCCGGCACCCACGATACAAATTTTTGAACATATGGATCTGTAAATAAAAATAAACCCTTTGCTAACGAATGTGTATATCCTATACTTTAAGCATAACCATTACCTATAATTAAGCTTTATTTTAAATTTAGTACAAAAAAAGTTAATTTCTATTGAAGGACTAACAGAAATATAATGTAGTGAAGTATAATGTGCTTTAGTGAGTTCAATCATATAAATTATTTAATCAAATGTTGATAACTCTGCGGCTCTTTTATTTTGATGGTACACACAAATATTAAATCAAGGTTTCAAATATATAAAACACACTATCTTTTCGTTATTAGTAAGGCAAAACCATTATTCATTCATAATCTTATTTCTCGTCACGTACGTTTGTCCTTGCGCGGCTATGATATATTATCATCAGAAAATAATTTAAATTCGAAAACATCTAGCTCTTCAACATACAATTCATGATTACTTGCACTAGTTTTACCTATGTTTTCATTAAAACCAGCAATGAAAAGCATGCGTGAATGACATTAACAAATTTCAGCATCGTTAAAAACATCTTGAATCTAAATAAAATACATTTTGATGTAATTGCTCACAATATTTGCGTTTGTAATTTCAGCGCAAACGTTTTTGTCACTGTGCAAATGTTTTAATATTTAGATAACGTTGTTTAATTACCTCGACGGTATTATATTATTTGTTTTAGTCAAACTTGCGTTAATGTGTTTGCCGTTGAGATGCGGTGATAGAGGTTTGCAAATATTTACGCTGATAACATTGCGTTTTTATGTGGGACACAAACAAGGAAAGGCAATTCTTCCGTGTCTTTCACAATTAGGGAAAAATAGCGGATATAAAAATGAGGAGTTAATGACGATCTTGAAATTATTTGTTAAGATTTTTAGAAATATACACTAAAAAATATGTTTTGGTTTCCTTAACTTTCAATGCCCCTCCATCAGATATTTTTAATAAAACGCTTTCACACTCACAGCCGCACTAAGTAAGATGACTTGTGTCGTAGGTGCCGAAAACATTCACACACACAATTACAACTAGAAACACAAATTTTCTTTGGGGAGAAAACTTGTGCCCCCGCTGGGAAACAAACCTGTTCTCTTGCTTAGAAGGCGAACTACAACAGCACTATAATTATGAATATAAAACAATTGTCTCTATGTTTATTTTTTGCTGTTTATTGCTAAACCGCTAGAACAGCAGGAGAGGCTTACATGCATGCTACTTTTTATCAATCCAATAAAGGCAGGTTACTTTTTATCAATTCAATACTATCACGGTAAACGTCCAAAACCCCAAAATCGTGAGGTGTGAACACCTAGAAAAAAATGCTATCTATTTTTGAATGAGCAACTAAATACTGCGTTTTCGCCTTTTGTTCTGAAAATAATCTAATCCATTTAGTACACCCAATATATCACGATAAAAACGACGCTAAAACTCTGAAATGTATTCTATAAACGGTCATTCGTTTAGATTAGCGACAGCCGTAATGTCTGTCATTTTAGTACTAGCTTCGGATGTCAGGACCTCCCATAAACCATCCCCTAATGTAAATATCTCCCTTTTATCTGTCTTTAACAATTTCGTATACTCTAACTAAACCGTCACCGGAATATAAATTACATAAATACCATCTTTTATTTTGCCATTACCAAAATTTGTTTCTTTGTCAATGTGAACCATATTCCTAGCGGCGTAAAGAAATGTTCCTTTAAAGATAAGATTCCACAGGGTGTTTTGTTGTTGGTAAATGTGGCAGAATACATCGTCTCAAATTGCCCCCTGCCAATAAAAAAAGGAAAGCACATAGGGCTGAATTTTGTTTATCGTTATCTTTACGGTGGGCCACATTTATTTATATTGTATTCATGCGTGTAACTTTGGTAATATAATACGTTTAGGAATAATAAACATTTTGAGTTAAGGCACAGTTCTTTTTAAATGAATCGTGCATTTTTGGTTCATTGTGTTCATGAGCATGAGAATCCTGTAGTGTTAGGGTTGTTGAAGAAGTTATTTAATTGTCTGCTTTGAAGATAACTTGTTTTGAACAATGAATAATTGATGACAGCTTATCTTTGAATTATTTATCGTTAGAACCATCTTTACAGATTTAAGTTGCGTAGCTGAAACTTGGGAACTTTAAATAATATGTTTTGAAGTCAGCTGAGACCTCAAAAGATGATTTGGGTCGAACAATAGAATAGTAGTTTTCAATTACAATGTGGCGGCTGCAAATGACTGCATTTTACAAAAAAATATATTTTAATATTTTTATTGTATATTGATATTGTTATGTGAATAGCTGTGCCATGTTGCGTTTATCAGAATAAAAAACAACCAAACTATTTAAAATCAATTTGAATAAAATATTACTACACATTAATTAGCATTTATGATTCGATATAATATAAAAAACAACGCTTTCATACTCACAGCCCCACACTAAGTTCGATGACTTGTGTCGTGGGTGCCGGAAATATTCAGATCACACACACACAATCACAACCAGAACCAGAAACAGACATTTTCCTTGGGGAGAAATCTTGTGTTCCCGCCGGGAATTGAACCCAATTTACCCCTGCATAGAAAGCCACCAAACGCTTATCCAAGTAATCCAGCAAGTCTTTACTTATTAGAATGGCGCAAATTTTAATATACCTTTCTTTCATGAAGATTCATTTGTTAAGATAAAAATAATCCCTTAAGGTCATTAGAATTAAGTCAGAATAAAGATTACCCTTTTAAAACGAAGGGTCGTTTGTTGTGTTGAGTAGGGACTCAACACATGTTTAACAGAGGTCACAAGAATCACATATATTATGAAAACGACGACTCTTGATGCATTTAAAAATATTTCATATATGTTCCACCTCGCAATGTCATAATCCTTATGCAAACGGACTAAGAGTGAAAGTTAAGTAGCAAAAGTAAATTTATCTTTGTCAAAGTGTTTCCGAGAAAGTGTGTTAAGAGTGGATATTTATTATGCGCATACTGTGTTTACACATTTAAATGCATTGTTGTTGGAAACGGCTACTGGTGTTTAGGTTATAATTGAGAAATATTTATTCAGTGTACGATTTTGTTTTCTCGAAGCACGATGTGAGGTCTAAGTGCTCTTAGGCTCTCTCTACATTTTAATAGCTGTTTATACAGAAAGTTTATATTGAAATACCAATGTATAGATATAATGCGTTTAAAATTTTGGTAACTAGTCGATTTGATTTCGTTAGCTGAGGCATTTGTCAATTGTAAATAATAATTGTTCACCTAATCCTAGCTTACTTAAATGAGAGTATGTTTACGACGTAGTATTAGTTAAAGAATAAATGATAATAATAATAATATAATATATTTTATAATAATATTGTTATAATATTTATCAATATGTGATTTTTTCCTTCATTTTATATTGATTAAAGTGATTATGTAAGTGTTGAAAGGTTAACAATAAATATATTGTAATGACGTTATTAAAAAGGGAAAAGTATCCTAGCCAGATAGATAGGTACTCTTATCAAATTTATATATTCCTAATATTAAAAGGTGGATTTTTAATTATTACCTGTAAAAGAATAAATAATAAAATTAATTTCCAAAACATTTAAAAAGCTAATTTTGTTCTTAATGTCTACAATAAAATTACTACTTTTGATTTTTATGCATATAAAATAATTACATACAAAAGACAACAACAATAATTGCTTTGGTAATAGGGTTTTACTTACCACGATTTCGATTATGTAAACTTTGAATTGATCAGAAACCGTATTATACGTCTCAAACGTAGAGCTTAAAAAACAACTTGGTTGTGGTGTTATGCAAACTTTTTGTAGTTCGCTAATAATATACGAAAACACATATTTAAATATAAAAACTTACACAAATATCAGTTCGTAAAAACTTTTGATATTTTCTCAGCTATTTTTACCTGTTGCATAACCCCAAAGACCATAATTTACTTTCGAAATAGGCTTTCGCAAAATCCCCAACAATAAATAACGGGAATTTCGCAACAAGTAGGTTGGCAATAAATCAAACAGAGTCGAAACGAAATTTTAATTTGCAAAAAGAAAAAACGCGGTGCCCTTTGAGAAAACAACCGGTGCCTTTGAAAAAAATTGCGGTGCCTTTAGCCCATTGTCATTCATTGAGGGCCTGTGTTTAAACAAGCGCCGGGTTCTAAGCAAATGTTGTAATTTTACTGACAGCCAAAATCTACAATATGTAATCATTATGGCCGTCATTAAGTATTGTCTTGTCACCTTTTAAGTTTCACCGACAAAGGGTGCGGTGCGACAAAGAGATATAGAGTTTACTGACTTTGGTTTTGTATTAGTGGTCGTATATCCATCAAATGAGATTTTTTTCTAACAATAGTTTATTCTATTTGAGAGTCCTTATACAGGTCCTTGAAATTATCTTTAACAAGCTTGTATTTAAACATAAACATAAACGCTTTCACAATCACAGCCCCACATACAGTTCGATGACTTATGTCGTAATGTGCCGGAAACATTCACATCACACACATAATCACAACCAGAACCAGAAACATATATTTTCCGTCTGGAGAAAACTCGTGTTCCCGCCCGGGAATCGAACCCGATACCCCTGCTTAGAAGGCGAACGCCATCCAACTAAGCCAACGAGCAGTTCAAAAATGTATTGATTATAAAATACATAAGTTTATAATTAAAACAATTAGCTTTAGAATGATGATTTGAATTTGCATTGAATTTACTATTCACATCATAACTTTCCATCAGGTGAGATGGTGGACAATGGTTAGCCTAATTTTAAATGTCTGAATGTTATTTTATAATTAAGATAATGTCTGACTCTGTTTGTTTTCTAATTTTAAGAAGTTTTCTAATGATAGCTAAATATATTGTAATCAAATTTGCAGGTGTTGTTTGCATGGGTGATTGCGCAAGGAACAACTTATTATTTATATTATTATGTGCTGTATTTATGTAATCTTTTATCACAAACAAACGCTATTTGTTATACCTATCTTTTTTTCAATGTTTTAACTCTCTCTGCCAATCGCTATATTTCTAAACCCACTAAGACAACTGTTACAAGGCAACTGACTAGCACTGAAATTATTTAGAGCCGTCGGCGTTTCACAAAAGCTGCCTTGTTTATAGCACCCATAAATACTAATACAACGCGGGAAATTTATTCTCCTCTACCTTTTATTTATTACTTTAGTGCCACGCTCTGGTTTTCCCGTGCGCCAGTTTTTTGATGGAAGTGTATGAATGAATGATTCGGATAGTTTGTTAATCAGGCAGAGCATAATGGTGTTGAAGCATAACGCTTTTTAAATAAGATATATGGAAGCCAACATCAATTCTCATATATAAATAAATAGCCGTGCCCCGCGGCTTCACTCGCGATCATCAAGTATTTTTTTATGCTCGATAGTCAAGCATTTGACGAATATCTCACCTGATGCAAAAAAGTGAATATGCGGCCGAAGAAAAAAAGGTCAAATTAAAAAAGCTTATGCGTTAATTCTATAGGTATAACATTCTAAACCCGTTCAGCCGTTGCATAAGAAATAAATGATAAATTTGTATTGTATTTATAGTTCACATAAAAGATATATGCTATCCCGGGCTTTTTTGTAGGACTATTTAAGATAAATATTTCCATTAGACATTATATACGTGTAACTCTAACGGCTTATGCGGCGCACGCCAGAATAGCTCGCAGATGGCAGAACTTTTTCCTACTTACTTGACACTTATCGTTATAATTTGAACAATTCACATAATATCTTTATAAATTATAGCCTATGTGTTATTCTGATGTGTAAGCTATATTGTTGTAAAGTTTCATAAAAATCCATTCAGTGGTTTTTATTTGGAATAGTAACAGACATCCATACATCCATGTATACAAACATTTGCGTTTATAAGTAAGGATTGTATACAATTTCATTTACAGGGTAATTTTTAAATACCAGAAAGCTCTCAGACCTGGTTTCTAACTCCTAGCTTATTTAGTTCTACGACTTTCTTATGAAAGATATATTTTCCGTAATATTAAAGATCATGTATGGAGTACTGTTATCATCTTTGGGACGGTTCAGCTAAGTACCAGCTTGAGGCTCTTGACACCATTGAGCGTAGAGCCAAGAGACTTATTGGTAGCGAGCAGCTGACTAATTCAAAGCTTCAGAGCTTGGGTAATCGCCGCATGGTAGACAGTCTCTCGGTTTTGTATCGGATACATTTCGGAGAGTGTGCTAAGTAACTGTACGATCTAGTTCCCCCATCCCCGTTCTATCATCGGACAAGCAGACAAACTGCTAAGCGACACCGCTATATGGTGGACATTCCACAAACCGGCACTAAGCGTCTTGCCTCCACATTCATTGTGACCGCAAAGGAATGGAACTCCTTACCCGAGTCGGTGTTTCCTGATGAGTACAATATGGGCGTCTTCAAGTCACGAGTGAATAGGTATCTTCTAGGCAAGTTTGCTCCATCGTCGACCACATCGTCGCTTACCATCAGGTGAGATAGTGGTCAAAATTTTGCCTATCATGAATAATAAAAAATAAAAAGATGATGTATCGCAATGAACGACATAGCCACACCGCTCCTCGTTATAAGCACGCTAATGTCAGTAGACATTTGATAACTTAGACTTAACAGAAAAGACATATTTTTTACCGACTTCACAAAAAGGAGGAGGTACTAAATTCGACTGTTTTTTTGTGTGTTACCCCATATCTTCGTTCCACGATAACCAATTTCGTTTTTTTCTTGTTTGAAAGAAGTTTTTTGCTTTCCATTGGTCCCATTTAAATTTGATCAAGATATGATCAGCAGTTTTTAAGTTATCGTCAATAATGCGTATTTAGTACATCGAATCTGAATAAAGTTCCGAAGATAAAGCGGTGATGTCGGTTTTTGTTGAGCTTTTCATGTGTTTAATTTTTTTTTTTTGATAAGTGTTAAATATAACAGAATTTGCGATAGCGGTAGGTACAATTAAAGACGTTGGTCATATTTCCTAAGAGGTTTCAGATACAAGAGGTTTACAAATTGCCTTGTATATCTTTCTTATCTCAATTATCACCTTTTCACTTTAACTATATTCCATATCACATTTCACGAATTCCTCCATATGGTATATGCACTAACAGTCTTACTTATAAAAACGTCGCTAAGCAATGCTTAGCCACCTCTTAGTTAAGCAGCTCTTAAGACCATAATCAATGATTAACTTTTTTCACTCATAAACATTAGTTAGGCGCTGCTTAGCTGAGAAACGCACAGTGAAACGAAAATAATAAAAATGTACACGATCGCCACAGATTATGACCAAAATAGTCGCCTAAAAGTGAAATTATACTAATACAGCTGTCAAAAATGTGGTTATATTAATCTATTGAAATGAAAATCAAAGACAGGTGACATTCAACGGTTGTCGAAGTAAGCAATTTTGCGCCTTACGTAATAAGTTTTGACACATTTATTAATGAAAGATATCAGTCCCGCCATCTTGCCTCTTAGCGAGGTTTAAACTAGGCAATGGCGGTGTTTAATTTTGACAACTATTTAAGCATTACTTAACGCTAAATCGCGTTTATGAGTGAAATTTTTGTTAAACTGTAGCTAAGCAATTGATTAAAAATTAAGAGGGGTTCATAAGTAAGACTGTAAATTTAGTGCGTTGGAATTTACTGCTAAGATAAAGCTAAACAAAAGCTGTTTTTATTTCTTATCCTTATCTCGGGTGAGATAAAAGTTTACAACGACTTTACGGGTTACTATTGCAATTAGGGACTGGAAAGGAATTGTTTTATGGCAAGGATAGTTGGCGCTATCTACTTTAGGGGTCTGTTTTTGTAAAAAAGATAATGTCTTTACTTCGATCCTGGGTTGGAGGGTTTAAACTTGGTTGCATCACAAAATCCTATAATAGTTGTGTCTTCAAGCAAATAGAAGCACTTGCAAAATATAATAAAAATAAAAAATATTAACAATTTTTCATAGGTAATCTCTGAATCTACTGATCTGATTCTCAAAATTGTTTCAAAAATAGATAGCTACACTATAGCTGTGTTTTATTGGGATAAAAGTCAGTTTTCAGTTCGAAATAATAATATTCATACAAGTGGAGAAAAATGTGGCCGCTTTATCGGCGTAACTAAATAGTAAGACATAATATTATGTGAATACAATGTATGGCAAAAATTTTGGCCTTTTTGAGTTTAACATGTATATATAGCTCATAAAAACACTTTTCTATATTCATCCTTATCTACTTGAAATTATTTTTTAATGTTTTTTTTTGTTAATTATTTACAAAAAAACTTTTTATAATAAACACTTTATCTTTTTTCTTTTCACATTGAATTGGGAACGAAAAAAAACATTTTTATGTAATTTTATCGCTGACTCTCATTCAGCTGTAGTTTTCAATTTACAATGAAAATGATATTCTTTATTTTTTATCCATTGGCTATAAAAATATAGACCAAAAAGTGTACTGAAATTTATTAATCCGGTTTTAATTACTGTCAAGATTGTAATTACAGCTAAGTTTAAAGCGGCACGAGTCAATCCAGGCAAGTTGTCACTGTTCATTACAATTTAGCTTGAAAACGATACTCAAGTTACTCAGATAGCTTCGGTTACGGTTTCAATTAACATCAAGACTACAAAAACCCTACAAAAAGAAATTAAACTTTTACCGAATCTAAAACTCATCCTCATACTTTCCACATCATGCTGGCTCCCAGCAGTCAACCATCTAAAGCCAGCGTGAAGCGTGAACCAATCTTTCTAGCCACGACTATCTTTGTAGCCATTACCTCGTTAACAGTCATCGATGACTCATCAAAGTCATCAAAGCACGGCTTGGGACCAGTCAGTTTTTACGCCCCACTGTAAACACTGATTTGGTGATGTCGGCGCCTTTGTGGTGCGGCTTTGATCTTGCCGCTTCCGCTGAGCACAATGGCGGTCTATCTTGCAGGCTCGGGTGTCGGTTACAGTGAAAGCTGTGCAGTGGGTTTATTTAAGTAAACATACATGCTAATATTGCTAACTGAACTGTGTTGTGGAATCAATTATTTATTTTTAGTGTAAGCAAATTTTTGTCGACATTTCTTCTGGTTTGGTCTCTTACATTCCTAGCTTAAGAGAAATTCTGTAGCAGCATTGTAAAGAAAAAGGGATTGGAGAAGACTGTTGTATTTCTTTGGGTTTTGGTACTCCTGGTGTAGAAATTTCTTCTGCTTACTTTATTTTCTTATTATTATTTGTTTTCATAAAAAACTAAAAATGCTCTTTTTATGCTCGATAGCTTTTGACCACGATCTCAACTGCTGGAAAGTGATGATGCGGTCGAAGATGTAACATAAAAAAAAACTTTAAATACCTTACCACGTATTTTTGACAAGACTTTCTTTTCTAAAACGATTTGTTTTGAACTTTAACTTACCCTACTGTTTGTTACCTCTCTGTGGCACCCCATCCTATTTCCATTTTTTGCTTGTTTTCTTCCCGACTGTTAAAATTGTGGTTGTTTACACCTGAATGAATTGTTATTGACGTATAATTGGAGTCGGATTAAATGTGGATGGGCATTCGGTTATACAATGATCAATTCTGTGCTATTGGTTCATTTATTTTTAAGCTTCGAGACGATTTTCGAACCAGCTTTAAATATAATTAGAAGTTACCAATGCTATTATTATGCTAAGAAGATTTTCGAGAATATCTGTAAGTACAAATTATTATTGTTAAGCGATCGAAGCCGTTGGCACAGTGGCCCGGTCTCTGCAGAAGCATATTTTTTCTTACGAAGGAACATATTTGTGTTTCTAGTTCTCGGTGTAATTATGCGTGATATAAATGTGTCCAGCACAAAACATAAGTCTTTAAACGTAGTGTGGGGCTGTGAGTATGAATATGTTTGTTTAAAAAAAAATTGAAATTGTTAGTTCTCTCATTGATGTGAACGAAAATCAATTATGCGTTTTTTTCGATTAGGTAGACTGTTGATGGAGCCTTATCGTGGTTCTTTTTTATCACAATTATTTATGGTTGATAACTAATTTTATGTAGGTTAATTCTGTATTGTCCGAAATGTATGCGACTGATATATTTATGAATGAAGATATAATATTTTTAAATGGCAAGTAAGTAAACGATACCGATTACTGCATGTATGTACTTAATTTTACTGCAAATACTCGGCTTGTCTTGCAGTAAATGTATCATGACAAATTAGCCGTCTTCAACTAATATTATTATTTTTAAATTAATTTTGAAATAAACGTGCTGTGTGCGTTCTGTTTGCGCGTCCGAACGTCCGCACGCTTATCTCGAAGTTTGCTCCGACGACGTTCCAAATTATTTCTTTGCTCAACGCCCTGCTTGCCCAAGAATCAGATTTAGACGTGTTTTGTTGTAAGCCTTAAGTATTTTTTATGAATGTGTGAATTTTATGCAATTGTTGCTGGTTTGCTGCACGCTGCAAGTGCAGTACGCGCTTGAATTTGTATTATAAATAAATAAATAAAGGAACACTAAATAAACTTATCTTTATAATTAGCAATCTATGTAATTATGTAATGTAAAAATGCCATATGTAAAAAAATCACTTGAAAACGGCTCGAATGATTTGGTGGTTTTATTTTCATTGTGCTCGAAATTCTCAAGACAATGTTTTGTATGAGAGAATGCTAGCTAGTTTTTCTAACCGATTTTCTAACGTCGGCGAAACCGCGAGATACGACTAGTTATATTGCATTTTTTTACACAAACTATTCCTCAATATAAGCAAAAATTTGACCACTAACTCACCTGACGGTATTTAAACATAATGAATGTTAACAAAATTATATTTTCTACCAATTTGCGTATTTACACGGTAAGTACACACTTAGTAATTTACACGGATTCAAAGAATACTCAATTATAAAAACGGATAAAGAAAAAATAAGAACGACATGTTAAAAAAAAAACAATCAATTAAAATGCAATGCGTATATACATTTTATCAACAAAGAAATCTCAATTCATCCTATCAACAAGGTACAACGAAAATGTTTATTCAATAAGTAATCCATTTTGCTCACTCAACCATAAAATCCTACACAACCCTGTATTCATTTTAATAAAACATATTACTGCGTACAAGTAAACCAGTATAACTTGTAAATAAATCAAACTTAAATAGGCTATCTATAGGATTAATCTATCCACCGTTAATATGCTTGAATGATTTTAATATCGGTATCTTATAATTTATGTACACGATATAAACGGGCTTGAATAATAACCTTTGCTTTGCAAACGCTAACCCCTGATATAAGTAAATTTTATTTTTATAAATGTAATCTAGATTTGAGATATTTGGTTAGGAGTTTGTTTAGCTTAATTTTAATATTTTGGACCCGACTACCATACCCAACTTTACATTTTTGAACCCGACTACCATACCCGACCTACCTACTTCCGTGGGTATATCTCTCCTTTGGAATAGCCGTAGTATACAAGATGTACTATATCAATAGCCATAGTATACAATTTTTATTATTTAACTTAAAAAAAAGTCAATCTGTACAACATTACTAATTTAATATACAAAATACCAAAACTGGTAAAAAACTGTGTGACTAAAGCACATTAAATAAAACTTAATACTTTATAGGACCTAAATTTATCTAAACGTAAACCCTAAATCCTATTCTAAAAACTGTACAAACAAAGTTAACACTAAAACGACCGTGCCTAATTTATAGACAGGGGGGCACGGCGGGCGGCGTGCGAGACCCGATCTTGCAATAAACATGTTTTTTGTTTCGCATGTCCGCGCACTGTCAAATATATTACAACCCGCCGGGTTATTTACGAGCTCTATCGTCCGCCCATACATTATACTTAGTATCTTTGTTTGGACACAATAAGCAATATTTCTAAAGGGCCGCCGCCGTCGCTCGCAGCTGTTGATATGGGTTCCCAAATTGACATATTTAATTTGATCGCGACGGAGGGTCCGATCCCATGTTTGACAGGTTTTAGTGTCGGATTAACATTTACGTTATGGAGTTAACTCTGTCGATACACTGAAGCATTGCCTTTTGTATGTGAAGTATATTTATCGGTAGTTTCGACGTGTTGACATCAAACGGCTTCGTCGAAAACCTGCTTGCGCGAACAGATCAATTCCCCTTTGAAGCCGGCGAGCCGTTGCATAGAACAAAGGTGCTCGTAAAAGAGTAAGTAGTTCGGAATGTGTCAGCGGCAAAGTGCGATGACGCCAGCAAAGAGCTTCGTCGGGGGCGTAATAAAAGTGGCGTGAAACAAAAAGCGTCGTGCTCGCGGTCAGGTAGAGAAGTAGTCACGCTCGCGGCGAGCCGGCGGCGCGGCGGCTCAAAGCGCTGCCCGTCATGGGTGGCGAGCGACCAACACCATAGCACGTCTCAATCCGCACCCGGCTGCCGGCCATACCACCTTTCCTTTTTCCCCTACCGCAATGCAGCTATGTGTCGTTTCCGCTTTATTTTTTATGGCCGAGCGCTGCAGCGGTGAGACATAGCGTGCTCGCTCTAACGGAGACTTAAGATATTGCCATCCTTTTCTGCTACGGTGAGGGGTGCAAAGAGTGCGGGGTGAGCGGCGCGTCGGGAACTGGTGGGGTCCAGTCGCTCACAGTTCTCTCGCCCGCCGCCACGGACACACGCGTTTCTCGCTTCGCATTCCGCGCGCCGGTGGCATAGAGTAGTTGTTGCCAGAAGCGATTCGTGACGTTACCGCTCAGTGAAGTTAACAAGTGATTGTAAAGTTGATACCAAATGGTGGTGCTTGAAGACGGTGGAATGATGACTACCAATCCTAACCAGTATTTGCAACCTGATTATTTGGCGCCTCTTCCGTCCTCTGTAAGTATACATTTTTATTAATTCAAGGAAAATACAAGATACTACAATAATTTAATTTAAAAAATAGTGCTAAAAAACATTACTATTCTAAATAAACTAATGATTGTTTCTTTTGTTACAGTTGGATTCAAAGAAAAGCCCTCTTGCGCTGTTAGCGCAAACTTGCAGCCAGATTGGGGCTGATACCTCGCCAGCAAAGCCGCTGCTTCCTCCGCTCGACAAGAAGAAAGTGAACAGTGTAAACAGTGATTCAATTAGTCGTACTTCACCCTGCAACATGGTGAAACAGGACAAGCCGCGTTCAACCCCAGACAACAAACACTTAGCATTTAAACCTTATGAAGCCAATGTCGTGACCAAAAAGCCTGAAGAACCCCGACCTTCTTCCAAAGCAAGTTCTGACAGTGCTGATGAGAAAAAATCCGGTAAAAGTACTCCGGGTAGAAAATCTACACCACCGACTGCAGAACATGGAAAAAGTAGCCCATCTACTGGAAATAAATCTCCCGTCGGGTCGTCTGGAACGAGTCCTATCATCCGCTCTGGATTAGAAGTTTTGGGACATGGCAAAGATCATCTCGGTGCATTTAAAAATATTCCCGGTCTGCCATTTAACCCTTTAGCTGGACTTTGCTGTCCACCGGGCATGGAACAACATGCCAATCCTGCTTTTAGACCACCGTACGCCGGAGCACCGTTCAGCGCTCACCATGCTGCAATGCTCGCCGCCGCAGCTGCCTTCCCGGGCTCTTCACCGAATCCTTACCTTGGATACGCGCGAGTTAAAACCCCTGCCGGCGGAGAAACTCTCGTTCCCGTATGCAAAGATCCCTACTGCACTGGATGCCAATTTTCTGTGAACAACCACCACTTATTGATGAGTAATGGGTCCTGCCCCGCTGGTTGCACTCAGTGTGAACACCAAAAGTACAATCTGGCTATGGCGATGGCACTTTCACAGCAAGGGGCCGCTGCGGGCGGTCTTCCGTACCCCCAACTAAGCCGTCCGTACGTGTGCAACTGGATTGTTGGAGAGTCCTATTGTGGAAAGAGATTTGGAAATTCAGAGGAACTACTGCAACACTTAAGAAGTCACACGACAGATGGGTCTACACCCGCTACGGTTTCCTCATCTCAGCCATCACTTTTGAACCCTCTAAACCCACTTTTCACTACGGCGGGACTACGCAGCGCATACCCGACGGCACCTTTGAGTCCGCTTTCGGCGAGTCGGTACCATCCGTACTCAAAAGCCGGCCTCCCAGCGAGCCTCGGGGCATCGCCTTACGGTGCCTTCAACCCTGCTCTGGGACCTTTCTACTCTCCCTACGCAATGTACGGACAAAGACTAGGTGCTGCTGCGGTTCACCAATAAATCGAGTGAAGTGCATAATTAAATAGGACTGAACAAACTGTATTTAAATGTTGTATTGTCCAATTTTCTTCTGTGATATCGATAGACTAAACAAATGATGTAAGGCGTTATGCGCCGTCACAAATTTAGTGATTAGTGCAATCTTAAATAGGTATTTATGTAAGCGAACTTGCCGACGGAGTTGCTTATGCGTGTGATGTTTGAGCGTCCGTGGACTGTACAGCCAAATGTTTTGTGTAAATAATAAGTTCTATGTTTAATTATAAAATGAATTATTTCAAATATAATATCTACGTATCAATCATGCAAGTTTTTTCTTTTCTCATTTAATTGTTGATAACATGGGGCGGATAGTTAGTTAAATACCATCAATTTAGACTTTGTTTAGAATTATGCTATGAAAATCAGATAACGTAAATTTGAATGCCAATCAACATCATTACAACACAGTACTTTCGAACTATCGTAACGCACTATAAACTGAGGCGCTTGATTGATTAATACACCTTCTAACACACACATTAGAGCCGTCAATCACCCGCCAGAGTATCGTATAAAACAACGCCGTGATCACGCTAACGTAAACCCACCCACACAACACGAACAAAAACGACTAACAAAATAATTTATTACATTGAAAAGCATAAAAAGAAAATGTACACGAACCGAGGGGCCGACGTAGAGAGTCATTAATAACAAAACCGTGAGCTGTCAGCTTTGTTAACGTCAAGTTTTTTATAATAAATGCTATTTTGATTAGGCTTATGTCATGTCGAAAATTCAACTGTCAAAAGCATAATTGGTCGAATGAAAAGAGCGAGAGACAGGTGGCAAAGTAATTTAAAATGGAGGCGACAGTCTCGACAGCTTTTGTACTTAAAACGTAAAGATAAATATTGAAATTGGCAAGTCTGTTATGCATTAACTGTGTCAAATAGGCTATTAGTTTTTTATCGAATTTTGAGAGTCATTAATAAAATTTATGGACGCTTTCTCGCGCATTATGGGTAAAATGTTTATGCATTTTTATTCAATTTCTTAAGCATAAACTTTATCTTTGGATATAAGTAATCTTATTGCATATATAATACCAGTGAATGGTATAATTTTAGGTATTTTTATCAATTTCGACGGCGGCAGGTCCTTTGAATTATTTACTTTGAGTCCTTTGAATTATCGCATATTTTTTGTTGAATTTTTGTTTTCTATGCCTTTTTTATTTAAATACTTTAACGTTTTTTGTACTAGCCGTGCCCTGCGGCTGCGCCCGCTATTATCAAGTTCAAAAGTAGCCTACATGTTAATTCTAGGTATAATCTATGTACATTCCAAATTTCATCCAAATTCGTTCAGCCGTTAAAGCGTGAAGAGGGAACGAACATACTTACACACTTACGCACACACTTACACACAAACTTTCGGATTTATAATATTAGAAGGAATAGAAGGAACTAGGTTAGTAGGATAGGATAGTGTAGTTTTTACCACGATTAGCTAGGCAATATAATAATATTGATGAATTATACAACGATTAAACATAAATAAGTTATTACTACGATAAATATGTAATTTATATTATCACGAATGCGACCTAGATTATAATCAGATCAGACTTCGTATTTATTTTTGTACTTTAGTAATGTACTAAATGCATAATGATTGATGTTGACATTAATATCGATTTCAGTCTGTGCTCATAAATCATATTGATACTATGTATTTATTACATTAATACTATAGCATGACACGACTTTGAGATAATTATGTCGACTATCTGATAAAATGTAACTGCCAGACGATACATGTAGCGCCATCTATTAAAAGTCAGCTGAACTAAATCAAAAAGCTTTCGCTTACGACTGAACAGACCGGTAATAGGTTCTCGTTAAGAATAAGTGTTTTTATCATTAAATATGAGTATTACGGACCTAACAAATTATTGCAATTTAATTCATAATCAAAATGTCACAGTGTAATTAACCCCAGAGCCATTACTTGTGTGAAATGTCAACAAGTCCCAAAAAGAAAATTTATTTTACCAAGATATCTTACACTTACGCTTGATTAATTGTCATATTAAAAAGTTTAAAGGGCAGTGAATAAATCTAGAGATATTAATTGAGATAATGAAGTGGTTTTTATTGATGGTTCAATAAATTAAGGTAAAATAGGCTGCGAGATTAAGTTTGACATCTGACAGATGTGTTCACAAGATTGATGCCTTACAGCATTATAATCTGTGCGGAGAAATAACCAATTAAGATTAGCATAAACATAAGGTGAAGTTTATTAACATATTATCCATGGAATGAATAATGCATGGGGGGTATTATATGCACGGTGGTGGAACTAGAGGGTTAAGCTAGTAGATGTGGTTACCCTTCGAAATATTGCTGTTGAAGCCATTTTGGATCATTCGTTGTTATGATAATGAGTAAGTATTTACCTGAGTTCAGCATATTTTTTTATTCTAAAAAAGATAACTATGTAAATTAGGTGCGATTATACATCATGTCGGGATGAAACGAGGAACATTTTATTTTATGATAAAAACGAATAATAGAAATGTAATTTTTATAATGTAAACTTTTTTTATGCGAAAAAGTATTTGACCACTATCTTACCTTATCAACAGTGACGATGCGGCCGAAAATGGAACATGCTTGCCTAAAAGGTACTTATGCTCTCAAGACTTAAAGACACCAAAATTGTACCGTTCGGGGAACACAGACGCAGGCAATGAGTTCACTCCTTCGCAGATCGGATGATAAACGTAAAACCGAATCGATTCGAACTCCTGCCTGCTTATATCTAATCAAAAAATTAGCTTACTTTGCTTTTCATTCAAAAGTTATGTCGAAGGAAACCGACCGTTGTAGGTATAGCAATATTTTTATGTACTCAATATTTTAGATGGTCTTACTACATAACATAGTTTCTATGCTAATAATTGCATATAAATCAACCACCTACTTAACAATAATAAAATGTAGAGCAAATTACCATTTACGTGTTTAACACCGGTTCTCTGTAATATTTTGCAATTGTAAATAAAAATACCTGCATAAAACTTGACACGTCATTCTCTTTACTTCATAAATTATTCATTGACATTTATAACATAGCCTTTATATTCTAAGGGTGTCAATTGACGCAAGATACGTGCATTTCACTGCACTTTATAGCCACATTAAGGCTTTAAAGATTTATTGATAAATAAAACTTAACCCTCAAACGCCGTATGGATTCATTGTCACGCATAATGTGACAAAATTTGTCACAGTGTGCAAACTCTTGTGACAAAATAAAACATTTTCGGTGAAGTTCAATTTAAAATTCAATTCAAATTCTAGTTCAAAATACCGCTGGCAGATTATTATTGTTGGATGGAAAATTCAACCGTGCGTGCAACGAATTGTATGAATGATAAAGATCTTTGACAAAGGGCGCGTTTGATATTTATGTTCTCTATGATGATAGGTTATTGTGATTCAGTTGTGACATTATGCGTTTTGTATTGGATTTTATTTATTCAGGGCATTGTGAGAATCAAATGTTGCGTGTGTTGTGTTATTGGTTTCTGTTGATTTATTGGGAGGATAAATGGAGCTTCTTTTGTAATGTGTTTTTATTATTAGTAGGTTTCAGTTGTTGAAGGAATATATGCAATATTTTGGAATTTATCCCTGAGTAAGTTCTATGTGGGTGCTTTTATTTTTTGCACATAATGTCCTCTCTAGTATTTAGAAATATGTAGAAATTTGAGTCTTCAAACAATTATGCATGCCCAGTGCAGCTTGAAAAATACCGTGTACTCCAATTTTGTGGTTCTTGAACTTGCTGAACCTTTGTATTCCTTAACAGTACTTAGTGATTAAAATACATGAATTATAGTAGTATTACGTATTATTCATACTACTATAATAATTATTGTTATAAATAAATCATTGACGAAAGCATTGCATCAGACATCCCCGAAACCTAGGTCGCAAGAGTCGACCTTATATCGTGAGTCAAGCCGTTTCATTTATATAATGAAATCATTGCATTTATAATTATGTATTATTAAAAATAAAATGCGTACCTCTATGAACATTTTAACAAATCTTCATTTACTATATTACTGCATTAGGTACATGTGCAACAATAATTTTACTTGTTCATAACTACTATATGTCTATAGATATAAGTACCGATATTTTTGTGAATAAACTATTATTATCTATTAATATTATTTCTTTAAGATTTGCTACAACATTTTTGATACATATCTAAAACTTCATACCTTACTAATATAAACGCGTACCCTTGATAGATAAACCAACATTAGCGAACAACATCAACAGACAGAATGGACAGCTGAACAAAGTTCGTGTATAAACACGTCAGCATCTATCACAACAGGGGCTTCTGATGGTGGGATGGGGAAGGTGAATTGATTTATTAGAGCTTAGATGAGTGTTATTATTATATACATTAATAAGCTAGTATGTATTGAAATAAGCGTTATGCTAGTTCAAGCTGTACGGTCGGTACCATAGGCTAGATTTTATTCCTTCTATCTACGGGCCTGTTACCTATATAACATCATTAAACATAAACTTAAACGATTTCACACTCACAGTCCCAGGCTAAGTTCGATGATTTGTGTCGTGGATGCTGGAAACATTCACATCACACACAATCACAACCAGAACCAGAAATACAAATTTTCCTTGGGGAGAAAACTTGTGTTCCCGTCGGGAATCGAACCCCCTACTTAGAAGACGAACGCTCACCCAACTAAACCAACGGGTAGTTCAGTTGGTAGCGATCCCATCATGTTGGCGGCATTGCCTCTTTGAATTGCAATGCTAATACGTTGAGCCAAATAAGTACCAGCATTTTGATCACGCGTCGCCTCAACTAGGAGCTCTGATACATTTTTGAGAATAAATGAGCTCCAGTCCCCACGGGTCTCAACACCAAATGGCTCAAATATGTAACCACTGCCGAGGTTTCCATATTTTCGCTATTTGCAGTGCTCTGCCAAAGTTGCCGCGGCGCCAACCACATTCCGTGATTCAAGAAGATGTGACAGAGCTAAAGTATCGACACAAGTTGCATCCCACACTAAAGGGGCAACAAAATAAAAAATAGTATTATGAGGTACCGTTTAGCCTATATTACAGGCATTTGGTTGTAAAATGGTAGAACTAAGTATGGAAGAGTTCACCCGGCGAGGCGTCACGTCAGTCCAATTCTTATGGTTCCTTTCATCAAAACTGATGAAAGACTAAGTACGATAATTGAAGATGAGTCAGTCGCCTCTGCGTATCGCGCGTCTGACTCATCATGATGAAGGACAACAAATTTGTCCGAAACTAGTCGACTACAAAGTAAGTCGAAATTTTAGACGTGTTTCAAGCCGTACACAACATCAATTATGTGTAATACTCCCGATAGTTTTAATTTTCATACTAAGTACGATGCTTTTTTTTTCATATTTAATCCATATTTATGTGCATAAAATAGAAAACGATTTGTGGTTTCTATTAAATCTGATACCTACCCATGATTAGAAGGCGAACGCGCACCCAATTAAGCCAACGGACAATTCAAATAAAATTAATAAAGGCCTACAATTAACTAGGAAAGTAAACACAACATTATTTTTTATCTTGTTTTATTTTCTTATTTAACCTGGGAAAGGCTGGCACTGGAATAAGAAAGAAGAAAAGCATTATGTTCCATCGATAGTACCTACGAGGAAGTTTCCTCGTAACTAAAACTTTTGCGTCGTAGTTACATACCTAACAAACACAAAACTATAAATCAAATGAAATAAACAACATCACATAAATAAACCACTTATTATAAACTAATTAAAACATAAATAACAGTAAATTCATCTAGAGACTGTATCACAATAAATAAAATTTAATATCCGGTGGGTTATGCCACTGCGCTCCACGAGCACTTATTTTTTCGCAGCACCAAATTTCACTTGTTATTATACCAAGGTTCCACCAAGGCAACCCGTATTAACAGCATTTAATTTAACAATAACTTATTATTTCCTCATTGTCAGGTGACAAATGGAATAAAGATTATTGTTTCTGATACGGTATAAGGTGAAACTTAATTATTGCGACATCTGACAATCGATAGGGGAACAAATTACAAGGCTAGTTTGGATTGTGGTGAAAGTCATAAGCGTTTGTCTGGCAAGAGCAAGCGCCAATTGTCAAATTGTTTGACATATAAAAAAATGTTACAAATAGTAACTTGTAATCTTGACTTCAGTGACTTGCAAAATCACAAAATACTCATTTATTAAAATAAGTGAAGATGTATGGAACAAAGTCATTTAAAAAAATATCTTAACGTTTCGGCAGAGGCCACTGCCACGGCGAATAATAAGTACCTGTTATAATAAAACAACGTTAATTTAGTTCGCAAAAGTTTAAAAAATTCAAATCAGTATAAGTTTCTGTATTATAAGAAATCATTGAAGACTATTGAAACAACAATTTTCTTATTAACATACCGTGCAGGCTTTTACGATTGTTTTTATTTTATATTTTTTTGTTAACCCATACTATCCCAATTCTGGGCAAAGGTCTTCCTCTATTACTGATATGAACAACATCATACTAATATTATAAATCCGAAAGTTTGTGTGTAAGTGTGTAAGTATGTTTGTTCCCTCTTCACGCTTTAACGGCTGAACGGATTTGGATGAAATTTGGAATGTACATAGATTATACCTTTTTAACTTGATATTAGCGGGCGAAGCCGCGGGGCACGGCTAGTAAGAATATATATACAGTCTGAAAAAAGTTTACCTTAATTAGAAATGCTGCAAATTCAACACATTGTAGAATAATCTTACTTGTACACAATTATTTCCGTTATGCAAAAGTTGTTCAATTTATTAAATTTAAAAGGAAAAACGTTTTGAACACAAATAAGACAAATGATATTCACAAAAAAGCGCTTTATACTATTTTAACAATCGTTAAGTCGATGATGACAAGACAATACTGGATTACACCTTTAAATTTTAAATGTTTAAGATTACTTAACAACTTGGTGAAAATACAATAGTAAAATAATCTTTTTATTGCAGCTTATGTATGTTACAACAGTTTTTTAAATATTTCTAGTAATTAGTAATTTGGATTGAGTTCCCACGCATATTTAAGCTCAGATTTTAGATCTTACTAGAATTATAGAATGAGATATTATTAGAAATTAATTTCTTGGACATTTATATACTTACCTCAATCTTCTTCTTCTCTTATTCTTCCTCAGCCTTTAAGGGTCCATTTTTGGACAAAGGCCTCTCCCAATTTCTTCCATGATTCACGATCACGGTCTCCATTCGAGGACTTAATCGCCCTTTGCCCGACTTTGAACCTAACTACTTACAAGTTATCAAAAGATTAAAAAGTTTAATGCTCAGCTAATTTATTCGTCACAAATATATTTTCAACTATAATTCAATAAATGTGAAGAATCATATACAACTTATCTTCCTGAATCACATAATTTTGGTATTTGTATCCTTGCTCAACGTATTAGCATTACAATTCAGAGAAGCAACGCCGCCAGCATGATGGGATC
Organism: Lomographa bimaculata; assembly: GCA_948107665.1. Classification (NCBI taxonomy): domain Eukaryota; kingdom Metazoa; phylum Arthropoda; class Insecta; order Lepidoptera; family Geometridae; genus Lomographa; species Lomographa bimaculata. Next base: position 1,187,402 of record OX403592.1, on the reverse strand, counting down.
GCTACCAACTGGAAGTAGGCTTGAGCACTTGAGTTATCTATAAGCTCGATGCGTTGTAGGTTTCTTAGGTCCTTGCTGTATAGATTTATAAAGTTTAATATAAACATGTATATAGGCAATTGGCCCGTAGATAGTTGAATTTATATTGTATAAAGGTTTTGAATAGAACTATATTTCTACTTACGTTTTAAGTTTATAACTTGAACCCAACTTATGATAAAATAATTGTTTAAATTAGAATTGAGAGTGACACGTGTTCGAAGGTCTAATTAACAAATATGATTACATGGTAATGAAACAAGTCCACATTTATTGGTAGTTTGACATTTACAAGTTTTTTATTGTAAGTACAGTATATAATTAACAAGAACTGATGTTTCCCATCGCCGCCGCCGCCGACGGAACAAAACATTTTGATAAAAACTTTTTTACTAACTACAACTATTTTGTAATTTAAATCAAATCAAAATTGTTTATTCACATGGCAAAAGAAGCACTTATGAAAATTAATGACTCTACTGCCAGATTCGCAAAATTAGGTATACCTACCACACAGAGTTGTACAATACAACACTTTTGTCCCATTCATCCCTCATTTGATCTTATGTATCAAAATAATTTGTAATTAAGAATTAATAACTGTATCAAAAAATAAAAAAAATACTACATTTTTATTTGCTTGAATATAAGTAGGTATAATTAGCTAGTGGGAGAGTGTTTCAAATATGAACCTACTAATATTATGCAAAATACAATAATGGTGACCAGAGATCACAGTCATATTATACCATGTTAATGTATTCGATAACACATTAGAAACATGCGGTTAGTACAAACATGAAACATTTATAGGCACTAATCGAAATTAAATTTATAAACATTAAAAACATTTAAAGACCAAAAATTATATATTTTTTTTAAATTATACAACCTCTGCCGGTTCTGAATCAATATTCAGATTCTGTAGTAACTGGTTTGCCCAACAGGAATATTTTTCCTTGAAATAACTTTTTTTTAAAATAAACTCTTTCATACTCACAGCCTCACACTAAATTCGAAGACGTGTATCGTGGGTGCCGGAAACATTAAGATTAATTACATTAAGAACACACACCACATCACTACTGAAATCAGAATCACAAATTCCTCTTATAGGGAAAACTGTGTTTCCGCCGGGAATCGAACCCTTTACCCCTGCTAAGAAGGTGAAAGCGCGCCCAGCTTAGCCAAAGGTTAGTTTTTATAATTGTTATGCGTTTTAGTGACTTAATTAGAGACCAATTTAATTATATTATCACAGTTTCCTATTTTGCTTGAATTCCAAACTGTTGTTGTTGGAATTATGCACGCAATACCTCTTTACCTTACAATTATAACTCTCGGCAAAGTAGCTGTACCCTGCACTTTCTGTAGTGAATCGGTATTATAAGTATAACTTATACTTATATTATAAATATTAATTACATATCCCTGATATTTAGTTAACATTTTTATAGTTGTCAATTGTGATTCAGTAACACATCACACTAATATTATTAATAAAGGTGAAAGTTTGTGAGTTTGTTTGTATGTTTGTTAGATACTTCTTCAATCAGAAACGGCTGGACCAATTTCGATGAAATTTGCTATGGAGGTAGCTAACACTCAGGACATACTCACAGGCTTTTATCCCGGAATTGCTGGGAGTGCCGCAGTTAGTAAATAATAATAGTAAGAACAATTTGCTAAAGAGATTACACTCAAAGAAGGATATTTCAAATATTCGAAACCTGTTTTTGGGCATTTTTTTCGACTTGGAAATATTATAATGGACTGACTGGTCACTGGCGTCAAAGTTTGTAGATGTATAATTATTAATAAAAAAATACATTAAAGATTTTCACGATTAAAATTCCGAAACATATTTATCTAATCTATTATAATATGTTAATTGGTAACCTCGAGCAGAACTGTGAGAAAAATTAATACAAAACTTAAAAGTAAGAAGATTTAATAGAGCTATTGAACTTTTTTATTCAATAAAGGCAAACTTTTGACCACTATCTCACCTGATGGTAAGCGACGATGTGGTCGACGATGGAGCAAGCTTGCCTAGAAGATACCTATTCACTCGTGACTTGAAGACTCCCATATGAACTAGTGTAATGTTAGTATATATTGTTATCACTGTCATATATCGTGAGAGTGCTGCAAAAGAACACATTAACAAAGTATCTTACCCTTAAATAGAGATAAAAAGAAAAGTGTTTATGGACACATTCTTAGTCACAGCAATGTAGCAGTATATGTTAAAGTAAAATTACTGGTTAGCCATATTTTGGCTAGATTGTAATATAAGCAGGTAATTTTTCAAGAGGTTCTCTGGAAGTACAAAAAACTTAATCAGTAATGTTTAAGTCTATTAAGTGACTGAACACAGCATCCGATTCTGATAAACAGCTTGAGTATGAAATATTAAAAAACTAATCTTACATCAACCCGCCACTCCGCTTACAAAAAAGTCTCATTACCCACCGGCATATTAAAACTGACACTATCATTCCATCAAGCTGCTTCTATTGCTTAACGTTAATTGAAAATTTATCTCTGTAATTACACTTGTAACTTATAATTACATATTAGAGAATGTGTCAGATTATGTTGCGGAATGCGATTTTAACTGTAGAGTGGCGTATTGATGAAAATGCATATTGATAAAAGTTTTCAGTTTTGTATTATTTGGATTTCAAAGCACTTGGTTTAGTTAATTTACTATCTTTGTTTTATATTTGAGAGGTTGTGTGAGTCACTAAATACATCAATGTAATCAAAACTTAATATGGCGACCGCTTCATATTTATAGTACCCGGATGATCGAGCTTTGCTCGGCTGAAAACACGGATAAAACGACGTTTTCTAAAATTGAAACCTAACTAGATCGATTTATCGCCCCCGAAACACCTTGCATACAAAATTTCATGAAAATTGTTGGAGCCATTTCCGAGATCCTGATTACACACATATTATATATATATATTGCTCGTTTAAAGGTATTAGATTAGATAAAATTAAAAAAAAACTACGTAACTGAGTAACTATCATTGAATAGATATTTAAAAATCATCTAAAAATGTATAATTGCATAATTTGTATTAACAAAAAAGTATACATTTTAAAAATAAATCAATAAAGTCGACTGTAATTAACAAATAATATAAATTCTACGGAACCGGACCGACGTCGGGTTTATTTATTTATTATCTATTAGTAACTTGTTGTTCTCCGCGGCTTCACCCGCGTTAAATTTTGAAATATCATCAAACCCAAGTCTGTTACAAAATGTAAGAGACAATTATTATTTTTTTCGTAAATTTTCTCGATATTTCAATAGTTATTCTGCTATTTGGGGTGGAGATAAATCCAACAAATTAATTTCAATGAAGGTGTATAGCAGTGTCATAACCCGTTCGAAAAAACCCGACTTTGTTTTATATTATAGATAATGTCGAAAAAAATTCCTACTTGATGTTTGATGAACTACTATTGTAATGAACTACTACTAACGTATTTCTGTACAGGATAGCCAGGAGAGCACTAGAATGCCTCACCACTATTGAGGATCACATAACGTCCTGTTTTTCGTTAAACAATTATTTCATAATTTAGTTTTGGGTAAGAAAAAAATTTGTGTATACAGTATTTTAATCAATGAAATCATTTGTGCAGCATTTCAATCATGATAGTCATGACAGTACATTGATTAATGTGGTTTTAATTACTGATTTTTTGTTAGATAAGTAATGGGCTGAAATAAATCAGACACTTTTTCATATTTATTAATGATATTATTTATGGGAGACTGAAAGAATCGACACGTGACCAAAATGCTGGTTTGTATTTTGCACAGCAATTAAGTCTCGCTGTGCAACGAGGTAACGCAGCCAGCATTTTGGGCACACTGCCGACCAATGACTTTTTGTTTTAGGTAAGTAATTTAGTTAAATTTGTATTTTGATTAATTATGAATGTTATATTAATATATGATAATAATATAATGCATACAATAGTAAATACAGTCCATTATCAGGCTAATTACACAGCACATGCTGAGTAAAAAGTCAAATATTATACCTCATTGTGTAACAATAAAAGCATTATGATGGTGAAAAATAAATTGTTCTTTTAATTTGAAGATAATTCAAGTAAATTAGTCTGCAGCAGTGACATTTACGACCAAGTAAGTAATTATTTACTTAGTTTAATAGCTTTTAAAACCACATTGTTTCGCGATAATTATCAATTTGAAGGCTGTCATTTGTCATGTGCGTGACAGATGGCCCTTATGGGTAACGTTTATGATGAAAAAGAAAATACAGTTGATGGATCGTGGAATTAACGATTGTAACGATTTTTTAACTACTTCAAAAAAAGGAATTCGAATGTTTTTTTTTGTATTATTTCAGAACTTTTATTCTAGAGTAACCGATTTTGATGATTCATTTTTATTTATAATCTGGTGCTTCCTATGTGGGAAGTATGATCAATCGACCCCAATCTGATCAATGAGGCTAAATTACTAACATTATTACAGAAATATAATACAATTTACCTATCTCTATCTATATATATATAAATCAATGCCACTTTTCGTTTTAATTTTATAGCTCAAGAACGGGCTCATCTATCCAAACCAAATGTTTAGGCTGTGTTCGGACTATTTAGTAGATGGTTTATGTGAAGTTTGCACAAAATTGGTCAAGTGGTTCTTGATTTATCACATTTTTTGTAGGCAACTTTTATTGGCGGTACGAAGTTTGCCGGGTCAGCTAGTAGGTATATATATATATGTGTGTGTAAGTAACAATAAGAAACCAGAAACAACACTAATGAGACTGGAGGAACAGTTTAATGTCCAACAAACCTACAGATTCACTTCATTAGTTGTGAATTTACAAAGCAGTGTAATTGTTTAACGTTATCGCAACGCAAGTTTACAATATGTCTGAAATCAAGAGAACATTAATTGTTATCAGGGTAGACATTCCACGAATGCGGACGATGAAAATGAATATTAGAATTTGTTTGTTTTTATTTGACAAAAGAATAACATAGTATAATAATAATATATAGTCATTTGAAACTGTGGCCCCCGATATGGTTAGAAATATCCCAAGATTCAGACTCTGCCGGATCCGGAATTCATGAACATACAGGCATTTCTAAGATTGCTAGGTAACCATTACAATCTAAATACAGCGAAGGAGTGGAACTCATTGCCTGTGTCTTTGTTCCCCAAAAGGTAAAATTTGGGTGACTTCAAGTTCAGAGCATCGTCACTTTTCGTAATTTGATATAAAGGTCAAATACTTGCCTGGATAGGCAAGTATTTGACCTTTATAACAATCTATATATTAAAACTAATAGTAATTGAATAAAATTGTTTTTTTATTAGAAATTAGCTTGAGTACAATTCAAAATGAGGTAGTAAGTTCATCTATAGTACATTAAATAAAAAATACATCCAAATTTTTTTATCATTCCAAATGACTTTATTTATAAACAATGGGATTTACCTTTGCTTCCATATTCAAAATGAATTATAGCCAAAAGAAAGAAAGTAAGAAAATAATTTATACAATCCAAGCAAAGCTTAAAAATACCGACTTCACCGCTTATATTTTGGTTTTGGCTTGATCGATTTCGATAAAAATTTTATGGGTACACCTCTAAATTATAATCTACCAAAGTAAAAAAATCATCAAAATCGATTTATGATTGGCGGAGATATCGCGTAACATACATTTAAAAAATATTCCAAATTTAATCCAAATCCGTTCAACTGTTACAGCGTGAAGAGGAAACAAACATACTTACACGTAAACCTTTGGATTTATAATATTAGTAGATATAGTATGATGATTAGATATTTCCATCATTGATACCTAAAAAAAACTTTGACCTACTTTGAATAAAATTTCAGATCACCAATCTCAACCAAAACTTATGTCTCCAATCAGATCAGTTGTCCATGATCGCCCGCACGCGAACCATCAATTCTTCAGCCAAATGTTCACTCGCGACAAAGACTGAACGGTGCAATTTCTTCATCTGCCATTTCACACGGTGCATTACAAAGATTAATGACGCAATAGAAGCGGCACAATTTGAACCCGGCTCCCGGCTTCGCCAGGATACAATATTTTATGTTGACAGACATAACAGCGCTTATTCTTTGTGCCCCGTATTTTATTCGCTTTATGACGGTTGCTACAAACCCTCAATCTACTACTACATTATCCAAATTCAATTCAATTTTATACTTTATGTCAGTTCAAATAGAGTTCAATGAAGATTTGAGTGGTGGTAATTTTATATCTGTCACGAATGTAATAGTCGTGGATGCCAGTTGAATGTTTGTTAGTATTTTATTTCGGGGCGTTCTCGCGTCATAAAATAATAGCGTAATGCAGTGTTGTAAATCAATTTTCCTTTTGAACGGTGACGTTTATAATGAGTGTCGGTAGTTCTGAATTAGTGTAATATATTTTTTCTTTTCAAAACGTTCGTGTGATTATTATCTGTGTGGTTTTATTAATGGGATTAGACGGGTGTCTGGATTGTTGGATCGTTAGGAGGCTGGTTTTTATTTGGAGCATGTGGAGAGTCATATTCATTACAACTTTGTCTATTGTGAACAGCTGGTTGAAATTTTAGTGATAGGTCAATATTTATTATTATGTTTATTCAAATTACTTCTTTGTCAAATCGTTTATGATCAGTTGATCAATTTACCTCTATGTATCTACTTAATGCAAAGGCTTTCAAAGAGTGCCGAAGGAGGTTTTCGCCACAAAAGTGAAAAAAAATCAGAAAATCAAAAAAGTATTTGTACAATTTCCAAAACCTGTGATTCTTCGAGTATTAATGTGTAATAATGGTAGATTAATAACCGGTAATACTTAGTAAACGGGCATAAGTGTAGGCAAATCATATGAAGATAAAAAACGTGATTTTCGCCTTCGCTCCAAAACTCCAATAGAAGTTTTAGTAAAGTTTCTACCACTTTACTAGGGTATGACTTGACTATGACTGGACCTTGACTCTTTTACTTGACTTTTACTGTGACTTGTGAATATATTAGTATGAGTACTTTTAATATGAAATACACTTGAAATATATTATTTCTTGACACTGGCTAAATGCAAAAGATTGCAAAGCCTAAATTAAAAGAAAAAAAAGAGTGCCGAAGCATTAAGAGTTAAGTTAAATTTAATCTGTTCTTTTTAGATAGATATATTATAATACTTTATTGTTCTTCTTTATAAGATGATAAGAATAAAACAATACAAACAAACTGATACGTAGAAAGTCACGACAAAAGACTTTATTAGAGATGTACCTATAGGCAACCTTAATAGGTTATTTTTTCTTAAAATTTATATGCAGTGAATCAATATCTGATTTTGGTAATGACGCAATAGGAAGGATCAAATATCACCCCAAAATAAACATATATCAACACACGAAAGCTTTTATTGCGCATTCAATTCCCCGTGTAAATTGAAATAAAAATGCATGAGCGTTTATCCAGCAGACAGTCGGTAAATAAAACAAGAGGACCTTACAGAGGGATGCTCAAAGCTCAGAAGATCAAACGACAAAGCCAGTGGCACTCGACTTGTAAATATTTAATAATGTGACCCTCTACTACTGTTTTTACAGATTCACAGAACTCTTAATAGTGAGTGAAGGATATGGTATATAAGGTGTTTTATGAATAACAACTTATATATCAATACATACATATAAAGTTCGCTTTAGAAGACATTTGGCCTCGATTCTAATGTCACACACTAAATTAAATTTAAACTATACCTGTCTTTTACAAAATAGGAACACAAGACAGAGATAGCATACTGCTGTGCTGTCAAGTTAGTCAGAACTTAGATGTGAGGTCTATGCAAGCTTAGTCGAGTAAGTTATTGGTGTTGAATAAAAACAAGCGCCTTTCTGCTTCTGCTGTTCATATTTTAATTGATAAACTAGCGTTACAGCACTAGAATGTATGCTGTCTCTGTCTTATTTTTCTATTTTGTAAGAGACAGGGATAGTTTAAATTTAATTTAGTGAGTGTACATCAGAATCGAGGCCAATTGTTGGGTGTGTGAATAGGACCAAATTGTTAAACGTTAGCAAATGTTAAAACGAGACTTGAAATGTAAAGTTCAAAAAACAAATTTGACAAGTAAACTACGAGTATATGACTCTTTTTTATCTATGTATTAAACGACTAAGTTTTATCGCGTTTTCTTCTTCTTTAAATTTAATATATATAATAATAATTTTATTAAGTTTGTTTATTTCATCACACAAATAGGTGTTAAACTAATATAATTAAAAAAAACATTTTTGTGTTTATGGAAAACTTATACGTATACTACAATTATAATTGTCGTCATTTTCAGTATCATCAATGATCATTTGATCATACATAGTTTTCCCAACAGTTTATTTGGACGAAGTCGTGGGTAAAAGTTAGTAAAAAATATTACAAAAATAATAAATGTATTTAAAATCACTAAATTATATATTCGCGCTCTGGTTTTCCTTTAGAAGACATATATCTTTCGCCTCCTAAAATTTCCGCATAGAGGAACATTAAAGAAACTGAATTATTTTCTTCAGTAATAAGTTACTTATTAAACACTAAATAACATAAATGACAGTTGTTATTACCGATAAAAAAAATTAATAGATGTCTACAAACAAGTTATGAGTAAAATTGTTGGAGATAAGCTTTATAAATCCGACGTGCGCTATACAATTACCAACATAGTAGAAAATGCGGTCGTATACGAGTCGTTTGACTCGACCATACCTCTAGTACCGGGCTGTTCATAAATCTTCATTGCGTCCCGGTGACATGCCGCGACACGTCTCTTTGCTACCGCGCTACCAACGTCTCTTACATCCAAAACATTCTAACATTCACCCCCTACAACATCCAAATTTAAATCTTCCTCAACAGACATAGCGTACAATTCTACATATCCAATAAAATCTGGGACTAAGTCACATTTTCCAACACATACAACCTCACAAAGAGTAGCTCTATCAATGAATTATAAATCCAGGGACACAGTGCTAAGGTTCTGTTTAATTTGCCCAAGTCAAAGCACAACTTTGTTCTTTTGGTTAGATCTGAGATCGTCTGAAATAGCAACGTCGTTAGAAGCATTCGTTGGACAATCTGAAATTGTGTCTTGTTTGTGATGCATAAGGTTGAGAATGCAGGTTTGTTTTTGAAACAGTGTGGCAACAACATTATCCCTCTGTGACAAGTAACGTCAGGCTGTCGATCATTATAATATATGTGCCGCGCTGTCAGCTGTCTTAACGCATGAATGATTCACTCCGTGATAAATTCGAGCTTATGATTACCTTTCAGACGTACGTCAATGTGTCTGTTTACGTAATTACGGTCTGTGCATATGAAGGCTTTCACTGTTTTACGGCAAAAGTCGAAGCGGAAGCTACTCTCGTATATTACTTTGACGTACGCAACGCTCTACCTAAGTATTGTTGAATGAAAATGATTTATAACCATAACGGTTCGCGGCAATGATAAATCGAACTCATATACGCTGAATGTAAATATAGACAGGCGATCATTTATTCTGTTTGCTACGCCATCAATATTCTCGCTATCTAATGTAAGGCTATCAATTTGAAAATTGTTGAACATAGATATTATTCAAATAGATGATTGGCTATTTTGTTGAATAATATGTTACTCTATGTGTGTCTGTTATCGTGGCTATTTGGCTTTTTACTATATATTTTTATAGATATGTATTTAATTTTGATAACATCAATTCTTCATCAAATCAATCAACATTATTTGCATCTAATTAAACATTAATTGATATTCAATACGACTTTTCATTATGCTTATATTTGGTATCAGTTTTGTAATTAATCTCCAAGTTGTCTTAGATGGTTTATCATTTTATCCATTCGTCCGTCTATCAGAAGCTTTTAAACCATACAATCGAATTACTTAAAATTCTCACATAATATTATATAATATTTAAATTAACTATTTGTTAAATTATCTGCATATTTTTTTACATTTTCTTTGTCTAACCTTGTGGGGAATCGTTGAAAAGAGCTTAAGTAGAATACGAAATCAGATTTAAAAAATATTATGTTGGATTATAATAATTTGGTAGGCCACCAAAACTACTGTTTTTGACCTATTTTGTCCCGGGGTCTATCTCAAAAACCGCTTCACTTATAAACCTAAAACTGACTTATAATATCAGATATATATTGCACTAGAACAAGAAATAAAATCAAGCAATTATTTTAAATAAAAAATAAAATCAATTAACCTCAAAAGTCTTTCTCTATTAAAAAGGTAAAGTGTAGGCGCGAGAACTCATTTCGCCGCGATAAACTAGTAATGATGTTAAAAAGAAAAATCTATCTCGGATGAAGTCTGATGATAAAGTGACAGGTCGCTGCTTAACAAATACTGTCCTATTACCGATTTTTTCATGCTTAATCAAGTGCGTCAAATTTTGCTTTCTTCATCAAAAGCATTGGTTAGCTTAGAAATTAACATTAAACATTATATCATTTTCACTAATGGAAATATTATACCAAGAAATAAATTGTAGACGTAGGACTCCTTCGCAGAGTGTCTGGAACAGCACCACACCATTCCAAGCATTCAGCCGCCAAGCAGTAATGTGCAAAAAATACTGTATTTCGGATTGAAGGGCAATGTTTGTAGTGAAATTATAGAATAACATAATATCTCAGGGTGACGAGGTGCAGAGCTTTGCCGCACTGAATTTTGAGATACACAAGTTCCAAAATCTCTAGGTGTCACTAAACTGTAAAGGCTTGTTTCGTCTCTCAATAACATAAAAAATTAAAAATATCTAAGACAGAATATTGAAGCGAATCTAAGCACACAGGGCGGCATTGCAGTCGTCAGTCGGCGTGTATCGGAGCGCAGACGTCTATCTGATGCGGCGGCATGCGTCAAAGTCAGTGCTTTTATCTCAAGATGTCTGCCTCCAGGCATCTCTGGCTGCGTTTACACTGAAGTGATTCTGAAAGTTTAAAACTCGTTAATAGAAATTGTCTGTTAGATTTAAAGACTATTTTGTAAGTTATATTACACCTGAGTGAATTAATTGTTTATCGCTTCTAATATGGCGTTGTTGTTGCTTAAATCATTTAATATGAGAATTCCTGCTGTCTGATATATTTTTAATTATATAACGTGATTTACTGTTTTCCTATATATTAATAAAAAAAATATATTTAGATAAATTAAATGAAACAACGATTTGATTTCGTACTCTACATTCAAAGCTCTTCTCACGTTACCCCATATCGGCAATAAAAAATATTAAAAATCTCCCTTCTTACGTGTATGAGTGCCCCCTTTATATATAATTTAAATTACCTATTTTGGCGTTATGATACAGTTTTATATATATTCTCTGACAATTAGCAGCACACATTTTAAATGCCTCTGAAAAACGGATGGACGGACAAAGTGCTGAACCTCACTTTGCACGGCCAATATGTTAGTATCTACGAACATTCGTTCGCTCACTTCTACGCCATAATATAGCATAACCAGAAGCAGAGATGAGGTATGCGATACAGGCATTGTCCGATCCCCTCCGAGACGTTCCATCAACGTCGCCGCAAAAAGACAGAAGACTTTATGTCTGCTAGATCCTGAGATATGTGCATTGTTGAGATAAGGCCTGCCTGTCTGGGCTTGTCCTACTGGGTATGGATATTGTATGTAAGTGGATGGATAGGTTTGTGGTCATTGATTGGTGATTTGAATTGATCTGCGATCAACATTTTTAAATTGATTCACTAGATTTTAATTCTTGATGTAAAGTACTCTGTGGTTTCTATTGGTTGTATTAAAGTGGTGCTATTTAAAATAATCATTGATCGAGCGAAGCGAGATTTCTCTGTTGGAACATGCTAACTAGCACTCAGCATTTTGTTCATATTTAAAGCTGAAATTTGCATATAATATCTAATTAAACAACAAATTCAAAAATAAAAATGCTATTCTTAATAAAAAAAGTAAGCGTAAGTAATTAACCAACTTTTTCAGAACTAGTCTCGTAACAATACGAGAAAACAACCATGAGTAAAATTGTATAAATCCTTAGTAAGTAATTGATCGAGCAAAGTGAGATCTCTAAGTTGACTAGGATCGTTCAGCACTTTGTCCGTCCGACCGTCCGTCTGTCAGAAGCATCTAGCGTCTACACCATATATGCAAATGACTTCAAATTCTCTTAGAATATGTAAAAATACGGTCCAAAGCTAGAAATGATATTTAAAATTATATAAATGAAAATATTAAGGGGGCTCCCATACATGTAAGTGGAGAGTAAAATATTTTTTGATTTTAGAAAATAACGATTTGGCAGGTCACCAAAGTCATTGTTTTTAGACCTATTTTGTCCCGGGGTCTATCTCAAAAACGGCTTCACACTGCACGCTGAAACTTACGTATAATATTCATTATATCGTGTACTTGAATAACAAATACAGAAATCAAACAATTATTTTATAGAAAAAAAGTTATAACCTCAAAAGGTTTTCTCTATGAGACAAAATGTAGGCGCGAACGACTATTTAATCTCAAAAGTTTTTTTTTTTCTCTTGGCAAAATATTTCAGTTCGGCGAAAACAAGTAGATAGTACCAATCCAATCGTATTGTATTTGTCTGTGCTTAGTTTCGCTTTTAATAATCTCGTCATTGTTTTCTTACATTTTTTTATTCCATTATAGACCGTGGGCCGGTTGTCGTCAACCCTACCTCATCGAGTACCAAGATGAGACCTATATGGGGGTGTCGTGTGTAAAAAGTTATGCTAAAAAAATCAGGGTTGCCTGTTCCTAGCCTGGAGCATTTTGTGCAGGGGACAAAAAACTGATCCATTTTTTTGGTGAAATTTACCTCATCGAGTACCAAGATGAGACCTATCTGGGGGTGTCGTGTGTAAAAAGTTATGCTAAAAAAATCAGGGTTGCCTGATCCTAGCCTGGAGCATTTTTGGCAGGGGACAAAAAACTGATCCATTTTTTTGGTGAAATTTACCTCATCGAGTACCAAGATGTGACATATGCCAATCGATAGCCCCGTTCTTTCTTCTATTAAAAAAATTGGGTTGCCGGCTCTAAACCTGGAGCATTTGTTTTTCGGCCTACTTTAGTGTTCAGGCATCAGAAGTAAGTTTTATGAAAATAGCATCGAAATGATATATTTTAGTTATTTAAACAACAAAATATTGTAGAAAATGATGATGCGCAACATACAATTGACTATTTAGTACTGTCAGAAAAAAAGTGACCTCACAGTGAGCCAAAACCGTGGTGGCGGAGAATACAAAACTTTGTTTTACAATTACAACGAGTTTTGATTGAGCAACAAGATACCATATATGGCGATCGATAGTTCTATTCATCCTTTTACTAAAAAAATTGGGTTGCCTGGTCTGATTTCGAAGCACTTGTTTTTTGGCCTAGTTTAATATTAGGGCGTCAAAAGTAAAGTATTTATCAAAATCACTTCTAAATTACATTTTTAAGTAGTGTAAACGACAAAATATTGTAGAAAGCAATAATGAGCAACGTAATTTTGACTTTCAAGTCCAATCAGAAAAGAAGTGAACACGTAGTAAGATAAAACATAAATCACACAGTAAACAAATCATATCATGTAATTACAACGTCTGTTCATTGAAATGAGATAAATGATGTGTGGCAATTAATAGCTCTACTCATCCTTTTATTAAAAAAATTGGGTTGCCAGGCCTTACATTAGAGTATCAGTTTTTCTGCCAAGTTTAATTTTCAGGCAAAAAATTACCTCATCGAGTACCAAGATAAAACATATGCCAATCGATAGTGCTGGTCTTCCTTATATTAAAAAAAATTGGTTGCCGGCTCTAAACTTGAGCATTTGTTTTTCTGCCTGCTTTAAAGATCAGGAATCAGAAGTAGGCTATATGAAAATGCCTTGTTTAGTTGTTTCAACGACAAAATACTGTACAAAGTAATAACATGAAACATACATTTGACTATTTAGTACAGTCAGCACAAAAGTGAACACGCACAGAGCAAAAACAGTGATCCACAAAATTGGTATTGTGCACATATTACGAGTTTTGATTGTGTACTAAAATACAATGTATAGCAGTCGAAAGTTCTATTCATCCTTGTATTAAAAAACTTGGGTTGCCTGGCCTAAATGTAAAGCATTTGTTTTTCGGCCTATTAAAATATTCAGGTATAAGCAGTAGTTTTTATGAACAACATGATATCTTTTGATGATTCAAACGACAAAACACTAACGAAAGCGATAAAAAGCATCATACATTTGACTATTTAGTACTGTCAGAAAAAAAGTGAACACAAAATGAGCAAAACAGTAATCACGCCATATACAAAACTATACTATGCACGTGTACGAATTTTGATTGTGTACTAAAACACAAAGTATAGCAGTCGATAGTTCTATTCATCCTTGTATTAAAAAACTTGGGTTGCCTGGCCTAAATGTAAAGCATTTGTTTACCGGCCTATTAAAAAATTCAGGTATAAGGAGTAGTTTTTATGAACGACATGATATCTTTTGATGATTCAAACGACAAAACACTAACGAAAGCGATAAAAAGCATCATACATTTGACTATTTAGTACTGTCAGAAAAAAAGTGAACACAAAATGAGCAAAACAGTAATCACGCCATATACAAAACTATACTATGCACGTGTTACGAATTTTGATTGTGTACTAAAACACAATGTATAGCAGTCGATAGTTCTATTCATCCTTGTATTAAAAAACGGCCGTGCGGTGACCGGCAGAGTAGAATAGTCCCGACCTCTTTCCTACTGAGGTGTCGTACGAGGCGACTAAGGTACAGACGTGCGTTAAATAATATAAATCACCCACGTCAACCGACTGATGGCGGTATAACCATCACAAATCAGGCGTAGCTACCAAATTGAACAGGCTGGTGACGGGCAGCAGCGTCATCGGTTCGAGTAGCTTCGCCCTGCGATCGCCAACCCGCAATGCCCAGCGTGGCGATTATGGGCAAAAAACCTCCCAAATGATAAGCCAAACAAACAAATGGCCCCTAGTTCCCGGTCGCTCTGCTGTTCCTGGCCAAGGCGGCAGCCAGGGCCACAGCGGGGCAAGGGGTGCGAAGAATCCCCGGGCTACGGTTTACGGCCGCCAAAACCAACTGCAACGTATAATGGACGCACGTTACGGCTTGACGAACATCTTGTGCAGCTAGAAGAGGAGCTGAAAAATTTTAGGTGGCATATTATCGGGTTATGTGAAGTCCGAAGAGAGGGAGAGGATACCATAACCTTAGATTCGGGCCATCTCATGTATTTTAGAGAAGGAGATCAACCATCCCAAGGTGGCGTTGGGTTTTTGGTCAATAGAGTTCTCAGTAACAACGTTGTAGAAATTTCCAGTGTGTCGACAAGGGTTGCGTACCTCATTATCAAACTAACCGAGAGGTATAGCCTCAAAGTGATTCAGGTTTACGCACCGACATCGACACACTTGGATGACGAGGTAGAAAGTATGTATGAAGATATATCCAGGGCTTTACATTGCACTTCTAAGGCTCACTACAACGTTGTTATGGGGGACTTCAACGCTAAAGTGGGAGTACAGACTTGCAGTGATTCGACAGTTGGACCGCACGGATATGGCAGCAGAAATCATAGGGGACAAATGATCGTCAACTTCCTCGAGAAAGAAGGTTTATTCTTAATGAACTCTTTCTATAAGAAACAACCCCAGAGGAAGTGGACATGGCGAAGCCCCGACGGTAAGACCAAAAATGAGATCGACTTCATTATGACGGACAAAAGGAGAATTTTCAGAGATGTCTCTGTGATCAACAGGTTCAACACCGGAAGTGATCACCGACTCGTACGAGGCTCTCTGAACATCAATTACAAAGCCGAACGAGTCCGTTTGATGAAGTCTACGCTCCGACCTAACATGCTACAAACCGTTGTTGGATCCGAAATGTTTCAGATTAAGCTGGAAAACCGATTCGCTGCCTTGGAAACCACAGAAGACGTAGACCAAAAACTAGAGCAAATGGTGGAGATACTAGGCGAAGAAGGCACAAAGTTATGCGAAAAGCGGCGTACTGGTAGAAAGTCAAAACTTTCGATTGAGACACTCCGGCTTATGGAAAAAAGACGAGAAAATCTTCCGTCTGCTTCGTTCGACAGCCAGGCTCTCAACAAATCCATCAAAAAACTGGTACGACGCGATCTCCGATCAGCCAATACGCTTCTAATTGAAAAAGCTATTGAACAAAATCGGGGGTCGAAAGTCTTCGTCCAGTCTTTGGGGAGAAGCCACCTAACGAAGTTGACCACATCGTCCGGAAATCTCGTCGCATCTAAGCCGGAGATACTCTCGGAAGTAGAAGACTTTTACGGCAAGCTTTACGCATCGCAAGCTTTTCGACCTAATCCCACAAGAGAAGACTCCAGAGCTACTTTGACGCGCCACTTCACTGAAGATTTGCCTGAAATCAGCCTAGATGAGATCGTGATGGCCCTAAAACAGCTTAAAAATGGAAAAGCCCCGGGTGAGGATGGAGTCACGACTGAGCTTTTAAAGGCAGGAGGAACTCCAGTACTAAGAGAACTCCAGCAGCTCTTTAACTCTGTCCTTTTTACCGGGAGAACTCCGCAAGCATGGAACAGAAGCGTTGTTGTACTGTTTTTCAAAAAAGGTGACAAAACTTTTTTGAAAAACTATCATCCAATCTCGCTTCTGAGCCATATATATAAGCTGTTTTCAAGGGTAGTCACGAACCGTCTCGCACGAAGACTCGACGAGTTTCAACCTCCTGAGCAGGCTGGATTTCGAAGCGGTTACGGCACTGTAGACCACATCCACACAGTGAGGCAGATTATACAGAAGACCGAAGAGTACAATCGACCCCTGTGTTTAGCTTTTGTGGACTACGAGAAAGCCTTTGACTCTATTGAGATCTGGTCTGTTCTGGAGTCCTTGCAACGATGCCAAGTCGACTGGCGATACATCGAAGTGATGAGATGTCTATACGAAGCCGCAACAATGGCCGTCCAAGTACAAAACCAGTGTACTAAACAAATCCCACTGCAAAAAGGAGTGAGACAAGGGGATGTCATATCTCCGAAATTGTTCTCAAACGCTCTGGAAGATATGTTTAAGACACTGGATTGGAAAGGACGCGGCATTAATATAAACGGCCAATACATCTCTCACTTACGATTTGCAGACGACATCGTCATTATGGCTGAGTCGTTGCAGGAACTTCAGGAGATGCTGAATGGCCTAGCTGATTCTTCTCAGCGCATTGGTCTCCGGATGAACTTGGATAAAACCAAGGTCATGATAAACGAGCACGTGGATCCGGGACTGATTGCTGTTGATGCCAATGCTCTCGAAGTTGTTCAAGAATATGTGTACTACTAGGTAAGAACAACTTTGAGAAAGAGGCCAAAAGAAGAATACAGCTGGGCTGGGCAGCTTTTGGAAAACTTCGTCGAGTCTTCTCGTCGCCAATACCGCAAAGTCTTAAGACAAAAGTCTTTAATCAGTGCGTCCTACCAGTTATGACATACGGAGCCGAAACGTGGACACTAACGGCAGGACTAGTCCACCAATTCAAAGTCGCTCAGCGAGCTATGGAAAGAGCTATGATCGGTGTATCTCTAAGGGATCGAATCCAGAACGAAGTAATTCGCCAGAGAACGAAAGTCATCGACATAGCTCAAAGAATTAGCAAGCTGAAGTGGCAGTGGGCTGGTCACATATGCCGCAGAACTGACAACCGTTGGAGTAGACGAGTTCTGGAGTGGAGACCACGAAACGGTAAGCGTAGCAGAGGACGTCCTGTGACTAGGTGGAGCGACGATATACGTAGGGCTGCTGGTAACGACTGGAGAAGAAGAGCCGAAGATCGGGCTCAGTGGCGCACCTTGGGAGAGGCCTATGTCCAACAGTGGACTGAGATAGGCTGAGTATGATGATGATGATTAAAAAACTTGGGTTGCCTGGCCTAAATGTAAAGCATTTGTTTTTCGGCCTATTAAAATATTCAGGTATCAGGAGTAGTTTTTATGAACGACATGATATCTTTTGATGATTTTAACGACCAAAACACTAACGAAAGTGATAAAAAGCATCATACATTTTACTATTAAGTACAGTCAGAAAAAAAAGTGTTACATAGTGAGCAAAACAGTAATCACGCCAAATACAATACGTTATTTTATGCATATAATACTAGTTTCGATTGTGTACTAAAACACAATGGATAGCAATCGATAGTTCTATTCATATTTTTTATAAAAAAAATCTTAAATGTAAAGCAATTGTTTTTTTGGCCTATTTTAATATTTAGGTATTAGATGTAGTTTTTATGAACGACATGATATTTTTTGGTGATCTATTTTGTTGCAGTATTTTTAATAGTTTAACCCTTTCTTCTAAATCGTGCGGTGTAGTCACATAGTGTATGCATGTAAAGCTGGCAAAGTTTTGTATAAAACTGATCATAATTTTCTCAAAATATTTGTAATATTTTGTACTGGCTTTTTGGGACCAGCCATATTACTGCACGTATACTGCTTATCACAACAGTTGCGTGAATTGCCAATAAAAATATTTGTCTTAGAAGCTATTATTAAAATATTTGTTTGTAAAGTTTTGGAATCTTTAGTCTTTGTTTTAAGCCTAATATTTTTTTTTGGTATAAGGTGTATGTTTTATGAACGACGCGATATTATTATGTGAATGAAACATTTTGGCCTTTGGAATCATCAAAAAATATCCTGTCATTCATAAAAACTACTCCTTATACCTGAATTTTTTAATAGGTCGAAAAACAAATACTTTACATTTAGGCCAGGCAACCCAAGTTTTTTAATACAAGGATGAATAGAACTATCGACTGCTATACATTGTGTTTTAGTACACAATCAAAATTCGTAACACGTGCATAGTATAGTTTTGTATATGGCGTGATTACTGTTTTACTCACTCTGTGTTCACTTTTTTTCTGACAGTACTAAATAGTCAAATGTATGATGCTTTTTATCGCTTTCGTTAGTGTTTTGTCGTTTGAATCATCAAAAGATATCATGTCGTTCATAAAAACTACTGATTATACCTGAATATTTTAATAGGCCGAAAAACAAGTGCTTTACATTTAGGCCAGGCAACCCAAGTTTTTTAATACAAGGATGAATAGAACTATCGACTGCTATACTTTGTGTTTTAGTACACAATCAAAATTCGTACACGTGCATAGTATAGTTTTGTATATGGCGTGATTACTGTTTTGCTCATTTTGTGTTCACTTTTTTTCTGACAGTACTAAATAGTCAAATGTATGATGCTTTTTATCGCTTTCGTTAGTGTTTTGTCGTTTGAATCATCAAAAGATATCATGTTGTTCATAAAAACTACTGCTTATACCTGAATATTTTAATAGGCCGAAAAACAAATGCTTTACATTTAGGCCAGGCAACCCAAGTTTTTTAATACAAGGATGAATAGAACTTTCGACTGCTATACATTGTATTTTAGTACACAATCAAAACTCGTAATATGTGCACAATACCAATTTTGTGGATCACTGTTTTTGCTCTGTGCGTGTTCACTTTTGTGCTGACTGTACTAAATAGTCAAATGTATGTTTCATGTTATTACTTTGTACAGTATTTTGTCGTTGAAACAACTAAACAAGGCATTTTCATATAGCCTACTTCTGATTCCTGATCTTTAAAGCAGGCAGAAAAACAAATGCTCAAGTTTAGAGCCGGCAACCAATTTTTTTTAATATAAGGAAGACCAGCACTATCGATTGGCATATGTTTTATCTTGGTACTCGATGAGGTAATTTTTTGCCTGAAAATTAAACTTGGCAGAAAAACTGATACTCTAATGTAAGGCCTGGCAACCCAATTTTTTTAATAAAAGGATGAGTAGAGCTATTAATTGCCACACATCATTTATCTCATTTCAATGAACAGACGTTGTAATTACATGATATGATTTGTTTACTGTGTGATTTATGTTTTATCTTACTACGTGTTCACTTCTTTTCTGATTGGACTTGAAAGTCAAAATTACGTTGCTCATTATTGCTTTCTACAATATTTTGTCGTTTACACTACTTAAAAATGTAATTTAGAAGTGATTTTGATAAATACTTTACTTTTGACGCCCTAATATTAAACTAGGCCAAAAAACAAGTGCTTCGAAATCAGACCAGGCAACCCAATTTTTTTAGTAAAAGGATGAATAGAACTATCGATCGCCATATATGGTATCTTGTTGCTCAATCAAAACTCGTTGTAATTGTAAAACAAAGTTTTGTATTCTCCGCCACCACGGTTTTGGCTCACTGTGAGGTCACTTTTTTTCTGACAGTACTAAATAGTCAATTGTATGTTGCGCATCATCATTTTCTACAATATTTTGTTGTTTAAATAACTAAAATATATCATTTCGATGCTATTTTCATAAAACTTACTTCTGATGCCTGAACACTAAAGTAGGCCGAAAAACAAATGCTCCAGGTTTAGAGCCGGCAACCCAATTTTTTTAATAGAAGGAAGAACGGGGCTATCGATTGGCATATGTCACATCTTGGTACTCGATGAGGTAAATTTCACCAAAAAAATGGATCAGTTTTTTGTCCCCTGCCAAAAATGCTCCAGGCTAGGATCAGGCAACCCTGATTTTTTTAGCATAACTTTTTACACACGACACCCCCAGATAGGTCTCATCTTGGTACTCGATGAGGTAAATTTCACCAAAAAAATGGATCAGTTTTTTGTCCCCTGCACAAAATGCTCCAGGCTAGGAACAGGCAACCCTGATTTTTTTAGCATAACTTTTTACACACGACACCCCCATATAGGTCTCATCTTGGTACTCGATGAGGTAGGGTTGACGACAACCGGCCCACGGTCTATTATACTTTATTGTAATGTGTTTGAAGAACCACATTACTTTTGTTTTTTTTTTGACAGCAGCCTTTTGACAATTTATTTATCCAGTCATTCAACTTTGCTCCTTGGCAATTTTTTTCACCATTTGTTGAGACATTTAGAATAATCCTTCTAATATTATAAACCCGAAAGTTTGTGCGTAAGTATATTTGTTCCCTCTTGACGCTTTAACGGCTGAGCGGATTTAGATGAACTTTGGAATGTATATAGTTATACATATACATTTAAATGAGACGATTATTTTACATTTACTACCGTAGGTCATTTAGTATTGCGATTTTATCAGCAAAAACAGTCATCTTAGTGTCATTGGCCCGTTTCTATCAACCGGTCAATAATATGGGTTATGCCACTGCGCTCCTCGGCTATTGTTCTCAAACGATTGAATGTCCATACTTTGGATACAAAGTGGGCTCGACCGAACAAAAATTAAAATTATTATTTCTGTGTAAAGTAAAGCTCTATATAATTTGGTTCTGATTTTACTTCTAGCAGTGCAATTATTCCAAAATAGCAAGTATAGGTAAGCTTACGACATGAATTGTGTTGCTTGGGCAAAAATGCTCGTATATCCTGATGTCCAGTTGTTCTGCTCTACAGGTAGTATTTATCAACAGATTCTCGTGAAATTTTGTAAGCAGGTTTGATAGTTTAATGGATTTTTTTTTTGTCAATTCTGTTCTTTGATTTATTTTTATTTAACAAAAAAAAACATTTGGAGCAATGTCGACTAAAAATTTTTTTTTTTTTTCGGTGGAGCCCAGTGGACACAAAGTATAGACATTCAATCACTTGAGAACAATAGCCGTGGAGCGCAGTGGCATAACCCATTTCATCCTTTTCGAAAAATACGCGAGGTTTTCAACTAACTGACCCACAAGTTTCATTGTTTCAGTGTAAAAAATGTACCGTCGGTATTTTTTTTACTATTGGAACTTAATTTAAAACTTGAGTGGAATTTAAGAATTTAAGTTAACCAGTGTAAATATGTGAATCGAGTTAGGTAATCATTCGTTTATGCAAAAGGTCTTTTTGTCTGGTTTCTACTAAAATAAACTGAAGATTTTTCATACTAGCCATATAAATCAGCTTTAGTTTAAAAAACAACAACGAGTATAATAATTATTTCCTTATTCTTTTCCAACCGAATGGGGTCACAAAAAAACTTACTCAAAGAGAGTAATAATGCTGAAGCTAAATACGTTCGTGCTTTACCAACTAATCCTTAATCTGTTCTAAACAGCATTAGCACTGACAAAGCTAAGCTCGTTCCATTTAAGCTGCGAACATAGATAAATACCCGAACACTGAAAGGTAAAGCACCGCACAAATCAACGGCACGCAACAAATGTACCGATCACGGAACAAATGACGTCGATATAAAATACTGTCCCAATTATTTGGGACAATTCATTACCACTCTCGACGCGTCCAATTGCTGCAATCAGTCAGGGTAGTCCATCCCGCATGGAGTGTCAGGAAGGAATGGTAGCGTAAATCAAACTACAGCCGACGATTCTGACCGGCCGCCGTCGATACATCAAGTGTAATGCCTCGGATACCGCGCCGAGATAATCGAATGTGAGCATCGACTCGTTACGCTGGAAATAAGATGAGGTTTGTGACTCAATGTAAAACAAACGACGTATAAGATGCTAGACTTAGTAGAATATTCAACCATATCGATTCTGTCTTTAGCTTCGAGGTTGATGATATCAATTTAGATATTGTTAACGTTTAATCACTGCTTGCGATGTTCTTTCAGACGCGAATAAGGCTCAAATTCGGATGAGGGTTGAAATCAGTTGTCTTTTCCGAGTGAGTGGCGATAGATCTGTAAAGTTTGCCGCGGACAGGAATATATCGAGTGGCTGCCTCCGTTCGGCTTTATTTATACATAACATCTGTTTGAAGTTGAATCTACCGGCGCGGACGGGGAGCGCATTACCGGAGATTTATTTGCCGTCTTAATTGTGAATCGATGGGTTAATGAAGATAAAACCCGCGGCTGTGTTGTAAATTAGCTCGCGTGTCGACTCATGGCTCCGATAAAGGCCTTCTTTATTGCTTTGTTTGTTTTCTCCGAGCGTACTTCAAAGAACGAGATAAACTCGAGTTTATGCGAATGTATAAATCGCAGTTTCGCCTTTATTCGCCGTGTGAAGCCCTCAGGTGGATAGGAAGCGAGTGGCGGCTCAGAGATAAATGAGAGGCAGGAGGATTAACGATGCGTCGACGCGCCGTAATTAACTAGCCTACTTATAAATCAACTGAAACCTCGACCGTCTGTAACAATAGCCGCAAAGTAAGATAAATTGACAGAACAGCTCTGCTCATACAACCCGATATTGACAAGTGTGGCGTTCTTCACCCTTGTTCAAATTCGGCCACATATCTCTACCGGACAAAACCACATACAGATTTTCTATCTCGCTGCAAATTTGTTCTCTGGTTCTATTTAGATATTTGTAAAGGATTATTTGCTAGTATGTGGCAATTTCCAATATGAAAGTGATCAAGTACGAACACGGTTTAACCCCTCGCGGTCACACACTCTCGTCTAATGGCCGTGATTCGACAAGTACAAATGGCCTCCGTGACAAATGGCCTGCGGAAGACCTCGTTTCGACTCCTCTGTCGTAAGTTCAAACAATCTTCAATCCAATCTAGACCTTAACGACTTTCTTATGAATTTATAGCTTCATTATTTATTAACAGATTAAATTGATGAAGCAAATGTTTCTGCTGATGATTCATCGATGAAAGTAAGTCTGATTGATGATGATTGCAGTATTGAATTTGATAATGGAAATCACATTTTAATACAGATTTGTAATAAGCATCAATCATGAGATCAGAAGGTCGAAATTTGTTTGATCGTTCGTACGTGTTAGCGATAAATGATAAGTGTCCGTGGAAAGTGTCGATCGCTTTCTCAGTTCGCCCTCTGATACCGATCAAAGGTCTCATCCAGTGTGGATTTGCGAAAACAGCTCTTAGTGTACGCATTTGAAGCGAATATCTTTAGCCATTTTGCAAGTTCATGTAGTGTCAGATCCGGTCACGGCGGGCCCTTTGAGTTATGAGCATGCCGTGATTTATGAGGCCTGCGGATCGCAACTTTAGTGCTGACAGTAGCTGTGATTGGGCAGTTTCTATAACGTTTTTGTTATTTTGGTTAGTAGCATAGCTACTATAACAAGTATAACATACAGCTATGGAAATATCGAAGTTGTTGGGGCATAAAATTGTATAATACTACCCCATCTATCTTGTCTTCAAGGTAATATACAATTTAATTATTATATAAATAATGAAATATTAAAAAAAAAAAATATTTTGATTTTACTTAACTAAGAGAATTAATTTTAGATTCGATCGCAATGTATCCTTAGAAAATCTTTACAATAATATTTTTTATATACACTTTTCTTTTTCACGTTTTTGTTGCCTATCACGAGAACGAAAGATTTCGACAGATCCAAAAGTTAAGTAGTAGTTAAGTCTAAGTATGATGTGAATGCAACGATATATAAATAAATCTTATATCTAGCCAATTGATCTGACCAACAGAACTCGCTAGCGGACTTATTACGAAAGTTTCAAAATGTCTTCTCGTCTAAAGCTTATTAATTAATGTTTTCCTCTTTTTCTCTATTTATCAGATATTCCAAGTTCAACTTCGTTAGATTTGTGTATACGTGTTGTTTTTATGTTGTATATTGTACATTCTTTTATTCTTTCTACAGGACATTGGCTAATTTTTATCCTGTTCTGATATAATATAGCAACTAGTACTAGAAGAATAGTATAGTTTATGCCCACGTTAATCGAAAAAAGTGGCAAATGGCCAGGGTCTAAACTCTTATCATCAAATCCGCTCAGTCGTTATGATATGACCAGGGATATTTCATTCCAAATGCATTTGTACTATTAGTGTGATTTAATTCCAAAACTGTGCTGATCTCAAGTACTGTGGGCATACAATATTGTATTGCTGAGGGCTTACATAATACAATATTACTTCGTTTGATGGACGACGTGCGGATGACATCCCACATTATTGGGTTGTGAAATCGTTATTGACTTCGGATGAGGGGTAAGACTACTGATATATATTTAATAGAGGCTATAGAGAACAATATGACCATACGCTTACTATATTTCGCTTTAGTGTAACTTTTCTTCAACCTAGCGCCTGTATCAAGATTTTCAAAACTGTACTATATACTCCCCTTATACCTAAAGTTAAAAAATCCTATAACCCAAATTATTACTCAATAATCAAAAAATCACAGATATTACCAACGCCTTTGGCAACAACATCTCAAACTATGAAAGAAGTATCAATGGTAGAATTTAGCATAAAGTAACGCATAATTAACGTATACAGATTCATCATATTTAATTTAAATTCTAAAAAAAGAATGATTTATAAGACAAACATAATATTCAAAAAAGGAATGCGGTTTTATAGGCTTAAGATTGCGAGGATTAGTAAAGCCACAACTAAAAGCGAGACGTTCTATATGCAATCTTATCATGTTTTTTATACCACTAAACAATTCATAACAGAACATCAGATCCTCAAAAGCTAGAAGCAACCAAATCACTATCCAACGATTCCCGGCAATTACCAACGTCCCCGAGTCGACACGAGTAGAGAGATTTACTGTTATTGCCCGACATTTCCTCCGGGTAACGTTTTAATTACACAGATCGGTGATAAACCATCCGAGGGGCGCACTTTTCTTCATTAGAAGACGGATGGCCGCGGTTGGATTTATAACCGCAAGGTTTAATGGGATGGCTATGGAACACGGTTTAGTGATAGTGGGATGTTCTTTGTTTCGACTTTGAACTTCGTGGTTCGGTGATTTTGGATAAAGAGCTTTTTTGTATCAAATAAGATTTCTTCGTCGATTATGTCGACAAAGGTAAATAAAAAAAACACTGGGAATGACTCTACTACATCACTTTGCTATTTCATAACATAACATAAACGCTTTCACACTCACAGCCCCACACTAAGTTCAATGACTTGTGTCGTGGGTGCCGGAAACATTCACATCACAGACACAATCACAACCAGAACCAGAAACACAAATTTTCCTTGGGGAGAAAACTTGGAAAAACTATCATCGTTGTAAGCTTGAACTCTTTGTACGGCTCAAAATCGGTTGAATAACCTTCCTTCAAGGTGGAGTAGTAGCAAGAAATCTTATTATGCTATTCTCAAGAAGTCACTAAGCATTAAAGAAGTTCCTGCAGCAACCGATAAGAGCCAGTTCTTATTCTAGCTTTTTACTACCCTCAACCACATGATATGTAACCAACAATTAATATACTATAGTCATATGATAAGCCAATTTACATAAAAAATATCAAGTATGTTAAATATAATCAGGATAACAAAAAAAAAAAGAAATCTATGCGACTAGAGCTTTTAAAATCTGTGAAAGAGATACTCTAATCATGATGGTTACAAAACGACTCGACCCAAAACTTTACCAAATCCTCAACCTTGTAATCGAATCACTAAAAATAAATGCAAATTGGGCTCCATTGATTTTCATGGTCTGAATCACCCGACAACCCGCCGGAGGAGACGTCTGTTCAGGAAGCGTCGTGTTTGTGAATATTTGATGACGGACCGGATCCGGCCCGGCGACGGTCGGGTGCCGTGTCCGGTGCGTGTGCCAATTTGAGGATGAGGAATTAGTTGAAGACGACGGTATCCGGTATAGAAGAGGAATTTTGATCGTTGTTTCGAATGTTTCCAATAAATGGTCGTAAATTCTGAGAATTTGGATGAAATTTAGCGTGCGTACGATTTAGACTCCAGAACATAATTAAGACGATCTATTTCCTAAAAAGTGTAGATAATATAGTTACGCGGTACAGTTTTTTTATGCTATTAGATTGTATTTAATCATAAATAGAGGTATATATTATGTTTGTACAATTTGAACGTTTAGTCAAGCTGACAAAGTACTATTAAGCACAGAAATGTATTGCTATTCAACGTGGAAACACAGGCAGTGGGCAATTTCTCTTTGGCAAGCGGTCTTTATTTTTTATTTATTTATGCGGAATAGCATTTGACCACTATCTCACCTGATGGAAAGTAATGATGCGGCCGAAGATGTGGCATGTTCGCTTAAAAGATGTGACATGCTCGCTTAAAAGATACCTATTCACTCGAGACTTGAAGACTCTCAGATTATACCGTTCGGGAAACATAGACGCAGGCAATGAGTTCCAATCCTTCGCTGCTTGCTTTAGCGCTATAGCGCTACCATATTTTGTCCCAAACCAAGGACGAGATTGGTAGGACTGAGGTAAGTCTGAGTATGGAATAAAGTATTTCATGCCTTGACGCAGCACATCCACCACATTATCCACATAAACAGAGGAATCGCTGGAAGAAAAGCATAAGTGCCGCCAAGGATAAGAAGCGTAAAAAAAACGCAACTCATCCTAATCTGCCGACATGTATCGCCATACCCGCCGGGTGCCTGAGAAGCTGCGATTGGCCGGAGAATAGATAGATACAGACTTCACCAGACAATGGTCGCAACTACCAAGGTGTGATGATACCGACACGGAATATCGGTCCGGATCTATTGTCATCAGAAGGTTCAAGCAATTGGCTGTATGGCCATCAATATCTGGTATCCTTGGTGCATCTTGGACCAGGTGGGTAAGGTTGTGCGTCAAGGCTAAGATGCGCATCTTTTTCCCAGCATGGTCAGTGTTTTAATATTGGAATAGGCACTCCTGATGGTGGGCATTAAAATCTCCCAGAAACACTATTTCTGCAGAATAATACCTTTGATGAGCCACATCAGCCGCCTCACTGAGGTGTTTCGTGAGTCCGATTATCTCTGCGTCTCTTGTGTGCGAGCGGTAGACACCATAGAGAATCTTCTCCATGCAAGTATCCATTAGAAACCTTGAAGTCCACCCCAGTTTTTTACCAAGTCAAACTAGGGTGGACTTCAAGGTTTCGGAGACGCAGATAACAGATGTCATCGTGAACGTACACGCAGACTCCTGAGCGTGGTTTGAATTATGCTAAAGGGTGTAGCTTGGGTATGCTAGGTACGACGCGTCGGCTGGACATCTTATCTGCGTCTCCGGTCTACAACATTTTTGAGTGCTAATTTGTAAATAAACATTTGTTTTAAGAAATAAAAAAATCATAATATAATAAAATTAAATTGTTTTGCAGACGTGATAAATACCGCATCGAACAACCTTTTACCACCCACCTTACTAGGACTACAAAACAAGACCTCATTCCTCCATCATACTAATCATTAATCTAAACAGTTCCCTACCAATAAATCAGAATCGCAGCACTATTAGTGCCGTAACAGGCTAACAAAGGCCAGTATTAGCATATCTTAGCATTTACAGTGTAACGTGCCGAGTGGCGAACACTAGTTTCTCGGACGTCTTGAATATGCAATGGACTGGTGATCTAAACTTGCAAGTTGGTATGTTGTAGCGAGAGTTCTTGTTATTATTGAAATTGAGATGCCAATGTTCAATTTAATAGTTCTTGTTGTGCACGATTTGTGGAAGAAGGATATACGACATCATTAATATTTCTGTGATTATAAATAATGATTCTGATAGCAGTTTTGGTAACTTAATACCCTTATACAATTGAATTACCGTAGTGTTGTGACAACAGTAACAATTATAAATACCTGATATTTTACATGTTTGTTTAATAATAAAACGCAAGCAAAGCTTAAAAAAAACCGACTTCACCGCTTTATCTTCGGAACCTTGATCAAATTTAATGTATTAAACACGCATTATTGACTATAACTCAAAAACAAGAGATCAAATCTTAATCAAATTTCATTGGGACCACAAAAAAGCACCAGCTTTCAAATAAAAAAAGAATCATCAAAATCGGCTCACAACGAAAGAAGTTATGAGGTAACCTTTGAAGTCGGTTAAACGAGAACATCGTCAAAGTAGGCGTACAAAATAGGTATTATTGACGATATATCAAAAATTACTGATCAGATCTTGATAAAATTTAAATGGGGCAATTAGAAAGCTTGATCTTTCAAACTAAAAATTTTTGAAATAGGCTCTCGTGGAGAGAAGATATGAGGAATCACACATAAAAAAAATACCGTCGACTTGAGTACCTCCTCCTTTTTTGGGAAGTCGGTAAAAATAACAATTCCAAAAAGAATATTAAAAGAGAAATATCAAAAAATTACTTTTGTAAATTTTTTATTTGTACTTAAAGTATGCATATTATGCATACTTTAAGTAAAGTATGTATATTATGCATACTTTAAGTAGGTACAACTATCCTTTTTAGTTACTCACATCACAAAATTTAGTGCACGTGACATAAAATTCCGCACTAAATTCCTTTGAATGCATGATGCGCGGTAATCAAGCCTCCATCGTTTCCTGCAAAACAGGGGAGGATCAAAATACACACCCATGGGATGAATAATCTTACATTCAATGCAATACAATTTATTAGTATTTGTTGTAATAACAATGCAAAGTAAACGAACATAAAGTAAGATAAAGGCGGGGGAATATTTATAGAGAAGAACGGCCATAAACATGGATTGGAGGTCCACGCCTACCGTTCGTACCGTAATCTCTAAGAGATGTGAATTTGATGGTAGTCTGTTTGTACGTATTGGTATAACCTGTTTTATGTGTGTTCGTACAAGTTTAATCAAAAGTGTAGAGTTTGGTTTATATAAATGCTTTTTTATGTTTATTTTATTTATTTATTTGTGACAGGCTAGTGTTTGACCACTATCTCACCTGATGGTAAGTGACGATGTGATCGAAGCTGGTAAACACACTAGACCTGGAATACGCAGGTTCTCAAGGATAACTGCCGGAACACCGTATTTGGCTTGGCGGCAGACTTTCAACTTGATGGTGGTAAGCTACTTTGGTAGCAAGCCAGGCGAGCAACTCACAAAATGCTCTACCACCTCTCAAAATGTCCAAGCATTTGATCACAATCTCACTTGATGGAAAGTGATGATGCGGCAGAAGATGTCGTTCTTTTTGGAGATCTTTGGGGGAGGCCTATATCCAGCAGTGGACTTCTTGCGGCTGGCATGATGATGATGATACGGTCAGATATATAACGAACATAAGTAATGTATTCTGCCACTTATTTGGCTCAATGTATTAGCATTGCAATTCAGAGAGGCAATGCCGCCAGCATGATGGGAACGCTACCCATTAGTAAGCTATAAGCTATGTCTTGTAGTTAACTTAGTTCTTTGCTGTACATAGTTTTAGTTTGGTTTTAGGAAATATAGGCAATTTCCCGTATATAGAAAGTAATAAGCGATTGAAATTATAGAGAGTAATGTAAGTATCAGTAAGTGCATCCCTAGTATGAAGGTAGTATCCAAACTGAGAATATTATAAACTAGCTTCTCGCATATCTTTATTAGCCGGATAACCAGCAATAAATGTTCTCGGTTCAGCCGCTGACACGCTGTTATTAACTGATTCCAGATATCAAAGGATTTATTGGAGGGAACTTTTATTTAATCGAGTTAAAAAAGCGATTTAAAAAACAGCTGTAGAGCTATAAGTAGTATTTGAGTTATTGTAGTTTCTTTTTGGGTTTGATAGTGGTTAAACTTTATCTATTTAAAATAAAATAAACAAACAAACAAACAAACGAACGCATTCACAGTCACAGCCCCACACTAAGTTCAAAGACTTGTATCGTGGGTGCCGGAAACATTAACATCACACACACATTACACCCAGAACCAGAAGCACAAATATCCCTTGGGCAGGAATTTGTGCTTCTGCCGGGAATCCGAACCCAGGACCCACGGCGCAGAAGGCAAAGATCTGTCCACTGCGCCAACTGGGTCAATAGTAAACTAAGTTCAAATATTACTTTTAAAAATTTGATAATTAAGTGTTGGTGTTTGTTTCACTATTCGTTTTCGTGAGAATGAGACATTGTAATTTATTTATCGGCGGATTTAACTAACGTTATAATTGTGATTTTAGAAATATGATGTTCTCCGTCGATCTAAGATCACGCATCTTGATCGGTTGTCAACGTCGTAAAAAAAAGATTTACAGTCATATAAAATAAATAATTATCCTTACTCCTTACTTATGTACTTATATATCATATTATAAATGCGACAGTAACTCTGTCTGTCTATCTGTAACGCTTTTACGTCAAAACTACTGAACCAATTTGAATGAAATTTTGTACACAGATAGTCCAGAGCTTGGGAAAGAACATAGGCTTCTTTTTATCCCGGAATTCCCGCGGGTCCGAAACTTACGCGGGTGAAACCGCGGGGCGCAGCTAGTTTTATATAAATAATGTTTAAATTGGTTGTAATGAAAATTATTAGACAGACCCAAGCTAAACGATTTACGTGACAGGATAATCGTTTAATACAAAAATAGAGCTGATATCTATTACGCTACAGATTACATATCTGTACACAATTTCAGCTTTTATTACCTTAGTTCAGATTCTAAATAAAAGCATCTGTTAACATCAGTTCACTTTAAAGGAGTGAAAACCGACCGACGACTAATTAGTACAGCAGACCGATATCATCCTGCAGACAGCGTTGAACAAATGGCGCCACTAATGGCCGCCGGGTTGCGTTGAACGGACAAGAAGATCTTATCAGGTTGCGGTTACTGCGGGATCGGGGATAGCTTGGGTTGATGGTGGTGCAGAGAATCAGTACTATTAGATACGGCAGGTTTAGGTAAGAAAATAACTTTATTTGGTGCTCTGTTGCGCAAGATTGTATTGATTCGTTTTATTAAAGTTTAATATTGGGTTACAGCTGTGGTGGAGTAGGAACGAGTAGTTTGGTGCTGATACTATTGTCATTTTTACGCTTTTATCAGTACAGTTAACTACAAAAGCGTAGTAGTATTAGTATAAATATTGGGTACTTTACTAACTGGCAGCGGTCTATTAAATTAAGTTTGTTTTGATTTATATCTATTTATAGTTATTTCTGGTAAATTTTTGATGTAATTTCAATCATTCGTAAAGACATTTTTTTAAGAAATAATAAATTACTATTATTTAGTTCAAAATGTAAAATTAAATTCACAATATTTCATAATGTAAACTGTAGTCATGAGTCGTACGCGTTACACATGACTTTAAAAAAAAGTGCTGCATGTTACACCAACTAGACATAAAAGCACCAAGAAACTGAGCCTGAGTAATTTTTTCTAATAAATTTGTGATAATCTAAAGCTTTATCTCTGGTGATTAGGCATTTTCTAATACTGACAAACACGATTTATGTAGTTTATTTTGTTAAATTTAATGACTTCCGTTAGTTACGAATATTTAAAATTTGTGTTTTACTGTTGTTTTAGTGGTTTTAAAGTACCAGGAACGAAATAAAATTTAGATTTGAATACGCTATAGAAAAATCTTAAAAATACTGTTCATAAACGTAGTACCCTGGCATTACTTTTTAGTTTACAACTCACGCTGTACTCACTATTTAATGTATCTACAAAAAAGTTATAAAAAAGCACCTAAGTAAGAAACCTCAGCCCTCACGCATAAAACCGTCAAGAAAATGGAACATAAATGTAATTTTTCACGACCACTAGATCACGTTTCTGGGCAGCGCCATCTATCGTCGCCGGTAACAAAGATGTCGTTCACCCCGACACGGCCATCCATTCAGGGAAGTATCCACTAAACTAGGTACATAAATTATTTCGTCTGCCTCGCGAAGTGTAAGGAACTTCTAGGGAATTTATCACGCGTGTCAGTGGCGCAAGGAATAAGAGAAAGTTAGCTACTTTTTGCTGATGGCTACATAAATATTTTTGTACCTACCTATTACCTAGATCAAAGCATGGCAGCAGAGTTTGCAACCCATGATCGTTACATGCGTAATGGCAATCGTGAGCACAGTTACATATACTAAATATAAATAAT
Organism: Lomographa bimaculata; assembly: GCA_948107665.1. NCBI lineage: Eukaryota > Metazoa > Arthropoda > Insecta > Lepidoptera > Geometridae > Lomographa > Lomographa bimaculata. The sequence goes on along the minus strand of OX403592.1, from coordinate 1,154,323 downwards.
TTCATGTAATTTTGGCGCAGATTTTACTAAAACAAGACCTATTTCCTTTCTTTACAGATTTATCGTGCGGGTGCCGAGTGCATCATGTTGTAGAGAAAAATATAAGTGCACCAATTGAATTTTACTTGCAACCCATGAAATAAGTTATAGAGACTGCGATCTACATCATCGCCCTGCATTCCTCTCTCGTCAAATTTGGTAGTGCAACTTTATAAGCAAAGTTCAGTACGGTGATTTTGCTGGCTTGTGACGACCTAGTTGGCGCAGTAGTCTCTGTCTCTTGCGTCGTGGATCCTGGGTTCAATTATTTTTTCCTTTCCAAGTGACATTTGAGAGGTTTTGATTGATGTAAATGTTTTTGGCACCCAAAATTACAAGTATTTCTACTTAGTCTGGGGCCGTGAGTGTAATCGCGTTAGGTTATAACATAACATAAATGCTTTTACACTTTTCCATACTAAGTACAATGACTTGTATCGTGGGTGCTGGAATAATTCACATCACACACACAATCACAACCAAAACCAGAAACACAAATTTTCCATGAGGAGAACTTTGTGTTCCCACCGGGAATCGAACCTGCTTAGAATATATACCCCTGCTTAGAAGGTGATCGTGAATCCAACTAAGCCGGGCAGTTCATAAATTCAGAGTTATGGTTGTATTGTTTTTATTTGGCTGGTACACCTCTCACTTTAACTTAAATTGCATTGGTATGTTTATAGTCATTACATTTTATGTTCTCTTTCTTTTAGATCGCTTTTTTTTCATCAGTTTTACCAAACCACCTCGCACGAAAAATAGTGGCGAGTGCCGACAGCCATTTTGTATAAAGCAAGGGGGATGGTTTAAAATATTACGCGTGTAGTAAAGAAATGTATTTTTGCCGTAAGGGTGGCTTTATTTATTTAGTAGAGATGATAAATCCGCTTTATTATCCGGAAGTTAAATATGGTTATTAATTTGACTAGCTACAATAATAGCTTAATTTGTCAAATGCCTCACTGGAGAGCCACCCAATATAAATAAAAAATTTACACGTAATTAGAATCAAACAACCTTCTGATTAGGGAAACCTTTACCTCATCATAACTTACCATTAAGTGAAATTGTGGTCATATGCTAGCCTATAAGAATTTAAAAAAAATGTTGAGGACATCGCGCAACACCAAGATGAACATTGAAAATTCTGGTAGGCACATGAATTTTCAATCAAAATCAAAATCAAAATCAAAATCGTTTATTCACATGGGCCCCAAAGAGGCACTCATGAAAGTTAATGAATCTATTGTTAATGTTTAAAAGTGTATTGTGTAATGTTTAATGTTCAATGTTTAAAACAACAAAATCACTAGAAAGCTGAACACATCTTCCTGAAACACAGAATGGGGTTGGCGTCGCGATAACTTCGGCAGAGCAGCGCAAACGGCGAAAATATGGAAACCTTGGCAGTGGTTACATATTTGAGCCATTTGGTGTTGAGACACTGAGTCCGTGGGGACAGGGAGCTCATTCTATTTTCAGAAAACTATCAGAGCGCCTGGTTGAGGTGACGCGTGATCAAAATGATGGCACTTATTTGGCTCAACGTTTTAGCATTGCAATTGCAATGCCAGCATGATGGGAACGCTACTCACCGGTAGTGGGCTTGGGTACTTGAGTTACCTATGAGCTCGATGTCTTGTAGGTAACTTAGTTCTTTGCTGTATATAGTTTTGGTTAAGTTTTAGGAAATATAGGCAATTGGCCCGTAGATAGTCACACATATAACGTCGTTTTATTATTTACCCTATATAAAAATAAGGCAAGAATCGGTATTTTACCGGATACATTTTGGAGATTGTGCCAAGTTACACGAACTAGTAACACCATCCCTATTCTATCATCAAACAAGCAGAGAAACTGCTAAGCAACACCGTTATATGGTAGAAATCCTAAAAATGCGGACCAAGCGTTTTGCTTCTTCTTTTATTGTACGAACTGCAAAGAAATGGAACTCCCTGCCTGAGTTGGTAGTTCCTGATAGGTACAATATGGGAGTCTTCAAGTCGCGAGTGAATAGGCAAGCGTGCTCCATTATCAGCCTTATCGTCGCTTACCAACAGGTGAGGGCAGATGTTTGCCTATTCTGAATGAAAAAGAATAATGCCCTTCATCGGGGCATTCTTCATGCCCGAAATTGCTTAAAGAAGATTTTACTTCAGCGATAGATATGAATACGTATTCTACTACTCACAATAGAATATTACAAAAACTATTTGACTACATTTGATATCTTTTCTGTCATTCACAACACCTTCAAATTTCCTATTCCAGCCCAACACATAAAATACGTGACATGTGACAAGTTCCGTGGATCTGGTGAACGTGCTATAGATCTGCGGGATGTGTTGCTCCATAAATCTGGCACATCGCATAAATATAGCGACGCGAGAGCGGAATCACTTTGGCGTAGATAAGGTGAAGCCAGTCTGCGCGCGGCCTTACTTTCATAATGGTGGGGTACATGAATTGTAGTGTTTTTTTTAGGAATGGGCTAGTATACGACCACAAGCTGTACCTAATGGTTTGCAATACTTAGATGTGTTCTATTAAGTTAAAACAATTTATACGAAAGCAAAGCTAAAAAGAACCGACTTTACCGCATCTTCGGAACCCTTGATCAGATTAAATTTATAAGATACGCATTATTGACTCAAAAACCACTGATCAGATCTTGATCAAATTTAAATGTGGTCACATGAGACGAACAGATTTAAAAGAATTATCAAAATCAGTTCACCCAGAAAGAAGTTATGAGCAAATACATAAAAAATTATAGTGAATTTTAGAACGTTTTCATTTTTTTGGAAGTGAAGGCACTGAAGAAAGTTAATCATTCTAATTGCCAGATTCTTTCTACTTATTTAAAACTTTTTTTTTTTTTTTTTTTTTTTTTTATTCATGATAGGCAAACTTTTGACCACTATCTCACCTGATGGTAAGCGACGATGTGGTCGACGATGGAGCAAGCTTGCCTAGAAGATACCTATTCACTCGTGACTTGAAGACTCCCATATTGTACTCATCAGGAAACACCGACTCGGGTAAGGAGTTCCATTCCTTTGCGGTTCGCACAATGAATGTGGAGGCAAAACGCTTAGTGCGCATTTGTGGAATATCCACCATATAGCGGTGTCGCTTAGCAGTTTGTCTGCTTGTCCGATGATAGAACGGGGATGGGGGAACTAGATCGTACAGTTCCTTAGCACACTCTCCGAAATGTATCCGATAAAAAACCGAGAGACTGGCTACCATGCGGCGATGACCCAAGCTCTGAAGCTTTGAATTAGTCAGCTGCTCGCTACCAATAAGTCTCTTGGCTCTACGCTCAATGGTGTCAAGAGCCTCAAGCTGGTACTTAGCTGAACCGTCCCAAAGATGAGAACAGTACTCCATACATGATCGGACTTGTGCTTGATACAAATTGAGCAACTGTCCCGGTGTGAAGTATCGTCTCACCTTTGCAAGGATTCCCAGCTTTTTTGCAGCTAGTTGGGCTTTTGACTCGATGAAAGTACCAAAATTGAGCTTTGAAGTTAGAGTCATACCGAGTAACTCGAGATGGTCAGTTACTGGTAGGGATACATTTCGGAAAGTTGGAGTAAGTTCAAATTGACTCCGTTTAGCAGAGAATAAACACGCCTGTGTCTTGGTGGCGTTAAACTTGACCAGGTTGGCATCGCCCCAATCGGAGACTGCCTTTAACGACAAGTTTAGACGCTCAACCATTGACTCTCTTTGGGACTGGATTTGTGCTCCACTAGCTCGTCCGTCGGAAACGTAACTCTCCACAACCGTGCTGTCATCTGCATACCCAAAAACACCGGGTTTCAGCAGATCGTTAATATGCAGCAAGAATAGCGTTGCGGAGAGAACCGAACCTTGAGGAACCCCGGCATTTATAGCCAATTGATCTGACGCGCAGCCATCAATGACCACACGAATAGATCGATCCCTCAAGAAGTCCGAAATCCACACAGAGAGACTAGTAGGCAGGCCGTATGACGGAAGCTTACTTATAAGGCTATCATGCCAAACCCTGTCAAAAGCCTTCGAGATGTCAAGAGAAACGGCTAGCGCTTCTCCATGTTTCTCGATGGCTTCACTCCAGATGTGTGTGGCATACGCTAGAAGATCTCCTGTTGACCGGTTTTGACGGAATCCGTATTGTCGGTCGCTAAGGAGGTCGTTCGCTTCTAGGTATGCCAGGAGCCTGTTGTTCAGAACACGCTCCATACTTTTGCAAAGTATGGACGTGACTGATATTGGCCTGTAGTTGGCAGGGTCGGCACGACTGCCTTTTTTAGGCACGGGTTGCACGTTAGCTTGCTTCCAAGATTTTGGCACTTTTCCAGTTTTAAAAGAGAGGCGGAACAGACGTGTTAATATAGGAGCAAGCTCAGGACCACATGTCTTCAGCACTATGGCTGGAATACCGTCAGGACCACTGGCTTTGTTCACGTCTAGATTTAGCAGCGTTTTTCGAACCTCGGTTTGTCGAATACAAATTTCCGACATAAATGTTTCGCATGCTGACGCACTCGGAGGTTTTGCGCCTGCAGTATCTAGACGTGAAGATTCTGCGAAGAGGTTGGCAAATAAGTTTGCTTTCTCTTTGGCAGTATGGGCCAGTGCACCGTCAGGTTTTAGCAGTGGAGGTAGTGAGGGGCGGCAGAAGTTCGATTCAACCGACTTAGCCAGGGACCAGAACGCTTTGCTCCCAGCTGGGTATGAAGCTAGTTTGTTCCCTATTCGGCTAATGTGGTCAAATCGAGCCTTCCGTAAAGCTATCTTGCAAGACTTGGCGGCCTTATTAAAGGCTTTCTTCTTGTCTGAAATATCCTTGGCTTTGCGGTTTCGAGCGTCAACCCAGGACAGGTATGCCTCGTGCTTAAGCGCTTCTGCGCGTCGGCACTCTGTCCTGAACCAAGGTTGAGCTTTGCCTGACATTGGTACGTCAGAGTAAGGAATAAAATACTCCATCCCTTGACGCAACACATCCGTCACAGCATCCGCGCAAACAGAAGGATCATCCGAAGAAAAGCAAACAGGCCGCCAAGGGTAAGACGCAAAGAACGAGCGCATCTCATCCCAGTCTGCTGACTTGTATCTCCACACACGCCGGGTGCCTCTAGGGCTGAGATCGGGCGGTGAGTATACAGATACAGATTTCACCAGACAGTGGTCGGAGCTACCCAGTGGAGATGATATCGACACTGAGTAGCGGTCTGGATCAGTTGTCAGCAGAAGGTCCAAGCAATTAGCCGTTTGACCGTCAACATCGGGAACCCGTGTTGCCCCTTGGACCAGCTGGGTGAGGTCTAACGCTAAAGCGAGCTTTCGCGTCTCTCTCCCAGCATGGTCAGTGTACTGGTGTGGGAAAAGCCACTCCTGGTGATGGGCATTAAAATCCCCCAGTATCACTAATTGGGCAGACGGGTATCTTTGCTGAGCGGTGTCCGCCGCCTCACTAAGATATTCAGTGAGCCTGGTCATCTCCTGGTCTCCGCTGTGCGACCGGTAGACACAGGCGTAGAGAATTTTCTCTATTCCTGTGTCCACCAGAACCCAAAGTACAGAAAAATGGGAGTCCTCAAGGTTACGGAGACGTCGACAGCAGATGTCGTCTCGGGCGTACACGCACACTCCCGCTCGGGGTTTGAAATTGTGCTCCAGGGTAAACCCTGGGTAGGAGAGGTACGCCACGTCAGACGGACATCGTATCTGCGTCTCCGTGAGAAACAGAAGTGATGGTTTATCGGTCTCCAGGTGGTGGTGGACTGCATTGAGATTGGAGTGCAGACCTCGGATGTTTGAGAGGTGCACTTTAAGAGAGAGGGAGTGCAGCCGCTGTTTAACCTTTTTAACATATCTGCTTCTTTTCATTTTTATTGATGTGAGTGAAGTGGGGGGAAAAATCGGAAGTGGAATAAGGCGACACGCTGCTAACCCTCAGCCTCACACTAGTACTTAACTACACCTTCGGGGGACTAGCTCGGAGACTGCGGGGACGCCCGAGCCCCCCCGGGAGTGTCCATAGGGCCCTCTCTTCCGGTCGCCAACCGGCACTATGGCGCATCCCGGGATTTTTCGCGAGGTGGCGGGGCAGCCTTTCGCAAGTGGCTAGCTCGATACTTGGGCCCCCTACTGCCTGCGGTCGGCCAGCGGTGCACCGTGCCTCGGATCCCGCTACCCTCCGTAACTAGTCTCCCGGTGTAGTACTGTACTGTACGTCCTTAACTAAGTCCCTCACAAATTAAACATTAATGATTTAAATTCTAATTTAAGCAACATTATTACAGTTTCCCGTCAGTTGATCGTCAGGTGCGCGCGGAGAGGCGACGCGAACGTTGCGATCGGCCACCTCCCAGATGATGAACATCGTACATGCCCAAAACTAATCGGAAAATCCGACAAAAACCGCAGCGGTTCTCAAGAAGGAGGTTCTCATTTCGCCTGTATGTTTTTTATTTGTATGTATGTTACGCAATAATTCCGCCAATTGATGTTTTTTTTGTTTGGTAAATCATACTTCAGAGGTACCATATAAATTTTATCGAAATTGAGTAAGCGCTTTTTGAGAAAATCAACAAAAACCTAAATATAAGTGAATTCGATTTTTTAAGCCTAGCGAAATATAGTTTAATTATTTTCACACTTGACGCCACGTTTTATGTACCGCGCGAGCCATATCTCAGAGTTATTTCCCTCGGATGAAATATGTGGCAATTTCTTTGAATAATACATGGGCCATATTTCAACCGCTACAGCTACGGCGTAGTGGCCTACGGGCTACGGCGTAGCGGTCGATTTGTTACATTGCGAGTCGTAACAGCTTGTTTTGGTGTTTTGATAGGTTTTAAGAAACATGGAAAGTTTTTTTAAACAGATTTTTAGAATTATTTTTTATATAGTATCTATTGAGAGAAAAGTAATAAAAAACAATAAGGTAATTTACGGATAATTCAAATAAGTCATCGTTATAATAAATAATAACTATTTTATTTAGCAAGAAGTGTTTGCTTGTAAAAGGTCGTGCATTTAGCAAGTACGCTGCTACGTTTAGTTTGTATTTAGCATGTATTAATGCAACGATTGTTGACAGGCCTGACAAATAAATGAATAAATAAAAAATTACGGTAGCAAGGGTTTATCTCTTTTATGTCAGGGATCACCAATCTCCAGTTAAGGATATAACCGTCGTTAGAATGGTGATCAAACGTTGAATAGTTGTCAAAATATAATGTTATCACAAGCACATGCAACGCTGAATGTAGCGACATTCAAAAACAAAAGAACTCATTACAAAAGAGCCTCAAAAATTATTTTTGCTGAAGTTTCCAGTTAAGTTTTAACTTTATTATCGAACATAATTAAACGCAAGCAAAGCTTAAAAAACCAACTTCACCGCGTTATTTTCGAAAAGCTCAAGAATTAATAAATAAACATAGTCATGCAGACCCAGAGCATTCAACACTCGTCATTCAACAAAAATGACTGTGTTTATTTTAATACTTCAGGTCGCACCGTGGGTCTTAGGGTTCAAGAAAAAGTTGAATAAAGAAAGACTGCTTAGGTTTTATTTGAAAGTAAATAAGTGAATAAACAAAAATGTATGTCAGCCAATAATTATATAACTGTAGATAAATTGTGTTTAGTAATTCGGTCATTATTTTTACATCCCCACACAATGTTGTATAACTTGTAATAATGTAAAACCAGTTTTAGTATCGTAGGACTCATATTTTTTAAGATATTGTCATGTTTGTGAAGATTAAACATTATTAAGATAATTAAAATAGAAAAAACTGTTATTCCAGGGGTGAATTAAGCCATGGAGTTGCATTTGTCGTTAAATATATTTTCGCCCGGGCACATTGTATATTTGCAAATGAAACTATACAAAAAGTGGTACCTTAATGCTAAATCTCTTTAAGATAAAATACTTACTATTTGATAATAACAATGAAATTAGTTCCTTTTAATATAAAAAGTTGTATTGTATTGCAAAGAAGATAACCACAATAAAACACAACTGCTCCGTAAGTGGGTATTTTCAGTAATGAGCATGTCAGGCAGACGTGCAGTCGTTCGCACAATGTGTGAGCTTCACTGCCTTCTTGATAATTGCATGCTTAGGACAAAGATGTTAAATATGTGAATATGGCACTGAGAATATAATGTTTTATTATGATTAGGATCAGTCATGTAGTAATGCCTAGCGTATTTACCAACATTCGACTCATCAACTCTTACCATCTGCTAAGGTAGTGGTGAAATGCTAGCCTGTCAAGGATAAAAACCGAAGTAGGTTCTAGCCTTTTGAACAAATTATTGTAAATGATAATGATCGACATATTTCTTTGTTTTTTTACCAGCGTGATCAAATAGCTGGTAACACATTCAAAAATATTTTATTTTTTTTATTTATAGAATACTTCTTACAAAGTGCCCTATTATAATTACAATCTAGCCAAACTATGGCTTATCAGCAATTTAACTTTAACTTAAACTGCTACATTGCTAAAATAAGAATGTATCCGTTAACACTTTTCTAATTGTCTCTATTTAAGGGTAATACACTTTGTTCATGTGTTCTTTTGCAGCACTCTCACTATATATTACAATGATATATACTAACATTACACAAGTTCAAATGGTTTAGATCTTTTAAGTCTTCTCACTAAGTCTGTTACGTCAAGGAGCTGGATTGCCTCGACATTAACGTGATGATGAAGTCTATATTGGTGGGCTTCTGCGTATGTATTTATTACTTTCTCAACGATCTCTATCTTAAAGTCCCTATGAAGATCGTCATTTCTGACGTACCAGGGAGCACATTCAAAAGATGATGTAAATATAATTTAAACGCAAGCAAAGAATAAAAATAAAACCGACTTCACCGCTTCAAAACCTTGATCCTGTATAATGTATTAAACACGCATTATTGACGATAACTAAAAAACTAGAGTTCAGATCTTAATGAAATTTTAATAAAAATACAAGAAAACTACAATTTTCAAATAAAAAATAATCATCAAAATCGACTCACAACGAAAGAAGTTATGAGGTAACTTTTGAAGTCGGTCAAAAAACGAGAACATCCTCAATGTCGTCCACAGAATACACATTATTGAGGATAACTCAAAAACTTCTAGTCAGATCTTGATCAAATTTAAATGCGACCACATGAAAAGCACCGTCCATCATATTAAAAAAAATATCATTAAAATGGGCTCACAAAAGAATTGATGCGGTAATACACATAAAAAAATATATATATTCGGTCAAATTTTGTACCTCCTCCTTTTTTTGAAGTCAGTAAAAAACAGTCTAATTGAGTACCTGCTCAATTTTTGTAAATTCGGTAGAAAATATAGTTATTTGTGGCGCCTACCTTAAACTAGTGAAATTTTATAGAGTTATAGTTTTAATGCCTGGAGCTTAATACAATATTTATTCGGCTTCGTATCTGTAATTAAATATTATTTAACCAGTTTTTTTTTTTTTTTTATTTGTTACAGGCTAGTGTTTGACCACTATCTCACCTGATGGTAAGTGACGATGTGATCGAAGCTGGTAAACACACTAGACCTGGAATACACAGGCTCTCAAGGATAACTTCCGGAACACCGTATTTGGCTTGGCGGCAGACTTTCAACTTGATGGTGGTAAGCTACTTTCGTAGCAAGCCAGGCGAGCAACTCAAAAAATGCTCTACCACCTCTCAGATCAGTTTAGGATCAAATCCATGTGAGACAAGCTTTCACCCAAGAATTTTTATAACTGATAAAACACGTTTTTGTAATTTGTTATCATTGCAATTATATGCGGATAATTGCGTTCGTGAGTCGATAAAATCTGCGCAAAATGATCGATGTTGTATTTAATTGATGATCTCATTTTATTCATTATTTTTTATATCAACGAAAAATTAAGCATTATGGGATTATGTTATATTATATCAGATAAATATTTTTATTTGTTTATAATTATTCTACTTCTTTCAGTAGGTATTTTATTGGATATTATAAGACTATCTTATCCATTGTTGTATAATGAGTCATGTATAGTCATTGACGACCCAGTTGGCGCAGTGGACAGGTGTCTGTCCTCTGCGCCGTGGGTCCTGGGTTCGATTCCCGGCAGGAGCACAAATTCCTTCCCAAGGGATATTTGTGCTTCTGGTTCTGGGTGTAATGTGTGTGTGATGTTAATGTTTCCGGCACCCACGATAAAAGTCTTTGAACTTAGTGTGGGGCTGTGAGTGTGAAAGCGTTTAATATCTAACAGTGCGGTGCAAATGTCTGTACCAATACAAACATCTTTTAGTTTAATGGTGCTAAGCATTATTTAACTTTAGTGAACTTTGCGAATGATTAAACAAATTAAAAGTCTTTCTTTTATTAAAATTCCGATTGTGATTTGAGCATTACGATGTCAATACAAAAAGAAAGCTAATCAAAATTCAGCCATGTTTGTCGAAGTAAAGTTTTAACTTATCCGATGGCAGATGTAGTGCGTCCCCATAAGGCGCATAATAAAAGTAAGATAATATATTTCTCGGAGTGAGTGGGGCTCAGATAGTCTAGTTTGTTAAAGCGTTGATGCAAGTAATACATTGTCCCACTACTTGAGTGCCGGATACAACGTCATGTTAGATCCTTACCCCCTCACAACTTTTCTAAGTGACAATATATTTCGTCTTGTTTTGACTACTGTTATATGTCACGCGTCGGAATAAGACAAAACATAATAATATATTAACCACGGACTTGAAAGAAAAACGGAAGATTTTTTTAAAATTCTAGATAGGCAAGCTTTTAACCGCTATCTCACCTGATGGAAAGTAACGATGCGGCCGAAGATGGAACATGCTTGCCTAGAAGGCACCTATTCACTTTAGACTTAAAGACACTCAGATTGTACGGTTCAGGAAACAAAGACACAGGCAATGAGTTCCACTCGTTCGCTGTATGGATGATAAACGTAGAAGTGAAACACTTCGAGCGAACTGGAGGTATGTCAACCATAAATGGATGACGTTTGGCCGTTTGTCTTGTTGTTTGATGGTAGAAAGGGAATGGAGGAATTACATCATGTAGGTCCCGAGCACTATCTCCAAACTGTAAGCGATAGAATACCGATAGGCTTGCTTACTTACGTCGGTGACGGAGACTTTGCAGTTTTGACTCAACTAGCTTACTATCGCCAATGAGTCCTTTGGCTCGCTGGTCAATAGACTCAAGAGCAATAGCAATATGCAGTATCTTCATCCAACAATGTGTGAAACATGCAAATGTCCTTGTGTGCGTGCATCTCGCCGCAAACTGTCACAGACAACTGTTAGTTGTATTGGCTTCGATTGTCCGACCTTCAGTGTATCTGAATGCGTGTAGCTCGCGTGACAAGCGAAATTTGTAGCACCTAGGGTGCTTCATCTGATATGAATACGGCATTACTTCCGTATTTTTATCTATCCATGATTTTACCTGATAGTTTTATCGAATATTTTGTGTATCATGAATATGGTTTACTATTGAACCATGTTACCGCATCTATGACTTTTTGTTTCATGGCAGCGTCTAGGCGTCAGCTGGCGTTTATTAACCACGAGTAATTGGAACGACGCTTGGATATGAAATTAACTTCTTCTATCTTTTGTTATTACATTGTGTCTCTGTTTCTAAGTTTGTCATAACTTGATAGAGTATGTAACCTTTGTAACTTTTGCAAACATTGCAACAAATGTCGTAAAAAAGTTTGCGAGTGTGTTTTTGTTTGCGTGTATATTTAAGATGAATATCTGTAACGCTTGTAGACAGATGTTATGACACCTACCTAGAGTACTTCTTAGGTTACTTCTTGGAAAGTAACGATAATATAGGTAAACAAAAAATATTATTGGATATGAGACGAAACAATATTGATACCTAGATAATTCAATCGCTTGTTGGGACATCAAATTATACATGTTTTACGTGAACGTTAGTCGTAGCATAGTAACTTTCAAAATAAATTATTAGCACTGAATAAAATTCTGTTGTATACATAAATATATTATATATGAATGATCGTAATGACTTTACCATTGATATTTTATTACCACTGTAGTTAGCCATATGTAACTATCTATCTTCATAAATCAATACTGTTCAGTTATTCTTCCACCATTTTCATTCTAAGATTTGCTTACATACTTACTAGTATACCATTCTCGATTATAATTTCACTTATTAGCAAAGTGCAAGTATTTTGATGGTGATACCAAGAGTTTGTTAAACGCAACAACAATATTTTCTAACGGCATATCTTATCAGCATTACATGTAATTTAACACCAAAATCTCCACATTTAAACCACTATTCTATTATAAATTAACACAAGTTTTAGTCACCTGCCAGTTTTTGTCGCACACATGTCACGGTCTATACGCCGCGACAGCTTGCGACAAAAGATGCCAATGGCTGCCAATTTATCACTTGACACTTCGCCTTTTAAGACGTATAATATATTGGCACATTAGGAGGATAATAGACGATTCTCTCGCTCGTTTGTCATGTTTTTGTGTCACAACTATATCTGTACTGTTACGTTCACCTTTATCATTAAATCTGTAAGAGTTATATTCGCTTGTTGTTCGGTTAATTGTTTCGTGGTGAATTTCGTCGCGGTATCCATTCAGCATCACGTTCATAAATTGTGCCCTCGATATAGTTATTGTTAACTGAAAGGGACTTTGAAATGGTAGTGATTAGTTTGTTATTATGTTTCATGGTATCCACTGATGTCGGTGATTTATCGTAGGTTTAACAGGAAATTATGAAGTAGATAGGTTTATTCTTAGGCCGTGATATGTTAAAACTATTTGCTGGTTACAAGTTCATTTTTGATATTTCGTTGCATAGAGCCATTGAATTTGGTAGACTGGATAATGGTCACCACTTGGACTTGGAGTCGACAACCAAACCAAACTATCACAATGCTGCAAAAGCAATACATTATTGAAATTAAACAATAAGCTCTTATTACAGTTTTAGATGGTTTGTCGTTTGGTACATCGTTTGAATATAAACTAGTGACTTGTTGATAACGGTCTTATTGATATATGGTCTATTGTCAATATTGATTATGTATTCGCTTACAACCTCTTTTCTAAACATAAATGAAGGGCCGGTAAGACCGGTACATATACAAGTATATACTATCTGACATGTAGCGTGGTCCTGGCAGTCACAAATATCATTCAAATAAACGTCATATTATTTAACCCTACACTGCGCTCATTTCGCTCTCAACCCATCACGGGGTACAAAGTGCCACAACACAATAAACAGTAGTATAAGTCAAACAAATCTGATGTACGAAAGTTTTGTTTGTAATCTATAAAGGTTTTATAATAAATAATAACACGCAATAAACTTTTTGACCCTGATAGATATGAACACCACTAAGGAACATGACATACAAAACGCTCGAGGCGCCCGAGGCGTTTGAAGGTAAAATGTTTGGCGCTTGATATACAGAGAGCCTGGGGCGCACGCCTGCACACGCTGCCGTTTTGTATACTGCCGTCTTAAAAAAAATTACGTATCTACATTTTGCTAAAATTGAGTTATACACATCTTTGGAATTAGAGAAAATAGACACATCTACTAGTATTTTTTTATTTTAAAACATTCACACAAGACAACCTACTAAATCCTATTATTAATTTAGACGCATCTGCCACAAGTCATAACATATACTATAATTATAGTAAAGATATTTCTGATGTAAATAACTCAATTTTGACAAAAAATACAGTTACGTCATTTTTCCTTATGGTGGCAGTATAGGGCGTGCGCCTCGGGCGCTTTGAATATAAAGGTACCTGAAAAAATACCCAGCTAAATCAGTTTGAAACATTCTGCAATTGATTTTTTATTTATAGATAATAGGTAAATTAATTTACTTCTTCCAGCACAATATATAAAAAAATCTCGACAGGAAATGATGATACGATGAATTTTGGATTTGATTGTTGGACATAATAAATATTTTCCCTATGTAAATAACTACTAATTACATAATAATAATGTTAAGTTAATAAGTAGACACCTGCTATGTAATGTACTCTCAATGCTATTTAATTTAATTCGATACTCTCAATAAATAATTATAATCTATAACTATAAGTTTTAAACAGTAGTACGCAAATAAAAGGTTGTATAAAAAAAAAGCTTATTCATACTTTTTTTTCTGTGGACATGAAAGCATTTGACCACTATCTCACCCGATGGAAAGTGACAATGCGGCCGAAGATGAAACATGATTGCCTAGAAGGTTGCTGGCCTATTCACTCTGGAGGAATTGTATCATGTTATTCCTAATCTCACTCTCCAAAATGTAAGCGATAGAATACCAATAGGCCGACATACTTGCTACCTTACGTCGGTGAAGGAGACTTTGCTATGCCGAGAGTTTGGACTCAACTAGTTTACATTGGTAACAGGGCGAAGTGAAGGTAAAGTGACAACAAACCCATACTGCTTGTACTGCGGCATCAACCCTGAGTGCCGCTCTTAAAACTCGTAAAGGCGGCCATAAGTTTGAGTTATAGCCACGCGAGACTGCGGTAATGAATATAGCCCACTGTATATTTCAATTTGGGTGGAGTAGATGTGTTGTTTTTACGACCAGATGTTTGCGCCTTTTTAGGGCTTACGTGTCAGATGGAATGTACTGCGCATTGTTACTTGATATGTGGACGTGATTTTTAGACATGTTTGTTTTCTTTGTTCATTATTTTTATATGAAAACAATCGTTAGTTTTCAGCCGAAACTGCCACTAGTTAAAGTTTTCTTATTTATTTATTGATCACCAATACAATGAAAACCGTTACAAGCTTAGAGTTTAAATGTTTTTGTTAACAAAGGTCATACGTACAGTTACAGGAGAAGACTGTTAGGAGATTAATTTTGATCTAGAAATAATTGACTTATTTACAATCCCACTATATAGATAGGAAAGTTTAGATGTTAAGTACGTCTAAACCTGCTTACAGATAGCTTAACAGTAAAATAGGATTATTACAAACCTCTAAATGTTTAGCAATTATAGGTAGATAGCAAGTTAAAATGGCACATATAATAATTAATATTCATCGTCGTATTTATTTATATTGTCAATGCGAACGTAATCGTAGGACATAGTTGTGTCATTATAATTAACACACACCATATTGCTAGCATATTAATCAATTATCTGCTTCTAGTTAATCACAATAAATCACTCTATAAAAAGGTCATATTCGTTTCAAAATAATGTACACAATGTGTGAAAATATATATCCAGTTATTGTCTAACACCCAAAGCATTACTAAATATATGCATACACATGCAAGGCATATAAATTTCAAAACCATTTTAGCGTAACTGGATTTGAATCAAATTATTCCGTCACTTCTATCTGCATTTAAATCAGCACTTCCCCGTCCACTTTTCACGTCGCCCTAAAAACTCAATTATTCAACCGTATCGCGTCTCATTATTCTAACCCGTATACAGGGTGAGCTAATTTACCGTCCCCATTTAGCCGTGAGCACGTTGAAATTGTGATATACAGCGTGTTTCATTACGCACGCGTCGTAACCGGGACATAACTCAAAATTATGGCCAACGTTACGAGTACGCCCGCGGGTGGAGATAGCAGTTTTTGCTTGGTTGGTGCTAAGTTGATATCAGAAGTGGGATCAAATTTTACGTCGTATAATGAGGTATGCAATAAAATTTGTTGTGAATGGTGTTGAAGATATGAATTAATATTCGTTATTGAACCTTCACGAACATTAAAATTCCATCTCACTCATGATACAATCTTATCGTTTTCTAATAATCTGTTCTGAGAAAAAATAAATATAAAACATAACATAAACGACGATGACTTGTGTCGTGGCTGCCGGAAACATTCACATCACACACACAATCACAACCAGAACCAGAAACACAAATTTTCCATGGGGAGAAAACTTGTGTTCCCGCCGGGAATCGAACCCAATATCCCTGCTTAGAAGGCGAACGCCACCCAACTAAGCCATTGGGCAGTTCGATGGCAGTATATGTATAGTACCAAAAAATACCAACCGAACTTTTAACTTTTATATCTCTGAATGGCTAGCGACCATTATATTCCGTTGGTAAGGGATAATGTGTTCAAAGTTGGTTATAATCTAGGCCTAGAATCACTGGTACTTTTTTGATGTCAGTTAACATAGACCATAATAATATAGTGTTAGCAAATAAAGTGTTGAAATACATGAGTTACCAAAACAAGATATTTCTGTATGATTATGACTAAGAACAGAACCAAATGACGACATTTTAACTTTAACGTAACATCTGAATGACGCGACAAATGTGAAAGGTGAATCGGGGCACATTTTAGTCTCAATCATAAAACATTGTCAAATAAAAAACCCATTCTTACAAATAGCTCGCAATAAAATGCGCTATAAATCAACGTAATCGAGCTAATCGGCAAACTTTCAAATCGTTTATAATACTCTCATCCTGCCAAAGCCTTTGTTGTGTATATCGTGTAATAAATTATTACGCTGGATCCCCCAAACGCGTGACAAAAGAAACGCGTACATCATCGCCACACAAAAAATACAACACACCACGACACCGCTTATTTATTTATGAGTTCAATTCAAAGTTAAGACCCCTCTCTAAACGCGATATTGACGATCGATATCAGCTCATTTTCTCGGGCACCACACTGGCTTCGCACAAAAGGACGTGTCAAAAAAACGGGTCCAAGTGTCATCTCACGACAGACGACAGCTGGGCCGCGACAATGAGCTCCATATCGATTCATCAAATCGACGACAATGAGGCTCATCGGGGCGTCTACCCTACGCAAAGCTCCACAGACTAAGTATACCTTGTACTTGAAATTTATCTTCTGCAATTTACGTGCTTCAAAATGCGCGGAGGTTTTCTTGTCTATTGACAGTGGCAATGTTAGCGGGGAGACAACCATGCCGAATTGACAATAGAATCGATTTAAAAAGAAGATAAATAGGGTAAAAGCCGTGAAGACTGTAATAACAAACATCCATTTCACGCTACGGGATTTGCTAAGGTCAGTTGTGGCAGATTTGACATGGGTGTATAAAATCAATAGGTTTTTGTCAGAAATGGATAGGTGTGGAGAATTTGGAATACTTTTGCGCGGAGACTGTGTTATTTGTGGTGACAGGCCAAATCAGGCGAAGCGGTTTCTGAGTTCGGTTTTAGTTCCAGCAGTTTAAAAGAGCGCTTTATGTAGGTATTTAGTCATCTTACAGTCAATGCCTTGTATGTGTGGTAATGTAAATCTACAATAAGTGTCACTGTCTACAGGGACATAAACATAAACGCTTTCACACTCATACCCCCACACTAAGTTCGATGAATTGTGTCATGGTGCCGGAAAAATGCATATTACACTCATAATCCTACTAACTATTTAATATCTTTGTATTTAGTTATACCTGTTGTGAGTTAAAATATACGATTAATTTATTTATTTCTAATCACAACTAAAACCAGAAACACAAATTTACCTTGGGGAGAAAGCTTGTATTCCAGCCGGGAATCGAACCCGATACCCCTGCTTAGATGCCGAGCGCCACCCAACTAAGCCTACGGGCAGTACATGTGTAACTCATGTTCATCAAATGTCTCACTATAAATCCTGTAAATAGTCCATTACATCCTTTATCTCTGTACAATATTGCATTTATCCTTTTATTATTGTGTAATGGGACGAAAAACCAAGCTTCGTTAAATAATAATTGTTAAAAAAAAGCCACAAAACAGTCGCTGAGGCCGAAATCGGCCAGGAAGCATCATCATCATCATTGTGTGATGTGTCAAATTTAAAGGAAAAACACTCATTGACACTTAAATAATTAGACATAACTAACATTATATTACACGAAATGTTAATTCTGGTGAATTCCACAATAGGATGATACCTGCGTTGTGGGATTCAGTATCTTTCAGTATTGTACATACAATTGTTACAGCAGAATAAATTAATGTGATAAAATAATCCATCTTTGTTTTTTTTAACCTAAATACAATAATATCAATCTCCTTGATATATCAAAATAATTATCTCTTTTCATGTTACACCTTGCCAGTAACAATTCCAATGACTTCTTCCAACTTTCAATATCTATTGTAGATGCTGTCAAAAAACTTAATGATCCCGACATCATTGAATACGATCATAAATTACACTTACTGGTCTTCAAAGCGGCCATCTACCGCACACCAAGTTATTATTTATACTTTTTGTACTGACAATAGGACATGTCCACATCACTGCCCTATTGTCGTGACAGACAAACAGAATGTCCGAGCTTCCTGCGCTTTCAAAACTGAATTGTAAACACTAGTTTTTCACTATTTCGCTAAACGACCTTAACTATATATTGTTTCAATTCAAATGCAACCTTATTAGCAACTATCAAGAGTACACTTTCAATTGTAAGTCATGTGTAGATACACAAAGATGGGCTTTATAGCTTTTCCCTTGCAAAACAATCTAAGTGCCACTTATCTACGTTCAAATTACAACCGTATACTTTCAAAATAAAGTCAACTTTTCGCTGTTTAAATAAGGAAGACATGTCGAAAACGATAGTAATGTCCAAGTGTGCCCGGTAATGGATTGGACGATTGTCGATGAGTGCCCGTGGGTGGCCTATTCGTGTCGGCGGCTTTATATCATTTGAAAAGTGCAGGGAATATTGATGAAATATCGGTTTATGAGGTTCATTTAAAATAAGTATACATTACCTAAATCTTTCATTACGAGCTTACTACTCCCAAGCACTTTATTACTTACCAACAGATATAGAAAGCAATATAAGGAGTAGAGTTCAAAAGCTATCCCATCTGATTTAGGTAATTAGAGTGTACCTATGTGTGTTTTTTCAGTAGCGAATTTATTTTGTGGCGAATTTACAATGTAAGCACAGTTTTATTTATTTCGAGGTTTTGAAATTAATACCACATAAAATAAATTTACATAATATTTGAAAGCAGTAACGCTAAAACAACGTTGAATATTTAATAAAACAATTATAATAGTCGCCTTTTTATATATAAGATTAAAGAGTTAAATCAATCCTACTAATATTATGAATCTGAAAGTTTGAGTGTAAGTGTGTAAGTATGTTTGTTCCCTCTTCACGCTTTAACCTGAACGGATTTGGATGAAAATGTACATAGCTTATACCTAGGATTAAGACATAGGCTACTTTTAACTTGATAATAGCGAACAAAGCCGCGAGGCACGGTATACAATATGAACGATTAACCGTAACACGTTACCAAATTACTGCAGTACTTACTGCTGCCACGTCTAGGATGGATCCGCTAAGTGCCAGCTAAAATTGGCCATTACCATTGGCGATAGTAAGCCGAGTAAGTCGAGTCCAACATGCAAGGTCTCTGTCACCGGCGTGAGGTAGCAAGCCTATCGGTATTCTATGGCTTACATTTTGGAGCACAGGAATTTCATGATAATAGACGTTTTCCATGTCCTTCTCAACATCTTACAACAAGACAAATTGTCAAACGTCATACATTTATGGTTCACAAAATAAAATGTCCAATCTGCTTGAAGCGTTTTGTTTCTATATTAATCATCCCTGTACGGATGAAGTGGAACTCATTGCCTGTAACTTTGTTCCCCAAACGGTACAATCTTGGCGTCTTCAAGTCTAGAGCGAATAGGTATCTTCCAGGCCAGCATGTTTCATCTTCGACTGCATCATCACTTTCCATCGGGTATAGTGGCCAAATGCTTGCCAAACTAGCATGAAAAAACTTCATCCACTTGCAAGTGTTTAAAGGCAATGCTTACCAAAATAACATCCCATTGAAAATGCTAAATTAAGTGTAACATAAAATACAACATCACATAATAATATTTCGTCTCTACAAACGCAATATCCCCTTAACATTAAGGCTAATAAAGAGAGTCATCTCCCTACGACAATATAAACGCAAAGCACCTCACACATTTTACTTTAACGTTGGACCTGTCACGTAAAGCACACATAAAACACATTAGAATAAACATAAAAGTGTCAACATTACTATATTATTTAGTGGGCTCTACCCGCGGCTTTACTTAAGGCTCATAGAAGTCATATTTGTAAACTAAACATACAGTTATTTATTTAAGTGACATGATATTTAGGAGGCGTTTTAAAAGCTTCTTAGGAATGATGTTAATAACGATTGGTAATTTAGTATATTAATTAAGATACACTGAGGAAAATGTCTCGCTGCTGTTCCTAACATTCTAGTGCTAAATTATTTAGTGACTATCACAAAATTACTTGGTACCGAATAGCTTATTTTGTAATAAGAACGTAGTAACTGGAATTTTAACTAGAAAATATGTTTCCGAGAATATTTTTTCCCAAATTTCTTTCTCCGTCTATTATTCTAGTGTGCGTTTATAAGGTTTTGTAATTTCAAATATTTTTATTAAAATAAGCGTCAAATTATGATTTTTAACACTGTCACCTATACAGGCTTACTTTGTTATTTTTCCTACAGCTTGTTGCACCTTAATATGTAATAATAAAATTAAAATTAATTAACACTTTCAAACCCACAGTCCCTCATTAAGTTCGAATATGTGTGTCATGGGTGAAAAAAACACATCATACGCACAAATCACACTTAGAACCAGAAACATAAAATGTGTTGGGGAAAAAATAAGGGTTTTTACCAGGAATCGAACCCGATACCCGCTGCATAGGGCAGTTCAGTTCAATATATTAAGACAGGTTTTATTGCTAAACAATCTCTTTATCACATAATGTAAAACAGTAAAATATACCTATTATCAATATTGAACAAAAAACTCAGTCCTTAATAATCTAAGACGAGCAACGGGCTTACATTTTAGAAATTCATCTTTTTAATGTAACAAACAAACCAAGTTATTTTTTCAATATACACGTAATAGCGTCACTTTTTTATCTATACACTTTAGGGGAACTCACAAAGTCATTACGATGTTGCCACCGTGCAGTGTCAATAAAAATAAAATATGCTTATCTTATAGCCCATAACGGCGCCTTAAGTCACTCGGTGAGAACATAAGCGAGTGACAAATAAAGCACAGTCATTTGATAAAGACTTATTTCTTTTGACCATGTCTTTTAATATAAATCAAAAGATAAACATAGAAATATACAATGTGTAACAGAAAGGTGTAGTAATACTCAAGTCACACATCTAGCTAAATGTATGGAGTCTAACAGGAACTTCTGCATTCGCGGCAGCACCATTAACATAGAGTTATGATTAATTAAAGTG
Source organism: Lomographa bimaculata (assembly GCA_948107665.1). Taxonomy (NCBI): domain Eukaryota; kingdom Metazoa; phylum Arthropoda; class Insecta; order Lepidoptera; family Geometridae; genus Lomographa; species Lomographa bimaculata. Next base: position 1,132,902 of record OX403592.1, on the reverse strand, counting down.
TCTAAAAAATTATGTGATTTGCAACCCAATTTCATCAGCTACCCTTCTACACCACATAGCCATATAGGTCAAGGTCACGCGCCACAGATGTAATCGTAGGGTTGGCAAACAAATATTTTTTTTATTTTTGTACAGAACGAATGTCTCAGATTGCCGCATATGTAACTGTAGAGTTGTCAAAAGTATTTAAAAAATATAATTTTTAATTTTTGTATGGGATAAATTTTGTCCGATTTCGACTTTCGTTTTCTGGCAGACGATTCCTGGAACGATACACATACACACCACCAAGTATTAATACCCCTTTTTGTTACAGGTTCTATATCAATTTGACTCGTTATATATTTATTATTTATTTAAGTTACACTCACAGCCCCATATTTAGTTTAAGAACTTGAATCGTGGGTCCGGAACTAATCTCTCCGCTTGGTAAATTTTATCGATATCCAACCGGCAGTTACAGAGATACCTCATTTCAAACATTTTTGCTCACTTATAAATTTTCGTCATATAATATTAGTAGGGATGATAATATGATTCACATGTTGAAAATTAATACACCGTGACACGGCAAAATGTATCTTGTTTGTACTATTTCCATCTTACTTACTCACATTTTAAACAAATAAATGATTCTGGTTTTGAAAAATTGCACTTAATTTTCGTTTTAACTGGAAAATCATTTGACATTTTGAAATTACTGGTCGTTATAGCGACAAAATGCAATAAAACCAAATAATTTACTTTAATAAAAACACAGATTTCGTTGTCTAAAGCTGCTATTTGCTGCTATTTATCTAAGCATCATGTTGCTACAGGGCAGCATCCGTATCAGTTATGACAAAAGTATTTTGACTCAACTTCAAAAATCTCTTAGAATGAATATCAAATACTGAAAAAAAAATTCACGTTATGCATTTTGCAAGTATCTTACTAATATTATAAATCCGAAAGTTTGTGTGTAAGTATGTTTGTTCCCTCACGCTTTAATGGCTGAATGAATTTGGATGAAATTTAGAATGTACATAGCTTATACCTGGGATTAACACATAGCCAACATTTTAACTAGATGATAGCAGTCGAAGCCGCGTAGGCACGGCTAGTATTTATATAATAGGTATATTGTTATTTTCAATAATGCTTAAATATTATTTCAGATAGAGAATGGTAATCAGAGAAAAAATATAGTCTAGACGGTTAAATATTACTGTTTCAATTTACTGTGGAATAGTTACAAGTATGGAGCGTAATGAAATTGTATGTAGTACGAAAATAAAATATTCTTATTTGTTTATTTTGCAAATAAAATGGTTGTTTTGTATTTGATGGTTAATTTTTGTATATCTTTGGTTTGTTATTTTCTAAATGATTTAGCGTTGTTGAAGAACGTATTACCAAAAAGATTATTACATACATTACGTAGACATAAGCGCTTTCACACTAACGCACTAAGTTCGTTTTTTATGTCGTGCGTGTGATTATAATGTGTGATTGTGAATGTTTCCGGCAACCACGACACAAGTCAGCGAACTTAGAGTGAGACTGTGAGTAATTAACCGTTTATTATTATTTTATAATATAGGTACAAAATAATTGAAACTCAAGAAAAGCTTAGAAAAACCTACTTCATCGCTTATATTTCCGTTTTAGCTGGACCGATTTCGATAACATGTATGTGGGACCACCTCTGAAGTATACTCTACCAAACAAAAAAATAATTATCAAAATCGATTCACAATTAGCGTAGATATCGCGTAACATACATACAAAAAAAACATACAGTCGAATTGAAAACTTCCTTTTTTGAAGTCGGTTGAAAAAAAAACAAACTAAATTTCTATTTAGAAACACTAGCTCACAATCAATTAGTGTTCAAACAAAGCCGCCACTTTTATCATAAAGATATTAAAACCACGGCTGCTCGTTTCTAGCTCCGCTATCATCGGTTGTATATCAACGACTTTTTTATTTGCTTTACCGTCGTTGATTGTGGTATTTAACAAGGCATCTGACATTATCATTATAGCGTTAACAGCACCCATGTCTAGAGAACAAATAAGGTTTTCAACTTATTAAAAGATATTTTATGGTCCATAAACATCTTAAATTAAGTTTTAGAGCTGGTTTGTTTTCTTTAACAGAACCTTTGACGTAGTCGAGTATTTTGGTTTAAATACCGCCTTTGATATCTATCGTTATTATACCTATTAATAATAATAACTGGTATTACCGTTAATTAATGGGACTTATGTTAGTTTTTTTTTTAATTATCTAGGGTTTTATTTGTAATTATCATAGTCAAGTCAAATGAAAGCTTTCTGTGCGCCTAACTTTTTTATATAAATAATCATAGACAACTAGCCATGCTCCGCGGCTTCGTCCGCTATTATCAAGTTAAAACTAGCCTATGTGTTAATCCTAGTATAATCTATGTACATTCCAAATTTCCAAATCCGTTCAGCCGTTAAAGCGTGAAGAGGGAACAAACATACTTACACACTTACACACAAACTTTCGAATTTATAATATTAGAAGAATAGTAGGATAACACAAAAAGAAAAAGGTGATATCATAAAAAGTCCATGTTTACAACACAAATCGTAAATCATAGCATGATGTGAGAAAATCCAATAAGCACTGAATCAATTAAATTGCTATCTAATCTCAAAGTAAGTGACAGCATGTTGATTCTTTATTGACAGCAAAACATTGAATGTATATTTATAACATCAAATAACCGTTGTACTATTTCAAAACATATTTTTTATTTTGTAACAGATACTACCTATATAGTCTGTGGCTTTGCCTGCGGGAATCAAGAGGGAAAAAATATTCGAGGTTCAATACTTAAATTCTAGTCTACATACTACAAGTTTTTGATTGAAATTCATCCACCTATTGTATATTTTAAAGGCTGCGCCACACAAGACGCATTTTGATCGAACTAATCGGGCGTGCGCAAGCGTTGGCACCGCTGCGTGTGCGGGAGGCGACCGCGCCCGCGTCCCCGAACGCCTTCTGCTTGACTGCGTAAGTACTTTGTGGCGCAGCTTTAATATAGCAAAACAAGAAGGAAAACGTACCTTATTGTTACTAAATAATCTAGTAGCCAGCACACATGCTTAAAATGTATCCATATTTAACGCTTTCATAGTTACAGTCCCACATTAAGTTCGATGACTTGTGTCGTAGGTGCCGGAAACATTCAAATCACAGATCACACACACAATCACACCCATAACCTGAAACACAAATTTTCTTAGGAAGAAAGCTTTTGCTCCACTTCCCACAGGCACTTATTAATATTATTTTTTTTTTTATATACTCGATGATAATAAAATAATGTCTTAAGAGTATTGCATTGTATATTTGATGGTTTATAAAAGGATATAATGTCTTCTTCTAATAATAATATGACTCATATCTCCTAACGTTTAATAGCTTCTCTATCAATTTATTACACTGAACCCTTTTTTTTTTCAAATTCGCAGATCCACATTAATCTCGATGACTGGTATCGTGGATGCCGGAATTCACATCACATACTCAATTACACTCAGAACCAGAAACACACATTTCTTGTGTTTCCACCGGGAATCAAACCCGGTACCCCTGGTTAGAAGGCGGACACTCACCCAACTAAGCCAACGCGGACGGGCAGCTCATATATGTAATACCTTTAAACGAGCAATTCTTGTATATATATATATATATATATATATATATATATATATATATATATATATATAATCAGGATCTCGGAAACGGCTCCAATGATTTTCATGAAATTTAATAAGGGAGATTTGGAGGTGATAAATCGATCTAGCTAGGTTTCATTCTTAGAAAACGTTATTTACCATTAAAAAAACCGAGCAAAGCTCGGTCACCCGGGTTTTAAATTATGAAACGTTTGATACTTTCATCAACTTTTATATTATTATGACATAAGATACAAAATACCAAAATATATTTTTATCAAAGCTATTTCATTTGTACAACTACCCTTACTACATGTTTACAATGCTATTAGGGGCAACCGACTTACATATCCTACTTTACTTAACTGAAACGTCAATCAAAATGCGACTTTACAAAGTTCTACTTAGATTATCTTTTGCTTGTAGTATGATGTGGTTATAATGTTTCGTAAATGTGGCGGAAGAAGCACAATCTATCATCGGTAAGTGATCGATGAAGGCAGTCCAAATATTTGAATTATTTTGATATCGGGAGCGCTGCTGAGTCTACTCACTTGCCAGTGCCCTGTGAAATTATTTTGTTATTTTTTATTCTTATATTAACAAATGCGACTTATCAAATAGTTATTTCATTAAAATACCATAAAGCGAGAGCCTGAAACAGCTAACATTTAGGGCTCGTAGAAGCCCTACGTACTTTTATAATAATTATATTAACTTGAATTATGGGATGAAATATAGATGATAATATATAATTCATTGATTAAGTTAAGCATGTAGATCAGTATCAACCGAAATCGACTATTCTATGTTAATATTGCTATTTTACCGATGGTGAATATTAAAAATAACTTGCTATAATAAATAAGTTGCCTCTACTAACTATAATAATATAGCGAATTGGTGACAAAAAAAAGCATTTGACTAAAGTACCATTTTAGAATTCAGTAAATCATATCACTCAGCATAATTCATGGTTATCTACGTCTAAACATTTCATAGTAGTCACGCAGGTCAATGAATTTAACTAAATAGTCGTTAATATAGTTCATGACATTTTGCATTGTCCAACTAGATGTACGAAATTCTCGTGACATATTTGATTAATAAATAGTGTTGTGATATTAGTTATTTATCATTACAATCATATTTCAATGTCACATAATGTAAACAGAAATGTGGCTAATCGCCCCACCTGTCAGAAGTTTTGACAAATAAAGGAGTGTACAATTTGGCTTTACGTATAATGTTAGAGACAACACTGTCCTAAAATTCTCAAATGCATACATTTGACATGAGTAATTAAATTTTCTGAATTATACCTCGTAATCTTCTTGTAACATATGACTTATTAGACTAGAACTTTGTCCACAAAATTCTAAGCTATTATTTTGACATGCTTAAATAAAATAATTGAGGTTTTGAATAGTCAATATGTTTATTGTTCACAGTGGCACGTGAGCATAGTAATTCTTAGGAATGTTAATACATTCCTAAATGTGGGTACAATCTGAGTGTCTTCAAGTCTAGAGTGAATAGGTATCTTCTAGGCAAGCATGTCACATCTTCGGCCGCATCTTCACTTTCCATCAGGTGAGATAGTGGTCAAATACTTGCCTATCAATAAAAAAAAAAATGTAGGAGTTGGTTATTATTTCCGTGTTGATTGCTTTTCATGTCCTATTCAAGGGTCTAGATTGAAGAGCTACCTCGTTTAAATAATTAATATAAAAAACACTTTCACACACATATATTTTTGAATAATAAATAGTCTGAAAATGTAACGATACGAATAAACAAGTTAACTTTTTGATTTACTTAATGTAGGTTACACTATTGAATTGTCACCTCTATAAAACGATGTATTCATGATTCAGCTACCAAACGTACTTTGTAAATAGGCGTCTGTCACCCAACCTTTATTTGTGTTAGCAATTGCTGTATTCCTATGAAGTTTTTAAAATATTGTGTTAAGTGATAAGAACATACATCACACATATTTGTACACGCTATTTAAGTTAGATACGGCGTTTTATATTCATGTAAATAATGATTATTTTGATGGATCATTATGCGTCAAATGATATCTTCTATTTAAACGTACTTAAGTTTATATAACAGTATTTTATTTAGGCTATTTTAAACTGACTTCAAAAAGAGGAGGTACTTGATTTGTTTTCTTTTTTCTTTCCCAATTACAACCACGCTAAGTTCAAAGGCTAGTAAACACACAAACAAAATTACAACATAAACGTATTCACACTTACAGCCCCACACTAAAATCAAAGACTTCTATCGTGAGTGCTGGAAACATTGACATATCACACACACACAATAACACCCAAAACCTGAAGCACAAATGTCCCTCTGTCCTGGTGGTCAAATTGTGGTCTTGCTGGGATTCGAAGCCAGGACCAACGGCACAGAGAGCAGAAAATTACCCACTGCGCCAATCAGGTCGTCTAAAACAAAACAATCTTATAGGCAGGCATGCTACAGCTTCGGCCGCATCATCACTTACCATCAGGTGAGATAGTGGTCAAATGCTTGTCTATCAAACTTAAAAAACTTAAAAAACTTTCACACTCACAGCACAACCAATTTCCTCTGGGAGAACATTTTGTATTCCCATCGAGGATTGAACAAGGCACCAATAGCAAAGAAAGCTGACTACCCTCCAGCTGAGTAGGTTGTTACCAACTCAGCAAATTTTTTGTAAACGTTTTATTATTTGACTTTGCTCCATAAGATTAGTGAAATGACAATAACAATCACATAATCTTAAGCTTTGACGCAGGGTAGATAACTAAATCTAAGGTCATTAACCCTCTACGTCAAAAAACCTACTAAAGGAAATGATTTGCTTCCAACCTAACTCCATACAAACCAGTTCCGTCATACGTCATAATATGATGAATGTGCCAGTCGTTAATCATAGACCTCACATGTCTTATGAAGGGAAATATTCCGGGATGGGAGAGTATTTTTTAAATATTGTGTATTAAATATCTTTAAAATTAACGCAAGACCGTGAATATAAATAAACTTGAAAAGATCAAACTCACACGCACAGCTATTTTATGCTTCTCACGAATTTTAAAATTGGTAATAGTTTGAGTGCTGGAACAATATTGTAAAGCGCAATAGACAATAGCGCAATCTGCAAAATTTTTGCGTGTTGTTAGTAAGTTATTTAATCAATGTCTTTGGTCGATCCTTTTTTCAATTTGTGGTTTAGCTTTCTAAAGGTAGGAACCTAAAACCGCTCGGGATTTCTTTTTTATAGATTTTACATTTTGATATTTAATAACTGTATTGAAGATCATTTTATAATTTAAATCTAAATAAGTTTAACTATTGTACTAAGGACTATCTATTGGAATTTACCTTTCTAAAAATTTATGCTATAAGCATTTTATAGCCTTAAGTTTAGCCCCAGCTTACAATTTTACCAAATCACCTATATAGGTCTACAGATTATTGATTAATCTGTAATTCATCCATTTAAAAAATCACATTTAAAAGATCATAACGTAAAATCACAAAAACGGGTTCAAAACTTGAAAGCTCTCATCACAAAACTGTCAAACTTAGTGACGCGTAGACATCGATATTCGACGTATCGATGAATTTAATTGCCGAAATCGTCCGCTGACGTGACGTCAGCTGTCAGCTGTCAGCGGTGGCAGTATGATGAATGGCGGGTCGTTAATCACGTCACAGATTAGGCAGCAGTGGCGGTCATCACTCATCGCGGGGCTCTAAGTGAATTGGAAGGTGGAGTGGCAAGACGTGAAAAATGTTAGGGTCGCTTTTGTACGTTTAACCTCTTTGGCGTTTCAGTAGTGAATGACGAGGAGCTTTGACCCTGAATGATGAGAAAGCTTTTTGTTTTTACTTTGTTTTTTAATGCCTAATTAGCTCAAACATAGAAATTATTATATTGGCTGCCGAAATTATTATAATGATACCCAGTTTCTTTGGTATCCTTGCTAAGGTCCGGCATTACTTCTCATCGGGACAGCTTCTCATTTTATACCAAGCTCAAGTCCGATCGCGTATGGAGTACCTACTGTGGCCACCTTTGGGATGGGTCCGCTAAGTACAGGCTAGAAGTTCTTGAGTCTATTAACCGGCGAACCAAAAGACTGATTGGCGATAGTAAGCTTGTTAAGTTAAAACTGCTGTCTTGGTCACCGACGTAAGGCAGCAAGCCTATCGGTATTCTATCGCTTACATATTGGAGAGTGTCTCAGGAATAATTATAATTCCTCCATGCTCTTATTACTATCTAAAAACAAGACAAACTGTCAAACGTCATTAATTTATGGTTGACTTACCTTCAGTTCGCTCAAAGCGTTTTGCTTCTACTTTTATCATCCGTACAGCGAGCGAGTGGAACTCTTTCATCCCTGAACTGTATAATGTGGGTGTTTTCAAGTCTAGAGTGAATAGGTACCTTCTATGAATGCATGATCCATCTTCTGCCGCATCGTCACTTTCCATTAGGTGAGATAACGGTCAAATGATTTTCTATCTAGCATAAAAAAAAGTTATTTTAGTGAATCGTACACCATATGCATACACTCTTAATACGCATCGCGAGTTAAACTGACGGTTTTTATTTCTCGTTGACGAAAATGTTCTTATATTGCTTTCAAACCTAATGATATTAATAAGTTTGTAGCAAAAACATCTCTACATACCTATTAGTACGCTTTTTATAGTAATTATTAATTACTTTATTTTTATTTTCTAACATATTTTTACTGGTGACAATGTATTTTCTCCATGCTCGCTAAGTCTAGAATAGCAATTAGCTGCCTATAAAAAAACCGGAAGTCATTTTTTTACATGACATTTTGACCAGGACTTGGACTTAAATATACCAGTTGAGCTTAAAAGGTAAAGCTTTAAAAAGTAACGTACATACTAACACGAAAAATAGCTTGCCTATCATGATTTTGTTATCTCAATTCATTTTCGTTGGTTAAAACTAGGTAGTTATAGCCAACTCAACCTCAAACTAATATCTAGATGACCTAGAAAGATAGTTTTGTTATTTCCTTTCCTAATTATTCTTTAACACACATTTTCTGATTATATCAAAAGATAAAGGTGTACAATTATCTTGTTCGATTCTATCGATGCTCATTTAGATACTTATCGATATCGATATAGATTTATATTATTTTTCCCTTTAAAATGTTAGTGTAATTTTTGTGAGATTGTTCGATGTGATTAAATCAGATTGTTGGTGATTATAAAGAAATATCAATTAAACTTTGCGTAACTCGACATAATCTCTTTTTTAACGTCACAATTTAACATCTGATAATTAGATGGATAAATATATTTACATCATTATGTTATTACATTTTTTAATGTTATTTTTGTTATATTAAAGAAAATAAGTAGTAATTGTATGTTGCAGCCAGATATTATGAAATACGCTTGCCCATGGACTGTGCACTTCTCACAGATGATTAAAAGTATGACTCCTATTTCTTATGTCTAGTACCGTTTCTTTCAATTTATAACAAAAAGCACTTTTTTTTTTCAAACACACAGCTCACACATATATCGATTAATGGTATTGATGGTTTCGCAAACATTCACTGTTACACCCAAAATTTACACGCAATTACAGGCAGAACCAGAAACATAAATTTTCTTTGGGGATAAATCTTGTATTTCCACCGGGAATCAAACCCAAAATATTCTTCGAAAGTGAACGCGCAACCAACTAATAGCGGTTATTATCAAAGTTATTTTGTAGGTAAAGCTATACTCTACCCTTACACTATTTTTTTATCACTTAGATAAAAAAATACTGAGAATGATATCAAAAAACACAACATGTTTTATGTTAATTTATCATAACTGTCAAAAATGATGACCTCACTAGTGTTAACCCCAGTCCATTGTGGTGTATAATAAGCAGTACAAATATACCGTTCAGTACCAGTACCTGAGCAATATCACTATGACAATGGTATGACGTATGGGATCAAATGAACTTGACACTGATGCCGAGATCACGTCTCACACTTTGTAAGCTGTCAACGTGTCAAAACTATATTTAGCAGACAAAACAAATCTACTATATATAAACGACTATGTATCGTCATTATTTAACTAAATTGTTTGCAAGTTTTCTTGCCTACATACACGATGTATTTAATTTTATTTGTTCAGAATTATTAATCCATTTTTTTTCGTTGGTTAATACTTACAATTGTATTAGTACAATCATAATAATACATATCTAATTTATAAAATTCTCATGTTGCGGTGTTTGTTACCCAACTCCTCCGAAACGGCTCGACCGATTTTTATGAAATTTTGTGTGCATATCAGGTAGGTCAAAGAATCGGTCAACATCTATTTTTCATACCCCTAAATGTTAAGAGTGGCCAACCAAATCTGTTTATTTTATTTTCTGGACAAAATGTTTTGTTTTTATTTTTTTTATGATTCAGCATGAAATAATATATATGGCAAAACAATGTTTGCTGGGTCAGCTAGTTATTTTATAAAAATCAATCAAATAAAAATAAGTAAATCAAACAATAACACAACCAAACCAAACAATGTCATTTTTTACAATATCGATGCGTCCGAAACACAACGCTTGTCCAATGCTTCAGTATCGGGCCATCAACCCGTCCGGCAACAACGAAAAGGTGGCTGTTGGCACTGCCCCGCGCTCATCGCATCAGGGAGGCAATACGGTTTCGCAAAATGGCGTAAAAATCATCTTCGCTACTTGAACGATATACTAAAAGTTCAGCCTAGGCTATTTTGGGAGTTATGCGACATAACGACAACCTTTGGTTCTATTTTGCAAAATATAGGCCACGGAAGTCTTTTCCAGCTTTTACAGATATACCATTTTAAACAAACACACAAACTTTTGTATTTTTATAAAAATAGATTAGATATGGGTAAATATTATGATTGTATAATCCTTGATTTATCGAATGATTGCAATAAACTCAAGTAAGTTTCACACAAGTCACGACCATAAGAAAATACCTTTATCAGCATGCCAATAACGTATGCAAAGTATTCAAATGCGTCGAATGACTGATTCAGCACATTCTTGTGCTAGAATAACTATCAGTTGCAGAGCTTGATCTGTTTTAAACCAATACAAAATTCTTTATTCGAATATTTTCATTCACAAAGATTTGTAGATTGCTGCTTACTTTAGTCATACTAGTATCTATCTTGCAGAAGACAGTGTTTTCCTTTTAATATTGTTACATTAAAATGAGTAGGTTCTTAAAAAATAATGTGTAAGTGCTTCAGACGAAAAGCGTCTTTTACTTAACAAAATCAATACTATATAAAAAATATAATATTATCATTATTGCATAAAAGGACTTACTCAAGTAAGATGGAAAGTTCGCGGGTGAGTGAAGTGTTGGTTTGTTTAATTAATAAGTTTTCTACTATTTCATATTATGTTTTGCTTTTTTTAGCTTATACGAATTAATATTCTTAGTTTTTATACTAGCATTTAAATTATTATAAATTATTGGAGCCAGAAGGTTAAAATTCCTCCCCGTCATGGCACTCCTAGATCCTGTACATGTATATATCATAATAGGATCAGAACATTTCTGGTCATTCGGTCCTTAAGAAGTTTCACTTTAATAACTATGAAGTAGCAAGTAAAAGTTTGTAAAAGCCTGCAACCTTTGGTACTGTCGTACACGGTCGTTCATGTTGAAACTCGACATTGTCTCTCAAATGCCAACTTAGTGTTGGCTTGTAAATAGCGATTTATATTTAGTTGACAGACACAATTCGGTGCTCGGACCGTTTGCTTCGAGTGAAACGGTTTTGAATGGATTCTGTTGACGTTTAAATGGTAATTGAGTTGACGTTGATGTATATGTTTGATATACTTATATTTATGTGATTTATAAGCAGTTAAGGTATAATAAATAGTTATCTCATATTTTTAGTCTCTTATTTTATCTTTGATAGGATTATAGAATTGACTATCCTAGATAGTGGACTAGCATTTCCACTATCTCATCTGATGGTAAGTGATGGCGATGCTGTCGAGGATATTCAATTCTCAGCTTGGAAATTTAAAACTTAACAGCTCTTTATTTTTCTGTTATTTATAGTTTCCTTTAAGGAAATGTATGTTATTTAAATGTAGATTGTTAACAAGACGTGACAAAAAAAAAAACAATCAAAATGTTTCTTTGTTATTTAAATTATTCCGTTAATGATGATTATTAATGCTTGATAAAAAGTAACGATGTAATCAATAGTTATTTTTATATTATTTTCTTCTTATAAAAGTATCACACTTTATGGTAACACAGAATTTTCCAGGCGATTTTTTGTTGTATCTATAAAAAAGTTAAAGCGAAACGCTTATAAAGTGAATATGTTTTAAAGTAAATATGTGCCATAAAACTATGAAAAGTTATACTCTTGAACATTAAAGCAATCTAGGTAAATAAAAAAAAATATACCAAAAATCAATAAAAATAATCATAACAGTCATAATAAACTGAATATCCCCAAATGTTTATATTTTATATAGTACTGTTTAACCTTGTAAATCCAAGATATGCATTACTGCAGCTATTGTTTTAATTTACTGTTTTTTCCTCGTGTTAATGTAACCGATTCATTCAAATAATTATCATGTTGTTATTATTGCCACAAAACGAAAATAACATTAATTAGAATTTAACCTATCGTTAATTAGAAGCAAGATATTTATAAGCAAATAATAAACCACAAAACATAATAATATTTTCATTTACTTATAATTATTTTAAACCATTAGTACCAGGAATCCGACAAAGAAAAACACATGACGTGATATAATAAAATATACGGTAATATACGATAGTGAAGTTGATGTATGTTTGTAAATTATTATAAGCCAAATTAAATGTGACACAACATTTAGATCGTTTTCTTAATGCAGCTTATACAGTTGGCAGTAGTCGTGGCAATTTATATTGTTGATATATTTATTGCCTGAAATTATACTAACTTTAAATGATAAATTTTCTCGACACATTTGAGATCATTAAAATGTTTTAAGCTGTTATAATGGTGTTCTATTGCGAAACAGATATAATATATATAGGAGCTCTGTGATCTGAAGACCTCGAGTTTTTTATAAATGGCTGATATATGTTTTTTTATGTTAAAATCTAAAATCTGAATTGACACAAAATTATATATAATGACCGAACTTGCTGACAAAAATGTACGAGAATCGGTTGAGAAATACAACTTGTATGAGAGAACAACCAGAAATTTTGACATCCAAATATACGAGAGCAATTTGCCTAAGCTGAATAGCTCGGTTATAAATACAGATACATAAATAAACTCTTCACGAAACATCTTAACAGTTTATTATTAAGATAAAATAATACGCAATAACTAGCTTAAGTTATTTCCCACCAGCTTACATTTAAGTATGAGGTCTCAGTTTAAAGAGAAGTACCAGAGATAGACACGAAAGTATATATTAGAACTGCTGAATTACTTACAATAGAGCGATGATTGTAGGGTTCTTTTTGTTCAGGTTACTTTTAAAAGGGTATAAATGAAATAATGTTAAAATTAGATTAAACAATTGGTATTTATAACATTGTCTAACGCATTGATCATATAAAAAAATCTTACACGAAATAAGGGAGAACCGTAATTTTGTCTATTTAGTAAGTAGGACATAAGGCGGTCTAACGTCATTTGTAATGTTAATGGAAGCCACAGACGAGCAAATTCCATACATTCTATGATTTCACTTTCCTGACGTTTTGAATAGAATCTTTAGTAACAAGCTTTCAGTAGTTTCAGACACATTCACAACTCAACAAAGCTGCAAGTTGCAAGTGTGGATGGCGGCGCCATTATTATAACGACATAATACGTGTTCGGCGTGACAGATGTCTTGCTGCATGCCCGCCTAATGACATGTCTGCAGCCTGTGTGCATACTACGATAATATATCGATAAAATATCTAAACAAAGCTACATTCTACTTTCAACTAAAATTATGCAATTCACTAAGAGACCAAAGCATAAAGGTACCATTTTAGAATTTAACTTGAGAGAGTAAGTCAAGTTGAGAATTATACACAATTTAACTTTTATGATGATAACAAGGTCTTATACAATACATGCTGTATGCGTTAAAGAGGATATTTGAATGTAGTAAGGCAAATTTTTAAAACTATGTATGTAGTTCAGCTGAGCCTCTATTTGGTTCATGTTGATAGTTATAATGTTTAAAAAGTATTATCAAAGTTTATTTAAATGTATGAACATGCTCTTTTAATGTTTCTGTAAATGTCTCAACCGCACCGGAAATATATGGTATCCCTTCAACCTATATATGCTTAGACTTTTTTTTGTCTTAACTTTTTGTGTATGTATCCATTTTATTTTTATCTTATCTAAAAACTCGTATAATAATAAGCTAATTATAAAGATAGTTCAAAAATGGATGTTTGTAGTTTGTAAATGAAAAAAAACATATTGATAATATATTTACCCAAAAGTACTGGTAGTCATGCTAGTGATAGCAGATGACACTTTAATGACAACATTCAAGGAACAAAATCAAATGGAGAGCACATAATTGGTTAATTTCAATAGACAGTATAACAAAATATGTTTAAGCAAATATTACAACATACGGACACTGTCTATTTATTTACAATAATTTATGTTCATTCAAAAATGATTTACTCTACTTATCAGATTAGGGTAGAATTTAATTACTTATCAGTCTGAAGGTTTACATTTTGGAGAGAGTGCTCGGAATTACATGATATAATTCCTCCATGCCCTTTTTACCATCAAACAACAAGACAAACTGTCAAATGTCATCCATTTATGGTTGACATACCTCCAGTTTGCTCGTAGCGTTTTGCTTCTACGTTCATCATCCGTAATGCGGAGGAGTGGAACTCATTGCCTGCGTCTTTGTTTCCTGAACAGTAAAATCTGGGTGTCTTCAAGTCTAGAGTGAAATGGTACCTTCTAGACAAGCATGTTCCATCTTCGGTCGCATCGTCACTTTCCATCAGGTGAGATAGCAGTCAAATGTTTGCCTATCTAGCATAAAAAAGGCTAGATTGCATCTATGAGGCACCATTTTTAGTAAAATATGGAAAATCATAAAAAAACAAACAGTTATCGATGTTGCTGTATCCCCACACTAGCGTTTGTCAGGCCGCTGACAGGCGGAAGGCGAAGACGGAAGTAATGGCGCGCGCTGTCAGACTTGTCTCGACTCCAGTCGTGCTGCTTGTTAGTTGCGACTTACCACTTTGAGATACGACCCACCTACAGCTTCACCTGTGGACGTACCTTTTGCTAGACTTGTTTGGTATTGCTAATGATTTACTTAAATTTTATTCAGTATGTATGTATCATATTGTTATCTGTTATAGGTATAGTTATGTATTGTATATATATATATATACATTTTAAATGTCCTAACTTCCTTTTTTATTATATAGCTTCATTTATTGCACGCCGATATATCTCCTGAAATAGCAGAATGTCTGCTAGAAAATGTTGTATCATTAAATCCTCCAATATACTTAGAATTCGTGGTTAAGTTGTTAAATAAATAAATTAAATGATTTTTTTTCTTGTAATCGTAGTTTTATTTAATCATCATGTTTCAAGGTGATGGCGATTGCATTTAGAGGGGAATTCTAACACAGGGAATTTTTAAAATAAACAAAACAATTCAGTCATGAATACCTATAGAGTTAGAAGGCTTCAATTAGTATTAAAAAGAAGAAAGGCTTGTAATTGATGTTGGCATTTTTTATGCTTAATTTGTGTAAAGTGGTTATATAGAAGGGACGTACGATCGTGCCTCGTGATCATCATTGCAGTCACGATTTTACGAGATAGATGAGTTTTTGTTGACTTGCAAGCTTTTTAAATTCACGCAGGCGCAATGGGGCGGTGACGTTGTGGCAACTGAGAATAGACGATGCGGGTGGCATAATGTGTACAGGAGAGATGACGACGATAATCATATAACGAATTTGAAAATATGTGTTAATGGACTCTATAGCTTAGTAGGCATTACTTTGTTTACGACGCGGATTCCGGGCCCGATTCCCAGTAGAATAACATTTTCTTTTCTAAGGGACAATTGTCATAGTTTTGGGTATAACTGTGTGTGATATAAATGTATCCAGAACTTACAATACAAGTTGTTAGCCTCAAGGAATAGCTTTGAGTGTGATTGTGTTTGTTGATGTTTAAAATATATATCTTTAATATAATTATAGCTGTACCTATTTCGAAACGCATTTTTAATGAATATATAAATAATCTCTATTATTTTCTTTTACTCTTCTCACATTGATCCCCACTTATCGAAAATAAAGACGATCAAATAAAGATGACTATGAAAGTGAATTCTTAACTAACACCTGCCTCATCAACTACTATCTACATTTTCAACTAGAATTGAATGTAATGTTGTTTCCTTGTTGCATTTTTGAATGCAACATTGAATATGCTAAGCAACGTTCAGTACATCCGTACGGGTCAACGCTTAGTGCCGAATGTTATCATGCAATACTTACACAAGTAGTATAAAGACTGCTAAACAGTGGACTTGTCGCATCACAAATAAAATGTTTAAAATCATAATCAGAAAGTTTACAAGTAATTTACGAGTGGACAATAAATCAGTGTCCCGTCGCCGCGACTAGCTGTCACGCTGCGGGCGTTCTGCTGATTTGTCGCGTGACGACCGACAGGCTGACACGCTCACCGCTCACTGTGTTATGATAACGTTACAGTTTTATAGGAAAACCAAGTCGGTATCATAATTACACTAACTAATATAATAAAAATGTGATAACGCGAGCTTCACTTCTTGATAAAAAAATTAAAAGTATGTTTATAAAAACATGTCTAAACAAGGCTTACTTACTTACTCAGCTGGCTCAGCGACCCAACGTGGGCCTTGACCTCACAGATAAGAGAACGCCATTGGTCTCGGTTCTGAGCAACTTCTTGACAGTTACGGGTTTCAAGCACACGCAATCTGCCTCCAGTTCGTCGATCCAGCGATACCTTGGCCGGCCTACTGATCCGCGCCCATACAAGGCTAATCCTACTTAATATTATAAATGCGAAAGTTTTTGAGTGTGAATGTTTATTCCCACGTCCCTCCGTAACAAATTTAATATAACGATTTTAATGTAATTTAGAATGTAGATAGTTTAGGTTTCGGAATAATACATAGGCTACTTTTCAACTTGAATAACGCGGGCGAAGTCGCGGGGCTCAGCTAGTAAATAAATAATTCTTTACGCATAAAAACTCAAACGCTGCAATTATAAAATACACTAACATGACATCTTCCGCAAGTTTGTTAAAAAAATTATAGCTACTAATTCTAGGGTCTTACCACCGTCGACCACAATCACTTATAACGATATGAGAGATAGTGGTCAAACGTTTGCCTGTCTGATACAAAAAGTCATTGTGTCAGTACCTACTTATTAGAATCTACTTAATATAGTGCTGATTAGCCAGCCACACGTAATGGCCTCTAAATCAAAACTAATAGCGATAATCAATAAAAATAATACAAGAAACATGTTACGTCATCGCTAATGCAAGAACTGACTTCTCCTTTCAAAAGCGTTTCCTTTCGAAGAAACAAACATCGTGTTAGTAATCACCAGTGTCTATAAATTACTACCTGTCAAACGTAATGTAAAAGATATACGAGTACCTAGATAATTACAATACCATCTATGAGTAATTCACCTAAATCATTCACGCGCAAACATATGATTTACAGTTCATAAAAAGCACATTCAAATCAGTTTAGACTTTATTTACTACTATACAAAGCTGTAAGTATTTTTGTGGACGGTTTTATGCGAGAACAATAAAGTTGGTTTATTTAATAACGATGAGCAATTAATTGACATTCATTGACGGCCATTGCGCTGTCAGCGGTCAATCAAACTGATCAATTACGTGCATTCATACCCTGGACAATTGACAGTTTAATGAAATCTTAGGTTTAAATAATGAAAGTCGTAATTACATAGAGGGAAATAATGATTGTTGTGTACAATGTTAATGAAGTGTATGCGGACAAAAGAGTTAGGTGAGTTGTATAAATACAATATTAATTTCAAGCTGCTAGTTTTTTTAAGCTATTGCATAGCTTCTATCGCGGGCCTTGAGCGTGGAGACCGCATCCAGTAATTCCGTAACGAAAATAACCTAACACCCCCCACTCCGACCGGCACAGCGGTGATACTTTTTAGTTTTGCCATCTATCGATGAATAGCAGAACTTATACTTATACTTGACTTTTTTTAAATATCACGCTTGTCTCTTTAGTTCAGCAACTCGCCTCTAGGTGGCAGGAAAAAAAATACTGCATAAATAAAATAAATAAATAATTATAATTGCATAATTTGATAAAAAATGCTATGCAATAGCTTTACCACGGCAGTCCCCGAGTGCCACACGTCTTTTTTTTTATTTAATTGAGTGACGGAACGAGTAAGTGGCTCCCTGATGGTAAGCGACACGCTTGTCCCTGTTCAGTGTCACTCAGAGATTTTTGCACCTGTATAGGTCAAAATCCTGCTCGGCAAAGCACTGCGCCAATCACCCTGAGATTTGCTTTCGAACAGCGAACATACGGCATGAAGACAGCAAGAAGACAATAATTTCAAAATTTATCAATATCTATTAATTTAAATAAGCCTAAGTAGGTATTTTATAATAACTTCATTGAGTTAATTAGCTATATACGTTGATGTATTTTAGATTTATTTTAGAAATTATGAACATTGGTAATAGAAATGAGCCCTCGGGGGAGTTAGGGGGGTTTATAATCACAATGTTATTAATAGAGCCGCTAACACGAACAGCAAGAATTTTAACAAATATAGGAAATATTTGTATCATATGCCTAATTAAATATGTCATAAAGACAATCATAATAATTTAGCACACGCATTTTTTTTAGTAAATATAAAGCCTGTATAATGTTTGATGTGTAGAATGTTTATCCGAAACTAACCTAATATATATCAAGTCTGTATATTATTAAAGTGTTAGTTACCTATTCGAGGTTAAGTCACTATGCAAATCTTACTAAAAGTTGTTAGTTCGACATTGAAGTTTAAAGCAAGAAAAGTTATATACGCTGTTTGGTTGTCTAGAAAAAATAGTTCTGAGCGATAAGACGGCCCTTGGTTCACAAAGTTTAAATATTTTTTCTTATGTCTTGTATTTTGGTGTTAAATAAATTGTAATCTGTCTATCTACGCTTTGTACGCGTAGTAATGCTTCTTTTCATTTTGATTGACCTAAGAACAGAGGCGCACAGCTGGTTTACAATAGAAAGTCACTTATAAAATACCTACCTCGACATAATAGTAAATGCAGGTCGATATATTGACAAAGTTTTCCCATAATATCGCTTAATCCGCTCATGTCATACCTGTCAAGCGTCAATCAACCCTGTCAGATTAACTCATTAACGGATTTATGAGTGTTTGCATAATGACGTCCATTTTCATTTTCATATATTTGGTAAACAGAAGATCAACTCCAAACTAAGTCAAATCTAATTATATGGATTTAAAAAACAACAGCTTTTTTATTATGTTTGTAGAAAAAAAACGTGTAGCCACAATCATAACGTATGGAAAGTTATGAAGCAGTCGCAAGTGTAGCAAGCTTGCCTTATGAATTAAATAAATACCATTTTGAACTGCCTGCTGGCGGATTTGGTTGGTCGTCTTCCTTCTAACGGCTATAGGGTTTGATTGCCGGGGGAACACCAGTTTTCTCCCAAAAGGAAATTTGTGTTTCTGGTTCTGAAGGTGCGGGTTTTAAAAAATGTTTTTACCACAATTTTATTCGCGTATTTTCTAGTTTCAGGTACAGTAGTAGAGTTTGACGGCCTATCTTGGATTTTTTATTATTATTTACTACAATCAACATACTCAATTTCGGTTTCAGTTTAAAGACATTTATTCTCATAAAAGATTACAAACCACTTACATGAGAACATAGAAAAAAAGTAAATTAGACTAAATAACATTCATTCATCGTCAACACAAATATCACAAATTTAGGTAGATTGCGTAGTATTCAATAAATGGTTAACAACACATATAAAAAATGCAAAATCTATAAATATTTTTAAAAGAAGATGCCTTTTAAAAATATTTATAGATTTTGCATTTTTTATATGTGATTTGTTATACATTTGCGCTCCTTCAAACGTAGCAATTTATAGCTACTATAAAAAAATGTGTGTTAAAAACACAAACATAAACGATTTCAAACTCACAGCCCCACACTAATTTCGATGACTTATGTCATGGGTGCTGAAAACATTCACACCACACACTCAATCACAACCAGAACCAGAGACACAAATTTTCCATGGGTAGAAAACTTGTGTTCCCGACCGGAATCGAACCTGATCCCTCTGCTTAGAAGGCGAACGCCACCCGACTAAGCCAACAGCCAGTATTAGTCAAAAGAGTCTCAAACTTCAGTTTTATTTAACTTTATTAAAGCCTTTAGTGGTAGTATCAGTTCATCAAGGCTGTCAGATTGACTCATTAGAAACGTTTGCATAATGACATCCGGGGTCATTGTCATGGTAAGTACGAAACGGATTGTTAACCACGAAGAAACAGTTTCATGTTGTTTTTATTACAAATTAACAATAAAATAATTAAACAATAATTAACTTTAATCGACCTAGTTAGCGCGGTCGTAGGTCTCTGCCTACGATGCCGTGGATCCTGGGTTCGATTCCCAGCAGGATTAATATTTTCGACACAAAAACAAAAAACAAACGCATTCATACTCACAGCCCCACACTAAGTTCAAAATCAAAATGCCGGAAACATTTACATATCCCACACACACACACAATCACACCAAGAACCAGAAGCATAAATGTCCCTTGGGAAAGAAAATTGTGGTCCTGCCGAGAATCGAACCCAGGGCCCACTTGTGTCTTGGGTGCCGGAAACATTCACATCACACACGTTACACACGTTTATTTATTTATTTATAACCAGAAACACACATTTTTCCTTGGGAAGAAAACTTGTGATCCCGCCGGGAATCAAACCCGATACCCTTGCTTAGAAGGGGAACGTTCACCCAACTAAGCTAATGGGCAGTTCAATACACAATTGTGATTAATACGTGATCTGTCATTCTGCAGTCTTACTACTTTTATATTGACCCATTATCGAACGATTATGCCAATCAATCAAAAGTGAACTTTGACTCGCTGTCATACAGGTCATTATTCACGCTCGTCAGTACAATATTTGAGCTTGTAATGATCATGGTATTAAAACAACACAGCTATTTCACACAGAAAATTTAAATCTATGTCCGTTGCATAGAGTTTAATATAGAATGAAGACAAAGTTTTCGAACAATTAGCTAATTACAACGGTGGTCGCGGAGTCTGCAGCGTGACAGTGACAGGACAGCGTGATACGCATCGCGCGGTTTGACGTTGACAGTTGACAGTGACAACGGATGGACGTGCGACGAAGTTTTCGTCGCTGTCGGCTATCTGGTAGGGCTGCGGATTTGTACTGTTTTCTTTCGCTGACGTTGATGGGAGAGCTATTGACGTCGGTTTTGTTTTTGTGCCTTTACTTTTGTAGCAGGCAACATTGTGACAAGATTTTTTTGTGCAGTGATTAAATTATTTACTATCGAGTTGCTATGTCCCGGATCTCGGTGGACCAAATTATAGAGTACAATTTTCCCTATTCCTCGGTCGAGACTTTCAACGTTCTCAAACACATACACACAAAACTTAGGATTTGTATTGAAGAGTTAAATAATAAATTAAACACAATGGGTTTGATAATGTGTGTGATATGTAAATTTATTGACACGTACGATACAAGTTTTTAAACTTAGTGAGAAAAACTTAGTGAATAAATAATTGAAATCAAAATCTTTGGCAGCATCGTCATAGGTACAAAATGTATTGGCCATAATCATTGATTTTGACATTGACATTGATTTTGATTGTATTTATATCACGACTAATAAACTTACCGTAAGTCGAAATAATATCAATAAACAATTATTACACTCATCATCACACTAATATTGTAAATGCGAAAGTTTTGTATGTGTGGGCGATAGAATATTTGTAACTTCTACATGCTGAATTTGCCAGATGGGCCAGATGGATATTTATTTATTTATAAGGAAGACGAACAGCCAAAGCCAATTAATTAATATAATATACTAGGGATCCGCCCCGGCTTCGCCCGGTGTGATAAATGAAGAACCGCTCGACCGATTTTGTGCAAACTTCACATAAACCATCTACTAAATAGTCCGAACAAAGCCTAAACATTTGGTTTGGATAGGTGAGCCCGTCCTTGAGTTTTAAAATTACAACGAAAAGTGGTATTGATTTTTATATATATAGATTTGGAATGAAGATAGCTTATACTCTTAACTATTATCCCCAACCACGAGTTACACCAAAAAGCGCATCTAGTGATTACGTATAATACAATGTACAGTTATATACAGTTTTTATCTTCATATTCCTTATTATTTAAGACGTAGGGCACAACAGCTTTATATTGTTATTCGTCAACTACTCTAACATCCTAAGCATCTAGAGTCGAATCTGAATCAACGCCAAGAATGGACAAATGATAGACACAGCTTTCAACACTCTGACTTCAACGATGTAATAAATCTGAGTCGACACAAAAATACAACTGTGTATTGAGCTGCCAGCCTTTCATCGACTCACATGTTACATATAATTTTGTTTGTATAGCAGTGGCATTTTTTAGCCAGAACTGAAGTAGCAAGCTTAAGTAGCTCTGTGGATAGAGCAATAGGATATGACACCCTATGGCTGCGGGTTCAATCCCCGGCTAAAACGATATTTTTAAGCTATTGCATAGCTTCTATCGCGGGCCCTGATCGTGGAGACCGAATCCAAATTCCGTAACGAAAATAACCTAACACCCCCCACTCCGACCGGCACAGCGGTGATACTTTTTAGTTTTGCCATCTATCGATGAATAGCAGAACTTATACTTATACTTGTCTCTTTAGTTCAGCAACTCGCCTCTAGGTGGCAGGAAAAAAAATACTGCATAGGTAAATAAAATAAATAAATAATTATAATTGCATAAGTTGATAAAAAATGCTATGCAATAGCTTTACCGCGGCAGTCCCCGAGTGCCACACGTCTTTTTTTCTTTCTAAATTTTCTATTATAGAACTAAAGAAGTACCTACATTTAGAAAAGTAAAATATCGCCTGAGGCGGGAATTGAACTCGCGGCCATAAGGTCTCATTTATTTATATACTTTAATTAAAACGGTACATTCTTACAATTTTAATGATTAAAGGATTGTTATTTCATTTATCATACATACAAATTCAAATACCCACTTTTAATTATTCACAAAAAATTAAAAAATAAAATTAAATATGTCAGATATGCACAAAATTAAAATAAATTATACAAATCATAATATAATTAATTAATGTCAGCTAAGAATGTCAAAAAAAAAAAATACGATGTCAAGTACACACGGTTAAAAAAACAAACATTATAAATAATCAATATAAATATTATTAGATTTATGTATATCTTTCACAAAATTCCAAACATCGGACAATATCGTATTCCATCCATCAACAAATAGGTAGCTCATGATTTAACCGCTGAGCTACACAAGCCCTACCTCAAGCGACGAAATTATCCTTTCTTTATTATTAACGACTTATATTTTATTTACTTTACTTACTCTTTAATTATATATTTCTATTAACAGAGATACAAAACTACATAGACAGGAAACTGACAAATAAATCTAATAGGAAAACAAGATTCGGCTGCTATACATGGTCTTTTCATTTAGTATAATTTATATGTATATATATTATGTACATTTAAATGATTTACGTACCTATTTGAATGTAATCATTATTTTATATAGGTTAAGAGCAAGTAAATACCCAGTTGCAGATGTGAAATTATAAATAAATGCAATTTTCCCGTTCATTGTGTAGTTCCAGGAGCTACATCTTACTTATCACTTCATAAAACAGGATAGGTACTTTAATATAATATGTAGGTATTCCTAATTCAGACGGCTTTTGATGATTTATACCCTTGAGTCAGCTATCAACGGGTTTGAAGAAGGATCCGCAAGGCCTGAAATATAAAAGCGCAAAATTTTATTTAGTGTTACAAAACACTTATCACATTAAAAAAAACCACAAACATATCCGTATTCCGCAACTTTGTCCCCCTATTCTGACTTTGTAACCTTGTAAAGTCAAAAACCAAATGAGAAACAACGAATAGGAGATATTGGATTAACATAATAGACAAAAACATGCTGAATTTTTTTTTTATTTAAGATAGGCAAACGTTTGACCGCCATCTCACGTGATGGTAAGTGATAATGCGGTCGACGATGGAGCACGTTTGCCCAGAAGATGCCTATTCACTCGTGACTTAAAGACTCCCATATTGTATTTATCAGGGAACACAGACTCAGGTAAGGAATTCCATTCTTTTGCAGTTCGCATAATGAATGTGGAGGCAAAACGCTTCGTCCGCATTTGTGGAATATCTACCATACATAAAGAGTCTGTCTCAATGTCCGATTATAGAATGGGGACGGGGGAATTAGATTGTGTAATTCCGTTGCACATTCCCCGAAATGTATCCGATAAAATACCGAGAGACTTTGATATTTGAGAGATATTTTGGTCAATACTTACGGTAAGTCCCAGATTGGATCGCAGCTATAGTTTTAGTTGTTAAATATACTAATATAGCTCCCCCTGCTGCACTACCAACAAATATGGCTGCAGCTTTTATATAATCATTATTTTCTTCATGAGCTTCATTATCTATACTTGTTGTTGTAGTCAATTCATCTATTGAGTTTTCTTCAGTGTATGGACTTATTTCAGTTGATGGTATTTCTGTTGTATCAACTGTAGCTATATCTTCCGTAGTAAGTACAACAGATTCTGTCGTTGTAATATCGATTACATCAACACTGTTTTCAGTAAAATCATTAGAAAATGTTACCTCTGAAAAAGTGGAAATTTCAATGGTGGAACTATTTTCAGGACTTGCATTTGATATATTATATTCTGTTAAAGTAGTTTCTTTATTAATTAGATTGTCTTTAATATTTACTTCTAATGTATTTACTCTAAACCCTTTATCAATAGTCTCTGATGGAATGAACATATGTATAGATTTATTAGGATTAATTTTTTTCCGTGGAACACACAAAGTATTTGGATTAGTACTTGTTATTTTTAAAACACAGTCTATATGTTTATGTATGATACTATACTCCTTAGTAGTGTTCATAGGATAATTCCAGGGTATGTCGAGCCTGTAAATAAAAAAAGTAAATGGAAAATTACGAAGGTAGAGATTTTAGTTATTTGGTTATACAATTAATTTTTTATGACTAAATAAAGGAAAATTAATCCGACAAGTGCGAATCTGACTCACGTACCAAGGGTTCCCTACAAACTTGTATACCTATATAATCTTTTGGTCCGGTTTTTTTTTTGTTTAATTTTTAACAGAAAAATACCAATATTCAGTTTCTTTCCGTTGCTTATGCTGCGAGCCCTTGTTTGTTGCCAAATTTAATTGATCATGATAATAGATCCTCGGGAAGTATTTTTTTTTTTTTTTTTTATGCCTGATAGGCAAGCATTTGACCACAATCTCACCTGATGGAAAGTGATGATGCGGCCGAAGATGTAGCATGCTTGCCTAGAAGGTACCTATTCACTCTTGACTTGAAGACTCCCAGATTGTACCGTTCGGGGAACAAAGACGATGGCAATGAGTTCCACTCCTTCGCAGTACGGATGATAAACGTAGAAGCGAAACGCTTCGAGCGAACTGGAGGTATGTCAACCATATATGGATGACGTTTGACAGTTTGTCTTGTTGTTAGATGGTAAAATGGACTAGTTGGAATTAACTCGTATAATTCCTGCGCACACTCTCCAAAATGTATACGATAGAATACCGATAGGCTCGCGACCTTACGTCGGTGATCGAGACTCAGCAATTTGGACTCGACCAGCTTATCATCGCCAATGAGTCTTTTTGCTCGTCGGTCGATGGACTCAAGAGCTTCAAGCTGGTACTTTGCGGATCCATCCCACAAGTGGCCGCAGTACTCCATACACGATCGGACTTGAGCTTGATACAAATTAAGAAGCTGCCCCGGTGTGAAGTACTGTCTAACCTTTGCGAGGATACCGAGTTTCTTAGCAGCCAGCTGAGCTCTGGCTTCGATGTAAGTACCAAAGTTTAGGCTCGACGACAAGGAAACGCCAAGAAGCTCGAGTTTATTTGCTATCGGTATTGGTACATTCTGGAAAGTCGGAGACAGGTGAAAAGGTCTCCGTTTAGCGGAGAAAAGACACGCCTGTGTTTTAGACGCATTAAAACGAACCAAGTTGGCATCGCCCCACTCGGCCACGGCCAACAAGCTCGAATTTAATCGGTCTATCATCCCCTCTCTGAGAGACTGGACTTGTACCTCGCCAGCTCGTGCATTGGATACGTATCTTTCGACAACAGTGCTATCATCTGCATACCCAAAGATACCGGGCTTGAGCAAATCGTTGATGTGAAGCAAAAAGAGCGTTGCCGAAAGAACAGACCCTTGAGGTACCCCGGCATTAATTACCATTAGATCGGACGAGCAGCCGTCAACAACCACTCGAATCGATCGTTCCCTCAAGAAGTCAGATATCCAAATACATAAATCGGGAGGTAAACCATAGGCTGGAAGCTTGCCAATAAGGCTATCGTGCCAAACCCTGTCAAAAGCCTTGGAAATGTCAAGCGAGACTGCGAGTGCCTCGCCATGTTTCTCCAAGGCCTCGCTCCATATGTGAGTGGCATATGCAAGAAGGTCTCCTGTTGACCGGTTCTGGCGAAACCCATATTGCCGGTCACTCAAAAGATCATTTGCTTCAAGATAGCCAAGGAGCTTTTTGTTCAGTACACGTTCCATTGTCTTACAGATAATGGACGTGACTGAGATGGGCCTATAATTGGCCGGGTCGGCACGACTTCCCTTTTTGGGCACAGGTTGCACGTTGGCAGACTTCCAATCTTTCGGTACTTGACCAGTCTCCATAGAGAGGCGGAACAGGCGTGTCAGAATTGGAGTCAACTCAGGCGCACATGTCCTCAAAACTACGGCTGGTATGCCATCAGGGCCACTGGCCTTGTTCACGTCCAGATTGCGCAGCGCTTTACGTACATCTATCTGTCGAATGCGGATTTCCTTCATGGACGACTCGCAGACAGATAAACTCGGAGGCACAGCGCTACCAGCATCTAGACGAGAAGATTCCGCAAAGAGTGAAGCAAACAAGTTAGCTTTCTCCTTTGCGGTGTGAGCCAGTGACCCATCAGGCTTCAGCAGTGGAGGCAGTGAGGGACGGCAGAAGTTCGCTTCAACCGATTTAGCCAGGGACCAAAATGCTTTGCTCCCTGCGGGATAAGAAGCAAGTTTGGCCCCTATTCGGCTAATGTGGTCGAAACGAGCCTTCTTTAGAACCTTCTTGCAGGACTTGGCAGCTTTGTTGAAGGCTTTCTTCTTTTCACGAATGTCCTTAGCTTTACAGATTCGAGCATCAGCCCAAGCGGTGTAGGCCTCATGTTTTAGCGCTACTGCGCTATTGCAGTCGGCCCCAAACCAAGGACGAGCTTTGCTGGACAGAGGTACGTCTGAGAATGGAATAAAGTATTCCATACCTTGACGCAAAACCTCCACCACAGCATCCGCGCATGCAGAGGGATCGCTAGAAGAAAAGCATACTTGCCGCCAAGGATAAGATGCATAAAATGAACGCATCTCATCCCAATCTGCTGACTTGTATCGCCATATCCGCCGAGTGCCTTCTGGGCTGGGGTCGGGCGGGGAATGGACTGATACAGACTTTACCATACAGTGGTCGGAGCTACCAAGTGGTGATGTAACCGACACTGAGTAACGGTCTGGGTCTGTGGTCAGCAGAAGGTCCAAGCAATTGGCTGTGTGGCCATCAACATCCGGTATCCTTGTTGCCTCTTGGACCAGCTGGGTGAGGTTGTGCGTCAAGGCTAACTTGCGCATCTCTCTCCCAGCATGGTCAGTAATCTGGTATGGGAATATCCACTCCTGGTGGTGGGCATTAAAATCCCCCAGAAATACTAATTCGGCAGAAGGATACCTCTGATGCGCCACGTCGGCCGCCTCACTGAGGTGTGTAATGAGCCTGGTTGTCTCCGCATCTCCAGTGTGCGAACGGTAGACACAAACATAGAGAATTTTCTCTATGCCTGTATCCACCAAAATCCATATAGACGAGAAGCTGGGGTCTTCAAGGTTACGGAGACGCCGATAGCAGATGTCATCGCGCACGTACACGCAGACACCCGAGCGTGACTTGAATTTATGCTCAAGGGTGTAGCCTGGGTATGCTAGGTACGACGCGTCAGCTGGACATCTGATCTGCGTCTCCGTGAGGAACAGTAGTTGCGGTTTATCGGTCTCTAGGTGGTAGTGGACCGGAACGACATTGGAGTGCAAGCCTCGAATATTAGAGAGGTGCACTTGCAGGGAGAGGACGTGCTTCCGCTGTCTAACCGTTTTATTTTTCAGTTTGTTCCTCATATTTAGTGGCTTGGTAGGAGGTTAGAGATGGGTCGCGGCGCTACTCGTCGACTCATAGCACACAACAATTCACTACAACAATGGGGCACCAAACCGGAGACCGCGGGGACGCCCGAGCCCCCCCAAGAATGTCCATCGGGTCCTCTCGTCCGGTCGCCAACCGGCACGATGGCGCACTCCTGGGATTTTTCGCTAGATGGCGGGGCAGCCTTTCATGAGTGGCTAGCTCACTACTTGGGCCCCCTACTATCTGCGGTCGGCCAGCGGAGAACCGTGCCTCGGATCCCGCTGCTCTCCGAGTTTGGTAACCCGATGCAGCGTAATTGTGTATGCCAATTCCAGTCTGAGCGAGCTTCGCAACTAAACCCAGTCCTTCCTCGGAACGGCTAGCCCGGACATCATGATGGAACGCGAATCGCTTGGCATCATGACTTTGTCCGGGGGGTGGTACGTAAGCCGGCGGCCGAAGCCTCCCACCACTTATCTAGTTGCTCCTTTGGCGCCACCCAGGGGTCACGTGTAGGACATCGAGGGCTAAATCCTACGGACGTGAGCAACATGAACCCCCAAAACTATTACATTCTCAGTATTCTACAGGTTCTGATTTATTTTCAAGTTCCAATATTGGCCACATTTTTTTATAATTGCATTGACTTAGAAGCTTGATTTTTCAGGGTTTTCAGGGACATACAGAAGGATGGCAGACGAAGTGATTGTATAACAGGCCCATTTTTCTGTACCTTAAAATCCTAAAAGTACTCTAAAATGGAAAATAATTTGTAGGTACATCATGATTATGGTGGAATGGTTATGACTTACATATTTTTGGGGCTAATTATTCCTGCCCAGTCCGTTTCGGGCAGCGAGTATTGTTCCATTTCTAGTAAAATATAGTACTGAGAGCATCCTGCTAAAGTGCTTCGCGGTATAACAATGATCTGAATTCAAGAAACATAAGCAAAACATTTAAATTAAATCACACTTCTTACATGTTCAATATCACTCACATTTATGACATCTCTAATAACTAAATGGTTTCTTTTTCTGGATTATTTTTTGGGAAAACATTTGTATTTTTATCGGGAATTGAACCCGATACCTGTTGCTACAAAGGCGGAAGCGCACTTTGCCAGCGGGCAATTTGTACCGTACGCGTACCTTTCTATCTAGATTTTCAACCGCAATCCGTCATCCGTCATTATTAGAATGTTGAATACGGATAGGATATTAGGTAGACGGATGTTATTTTTTACCCGACTGCGCGACGCAAAGGAGGATAATGTGTTCATTATGCTTTCTAGAGAGCAAACGCGTGAGCCGATTTTAATGATTCTTACTTCAATCGATTTGTCTCTATTGTGCGAGTGTCACTAAAACTTTTATATTTATCAAAATTCAATATATACGCCATAATTATTATGAAAAATAAAAAATGAAATTCGAAAAACTGCATCAAATAGGCTATCTTTGAATAGGAGTTTGAAAATTATCTAGATCTAGATTTCCTTCACCATTTTGAGTGATCATTTAGAATATATATCGATTTAAAGTTGAATAGAAAGCATTCATACAAAAATGTCGATACATACAATAAAGCTATGTTAAAGTTTTTCTACAATCGCATAATACCAAAAAATCTTTCGTAAAAAAGTAAGTTCACTTTTTACGCTGTCGAGTTATTTTTAATTATAAGTATATTTGTTACTTCGCACATCGTTAACTTACTAAAAGTTATAAAACAGTTCTTGAAAATATAATACCAATTTATTGAATTACCAAATATTAAACAAAGAATAATATGAACTTTAAATCAATTATTGCTTACCCAAATGCATAAGATGAAAAACAACACTTGATTTAACATGATTTCCCTGCTGACTATTTTGAACAGTATATAGAAACTAAATCGTCATTGAGCTATTTATCGCCAATTAATATACGAGGTTAAATATAAACACGATTTAATGATTCTATTCCTTTTAAATAGCTACGTGCTTTTATGTATCGATCTTAGTAGCGTATAAGCACTGTTGTATTGTATTGAAATACATAACGCCCAACACAACGTCGGCCTCGCCAATTTGCTATTAATAAATAAATGACCCAATTTATTAATCATTTGTTATTATTAAAACGAACAGTAATGAATTAATTAAACACGCTGGCAGATGATTATACATGAATCGTAATAAAATGTACCACATACTTATTAATACTATTTCTCAGAACTTCATGAATTTGTTGGGTTTATTTATAATATTTCCTTAAAATGATTTTATAAATACCCTATAGGTAAATCAAGTGCTCAAGCCCACTACCAGTGGGTACTTATTTACTTAGATACTTATCGGAGCGCAGTGACCCTAACACAAAGACTGTCCTGTGCAACCTCCTGCCATGAGGTGGTTTGGAGATGGCTTGGAACTCACGCAACACCCCTGTTTTCATCCTTCCAGAGGTACCTCGGACGCCCCACTGGTCGCCGATCGGTATAATGGGAACGCTACCTACTGGTGGGTATAATGGGAACGCTACCCAGTAGTAGCATTCCCATTATTTATTTTTTGCTGGAGGCCATGTTGGAAATAATTTTGAATAACAGCTTTATCTTCCAATTAATCACACTAATATTATTTATCCGAAAGTTTATGTGTAAATGTGTAAGTATGTTTATTCATTCATCACGCTGTAACAGCCGATTAGGATGTAATTTGAAATGTACATAGATTATAACTAGGATTAACTGCAGGCAGGGAAGTGCAAGGCATTTTCCCCGCCACAAAAAAAAAGGCTACTTTTTAATTTTATATCGGGGGACACAGCTAATTCTTCATGAACGTTATTATAGTCTATTCATCAGCACCACCTTTCATACGTAAAACTATTGGCAAGACAACAATATGCTGGAACCATTTTGTTTAGGGTCGATTTTTTTAATTCTTAGATAAACAGACAGATAGCATTTATTTCTCTAATAAATACCCGGATAAGTAGCATATGTGTTAAATTCAGTATATCAGCTACCTACATACCAAATTTCATCAATACTTTCAAAACAATAATTTCAAATATTGCTGGTAAACATACTTTTCTTTTATGTTTTAGCACTCAAGACAATCTACAACATTCAAAATAAGCTATCACGTATCTGTCCCAGCTACGTATCCCTTTCATGTAATAATTGGCTTCTAATGACATGTAATATATAAATAATGGTTGGCATTCAACCAGCTACTGTCATTTTCACTTCACACATCTGAGCACTTCGATGCCTCCCTTTGAAGACAGTGGGACGTCACTTGCAATAAATTGTTGCACTCACGTTGCATTGCGAAGATATCTACATGAACGTAGGATGGCATGCTGTGAATGTGAATGGAATGATGTCAACGCAAAATAGGGTCGTTAGATTGAATTATTGGATCAATAAATTTTTGTGAGGAAGTAATGAAGATTGAATGAAATCGTCTGCATATTGTAAAAGGTTGAACCAAGCTGTACTGGTTCAACCTTCAGCTGGGTCAACGTCATCAGCTCGTGATTTCGAGCAACCTGAACGACTAAGGAGGCTCTGGTAATAAGTAGAAAGTCAAATAAACATGACAAAAATGAATTCACAAAAGAACAAATATTAAAAATTTCGGCAAAATAATCATTATAAATATAATAATAATGTATTCCCAAGGAGAGTAGATGTGTACGTAGGTGATGTAAGGACTGATCTTAAAAAAAAACCGGCCAAGTGCATTTCTTACTCGCGCACGAACGGTTCCGTACCAATATCTATAAAAACGGCAAAAAAAAAACACGAACAAATAATAATAAATATACGCGCAAAGAGAAGTTAGGTAATCCAGAGCAATCTGAGTACAAACTTGCTCTACCACCACTATCTCACCTGATGGAAAGTGATGATGCGGCAGGTGTGACATGCTTGCCTAGAAGATACCTATTCACTCGAGACTTAAAGACTCCCAGATTGTACCGTTCGGGGAACAAAGACGCAGGCAATGAGTTCAACTCCTTCGCTGTACGGATGATGAATGTAGAAGCAAAACGCTTTGAGGGAACTGGAGGTATGTCGACCATAAATGGATGACGTTTAATAGTTTGTCTTGTTGTTAGATGGTAAAAAGGGCATTGTTATTATTAATGGGCATGGTTATTAAGTCATGCTATTCCTGGGCACACTCTCCAAAATGTAAGCGATAGAATACCGATAAGCTTGCCACTTTATGTCGGTGACCGAGACTTTGCAACCTGGACTCGATTAGCTTACTGTCGCCAATGAGTCTTTTGGCTCGCACGTCAATAGATTCAAGAACCTCTAAATGGTACTTGGCGGATCCATCGCAGAGGTGACCGCAGTATTCCATACACGAACGGACTTGAGCTTGATAAAGGTTAAGAAGCTGTCCCGGAGTGAAGTACTGCCTGACCTTAGCGAGGATACCCAGTTTCTCAAGGGTGACGACAAAGACAAGGGAGCAAGAGACGGCAGTGACTGAGAAGACCATAGATAGGACCGGAAGACTCAGAAGGGGGCACAAGCCAAGATCGGCAAGAGCTCCCGCCAAGATTCCCCGAGGGTAATTGCCCTCGGCGCCCAGCCTAGGCAATAATGACCACCATTGAGGCCTACATCTGACGCGCAGAAAGCGCCAGAAGAGAAGACTAACTAACTAACTAGCGGCCAGTCTGTTGTTCTCTAGTTTTGTTTTATGTGTCGATGAAATATTGTTTTTCTACAAACTATTCTCTTGTACTTAGTAGTAAAATATATTTCTATACATGATGAGTACTTAATCGATGATGGGTGTAAACTTGATTTGAATAATTACACACATTACTGTCAGATATGTAATCTGTTTAGATACGAAACAAATACCGCCACCATTTGGAAATATGCTGTTTTCTGCTTGGCCTATTTGGCCAAGTTTTCGAATGACTTTGGTAAATGAAATAAGGGATATTAACACAATGTAATTTTGAATAGCGACAATTTAATACATTAATTTGTATGACTATGTGTATTCTTTCCACATAAACCGATTTCGAATTTTTTTTTTTTAGTTTGAAAGATGTTGATTTCTAATTGGTCCCATTTAAATTTGATCAAGATCTGATCAGCAGTTTTTGAAATATAGTCAATAATGCCTATTTTGTGGACTACATTGACGACGTTCTCGTTTTTTACCGTCTTTAAAAGTTACCTCATAACTGCTTTCGGTGTGAGCCGATTTTGATGATTATTTTTTTATTTGGAAGCTGGTGATTTTCATGTTGTCCCATCGAAATTTGATTAAGATCTGATCTCTAGTTTGTAAGTTATCGCCAATAATGCGTGTTTAATACATTAAATCTGATCAAGGTTCCGAAGGTAAAGCGGAGAAGTCGGATTTTTTAAGCTTTGCTTGCGTTTAAATATGTCAAAATGTAGACAGTCAGACATCGTTACTAAAAATACCGTCTACGGTGACACAATCTTTTCTATTGATACAATAGATGATATTTTTGTCTTGGACTGGACAACAGTGTCTATCACAAATTCTCAATGATCACATTATATCGCACGATAAGTCAAAACAGTCAACATCTGCCATCACCAACACAAATTACGTCCAACGTTTGGACAAACATTTGCGAATTAGAACGTCGGCTCACAGCGAATCGTCAATCATCTGCACGCATTAATCTTGCGCAGACAACTTGATAGATCATCGTTCTGCGCGCCAACCGGGGATGGAGAAATAGAAGTGGATGCGGTAATAAATTGCTTGTTTAAGTTGCTTGTGTAAGTTTGATGGCGTAAGGTTCTAGCTTCTGGAATTCAATGCTAATGATACCAGGTTTAAGCTCACAATATTGTGTACACTGTTCTATGCTGCTATTACCTCTGTCAGTTCAGGAGTGTCATGGGGTAAATTATTATTATGATTAAAGTACTAGGTACTTCATAAAAATTTCAACAAAATTAAGAAAAAGAATATGAAAAACTGTGAGAATAAAAACGAAACATCGAAATTCAAAGAGAAAATTAAAACAATCTGTGCGCTTATACAATATTTCAGATTATCAGAAAAAAAAATATACCATTAAAAGAAACTTATCAAAAAAGTTATTAGATCAAGAGTAAGATCTATTCAAGAAATGCGAAAATCTACAGAAAACATTAAGTAATTTTTTTATAAAACAAATAGCACTCAACATTTTGTAAACCGCTTGCCGAAGGTAAAGTGTCCAGAATACTAGCTGCGTCGCTGGCAGTTATTTTTAATGCACTACTACAATATTTGGGTATTAAATGAAAGAACTTGCTAAAATTAACTCAAAAAATTAAGTGATTTCACTCTAAATTCAATATGGACGATTACTGAAAGATGGTTTTAAAAAAAAATTACAAGTACGTTTAGTGTCTAGAGATAATCCGGTCATTGGTAACAATATAGAGCTAAGAAAATAACGTTGAAACAGATGCAATAAACAAATTAACAAGTTAGTAAATTATGCGGACATTTTGGATGTAAGCCCAATTACACGGGTCGCTGAACTAATTTGTGGGTAAGATTTTGCTATTGTGTTATCTACGGCTTTTGTAAAAGCTTTTTGCACGTAATTGTGTCGAGAGAGAACGTGATAACGACCAAAGTCGTTTTAGTGGATAATTAATTCTTTGTAAATCTTTATCTTTATTGCTGTAATATTTAGAATGTGTGTTGTTGAATTTAATGTAAAATCTAAAAATAATAAGCAATATAATGCTTATTTTAGTTTTTAATTTGACTTCAACTAATGTCTAGGTATTTTTGTCTGATTATTACATAGAAATGTCGATGTTTGTTCGGAGAAAACAATTTGGACAACTAGACTAGTTAAGTTCTCAGAAAGATATTTTCAAAATTAGAGTTACTACTTTGTTTTTACAAAATGAGCTAGTTATTTTGTGATTGTTACTAGATAATTATAGTTGTCACATATAGCACCAGAATATTAGCAAAAGTAACGAGACATTTTTTTTAGTGTGTAATGTTTGTTTTCTAGGTTTTATTAAAAGTTCTTTTGATATGTTTTTACCGACTTCAAAAAAGAAGGAGGTGCTATGTTCGATTGTATGTTTACCGATTTCTCTCCCATTTGTGGACCGATAATCAAAATAATTTTTTGTTTGGTAGATTATACTTCAAATTTTACCGAAATCGATCAAACCAAAATATAAGCGTTGAAGTCGGTTTTTTAAGCTTTGCTTACGTTTAAATTATTAAAGTATAGAAAATGTGTTTCATAAAGTTTATTTGTTATTATGTCAAGTTGTTAAATGTATTTTTTTAATTACTAAACCAATTAGTTCCCTTTCTATTATTATTATTACAGGGGTAAATAGATAACAGCTGCTTCTTTTGAAATTATTTTTGCTTTCTGCCAGTTTATCAAAATGCATTACATGATATAATTATTCATTCAAGTTCTTTTAACCATCTAACAACAAGACAAACTGTCAAACGTCATTTGTGTTTTCTTTTTCTCCAATTTGCTTGAAGCATGTCGCTTCTACGTTTATTATCCGTACAGTGAAGGAGTGGAACTTATAGACTGCGTATTTATTCCCCAAAAGACAATCTGGGTGTCTTCAAGTCTAGAGTAAACAGATACCTTCTAGGCAAGCATATTCCATCTTCGGCTGCATCGTCCCTTTTCATCAGGTGAGATAATGGTCAAATGCGCCTATTGAGCATTAAAAAAATGCCCTCGATAACTTTGGCTTGCAAATTAAGTTAAAATATAAGACAATAACAAATATCACGTCCAAATTTACAACCTCCCAACTACGGGCACACAAGCCCTCGGCTCGCAGGTAATAAATCGCGCTAAACAAGTAGGTTGGGCCGTTTTATCAAAGTCAATCGGTATCACGCCGACGCTTGAGTAATCGCAATGGTTTGTTCTCTGCCTGTATGCTGCCTAAGAATAAGCGTGTCAAGTGCTCGGAGCATAGAAAATAATTTAATCTACTAACGAGCACTAAAATTAAGTATTCTTCGCGATCTCGCGGCTTATCCCGAAGAAGAGCATCGAACCTGCTCGAAACTTAGGTCAACAATTTCGATCAAAAGACGTGAGTGACAGCCATTAGATATTAGAAAATTTAAGTAGGTATAAACAACTCATAGTTGAGCAACTCTATGATAGTCCATGTGAGCAAATCTATCATAGAGGCAGTATAGAGTATATTTCCATATTTTTTTCTAATAAAAACTTACTTCTCTAATATATAGCTTATTTTAACCAAAGTTTATATATATTTTGTCGTAGTCATAAATATTGTAGTGTAAAAAAATTATCCATAGATAAAATATTTTTTGTTATTAAAAAAAATAATGTGACATACACATAAACACCTATTAAACGATAAGATATAAACCACAGAATGTTTAAATGTTTACATGCAGTATTTTTAAATCTATGAACATCAAAAAATTTTTTCCATTTATACAACACTTTCATTAAATGATCCAAGGCTTAAATGTAATAATATAAAATATAGAAAGATAATAAAATTTTATACAACATAGCAATTCGTGTCAATAGAATCGTAAAATATGATAACATTTTATACAAGTAATTGTGTCATTTTGTTCAGAAAATTACTATTAATTTTATTAGAAAAATGATGAAATGAGAAATTATAATTTTTAGTTACGATTTTGAACCTATGTTTTTTGAAGGAAAATTATTGGTAAAGAGTATAATATCTGTGATTCTTCGTGGGGAGAAAACTTGTGTTCCTGCCGGGAATCGAACCAGATACCTGCTTAGCTGCAACGGGCAGTGAAACTGCCCGTAATGAAAATAAGAATTTTCAGTTATTATAATTAAAATTGTTAATATTAAAAATGTGCGTAATTAAATTCAAAGCCTCTAAATCAGATATAGTTATATATTGTTTGAAGTTATGGTTGTAATAACATATTCGGTAATATTCAAATTGGAACCGCCTCAAAGCGTCAATTCGTAAAGACAGCTGTCACTGAGATGTCAGATGGAAATATAATTTTTTTGGCATATTTTTTCCACAAGTTGAAGGGACGACAACAAGTTTTGACAGCTCAAGGACGTGGGAGAGACGACTAGTAAACAGTTTCAATATGTTGAGAATATTGATGTGGGTATTTTTATTCGATTCTGACAACCATTATTTGATGACAAGTTTGTATGGGAAAATAACAAGTTGATCGATGACAAACGACCTGAATGTCATTATAGTAATAAATTATTTTGAGCAATATCTTGACTACATCCTTTGAGTGACGAGCCAATAGACTCAATGGCAATAATAAGCTAGTCAAGACGAAGCTGTTAAGTCTCTGTCATCGACTTAAGGTAGCGAGCCTATAGGTTTTCTACAGTTTACATTTTGGAGAGTGTGAATTACACGAATTAATTTCCCTGTGCCTGTTACCTTACAAAAGATCAACTGCCAAACGTCGTCCATTTATGTTTAAACCTCCAGTTCACTCGAAGCAATTTGCTCCTATGTTTATCAGCCATACTGCAAAGGAGTGAAACTCCTTACCTGCTTCTTTGTTTCCTGATCGGTACAACCTAGGAGTCTTCAAGTCCAGAGTGAAAAGGTATCTTTCAGTCAACCATGCTACATCTCCAGTCGCATGATCACTTTCCATCAGGAGAAATAGTGGTCAAATGTTTTTTTTAATGTGCCAAAAAAAGCGCAGAGTAGTATCAGATTGATTGAAAGAGGTTTGTGTGTAAGCAATTTGAAATGAAGATACAGGTGTTGTTGAACACAAAAGCAATGCAAGCCAAGATTTTACGTTCGATGGACCTAAGTAAATTGAGGTTAATTGATGAGATCCCATAATATATAATTGAGCGCACAACTGAAAGTGACTAAAAAGTTGTCACTAGCTTTGAGGCAAACAACTGAATAGTTTGCATCAACTATAGATGCAGTCAGTCCAGTCTATTAGATCAACATAACAATCAGTAAAAATCCACTTTCGACAATCCATACGAACTAAGCACTTCACCCATTATCTCCCTCTACCGGAAGTCAAACAAACAGTTTAACCACCATTCATTAGAGTACACATTTCACATGCCATCAATCATTACATTTATCAACAGAAATAAATCAAGATCCATAAAAAGCACAATCTTCAAACGCATTACGCAACAGAGCAAGCATCATTCTTTTGTAAGGCGAGGACTGAATAATCTTTTAATGGCGGTTTGCAGAACGACAAAAACCGAAATAAAAATATCTAAACATCGGAAGCAAAAAAGACAACTTTGTAGTAACCAATAGGAACATACCGAAAGTTTGTGGATAGGTTAGCCATGAGACTTAGGTAATACCGGTCGTAAGTAAGAGTGTACGTTGCTTAATCCTACTAATAATAATATTATAAATCGGAAAGTTTGTGTGTAAGTAAGTTTGTGCCCTCTTCACGCTTTAACGGCTGAACGGATTTGGTTGAAATTTGGAATATACATATATTATACCTAGGATTAACACATAGGCTACTTTTTAACTTAATAATAGCGGGCGAAGCCGCGGGCCACGGCTAGTACAAACTTATGAGTTTATTGTTCAAGCCATGCTAGGCAGAACTATAGTAATAAAGAGAAGTAAGACGTAAATGATAAGGAAAGGATAATTTCATCGCTTCAGGCAGGTCTTGAGTAGCTCAGCGGATAGAGCCCTATGGCACCCTATGGCCTCGAGTTCAATCACCGCCTCAAGCGATATTATTTCCTCTCTAAATGTATCAATCTCCACTGAACAAAAGCTTGCAATGGAAGTATTCTTAATCATCACCAGAGACCTTTCTGATCCCATTGATGGCAATACCTCTCCCATTATTATTTGCTACATAGTTCATTATACTAATAATAAATTACGAAGGTTGCGTGTGTGACTATATCAGTAACAAAAATAAGACTAAATAATATTTAAATATAGCACATTATTATTATCCGCATAAAATATGTTTTATTCTATTCACCGAAACCACGGAGTAAACTTCCGAAATCAAAAATACACCATAGTTTATGATACACGTTACATTCGAGAATTCCGGTTTATTATTTAGATTTTTTTTCCGGTATCATACCTGTAATTCTTGATATTGTTCGGTCTCTGCTCAGTACCTCCGTATTTGATTGATAGCTTCCACGATCACGAATACCACAGGACCAGGCAGCTAGAGCTCTCTTCCTCTGCGATTTTAAACAGTTTCTTTCCTGTGTGTGAAGCTTGGAAGGTCTCCACTTGTTGGTCACGCAAAACTCTGATAAATGAGTGAACGGATAAACACAGCTACTTTATTACAGGCAACGGGTATGATTTATTCATGTTCTTGTCAGATTTGAGAGGTGGTTCCGCTTGGGACGGATTTGATCGCTGTTCAGGAGTAGGTTATTTCGAAAATTTGTTGTGAATTTGATTATAAGTGTCACGCTATAAGTTATCATAATCATTTACTAGACATCTGTATATGCGATTATTGAACGGATCATAAATTTCTTATATGTGCCGTTTCTGGTAAGTAAACATTTCAATCAGTTGTACATACGTAAGAGTGAAAAATCCCTCTGTCCTTCGATGACATGATAGTAACAATCCTGTTTTTGTTTGTTTTTTATATGTTACAGTTAGGAAACAGATGAATATAATAAAATTTGAATAAATTGTAATTTGTTTAATGGCTTTTATTCTAAAGTAAATGACGATATACCCTGACAATTTTTTTTTTCCTTTGTTGGGTAAAAATTAAGATGCATTTTCGACTTCAATCATAAGACGGTCTTCAAATCAAGACCATACTTTACTGAGTTACTTATAAATGAAGTAAAATGAATTATATATATATATATATATATCTATATATATATATATATATATTGGAACGATGTATTGTGCAATCACTTAAAGAGTCATCAAACTTGTAGTTGTATTAAGTACTTCATTGCAATTAGTAGTAAAAAAAAAAAGACATAATAATGTTTTTATTAAGTTATTGTTTATTGTCAACCAATTGATATTGGTCAAACGTTTGCCTTGCTTTTATACCGAATAAATCAAAATATCAAAAAAACTGAAGGCAAAAAAAAATTCGGACCCATTAAAAATCTAGACCAGCTCAAACATTTCCAATAATGTCTCCCAACTGGTTAAAATCACTATGTCGAATTAGAATTTATTTGAATTGTTTATTGTAGTCTACTTTTTTATTTTTTAAAATATTGCTTATTTTACACATTTCGCTTACAAGATTTTTTATGTGAATACATAGTAATTTTATTTTTATTACACAGCATTATAAGAGGTATTGAAAACATTTTTAATTTAATTTAAATATTCAATGATACCCCACTGGACGCAGTTCATCTCATTACATTTTTATTTATGCTTTAACATTTGGCGTCTAGAGGTGACATTGGCAAAATTAAGACACATTGATTGACGTAAGAATCATCTTAATCCGGATTATCAAAATCGGTTCACGCTTTTGTCCCCTAGAAAGCCACATACAAATATAGATATACACGGTATAAAGAAATATTATCCTAAGAACAATATTGATAGTATTTGATAATGTTTGTTGCTTCTTTTAATAATATTCTTTGTCATTTATAAAATTCCCGAGATATTTTATTTATTATCACTTCCTTCCTAAAGCTCTTTTACATTTTTGTCAGAGGCTTAATTATGATTACTGATTATTTCCTCATTATCACCTCACCCAATGTAATTAGATGACAGATAATGTAGATAATGTTTAATTAATCTAAAATGATTTATTTTATCTTGACAGCGCTTATCAGTTGCATTATTTACGATAATTAAACAATTATTACATTTCTTCGTAGAGATAAAAAAAACGTATACCTTTGTTCATCGTCCTCTGTTTTATGTTGTCAACAGATATGTATTTTTAATCTGTATTTTATTCAAGTGTAAGGGATAATTCTTTCCGGATGTAAGGGTTGAAAACTTTAACAATACCTATATACCTACTACAAAAAATTAAGAGACTTGAGACCCGCATCTTTGTTCCCCGAATGGTATAACCTGGAACCTTTTCAAAACTAAATGAATTAGTATCTTCTAGGCAAGTATATGCGACGTCTTTGGCGCATCATCATTTTGCTTCAGGTGAGGTAGTGGTCAAATGGTTGACACTCTAGCAAAAAATATATAATTAGACCTTGCGTTACTTATACGAGCCGAATAAAGAAATAATTGACACAGTCTTGTCGTATATTATAATTTCAAGTCAAAATAAAATTATAATACAAATTAAAATCAAAATCTTTTTGTTTCGGCAAACGGATTGTAAATATAAAAAAAACAATTATTGTTAAAAATAACTGTAACTATATATAAATTTGTACAACACTTTATCTAATAGACCGCTGCTAGTTGGCAAAGAAATCAAAATGCTGGCAGCATCGCCACGTTGAATGGCAATGCTCAATATCTGTCCAAAATATTTGCCAGCATTTTGGTCACGAGTTCATACTCAGCCTATCTCAGTCCACTGTTGAACATAGGCCTCTCCCAAGGCGCGCCACTGAGCCCGATCTTCGGCTCTTCTATTCCAGTCGTTACCAGCAGCCCTACGTACATCGTCGCTCCACCTAGTCACAGGACGTCCTCTGCTACGCTTACCGATTCGTGGTCTTTACTCCAGAACTCGTCTACTCCAACGGTTGTCAGTTCTGCGACAAATGTGACCTGCTTGGTCTGATACCGTATTTATAATTACTTTGTAAACTTCCTTCTTATGTTCAAGCAACAGCGCCAATGTCAAAATCAATCAATTAACGAGTCAATTCCCCCATGCACGTTTTACCGTCTAGCAACAAGTCAAATTGTCAAACGTCATCCATATATGGTTGACATACCTCCAGCTCACTCAAAGTCTTTCGCTTCTACGTTTATCATCCGTACTGCAAAGGAGTGGAGCTCATTGCACTCGTCTTTGTTCCTCGAACGGTATATTCTGGGAGTTTTCAAGTCGAGAGTGAATCGAGGCAAGGTGATATTGTGGTCAAACGCTTGCCTATCGAGCGAAAAAAAATCATTCTCTAAAACATTTCGTTTCAGTTAAGGATAATAGTTGTATAATATACCTCATTTTGACCTTCTACTCAGAAAAAAGAGGTCCTTAAGTCGATTTAACATAGATTTTTCCATATATGAGTGTGTCATCATATTTCTCCGGCTTAATACTTTGATGAATTTAGATGTAATTTTTATTTAAAATCGTACAGTTTTTAGCTGGCCCCACAAAATATATAAAAATTTGATTAATGGTTCCAGAAAAAGCTTTTAAACTTGTAACAAGCGCAGGTCCGGTCGTGTATGGAGTACTGCTGTCACCTGTGGGATGGTTCTGCCAAGTATCAGCTGCGGGCTTTGGATTCGATAGAGCGACCAAGAGGCTAATTAACAATGACGCTTTAGTTGAAGCCAGATTGCAAAGTCTTGAACATCGGCGTAAAGTTGCAAGCCTGTCGGTATTCTATAAAATACATTACGGTGAATGCGCTCAGGAACTACACAACCTTGTTCCCGCTTCACCTTTTTTCGACCTTACATCTAGAAGAACGGCGTCGCGTCACCCATTTATGGTTGAGATACCGTTCATTCGGACGAAACGTTTCGCGTCTTCGTTCATTTATAGAACAGCAAAAGAATGGAACGCTTTACCGTCGTCTTTGTTTCCCGAAAGGTACAATTGGGTGTGTTCAAAAGTAAAGTGAATAGGTAATTACTAAGCAAGCGTGCTCCACCTTAGACTACATCGTCACTTTCTATCAGGTGTGATTGTGGTCAAACGTATGCTTAATCTGTAATAAAAAAAATAAAAAAAAACATGAGCGGTAAAGTCAGTATATTTTGTTTGTAAAATTGTAAGTCACTATGAAAAGATAACAAATACACGTGTCTAATTTTTCTTAATCTATCATTTTTATTTCTGTCATCAATTATACTTGTAAGAAAGTAAGTCCAATCTCAATTAATTACAGTAAAATAATTGATTACAATTCTGACAGCTTAATTAAGATTTTATAGATATCGATAAAAAATAAATCAATAATTATAAGTTTAATGCGAATAAATCAGATAGCATTTTGCTCAATCATATTTTAGATAATTGCACTGAGGTTAGACGGTCTCTCTGCGTGTGCAAAACGATACTTTATTGTTTTTTGTGCTAGATAAATCATCGACCACTACCTCGCTTGATGCGGCGAAAACTTAGCATGCTTGCCAAGAGAATATCTACGTAAGGTTCCCGGTAAAGATGGTTACTTAATACTTTAATAATTAAACGCAAGCAAAGCTTAAAAAAACCGACTTCACCGCTTTATATTCGGAACGTTGATCAGATTTAATGTATTGCACATGCATAATTGACAATAACTAAAAAACTAGAAATCAGAACTTGATCAAATTGAACGGAAAACAAATTGATCAGAACTTGATCGAATTGGACCACATGAAAAGCAACAGCTTTCAAATAAAAAAATAATCATCAAAATCGGCTGACAACGAAAGAAGTTATGAGGTAACTTTTGAAGTCGGGTAAACGAGAACATCGTCAAAGTAGGCGTACAAAATAGGCATTATTGACGATATTTCAATAACGACTGATCAGATCTTGATAAAATTTAAATGGAACCAATTAGAAAGCAACATCTTCCAAAATAGATGAGCCGATTTCAAAATAAAATTTTGAAATCGGCTCACGTGGGGAGAAGTTTTTTGGGAAGTCGGTAAAAAAACAAAGACGTTAAAAGAAGAAACTTTACAGCAACAACAGGTACGTATGTCAACCACAAACATTAACCGTCTTTTAAAAAAGGAGGAGTTTCTCAATTCGACAGTATTTTTATTATGTGTACCCCAAAACTTTTTTCTAGATGAACCGATAATTATCGTACCATATTATTTAAAATACCGCTATTTACAACCCAGTTGGCGCAGTGGGCAAGTCGCTGCACTTTTTTTCACTGCTTTTGATTCCAGGAAGAAGTACAAATTTCTTTCTCAAAGGAAATTAGTGCTTCTGGTTCTGGGTGCGATTGTGTGTGCTATATATAACTGTTTTCAGCACCCACAAAAGAAGTATTTGAACTAAGTACACTCACAGCCCCTCGGCTGTGTGAGTTATTTTTTTTTTTTTTTTTTTACTATTACAGACTAAGCAAACGTTTGACCACAATCACACCTGATGGAAAGTGACGATGTAGTCTTAGGTGGAGCACGCTTGCTTAGTAAATACCT
This sequence comes from Lomographa bimaculata, assembly GCA_948107665.1. NCBI lineage: Eukaryota > Metazoa > Arthropoda > Insecta > Lepidoptera > Geometridae > Lomographa > Lomographa bimaculata. The sequence goes on along the minus strand of OX403592.1, from coordinate 1,088,110 downwards.
ATTCACTTTACTTTTGAACAAACACAAATTGTACCTTTCGGGAAACATAGACGACGGCAAAGCGTTCCATTCTTTGGCTGATTTTAATCGATTTGATGCCTGATGTGAACTTCGACAGTGAACACACAAAACTAGATTTTTTTTTAGGAATCATAAATGACTCCGCACGTCTAGTTGCGTGTACATGGCAACACAAGCCCGGATACATCAATGGGTAAATAGAAAAACTCCGAACATTTTGTTTATATAACGCGTAAGTTATCTAATTATTCCGATGCTATATTTGGATAAGATTTGATCAATAAATTTAATTGTTGTGCGCATTTAATAATGAAGACTCGTGTTATTCCTAAATTAAAGAAACGTAATTGATTGTGCTTTAATATACAAGTTTTTAGTCACTAAATTGCTTTAAAAATTGTTCATATTTCTGAACTTGTAGAATTTCAATGTGTTTGTTGAAATATGGCTTCTTGTTTCCAGATAATGAAGGCCTGCTAAACAATGATATCAATCTTCTAACCACTGTAGTACGGATAATTAAAGACGCAAAAATCCGCTGCGCTAACGACTTACGAGTCACAGAGCAAGGCTTCACTGACAGGATGATGGATTTACCAATCCCGCTAATGACTGCGTATGTTAACATTCAAGAGAATATAATGGTAGAGGGGAAATAATAAAAGACAGCAAAGAACTTGTTCCAGTCTACGCTTCAGCTTAGGCCGTTCAATAAAATATAATTATGTACAAACTGAACATGTTATCAATTTTCCTACGCAGTGGATAAGTCTTTGCTTCCGTAGGTCTCGGGCATCAAGCCAATCCTGTCTTGATTTTCATCCACAAACTATTTATCTGCAAAATTTTGGATCATGGGTAAGATAATTGGTGGAAGCAATTGTGTTCTTCAGAATGAACATAAATTGTGCGTCTGTTCTAGATTTGATTTCGTATGTGAAGTAAAAATTTTGGATCATGGGTAAGATAATTGGTGAAAGCAATTGTTTTCTTCAGAATGAACATAAATTGTGCGTCTGTTCTAGGTTTGATTTCGTATGTGAAGTAAATATTTCCGTACAATATATTCCGAATTTAGTGGGGGCAGTGTAAACATTTTATGAGCTGAAAATTAGAAATGCAAATGCTGATTAAATATTTTTTAAAGTTACGGTCAGTCCCCTTAGAACATTTTCCGGATACACAACAACTATAAACGATTGCCACAACAGAACCCTATCTATTGTGGCAATCGTTTACCTGCTCTTAAAGCCTCGTCTCAAAAATTCACTATGTATACTGAAATCTGATTAATAATGCAAATAATGAACGTTGACAGCACAGCACACTAACACCAAGCAACTAAGACCCTTCAAATATCCTATTTCTTCAAATATTGATGCAGTGAGATTTATTCATTGTCGAGATAAATGTGGTCGGACTTGAAAACGGACCAAACTGAAGTCAGACTGACCAAGGCTTACAGGACCAAGGCAATATCTGATCAGCTTTAGTTTCTCTATCGTATCGTGTTATTTTCATCCTTTGTAACGATGAGATATTTTTCGGCTTTTTTGGCATCACAAATTTGGTCGGACCCACGAACGTGGCAAGATAGGACTCGGCCGACCAAGTATTTTAACTTTATACAATGGCATCTAGCCCTACAGACTAGTTTCATTTTTAGTACGATGATATATTTTAGGGGGTGAAATTGACGCACTTGTTGACTGCAAAACGTGGCAAGCTGCGCTCAGGCCGACCAAAAAGTTTTGAGCCTACTAAGTGCTGCATGCTATCTCTACAAACTTTTATCTTTTATTTTTATTAGATAGGGTACCTTGCCGTGGGCTCACGGTCTAACACACTTGGCATAGGGAATTGAGGTTCCACCGTTGTAGTTAACACTTTCACTACAAACAGCTATATTAGTGTGAAAGTCTATGATAAAAGAAGAAAATACTAAAAAGCTCGTATTCAAAGTGGTTACCAAAAATCTTACACTATTGGACTCATTTGGTTGTTTGAGTTGATTGTGTACTAAGTATAATTCCCAGCAGGAGCAAATGTTTTCTACCCAAGATAACTTGACTTTGACGACCCAGCTAGCGCAGTGGACAGGTGTCCGCCCTCTGCGCCGTGGGTCCTGGGTTCGATTCTCGGCAGGAGCACAAATTCCTTCCCAAGGGATATTTGTGCTTCTGGTTCTGGGTGTAATGTGTGTGTGATGTGAATGTTTCGCACCCACGATACAAGTATTTTAGCTAAGTGTGGAGCTGTGAGTGTGAATGCGTTTGTTTGTTTAAACTTAGCGAGCTGCGAATGTAAAAGGCTTTGCGTTACATGTGTGACACTTTAATGTTACTTATACATATATTTAGGTAAGAATAGTCAAGCAATAAATGTTATCATTATAAGTAAACGTCAATGAAAGTTCGATTCATTTGCCACCAGTTTGTATAAGTGATATTTAACTTATGTATTAATGTAACTTAAAAGTCCTGTTATTCTTTTCCACCAACCTTTTTCATCAACGTGATCAAAGGTTCTGGGGTTCTGTAAAAACTCCTACTTATACAGGTGAGCTTGAACTCACATGTGGCACTGCTCTAGTGACGTATATTAATGAGACTAACGACTTAGTGACTTAGTCATTTGCTGATGGTAAACGTTTTGAAGTTAATTAAATATAAGTAATGATACGGATTTATGAATTTTTTAATTAAATATATTCAAAATACTTATTTGCATGGGCGAAGTTCATTAATCTTTTATAACCGCCTTCAAAAAGGTATAAGGTGCATTAATTACCAATTTTTTTGGTGGATTTTTAATTTAAATATCATTAGCTTTCTCTTGACTTTGACATTGAAAGCTTTTTTTATGCGCAATAGGCAAGCATTTGACCACTTTCTCACCTGATGGAAAGTGATGATGCGGCCGAAGGTGTGACATGCTTGCCTAGAAGATCTACCTATTTCGAGACTTGAAGACTCCCAGATTATACCGTTTTCGGGGAACAAATCTCATCGCGAGCACCATTTTTAAAAACAGTCAATTATCACCTATACACTTTCCATAAACATAAATATGCATAATTATATGTTATAAATTAATAAATATTATTTAAAAGAATAGAATTAAATAGAACAGAAAATTATTTATTGTACACCATATAAAGTACAAAATACAGGGGAATTCTCAAAAAAAAGTAGAATGGACTGACTTATCTCATAATAAAGTAAGGGAAAGAATCTTAAGTTACGCATATGAAGGAACGTTTTGATATCACCCCCTTAACACTATTCTCACTCATCAGTATATAGTTCGCCGACATAAACATACAGACATCTATAAACACAAATATATAGGCGAGAAAGTGGGTTATGCCACTGCGCTCCACGAAATAGTGGACAGCACTCCACGAGCACTTTTTCTGACTTTTAATTAAAATAATATAAGCCAGTACATTTATTCCACTGCGCTCCACGAGAAAATTATGAAGTACGGACAGCAAGTAAAGCTCAAAAAAATTTGTAAATATATTATGTGGCTATTACGTTTCACTTCTTTTAGTTAGATCAAAGCTCATCAGAGATAAACAAAAAATATATGATAATCGATAAAATGCCCCATGGTTAATAAAACTGCAACTTTCTCTCTCCAAATATTGTTTCTGCGCGAATCGGGGATAATTTGATTTATAGTAAACGGTACAGCCATTTATCATATCACGACCGCCCAAAGTGAAAGTTCAATATTAGCTGGATTATTTATGGGCATTGCAAAGTGATAATCATGTGGTAAGGATTTATGTTTAGTTAAGTTTAAGTGTTTAATGATTTAATTATATAGCTTGGTGATGATAGTGGTGTTTTGTAAGGTATTTTGTTGGTTTGTGGTATGATTATTAATAATAATAATAAATCTTTATTGCAGACACACGATCCATATTTAAACGTACATAAGGAGTAAAACTGTATTAAAAACTAAAAATATAATTAAATAAAAGATGTGTACAAAAAAAAGAAAACAATTAAAAATCCATGTAGTGAAAGATCGAGTATCCCAAAACTCCAAACTTATAAGATTAAAATTTTTACCTCGTGGCTTCACTTGTTGTACCTATGTGCTAACTCTGGATATAAGCCATCAACATTCCAAATGTATGTTGAATCCGTACAGCCGTTGCGACGATACAAAAAAACAAACATACTTACACATTATTATTAAAACTATCGTGAGTCGTATTCATGTTGGTTTAGTTCCGGTTGTACTCACGTTATATTTGATCCTGCGGATGAGCGTCTATATCGCACGAACACCGGTCAAGTTTCTCGATTAAATAAAATATAACTTGAGTACAACCGGAACTAAATCAACATACTTACACATGGTAATATTGCACCAACATTTACAATATTATATTTCTTTAGATATTTTAAACATTTATAGTCATTAAATAATACGTAGTTTATATTTACATGCCTTATATATTAATAAAAAATAACAAAATGCCATTTAGTCTACAAGTCTTGAGTGAATAGGTATATTCTAGGCTAGTATGCTATATTTTCGACTGCATCTTCACTTTCCATCAGGTGGGATAGAAGACAACTTATTGTTTATCCAGCTTGATAAAAATGCTTACTTCGTTGTCGCTTTGACCCCAAAGTGGATCTTGGATTTACCTGATCCACCTGTACTGTACACCGAGGAACAACTTGCGTGTTAGAAACATGTAGACCATGCAAATCTATAAAAAAATCTACACTAATACCTAGAAATTAAATACACTAATATTAACAACCTTTGTTATAATGGGCCGTAAAACCCGACAAATTGTCTCCTAAGCTCCACTTACAAAGTCCAAAGACTTGCAACAGCTGTCGCAGCCGTCAAACTTCTTACGACTATAATTTCATCATGTCGCAAGCTCTACTAGACTCTATCATTAGCTTGTAACATCGAGTTGACACACGGACGAGTAATAAAACGTACTTAGTATAAAACCGTTAATACTCCAATTTAGGCTCAGCCAACTTTTTATCCGAGTTTGAGAACTGTTAAACCGGACAAAGATGTAACTGATCTCTGATTTTAGCACTCTGTTCTTCCGTTAGACGCATATTACATCTTTTTTTTGTTTTCCTGGTGGGACAGTTTTCTTGCCAATGAAAATTTGTAATTATGAGATTGTGAGCGCGATTAAGTTTGTGGTAATAAATGGAAATGGTAATAAATTTAGCAATAAAGATTTGAATTTTATATAAGGTCTCTCATGCTTGCAAAACCGAGTCCATTGCTTAAAAAAGTTGAAAGACAAAGTCGAAAATTTATTTAATAAAACATTTTTTTTTAATTCAGTCGTTTTGTCATGGCTTTTAATATTTAAAATTAAAAATAAAGTTATTATGTAATAATTAGCGATCCGCCCGGCTTCGATCGGGTGCTATTACCGGTGGATTAAAAAATTAAAACAAACAAACCTTACAAACCTAGCCCTGACTATTACGAATAAAGCCAAATCGATCGAGCCGTTCTCGAAGTTTTGCGAGATTTACGAAGAACATTTTTTTTTTTAATAAAAATAGATAGATTAAACTTCGTTAATTGATCAGGGTTAGTCTAAATAAAATACCCATCAACATAACTCTGAAAAAACTGATCTACTATAGAAAAGAGACCACAAAGAAACTATGTGCGATAGTCATTTTCATTCGTGTATTATTTTTTTTAAAGCCAGCTTAAAAATAATACCAAAAATAACACATGCTAGGCCCGTAAAATGACTAATATTTGGATGAATAAAATACATTTATTTATGACACAACATTATACTACTATACCAAACTTAGCAAAATAAATATAATAAACAAACTATAGGTACATAATCAAAAAAGTAAAACGAGTAGGAAATAATCTACTACTTTTTTTTTAGAATAGAGTAAGAATTATTTTTCATTCTATGTTCGCGTACTTTCAAACCCGTCTGTCGCCAGTTTTACAGAACGAGTGCTCTGTACTTAGATTATAGCACTCTATAATTTGGTGGCATTATACTGCGGCCCACTAACACTTTTCCTTTGTAATCAACGCCTGTTATTGTACGTTTGACAGCCATGATAGAGACGTAGAAATGATAGTTTTTCTGACAATGCGTGGGGTAAAATACAGGGCGATGCAGTTGTAAGCTGTATTACTGGTTGACATGTTGATAATAACTGCTCGCTCGAGTCACTCGTTCATAATAAGGTATTTTAGTAGCATGTAGTGATCACAATTTTGAAATGTAATAGGTCAGGGTTGAGTTGCTACTGCGTCATGTGCTAAGAAGGAACACTGGGGTACATGCATGGGGTTCTTGTACTTCAATGTTTGTATTGGTTTTTATTTTTTTATGATTAATAGGCAAAGCCTTTCACCGCGATCACAACGGTCAACGGTGGGACATTTTGCCTAGAACACAATAGGATTGAAGAGGCCTAATTATACTTATTGGAAACAAGAACGAAGGCTGTGTGTCCATTCCTTTGAACTGAATTTAGTTCTTACACTTGGGCTTCTATGTATGTCTAAGACACGGTAGTCAATCTACGAAATTAGTCGATCATTAACGTACCGTACTACGTACTACGTTTTAGCGTACCAACGTAATTGGCCGATTGCTTGTGCAGTGACAGTGCAAACAGTTTTACATGTACTTACTTATACACATAACCGCGCACAATCAACTACGCCGATTTTTTTCCAAACTGTGGTAACTTGATAAACTTGATGATGACTTAGTACTAAAGTTGTTGCTTTACATAACTAAATTGTAACCATAACTTAAATTGATTATTTCACCTCATTTATTAATCAAAGTATGTCTAACAGCGGATAAATTGGGAGCGTTGCTCATGAAACGAATATTGCCCACGTTGAACGATAATAACGAGTAGGATTATGGCCTATCGTATAGAAAATTGATTCGATCAACCATAATGTTAGTTTAGTTAGTATAGAACCTGAACTTTGACTCTAGCAAATTTTATATATTATCCAGAAGAACGTAGGAGAAGCTTAAGTCGAAGGTTTGTAATGTCATTTAGCACGTTCTTGCCGACAAGTTTTTCGAATTGATAAGGGAAAGTGAGGATGAGGAGGTGAGGATTGTAAGCTACAATTGAACTACGATAGAGTATATGATGAACTATAGATACAGGAGTGCAATGAGCATTATAACAAGCCCGGGTGCTCATGTCGTGGTCATCTTTTCTTTACTAATTAATACATGCCAACTTAATTAACATTGGCATGTTAAATAGCGCATTGGAAAGATGCCTAGCGAAAGGTATCTCTAAGATTTACGTCTACATAGTATTAATAACAATGGTATCCTACTAAAGGCAAAAGAATACATTCAATCACTGCCCTAAATGTGCTCTGTCACGTATCGAACAGAACCCGCTAAATAAAAATCTGGGAGTCTTGAAGTCGCGAATGAATAGATATCTTCTAGGCAAGTTTGCTCCATCGTCGACCACATCATCGCTTACCATTACCTACTAGTTTTTTGGTTGCGTTATCCGACATGTACTTACCTGTATATTATTAAGGGTAACTGAGATATAATTATCTGCCACAATAACTGACAGCTACCTCCGCACTGTATAATTTGTTGCTACTTTGTTGCGTTTTAAAAAGTAAACTTGTTCCGACGACAATGCAATTACCACGTTACAAGAAAATGAGCTACTTAAGTACGTGAGCCGAAGGTGGAAATAAATTATATATTTTGTACGGTAACACAACCGACGCGGCAATGACTTAGACATAGTTTAATGATGTGTATAATGCGATAAAAAAAACATTTATTGACAACAGCAATAATGGTATTTCACTCTCACTATTTAAGTTAAAAGCAGCCTCTGTAAAAAAAAAAGACGTGTGGCACTCGGGGACTGCCGCGGTAAAGCTATTGCATAGCATTTTTTATCAAATTATGCAATTATAATTATATATTTATTTTATTTATGAAGTTTTTTTTTTTGCCACCTAGAGGCGAGTTGCTGAAGTAAAGAGACAAGCGTGATATTTAAAAAAAGTCATAAAAAATTCTGCTATTCATCGATAGATGGCAAAACTAAAAAGTATCACCGCTGTGCCGGTCGGAGTGGGGGGTGTTAGGTTATTTTCGTTACGGAATTTCTGGATTCGGTCTCCACGCTCAAGGCCCGCGATAGAAGCTATGCAATAGCTTAAAATATGATATTTTACAATTATATCTTTACTCTTTATTTGATTTCACCCGTTTCACCTGCTACTTCCATCAAATTGTGATCAACTCTCCGACTGATATCAAGATGCATCGTTATTCCGTAAAAAAAATAAGGTAAGATTATAAAACTTCTTCAAAAAAGCAAATACGTTCGATTTAACACTATAAGTCTATAATTTTAAAGTATGTAGATGATCTAATTGTTTCATTTTGTATTGAGTTATTATTCGACTTAAATTGGCATTTGATTTATGGACAATTTTAAAGGAGTCTATGTAGTCCTGAAAATCGTAAAATTAATTTGATGTATATCGAAGTCGGTTTCTGTAGTTTATAAAAATCATTACCATTTCTATTGCGATTTAAATTTCAGTCAATGTAACATAAATATGTGAAAACTATGCTGTTTCATAAAATAATCCCACGTATCACTGAAATTTGAACATAGTTTTACGGTAAGCCGTACCAAACGAACCAATAACCCCTAACATTAATTATTTTTGTTTAAGATCTTACTTTTCAAGAGAGTTCTTAGCTATGTTCAATATCCTCATTCTAATTTTCCTTTAAGAACATTATATAAATTACTCGCCGTAAAAATCATGTTATAGTTGATGTATTTATACCTAAAAACAGAAACTCCACAAGCATCTTCAAGTTGGAATACAAAAAAATGTCCCGTAGTCTCTATTTCACCGCCGCTGTGCATCTTCGGAAGAAAATTTGAATTCATTTTTTAAGCCCGATAAGCAAACTTTTTTTTTTTATATAATATAATCTGCTGAAAGCGGATGCGTACCCATCGACGCCAAGGTGCGCTTAGAACTTGCTTATGAATTAGATGTGCATGCAAAAGGCCTATTTTGTCTTATTGGTCATACTGATCTGGTCGACCCATTTGCCGCAGTGGGCAAGTTGCTGCCCTTCTTGTATCTAATCGATCTAAATGTCGGTTGATATTCTGTACACAAAATAATTCAAACCAGTTATTTGTCAGAACTGGAGCCGTGACTGCGTTAAAATGTACATTCTCGCCTACAAATCCCCAATCGCTTTACAGCTCTGTCTCTGTAAATAAGCCTGACATCTCATATAAGCGTAGGGTGAAAGGTTCAAGATTATTATTGTGACAAAGTTGTATAATGCATTTTTATTCGTAGAGTCAGTTTACCAAGTTGCCGTGTTAATGACAGAGTAATGACATTATAATGCTAAGTCTGACATAGCTTTAAGATTATGTGTTTGGCTGATAGTGACTGAAATGATAGCTGTAGATAGGGTTCCTTGTTCTTTTTAACTAAATTTAAGGGCCTTGTCGTCTTAACCGACTTCAAAAGAAAAAGTTTTTGAATTCGTCACAATATTTTTAAACGACTTCAATTAAATAATAAGGTACCTACTCAATTCATTACAATTGTTTTAAACCTATGTAACTTGGTAATTCAAAAAAGGCTTGACTGATTTACAAATTCCCTTTTTGGTTTTCACGCTATAGGAAAAAAAAAATACTTTTTTTCATAAACTAGTCAATCCATAGTCATGAGGACGACCTTTTCAACAAATATATTATTTTTTAATAAGCGCTTGTTATAGTAAAATTAAATTGATATGAGTCAAAATATGTAAATTTGTGTATTTGTCAATAACGGAATATTTACCATGTACCTATTTCGTTACTTTTAGGCTCTCGATATTTCCATTCTCAACACTAGGTACTGAAATACTTGGAAAATATCAAGTGAGATACTGACACAAACATTTATAGTGAGACCGACCATGGTAGGTTAAGAACTAATATTATATAAAATTTATATGACAAAAACCGAATATAAAAAAAAAAGACTACCTTATTATATTTATAGTTCCATAGAATACGAACTATGAATTCAAACAAAGCTCAATAAATAATGCACTTACTGTGTAAAAATCATGAATAATAAATCATAACGTTAAGTTATAATAATATTCATATGGAACATTCAGGAAAAGCTGCCTACTTTCGAAATATCTACGAAAACTACAAACTTAAATGGCTTCCTATTCGCGAGCGTAGGTATATAAGGTTTAGATTACTCGGTCCTCAACGATCTCAATACACCAAGCCATCTTAAACAAAAATTTTAATTTCTTTCAGAGACTTACAAACGGGAATTACATTCCTCTCACAATTTAATTCTAGCCACCCCCAGTCACAACACTGCATTCATTGATAACTCATTTGCTGTTGTGGCTGTACGGTTGTGGAATCACTTACCATTTAAGGAAGGCTCAAAGTAAATTGATCTTTAAAATACTTATTCATCGACATTACATAAAGAATATTTATCCTTAACAAGTAAAAAAATAGCAATATTTAACTTGTTTCTATTCTGATTATGATTGTAAGTTATTGATAAATATGTAAGTAGTATATTGTATTTATTTATTATTCTTTATTTATATTTCAAATCATTTGATCTAGTTTATTCTAAAATCTCATGATTTTTTAATATACGCGTATATTTTAGCTGCACGCCCAAACACTTTTTTTACACGCCCATACAAGCTGGTAGATAATGCTTCATAGCATTAAGTTATTCTTTGTACACTGTTTTGTGCTAAATTATTAAATAAATAGATAAAACAGCCAGGTGGTGTAGTTGGTAGCACGTCTGCCTCTTAAACAGTATTGACGATTCCCGGTGGAAACATAGATAGATAGATAGATAATACTTTATTGATCCACTTTACTAGACGAGATAATACAAAGGTAACAAACAAGCTTTTACGTAAAGTATCACAACAGGCGGCCTTATCACTAATAGCGATCTCTACCAGGCAACCATAAGTTTCTCTCAAAGGTTAATTTGTGTTTTAAATCATGGATATTATTGTTTGTCGTCGATAGAAGTCTTTGAACTTATTGTGATGCTGTAAGTGTGAAACCATTGATGTTTTTTCGCGTAATACAATTTTCATTTCAGTACAGTCTATTTTCTATTCCCTAGTGAATATAGTCGTATATAACTTGTTATTTATTATATCAATTTACCCTCAGTACTGCTTTCATAAATACCGTAATTATTTACCTACGTATCAATCTTGGGGTGTGGGCGTTTCCATTGTCTCAGACCGCACATGACGCTAGTAGACTAGCATTAATCTTCCTTTGCGAGCGCTCATCCATTACACTGACGGATGATTTGAAGCAGGACGTCTGTTATCAAGTAATTATACTAATACTTGATAACATGACACGTAGATGAATATGATGATGAAAAACAACCAAGTACATTATGTTTATATAAATATTAATTTGTTTTAGGCATATACGTACGTTGTGGGTGAACTAACCTACAGACCAATAATCTTTGCTTATTTTGTAAAAAAAATGTAGTATCGTTCAGTCCCTCTACCATTTTAAAACACAAAATTAAATTAATGATTATTTTAAATCAATAGAAAACTTCGCAATTAAAACGAATTATATACAATACTTCACAAATATTGTATATAATTCGTTAAAAATTATATAAAATACTTCAAAAAAAAAAAAAAAAGTTAACTGATTGTCAAAGCTAAAAGCTTATCATAAACTTTATTCTATGACTCATACAATTCTGAATAATAACTTTAAAATAGCTAAGAAAATTATGTTTACATTTTAGTACCTTATCAAAACAAATGCTGCCAATGAAGTATACAATAATGTTAGGGTTTTACCTTATTATTTTACTGTGCCAAAGCTTCTAAGCATAATATATTTTAGAACTTACAAGGTACAATTTATATCCCAAAGCATCCGTCAATCAAACGATCATTAAAGTCAACTTAGTAGCAGTAAGTTTAGGTCATGTTATTTCATGAAGGAACTTTTCTAAACTAATTTCAACTGTATCTAGTCAGAATAAGGTGTAAAATAAAGACGATGGTGTTTAATAGATGGTAAAGATAGAAGTGCAATAAGCGTTGAAGATTAACATTAAGTTTTCAGTTAAGTACCAACGTTACAAAACAATTCATTCTGTCGCCTGGAGGGAATGGGGATTAGTTGCTTTACAAGCGATAAAACTGTATTTGTACTGAATGTGTTTTGAGAATCTTTGTGCGTAGTAGAAGAAGAACAAGTAAGAAGTGAACAAGATCTCTGTAGCGCTTAATTAAAAATAAATCAAATAATTGCAATTCAAATTGCCCGGACCGCTGACTGATTGCCCTGACCGACAATATTGTTCATACATGATGCGGGCTGTATTCACTTTGACATTACCGCAGAAAGCTTCCAGTACGACAAATCCTCTTCCTACTTCTGCAAAACAGATAGAGATGATTACATAGATCATGAGGGCAATAGTGTGTAATACATTGGCACGCAAGATTTTCAACTTGATTTGTAAACAAAAAATGAGTTACTAAAATCTTAAAACGAATGAGTGCGATACCTGTGACCTTACGTTTTCGTCGTATTTTAGACACATACATGACACATACATGACACAAACACGTAGTTTAAATTATAGTACACGATGTATGATTCGGAGAATCGACAATGGTACAAACGTTACAATTTTAGAGCTCTACTGCACTTAAGCTCAAATTTTACTGAAACAGGTAAACTTGACGCAACAATTATTTTTCAAAATTATATTAAACTACATAGAAATGTGTATATATATTAACACTCACTTTTAGTTTGTATTCAAACGCAAACAAATGTGAAAATGTATGTAGCAAACTAAGCACTTGGTACACTTACACACAGTTTTTCTCTTACTGCTGATTTTTCCCTTTTGGCTGTTGTGATGCTACTTGCGGGATGTGGAGGGTTAAATTTATAAACCTGCCAGGTACACAAAGCAAATGGCTAAAAATTTAGCCTTCTATGATATATAAATGTAAGATTGTTTTGAAAGAATAATTTTCAGCCGCATTCCATTAGGTGAGAGTGGTCAAATGCTTTTCTATCTTGTCTAATAAGCACAGTAAAATCAAGGGTCATATATAGAAAAATTAAGGACGCGGACAAAGCGTTTTGCCTCTACATTCATTATGCGAACTGCAAAGGAGTGGAATTCCTTGCTTGAGTCTGTGTTTCCTGATAAATACAATGTTATGGGAGACTTTAAGTCACGAGTGAATAGGCATCTTCCAGGCAAACGTGCTCCATCGTCGACCGCATCGTCACCAGGTAAGATGGCGAATAAACGTTTGCCTTTCTTGAATTAAAAAAAAAATATTCACACTTAATGGAGTTCCAGCAAATACACCTGATATCTACTGTCATTCTAGGTCTTACCATCCTTGACCACATCATCACCTACGATCACGTAGTTAGTGAAAAAACGCTAGCCTCAACAATCGCATGATATTACAATCACTAAATCACACCGCTTTCCGCTACAACTATGACCACACCACAATCTCAAAGCACCTCAGGCGCGCAAAGTAATTTCCTCCACTCAATATATTAGGCGTGGCCACACTTGCAGCGTACATAAAAGCTCTACGTCCGACAGTTATAAATTAAACGTTGACTAAAGAAGGGCATATTGGGTTTGGAATAAACCTATTGCTAATAAATTCATTATGAAAATTTGCTCAATAAACCGTAAAACTAAGCAATGTGATACACAAATACGTAAAATATTACAGAGTCATATTATTACTAATTATGAAGCGGTCTCTAACTAAAGGAGTGGAACTTATTGCATGCGCCTTTGTTTCCTGAAAGGTATAATCTGGGACTTTTCAAGTCTAGACTGATTGGTATTTTCTAGGCAAGCATGGCATTTGTTTTTGAAATTCTCGATGTCATTGATTTTATTTTATTTTATTATGTCGCGTTACTATATTTTTTTTAATATTTTGACTCTGACATATTTTTTTTTTGGCTTTTTATGTAATGTTTTATGTAAGAACTAGCCGTGCCCCGCGGCTTCGCCCGCCATTATCAAGTTAAAAAGTAGCTATGTGTTAATCCTAGGTATAATCTATGTACATTCCAAATTTCATCCAAATCCGTTCAGCCGTTAAAGCGTGAAGAGGGAACAAACATACTTACACACTTACACACAATTTTTCGGATTTATAATATTAGTAGGATACGCCGCTTGATATTATATAACATATGAGTCTAAGTTTCTTGAAATTAATGAAAAATAATTCAATTTAAATTTAATGGTACGTCTTCACTCGTTCTCAAATATCTACGTTATCTATTAAGATAGATTCACAATACTAAATATTTAGGAATAAAGCAACGGCATTTTTTTACAAAAGTTCTAACTCAAGTCTGAAATAAATCAATTTAATAACAAATATCATTAGAACAACCTATCATGATTATTCCTGCCACGTCTTTATTAGAATTAATTTCTTCCTCAATGAAAAGCATAAAAATCTATTATTGAGCACCATGACTTCAAATTTCAATCGTATTTCTATGGTTTACGGTTTATTCTTGTGGGTTGGTCCGAGTCATATCTATAAGTCACAACAAGATTATCTCACTTTTTAATTTGTTTTCAAGAGTCATAAGTAACTGTAATTGAGCAGTAACGCAGTTCAAGAGAAATAATGTGACAGCAGACTATAATATAGACGCTATAAATAACAAGATGTACACTCGTTAGAGAATATTTCACTTAAGTTTATAGGATTGTTAGATATTACAATGTTATAATGTATTTTATTAAAATTTACCACAATTTAGTTTTTTACTTGATAATGATACGGCTTGCTTAGTATACAGCGTAAGTGTTGGTACAGTTACAGTCATTATCTAACAACACTACAAATTTCAGACAAATCGATACTGTAGTTTTGACATAAAAGAGTAACAATGACGACCCAGTTGGCGCAGTGGACAGGTGTCCGCCCTCTGCGCCGCGCCGTGAGACCTGGGTTCGATTTTCCGGCAGGAGCACAAATTCCTTCCCAAGGGATATTTGTGCTTCTGGATTTTGGTGTTATGTGTGTGTGATGTGAATGTTTCCGGCACCCACTATACAAGTATTTGAACTTAGTGTGGAGCTGTGAGTGTGAATGCGTTCATTCGTTAAATCATATATACGAATATCCAAACTTTCACGTTTATTATTTATTTATAGTATAATATTTACCTACATTCCGAATTTATTAAATTATTTGCAGTTTATCTTTTGGGTTTACTTCTGTTTATCTTTTTTGAAAAATCATCGTGAACCAAATCCATTGAGGCAAAAAATGTAGGTATAGTCCATTTCCGAGCTTTTACGAAAGTAACGCACGGCTATTGTTTTTTTTATATATCTATAGATCAAAACAAGAATATAATCGACTCAGATATAAAATACAGCAGCATTATTGTCAATTCGGAAGTAAACTTAAACATTTGAGTTAGTCACTTTTCTGCAGAATTACCGATCTTATCTCATAGCAAAGTACGTACAATTCTCATTTGGCGTTTCGCTTCCTCTTTCAATATAAGTGTTTGGTACGGTAGCGAGGTTGCAGTGTAAATTTAAGTTTTTTTTTTTTTAATGTTTTATAGGCTAGCATTTGACCACTATCTCACCTGATGGAAAGCGATGATGTGGCCGAAGATGTAGCATGCCTGCCTAGAAGATACCTATTCACTCTTGACTTGAAAACTGCCAGATTATACCGCTCAGGAAACAAAGACGCGGGCAATGAGTTCCACTCCCTCGCAGTACGGATGATAAACGTAGAAGCATAACGCTTCGAGCGAGCTGGAGGTATGTCAACCATGAATGGATGACGTTTGACTGTTTGTCTTGTTGTTAGATGGTAAAATGGGCTTGGGGGAATTAACTCATATAATTCCTGCGCACACTCTCCGAAATGCAAACGATAGAAAACCGATAGGCTCGCTACCTTACGCCGATGACTGAGACTCAACAGTTTAGTCGCAACCAGCTTATCATATGATGAGATGTTAATTGTTTATAATAATTATCACTGTTTATTGTTCATGTAAAATGTTCTTATGTTATATGTTAATGAATTGTTAGGTTGAATCCAAAATAATAGATATTTTATTACTTAGTTAGGTAATGCGACACACGTCACGGGGCAAGGCGCTGTGTATAGTGTTCGGGTTATATCCCGAACAATAAGAACTGCAAAAGAATGGAACAGCCTGCTGTTCTATTTACCGAAAAGTATAATATGGTATTGTTCTAGAAGAGAGTGAACATGCATGTTTTTCGTCTTCGAACGCATCGTCGCTTTCCATCAGGTAAGATTGTGTTCAAACGCTGGCTTAGTTACAGGAAAAGATGTAAAAGACATTGTAAATTTCGAATTTATAATACAAGTGTAAATAGATGTACATTAGTCATTGTTAGCTATCAATTACTGTCAATTTTGCTGTTGAGTAATGCAAAGCAATAATAAAACCAAACAACGCAGACATTAATCTATTACCCACTTACATTCCCCGCAAGTTTCCCGACACTATCTGTACTCCAGCAAGCTATTAGTAAAGCCTTCACATTTCATAGCGAAAGCTTATTTCAACTTAACATTAATACCACACATAAGAAAATAAGGCTAAAAGAGGCATCCCGCCTGGCGTGTCGTCGCTTCTGTCACACGCCTTACTCGGACACAGGTGATTGAAAGTAGTAGGTATACCTCTAATTGTTATACAGTAGATTTAACATCAATTCAGTATACTGACGGTGTTTACACAGCACTTATTGACAAAATGATTACTGTTAATTCTGTATTATAATTCTATATGTTGTAGCAATCGTATGACACAAAACTATTTTTCTTATTACGGTCTCTGTAAGCACGTATTACATATCGGGCAAATTATTTAAGGAGTTTCTCACCATTTAATAATAAAATACGACCATTTTTACAGCGTATTATATTTTCAGTCGAAATATCAATTTCAATAATCCTATACTGTAATAAAAAAACCTTATGTCACGTTCTTTCACGACTTTATATCGAGGTTGTGACAATTGTGAGTATCGTACATGTAAAAAGAGAATAAATAATAAGAGTTGAAATATAATTTATTTATTGAACTGCCTGTAGGCTTTGTGAACTGCGTCGTCTTATTCGTAGTTTAATTGAATGCTGATTTAGTTGCATTGCCCTTCGGTTTATTTGGGTACGTGTATCTTCTTCTATGGGTTCTCTACGAGAACACAACTTTTCTCCTCAAGAAAAGTTTTTGTTTCTTCATCTAGTCGTGATTGCGTGTGTTTTGTAAATGTTTCCGGCACCCACGACACAAGTCATCGACATCGAACTTGGTGTGGGGCTTTAAGTGTCAAAGCGTTTATTTTTACATTGTTTCACATACTTAAGTAACGTTCGATTATATCTAATTGAATAAAATCATCGTTGGCAGAGATATTAATAAATTGAGCGAGTAGTGGACGTCTTCTATTAGTAAAAAGTCCAAGTCATTCAGCAAATATTGAAATCGCAGCTATCCCAATAAAATGGCCTTGTAGTACAGGAAATGCTGTCGTTTGGCACGCATTTTAGCGTTATTAAACATCTACTGAGAGGCAATAACGTAGTTATAAAATACGTAATATTAGTTTGAAAAAATAGGAAAACAATTCACAGATAAAATGATCAAGAATTTATCACAACACTTTGCAATGATTCACTACAACCACTCATCAACACTCACAACCGCACGTCATTCCGTACTGCCATTGCTCACGCTGTGACATAAAGCGTCCCACACACGGGACGACATAAATCTACGGCGTAATCGCGCGATCCGACATCGGCCCTGTTGAAATGAATATTCCTGATAAATCACTGTTTGCTGCTGCGCGCGGGCGGAACACTACATCCTGTGGAGAGGAAATACAATGACAGTTTTTTGTATTTGAAAGATGGACAATCAATCTTGAGAGAATCGTTTGGGTGGTCCAAATAGTGGTTTTGTTGTGTTGATTTTGCGCATATTCTGTTAAGTTTGTTGTTTTTACAGTAAGCTAGCAAAATGTTCATAGTCTCTTTGAAACTTTTGAGACCAACCAAAGCACTGAACAAATTGCTACTCAAGTAAGTTTGTAAGTATGTCTATGCAAATAATAAGGACGTAAATCGTTAGAAAGAAAGTAAGAAAATCTGTTTATTCAGCATAAAACACATAAATTGCACAATCATACAATACGTTACGGTAACGGTAAAAAAAAGAGTGCTGAAAGGGTTGTGATTCAGCTTATTGCCAAATGTTGTTTCAACACTTGTCTTGATCTGCTGATTTTTAGTCACAACCCGGAGGTGGGCGAAAAATGATAAACACATAAAATAAATATCAATAGGACCAAAATAAAACCACTTCTAATATGTTATTAATTAATAATTATAATTATGTTGCTATACATACATAATAAAATTTTACTTAAATAGAATATAATATAATATACAACATATTATATTTAAAAATGGAAAAATGGTATTCTAGGTTAGGCTCTTATATAGCCATGAAATTTAGGATGTTTGCTGATCTGGCAGTAGAGTCATAACTTTCGGAGTGCCTCTTTGAGGCCCATGTGAATAATCGACTTTGATTTTAGAATAAATTGTGTTATAACTAAATTCAAGTTGATCAAGCCGCGGTACACAGGTTGTAGATTATTAATCCTAATACCAAACGATGAATATAGTAAACGATGACCGGGAACGAGAGTCAGAGAATTATCCATTTGCTTGTGTATGTCTTAAATCATATCATTTATTGTCTATTAGAATAATTCTACATCCATTGTTCTAATTTATAACAATACTAGCCGTGCCCCGCGTCTTCGCTCGCGTTTATCAAATTAAAAAGTAGCCTATGTATTAATTCTAGGTATACGTATAATATATATTTAAAATTTCATCCAAATCCATTCAGCCGCTATAGCGTGAAGAAAAATCAAACACACACTGACACACAAACTTTCAGATTTATAATGTGTAATTATTTCATCATTATTGATTGACTACGTAGCTGGATAAAATATTTCAATTATCAAAAACACTATTATTAAGGTTTTTAATAGGTACATACATATGATATTGTATAAAAAATGCGACATTGTGACTGTTATACAAACATAAAACAAAGAATTTAAAATCGTTAATGAAAATATGATTGTAAATTCTTTTCTTTTAAGAACATTTTATAGTCAAAACAACTCCTCTCCATTTGTTTCCCTATTCTTCAAATATATAATAATGATGGCAGCGTTCACGGTTCTTATTACGTCTCGTTCATTACTGTTTTATTATGCTAATGCTATCTGTCACTGTTCACGGCATCCGACAATTAATGACAAGTTGTGTCAATAATTTCATTGTCGGACAGACTTTATGTCGGTAACAAGCAGTTTCGTTTGATTTAAGCGGTTGGAAATAAATAGTGTGGGTGGGACTTTATTTTTTTTGCATATTTTTTACAAGCCGTGCCCCGCAGCTTCGCCCGCTATTATCAAGCTAAAAAGTAGCCTATGTGTTAATCCTAGGTATAATCTATGTACATTCCAAATTTCATTCAAATCCAGTCAGCCGTTATAGCGTGAAGAGGGAACAAAAATATACTTACACACAAACTTTCGGACTAATAATATTAGTAGGAATTACAACTAGATACTAGAAGATATAACATGTAAAATTATTTATTTTTCCAGCGTATAAGCTCATATTATACCGACAAGCTAGCGTATATGTTATTCTGGCGGCAATGCCTTTCTGAAATCGAATGCTTACTAAATAGGCAACTAAATCTAATATTTTAAACGAGCAATTCTTGTATATATATGTGTAATCAGGATCTCGAAAACGACTCCAACGATTTTCATGAAAGTTACAGATTAGGGGTTTTTCGGCCCAAGGAATCGATTTATCAACGTTCCAAGTCCGTGAAATGCTCGGTTCTCAAACTGCATTTGAAAAACCGGGCTTAAGAAACTATCAGCGCCATCTATTACGCCATGACCGATGGAAATAACTGTTTCTACTCGACACTAGATGGAGCTTTCTGAGGCTACAAATTCAAACACATCCAAGTCATCCGGATATTTACTTATTAGACATTAAAACCGAAGTGGATTTTAACTCTCATTATTGCTAAAACTTATAACTTAAGTTTTCTTCACCAATATTTTTCTGTTAACCGATGAGTGGACACAATCCTATTTGAAATAATTTAAAATCAAGCAAAACTTAAAAAAATCGACTACACCGCATATATTTTGGTTTTTGTTGATTTGCTCAAAAAGCGCTTAATCAATTTCAATAACATTTCTATGGAATCACCTCTAAAGTATGATATACCAAACAAAAAAAAAAAAAAATCAAAATCGATTCTTCATTCGCGGAATGATCGCGTAACATACATATAAAAAACATATAGTCGAATTGAAAAAGTCCTCCTTTATGGAAGTCGGTTAAAAGGACGGGCAATATATTTCTGATTTTTTGAAGAGTGAATAAATCATTTGTCAATCACAAAAAATTGTTTATTAAACCATGTACCTAAGTAGATTTTGTAAGATGTAGAAAAAATTATTAAATTACATGACGACCCAGTTGGCGCAGTGGACAGGTCTCCGCCCTCTGCACCGTGGATCCTGGATTTGATTCTCGGCAGGAGCACAAATTCCTTCCTAAGGGATAATCGTGCTTCTGGTTCTGGATGTAATGTGTGTGTGATGTGAATGTTTCCGGCACCCACGATACAAGTCTTTGACTTAGTGTGGGGCTGTGAGTGTGAATGCGTTTGTTTGTTTGTTGTTTGTTTGTTTCGTACTTAGGTACGAGTACACGTCTAGACTATCCAAAAGAAGCACTGCGCGTAATACTGTTTTCCCCAGTGTTGACTCAGTCACTAAATTCAAATATGACACAATGATGTCATATGTTTATAGTAATCATAAAACTAAACCCGTTATTACACCAAGTCATAAATATAATACTCTATATATCATTAGTAATATATTTCTGTTATTTATTGCCCAATCATTGGAAAATACCCGATGGTATTAATAACAAATCATAAATTAGAGATATCGCTATCATTTTCATCAATGGCCCTAAATTTTTTATGATATCGTAGATGTAGGTCCTTGGATACCGCAAAAATTTATATCATTATCAAATAATTAAGGTACAGACACTCCTTTTTATCAAACCTTGGCATTTATTAGACCTTTATGAATTACGTATGACATTTAAGGAAGTGGAAAATATTGTCAAACATCTATTTTATTTGCATTGCTACTTTGTACAATGATCTTGTCCTTAAATTAGTATAGACAAGAAAAAAGGTCGATAGTCACACGTCTTGATGAAGAAAGGGCAGTATGGCACTTATTTTCTAACTAAACCTACAAAAATCTACACTTGGAGATTTTTACTCATAAAAGAAGATAAGGCATCCTCTTGAAGCAACCTTCCATACTCTGAGATGTTGATGCAGGAAGTTTATGTGCAAGATCTATATTAGGTTGCACGTATTTGTTAAACCTTTATAAAATCTGAGATTTTTGCATGAGCCACAGGCTTGACCGAACATGCAGCATAACTTCCCATAAAACTGTATCTCGCTTTTACTAGTATGCAATACCTAGTTATTTACTGTCGATCGCTAGCATAATTATTATTAAGAATTTAAATTTGGTAATGACAGCTATTAAGTTTAATACACGAGTACACTTAAAAGGTGTTTTATTTGCTTTTATAAACAAAATATTATACGAAAGAAGGGGCCGCATTGTTTATAATCTCTAATGAAACTGTGCTTAGCTTGTGAGGATTAAGTATGTGCCGTCAAAAAAAACTATGATTTATTGATTTTTTTATAACAATTATTAAATTCATACCGTGATCGTGCAAATGTATCATAAAACTTGATTGCTCTAATAACTTTAGTTATTCATAAGTTAGAATTATACGGCCTTGCATTTTATTATTCGCTATTTCATTCCTCCATAATCAGTTACAATTTGCATGTTAAATACAGTAATTATTCTGTCAGTGCCACTGTAAATCATTGTAGGCATTAATTTTCAACATTTCCAGCTACTTTGTAGGTGGAATGAATAAGCAATGTGCAATTTATGACGGCTCCTGTCAAAGCATTTACTTTATGTTCGTTGATTTGGCTCCTTTTTACCTAACTGCCAAGAAAACAAAACAAACAAACGCATTCACACTCACAGCCCCACACTAAGTTCAAAAACTTGTATCGTGGGTGCTGAAAACATTTACATATCACACACACAATCACACCCAGAGCCAGAAGCACTAATCTCCCTTGGGGAGGAAAATTGTGCTCCTGCCGGGAATCGAACCCAGGACCCACGGCGCAGAGGGCAAAGACTTGCCCACCTTGCCAACTGGGTCGTCAGTGTTAGTTATATTAATAAGGTTATATAATTATGATAGGGTCACAGATGTTAGTTGAATTGTTTTATATTTCAAAGACTTGAATATGTCAAGGCTTGAAAAGTAAAGTGTTTTAACTAGTTATCCGTTTAGCATGATTAAAATAATATAAAGCAATAAACATCCAATAAAGCATTTATAGTAATTACGATTGTTCTTCATGAGTAATGGATAATAAACTGTATCACATTACACCAATTTACATTATTCACACAAATATTATAAGGAGAAAAATGTGTATGTAATTTTGTATGTGTGTTTGTTTTCATTCCACGCTGCACCCAGCATTGTAATATAGAATACTTTTTAACTGATATTAGTATTTATTCTCACTTTAATATATTGTTTATATTTATCTATTCACATTTTAAATTAGATCTATTTTTTTATTTATTTACAAATTTAAATGTATATTTGAAGCCTATTATAAGTATCTAGAAAAATATGTATTAGTTTATTATAATAACAATGTCAGATAAGATTACAAAAATGGATTAAAACAAATAGTACTCAATAATGTTGTAAACCGCTTGCCAAAGGAAAAGTGCCCAGAATACTTGCTATGTTTCCACGTTGAATAGTAAAAATAGTAAAATAAATAACAATACTAGTAAAATACAAAGGGAAGATTCAGAAGCAGAGCTAGTCCAACTTACTATAACAATGTAATTATGAATTCCATTTATTTGAGTAATAAAGTACTAGGCTTCCATAAAATTAAAAGAGGTATCATTTTGTAATCGTAAGTCTAACCTTGGAATTGGAATTATTTATGTCGACCGGAAATCAAATATATTGTTTTTTTTTTAAAACCAATCCATAACGAATTAACCAAAAAACTTTATCTTTAGGTATCTTATTCCTTGTCAAGCATGTCGGAAATTTTAGTAGTATTTAATTATACAAAAACAAAAGTTATTACCGGTCTGTTTGTTACAATTTTAAGGTTTAACTGCTAAATTACAAAAAGTAATTATTTAGACTAACATTTGTTAATAAAATTTCTACAAAAATTGTTCTTTTATCGATATCGACACCCACAAACCGCGGGCCAAAACTAGTAGATATAGTTATAAAATGGGTTTTCACCTATTATCAGAACTATTAAGTAATTTCAAGTCAGGGTTTTCCAATTTTATCGTAAAAGTACTATTTATGAGCGATATTAAGCTATAATAATATGATATTAATAGTCTATGACGAGATATAGACTTTTATAATACTTTGATACCAATAGGCATACGATAAAAATTTAATTATTCTGCTATGTCATATTGCAGACATATAAATATTAGTATAAAAATACAAACAAATAAACGAATGAGCCTTACTGACAATGTGAAATACGGTCATAACAATATTAATATCTAAGTATTTATTTCTAATCACGGGTTTGAGCCCGGACCTTTGTAAGGCATTAGCGGAGCCGTAACCAACGCTAAGAGGCCCTTTGGTATAATTACATTTTAATAATAATTAATCAGGCGTGTCCAAACATACGACGGACATCTCTTACGTTTTAATGTTGACGACGTTTTACGCTTGCAAAAGTCTTTACAATAAAATATATATTATCAACTATGGACTAGGCTTGGAGATATAATATCATCCGATATTGGATTGAAAATACTTATTATTATTATCTGAGGTCAATATTAGTTATAGAAGTAAGATCGCTAAAGTAGTCTTAAGTCTGTGGTATTGGTATTATATATTTAAAATTGAATATATATTTTAACAAGACAAGCAGCTATTCGGCAAAATCTTTTGCATATTTTAATAAAAACTCTTTCACGCTCACAGCCCACACTAATTGCAATGGCTTGTGTTGTAGGTGCCGAAAACATACTTATTAAACACAATAACACAAAAAAACCAGAGACACGAATTTCCTTTGGAGAGCAAACTAGTGTTTCCATCGGGAATCGAACTCAATACAAGGTGAACGCGTACCCAAGCCAGCGGGCAGTTCAATAAAAAAAAAAATTTTCTAAAACAACTGCAACGACCTGTACTATGAGTGGACGGAAGACTTCGGTATTAGTCATTAAAATGCTTAATATTGTTTATTTAGCAAACTAAATGTCCGATTCACTAAGAAAGCAAAATTAAGTGTGTATAACCATTATTTCTATAGCATTTTTTTATTTGACTTCGCAATCTTGTGCATTTTCCCAGTGTCAAATAACAATATATTTAAAGTGTATTTTAAATTAAATTAAAAGTCCCAGTCATAAGTCACAATCAAAGTCAAGTAAAATAATCAAGGTCCAGTCATAGTCAAGTCATGTCCCAGTAAAGTGGTAGAACCTTTACCAGATTTGGAGTTTTGGAGAAAAGCAAAAATTACGTTTTTCAACTTTGTGTGATTTACCTACACTTATGCATGTTTACTTAGTATTAACGGTTAATAATCCACCATTGTTACATATCAACACTCCAAAAATCACAGGTTTTGGAAAATTATACAAAATCAACAACGCCATTTTTTCGCTTTCGCGGCGAAACTCCGTTTGGTGATTTTTGAAGTTTTACTTCATAATCTAATGGAAGGTCTAAAACGTTTCCGAGCAAAGTTTCACTTCTATCGTATTCTTTACGACACACCCTGTTTTATTTGTTCTTTGAATGGTACCTATGTCAAACTTGGTTGTTAGTCTCAGACAACAGTAGTTAAGCTAAATAACCTAAACATTTCAGGTACTCTAAAATCAAAACACCAGGAATGTAGAACTGTGTGGAGTCCATATAAACATCTAGCGAGCTAGAGATACCTTGTGTAAGACATTTCATAAATACCTACCATTCAATAACCCCGGAAGTCTGCAAACCATACGAGAACAAACAGCTTGTCCTGCCGACGGTACTCAATAATTCAAATGAAGCGGTAATCTCACACTAACTGCTCATTGTGCTGCCTTTGATTTATTTTACGACCGTACTTTCACTGGCCTGGGGTTGCCAGGGAGTGATGGAAGGTTTGGATTGTTTGGTGTGAGTTGTGAATTTGCGATCCTATGAAGCTGTTATAAACTAGATGTGTTTGCGGCTTTGCCTGCGTTAATTTAGAAAATACTACTGTCCTTTTTCAGTTTACAATACGGTGTATAAATTATAAATTTATCCTTGAGAGCCTGCGTATTCCAGGTCTAGTGTGTTTACCAGCTTCGATCACATCGTCACTTACCATCAGGTGAGATAGTGATCAAACACTAGCCTGTCACAAATAAAAAAAAAAAGTTTAACATCTAAAATTTCATCTAAATCCATCCAACCATTACATATATACCTTGGTTTAAAAATAATAATTTTATCATTCAAAAGTATATATTCTTTATTGTACATACATTGACAAACAATTTTACAATAAGGCCATAACAAAAGATGTACAAAGGCGAGCTTAACCCTTCACAGAGTTTTCTTCTAGCAAACCCTTTAAGTAGGAAAAAGCTGGAATAAAAGTAATCGAGAATGAAACAAAGCTTTTTTTATTACATTGCTTTTGTTATATCTGATAGGTGGTTAGTTTAGTAAAATTTTAAACGGCATCAAAGAGGTTAAATATTGTCTATCTCTATTATTTTAATGACATATTCATAACAAATAATTAATTGTGAAATAAAATGGAAATAACGTAATCTGTGAAAGGTTCTAAGAGAGAGTAGGCCGTAAAAGTATTACATTAAAAAATTGATTAAGATAATCAATTTAAGAGATTAAGAAAAGAAAATAGATAAATTATCATAATTTAAGTTTGATTGCAATTAAATTTAGCAATTATTTCAATAAAATTGAACATAATATACTATAGACAACATCTCGGGAATTCTTTCTTAAATTGCAACACTCATGCATTTGCAATCGACGTGCGGTTATTGTTGTTTCTGACCGTACGACGTGAAACGGCTGAAAATTGCCAGCTTTGCGTGATTTATTACCCTCACTGACCCAACTTCTAATAGTGGCTGGTATGCGGGTGATGTAAAGCGGGTAATACTAGTTAAGAATATTTATTTAGTATCTTAACGGTTTTTAGTGGAAATAGATTGACATTGAGTTTTGGTTTCAAAATAAAACAACAACATGGAATCACCTCACTTACCAACTAGAGAGAGATAGAAATGGTGCTGGGTCACTTTATTGGTTGGATGAATAAAAAATGAAAATAGAAAATAATGCGACACCGAGTTTTATTGACAGACTATTCTCGAGATTTCTGTTATTTGTGAATCTGACAGTAGAATAATTTCGTGAGTGCCTCTTTGGGTTCATGTGAAAAAACTATTGTGATTTTGATTTTGAAAGACAGGTGCTGTCTCTACAGTATTGTTTAGTAATTACTAAAATCCACGGACGTGGTTAGAAGTTCCTGCAAAATGATTCCACATAACGTGTTATAACTCAAAGCCTGTCTTAAATTTAATTAAACAAAACATGTAAAATGAATCACTAAGCATTAAATTATAGCTGTCGACGATAAATTAAAACTTAACCATAACTTACCCAGGGTTATTATTTAAGCCTCGTATTAACCCATAAAAAAGCCATTCAATTTGCGCTACATGAGTTAAGTTTATGCTTAAACGCAGTCAATTGACCGGTTATAGTTTTGACCGCATGCACAGGGTAAGATCAATTACTGATAAATAAAAATATTACATTGCTCCGTCAACTGAGCTGCATACCGGTTTAAGCGATTATCGCATTTCTTTTCTTTTTTTTTTCAAGATAGGCAAACGTTTGACTGCCATCTCATCTGATGGTAAGTGACGATGCGGTCGAAGATGTAGCACGTTTGCCCATAAGATGCCTATTCACTCGTGGCTTAAAGACTCCCATATTATATTTATCAAGGAACACAGACTCAGGTAAGGAACTCCATTCTTTTCCAGTTCGCATAATTAATGTTGAGGCAAAACGTTTCGTCCGCATTTGTGGAATATCTACCATATAGCGATGTTCGATTTCGGAAAAAAATTGGATGGTTGTATATATTTATAATAAAACTAGCAGTGTCCGCGACTTCTCGCGTGATTATTGGACTTTTAGTAAGGATCCGTAATTTTTTTCAAAATATAATATAGCCTTCCTCGATAAATGTACTATTTAACACTGAAAGAATTTTTCAAATCAGACCAGTGGTTTCTGAGATTAGCGCATCAAACAAACAAACAAAGAAACTCTTCAGCTTTATAATATTATTATTATAATAATTATTATATAGTATAGATATGAAAAAAATATATATTTAGTTTCATATGACTTCGTAAATTTTGATGAGCTCACATAGATATTATTAAATTTGATGCGTTGTTATTGTTGATATTTCAGAATAATATTATTTTGATATCTAAAGTAGCTCAGCTTGTAATTTCCTAAAAATAAACTGCCGGACTCGACTAAATAGTGTATTATTTATTACCAGACTCATAATATAATATGACGCTATTTAGCTGAATTCAGCTATTAATTTAAGTGATTGTATATTTTCCACGTGATCATTTATTTTATTTTAATGATAAGTTGATTCTGACACCGGCACTATGCACAAACTTATACAACAAGCAAGCAAATGATACTCCTTACTATTCCTACTTACAAGTTTATTTGATATAGCTGCTAATCTGCGTACTTATATTTTTATATTGTCAGTGTAAAATTTGTCGTCAGCTGTCATCAACCTTGGATATTGAAAAGTGAAACAAGTATAATCTATCTATATTTCCTAAATCTAAAACTATGTACAGCAAAGAACTAAGTAACCTACAAGACATAGCTTATAGGTAACTCAAGTACTCAAGCCCACCACCAGTGGGTAGCGTTCCCATCATGCTGGCGGCATTGCCTCTCTGAATTGCAATGCTAATACGTTGAGCCAAATAAGTACCTTGGATTAAACGATCCAATATATATCAATATTCTTATCTTTGCGACTGTTTGACCGGTTGACTACTATCATTTCTCACCTTTTGTTAAGTTTTGACGTGTTTAAAGATCTTAACCATATTAGGCCTAGACTCTACTACTGTACACAAAAAATCAAAAATAATATACTATATTATTTTTGATTTTTTGTGTATACTTTGTGTGTATACTTTTTGTAAAGAATTAAATATTCTGTACCATAACTATGTCTTCTTTGAGGCGGTCAATTTAGTCGGCGATATATTGACCGTAATTGCAGCTTGTATGGACGGCAATGAAAACGTAAACGATAACTTATTGTGAATTGGCTTTTGAAATCAATTTGGTATTGTGGTTGTAATTATTAATAATGCATGAGCTTAATGCGTCAACTTTGTTTGGGTTTATTTTTAAAACATAGACTTTAACGCGATTGTCGTAGTTATTTATCGTTATTTTATTAAAATAAGTTCAATATTTTCTACGTCCTTACACGCAGCATCAAGCTAGCAATTACATCCGCGTCGCGGCATTGACTAAAATTTAAATCTAATTTATAGAGTCAAATTATCTAACGGAGTGGTGGCCAAGGAAAAGTAAACCCAGCGTCGGACTTCCAGGCGCATAGATGGGTTGACGATATTGTTAACATTGCGGGTCGAACTTGGACAAAACTGGCGCAGGTCGTAGGCGAATGGCAGAATATGAGAGATGCTTATACCCAGCAGTGGGATCAAAAGGGCTGTGGATAATGATGATGATGATAAAACAATCTAAAAAAATAATAATCTCAATACATCCAACGTCACCATTGATACCTCGCTTAAAATATTTTTAGTTATGGTTATGTTAAAATTTAAATTATTTCATTTATTTTTTAGTTCAATTTATAAGATATTAATGTTAGTATTATCAAGTAATTTCATTTAACACTTAATGCAATTACACCTAATAAGGCGTCATACATATCAGTGACCTACACAAGACGCCTTTGGCAATAATTACAACCGTTGTCAACAACAGTTTAATTTACAATTTAATTTATTAACCACCTGTCAGAATAAATATAGCAATTATTGGATATAAATCATTGCAGTATATTATTCACTGTAAATAAATTACATACATACAAACAATGTTTTATCATTTCGAAAGAATAGGATTGTATAATTTTGTTTTGTTTTTTGCATTGCAAGTTTAAAGATCTAATAGAAATGAAACAATGGGTTTATTTATCATTAAAAAAAGTAAATTGCGTATCTCGGTGGTTAAAGCAGTAAGGCATGCTACTCCAACACCTGCAGGTTCTCTCACCTCAATCAATATTTTTCTGTTCTAAATTTATTCCTATTTACTAAACTTTACCTTCTACCTAGTTTGATTAAATGGTATAGAGCAAAAATCTAAGTATTGTGGTATGGTATAGAACAAAAATCTAAGTATCAACATCAACAAAAATCTAAGTATTGTGGTATGGTATAGAACAAAATCTAAGTATCAACATCAACAAAAATCTAAGTATTGTGGTATGGTATAGAACAAAAATCTAAGTATCAACATCAACATCAACAAAAATCTAAGTATTGTGGCATGGTATAGAACAAAAATCTAAGTATCAACATCAACATAAACAAAAATCTAAGTATCAACATCAACATCAACAAAAATCTAAGTATTGTGGTATGGTATAGAACAAAAATCTAAGTATCAACATCAACATCAACAAAAATATAAGTATTGTGGTATTAGTCAAAATAATAAGCTTCTATAATGACGGATCACACAACATTGCCCTAGTGATCTCATTAACCATTGTGATTGCAATGCTGAAACTTACAAAATAATATAATATCCGTCCGTTTGTAAAGGATTAGAAAAAAAAAGGAAATAAACACTTGAAAAATGTTTGTGGACCGCCTGCCGATGGAATAGTGCCCAGATCCCAGAATATTGGCTTCGTTTCCACGTTGATAGCGTAGTTGAATACTAACTGTTTGAGCTAAATAAGAGCCAGCATTTAGCATTAGCAATACACCTTATAGTACTTTTAGTAGGAAGTACCTAGGAACTCATTGTCCGAGTCTGTGTTTCCCTATAAGTACAATCTAGGAGTCTTTAAATCTCGAGTGAACAGGTCTCTTCTAGACAAGCGTGCTCTAGCTTCGACCGCAACGTCACTTTTCATCAGGTGAGATAGTGGTCGAATGCTTGCCTATCGAGAATAAAAAATAGTACAGTAGTTTTCTTGATATGTAAACGACACAATTTGTAACTAGGTATTTGGTATGAAATTCTTGAGAGCAGCTCCACATTATCCCTACCATAAACGACCAAAGCGATTCCTCAAAGGAAACCATTCAAAATTAATTGCATTTAAAAGCAGAACGCTTGAAATGTTTTAACATTGTAGAACCCTGTTATTTTCACAATGACTTCAGAGCTTAAGGAAAGGGGAAAATATTTATATTAAAGAAAGAAAGAAAATATTTATAATAAGTGTTATGTTTTAGGTGTTTAAATAAACAAAAATAAACAGGAAAATAATATACCATATAAAATGTATAGATCTTTAGCTCACTGATTGTAGAAAAATTATTATTAGATTTTCAAGCGCTTTTAATTATTTATTCATATATAAAAATGTTTTACAAATTATTATTTTCAAGTCTTGTTTTTGACAAAAAATAAAAAAAGCATCTCAACAAATTCTAGGCATTACTTTCTTTTGTGAGAAGGATGTGTCTTAAAAGTTACTTATAGTTTTAACTTATAGTTTTCCTTACAACGCTATGTACTACCTAAAAATCATTTTTTGCTTCAATTGAATATATTGACACCGCTAGGTTTGAAAAAACACCAAACAATTTATAAAAAAGTACATAAAAAAATATCCGTACCAAATAAAGAAAAACAACTCAACAGTCCTAATCTAGATTCAGCTCCAAATTTTAGTTAGAGTACATATTTAAGATCTGCCGTTGGAAGTAAAGAGTAGAAAACCAACCAGGTCTTTTATTCCAAATCCATTATAAAGAGACTGAATTGAGACGTGCTAACAGACCTCACAGACCCCACGTCAAGTCTCAGATTAATGTCGGCGGTGAATTCTTAAATAGACACTGCTGGCGATGTTGCGATGTTATCGTTTATGGGCGGAGGAAAGTGATGGATTAGACGGGCTGGAGTACTGTGAATAGGGCTCTTAAGCTTTTGTGACGAGCGACCAAGTTCTGCGTAGTTAAATTTAATCAACTATAGATAGATTTTTTAATACATGGATTGAAATATCACGATGAAAATCAACAAAGGTAAATGTGAATATATAATAATGTGGTACTATTTGTGAGTGTGTGGTGGTAAGCCACATAAAACGTGGTCTTCCCAAATTAACGTTGATTAGCAGAGAAACCACAAAAAGGAACGAAAAGAACGAGAGCTGTCGTGGGATATGTGATAGGAACCAAGTCCTTGCGATGTATCATTTATTAAATAACAGTCATAAAATGAATTAACAATGATTAAGGTTGTAACTTTAACTTTTAATCTAGTTAGTTTATCTTTATTCTCTAGAAACCACATAAACCTAGTTTACCAAAAGTTTTTTTAGAACCAGCTCCCCTCGACCTATAAGTTGAGCGTTCCCCGGCTATACCAGATTTACTTACAAACACACTCGGACGCCAAGCCAGCGACTGGAGTGCGGCAGGACACACCACCTACCACCACCACCCGATGCGGCGCCCGCGCCCTCGCGTCGCCAGTCACGCGCCGAGGCTCGCCCTCGCGTCTGACTCATCCTGCTGAACTAATTTCTAACAACTAATTTCTCCGAAACTAGTCGACTACAAAGTATGTCGAAATTTTTCGTGTTTTAAGCCGAATATTACATTGAAACAGATTTGTTTACTTCGAACCGCCAAATTCTTTCTACACATACACCAACAAGCCAATATAGTAAAGTGTCGTGACGGATTTTTCAGCCTGGTTACACATGAACACTAAGCGGATGAACCGCTTAGTGTTCGTGGCAATAAGGAACATTGCACCAAGAAAAATACCAGAACAAGAAACAGTCGATCAGTAGTCATCGTAGTGCAGAAATCTATAAAACACTTTATTATTTAAAACCTAATACTTATTGTTGTGATAAGAATGCCAACAATAACTATAACATTAGTACTAAGATTGCCTGGAAGAGATCGCTGCTTAGCGATAAGGTCGCCGTTTATACTGCTATAATATTGTAATTTTTTTCTGGTCGGAGTATTTCGTCTCATAGATAACGCGATTAACAGCCGGTTAGTACAACAAAAAAAATCTGTTGTTAATAATTATTTTTTCTTGGTGTGCATAAAGAGTATTTGTATTGTATTGTATTAGTCTGTTTTTTTTTTATTCAAGATAGGTAAACATTTGACCACTATCTCACCTGATGGTAAGCGACAATGTATGCTTTCCACTGATTTCGCCACGGATCAGTTACCACGGCAGCGCAGCTCGCAGGAACAAATAGAGTATTTTCAATCAGCCACAGACCTTGCAATGAAACATCTAGAATTATCTGACCGCACCACGCCGGAATCCCAACTTAACACCGGAATCGCTGTCCACAAACGGGTACAGGAACTTACACCGAAATTATCGCCGTCCAAACGCGCACAGGATAATATTACAGGATTTATGAGGGCGTGCGCCGGCGCTCTGATTTACGCCTTCCTCTCGCGATAAATTATTAATACTGCGGTCGATATCACGCGAATGTTATTATGATAGTCAAATGGATTTGAGGATCTTTGAAATTAGTGATTCAAAGAACTGACGACATTATATTTTACACAGCAAATTAGAATTGGAGAAGCAATGTATGAAGTAGGCAGAAGCCCCAGTCTATTTTATTAACGGTGTTAGCTTAGCGTCTGCTGGTTACGGTTTAGCTGTGTAAAGGAACACCCAGACAAATAGGCAGATTGACTTATTTTCTAACATATATATATTTGACCATGTGCATGACAAAGAAAACACAAAAACTTATTCATAAATAATATAACTCTGCGTTATAATCCTTTCATGCCAGAAATTTACTAAAGCCATGGAATCAGTGTCTCGAGTGTAAATAGCATTGTCGTCATCAATGTAATGTTTGGTTATATATGGCAATTACTGTCATAACCTATCGGCATTCTTTCGATAACATAATAAGTAAGCACATTAACAATATATTAAGTGGATTCTCCCATTGCAATCCCTTTGCTATAATCGTCGGTTGACAGGAAAATATGACTGTTTTATTATACAGTTGACAAATCATTGACTGGTTTAAAACGTTTCAAACTGATACTAAATACTTCATATAATATTTTTTATCATATATAGCTCAAGTCCGATCGTGTATGGAGTACTGCGGCCACCTTTGGGATGGATCCGCTAAGTACCAGCTAGAAGCTCTTGAGTCTATTGAGCGGCGAGCCAAAAGACTCATTGGCGATAGTAAGCTAGTAGAGTCAAAACTGCAAAGTCTTGGTCACCGACGTAAGGTAGCAAGCCTATCGGTATTCTATCGCCTACATTTTGGAGAGTGTGCTCAGGAATTACATGATATAATTCCTCCATGCCCTTTTTACCATCAAACAACAAGACAAACTGTCAAACGTCATCCATTTATGGTTGACATACCTCCAGTTCGCTCGAAGCGTTTTGCTTCTACGTTCATCATCCGTACAGCGAAGGAGTGGAACTCATTGCCTGCGTCTTTGTTCCCTGAACAATATAATCTGGGTGTCTTCAAGTCTAGAGTGAATAGGTACCTTCTAGGCAAGTATGTTCCATCTTTGGCCGCATCGTCACTTTCCATCAGGTGAGATAGCGGTCAAATGCTTGCCTATCTAGTATAAAAAAAAATAAAAAATCATCCTAACAGCGAAGGAGCAAAACTCAATGACGGCACTTCCGGTACAATCGGTATAATCTAGAGCTAATCAAACTTTTCATCAGGTGGGATAGAGGCCAAATCCTTGCCTATAGGGGAATACATAAAATACCTTTCTTATAGGTAAGCATGCTATATTTTCGGTTGCATAGTCACTTTTAATTATAAAAGATACATAAAAGCTATCATATCATAATAATAGATTACAAATTAGGAGAAAGTATTTTTTGCTAGTACGAAGCAATCTAATTTCTGGTTTACCACAGCAAAGCAAGCCCTTACAAAATTGCTCAAAAACCCTACAATTTGATCGCAATTGGCTTGTAACTTCATAACTAACAAAGGCATTCAGATGAGGCAGATTATCATACTTAATGGTGGCTTGTTTATGCAACGACGTAAATTGCAGCGGACCCGCCCTTGTTGGTGCACAAAGGGCTACGATCGATGCTTGTGAAACAAAATAAGGTTAAGGTATTCTTTTTGTTCTTAGATGTTTTAAATGAGGAGACACTAAACAAAGTTAGAAGAGTATTTGTCGACTTGAATTTGGTTATAATATAGCATTATATTTAAACACGATCACGTGTCTAGTAAAGATAGGGATAGAAGACCTGAGAAGCAAAGCAAAGAAGTGCTAAACGGTCTTGAAGGGATAAGAAAGGTTCATCTTGGAAGACGGCTGCAAGACAATAGCTTAGTAGTAGTAGTAAATAAACAAGGAATCTAATGAGATGATAGTCTAGCGAGTTACAACAAAAAGCAGCACGGTTTTCAGCACAAAAAGCGAAAAATATCGTGACAAAAATTTGAACGGGTGAAGCCACCGCCATTGTAGAAGGTTGTATTATTATAAACGGAGATACTGAGATATGCCACAGAAAGCGACACGTTTAATAACTAGACCAGATGTTACTTAAGATTCTTGAAAGACGTTTCTTAAAACATTCAGACAAATTATTTGAGAACAAAAGCCACTTAGCCGTCACACAAAAAAGAGAAAACACTAAAATTGAACAGTAAACTTGTCTTATCGATACAAACAACTCGTTAACAACTTCCTTGTAAGGACAACATTGTACTCGACCTACCACAAAGCATTACGTGCGCGAGTAGGTGTATGATCCTAAAATATTATTGCCCCGGTACTGGCTGTCTATCTTTAGTATTGTGTACGATATTGGAAACGGCTTCAAGACATGGTAATATCTAGTGACGGGACATTCCCCATACCTTGTGAGTCTTGTGAGGTCTTGGTTTGATTTATAGTTAAATTTATTGTAGTCTACGGTTTCCTGTCTCCGCTGATCAAGTCTCATCTCTTGATCGGTTAAAATATCAAGAAAGTAATATTAATATTATAATAATGTAAATCAAAAGTTTTTGTGTGTTTATCTTTCAATCTAAATATATTTGCAGTGACTGCAAGTAATATAAAAGATTTATTTTTGATGATATGTGGTACAAAACACAATCAAATATTTATCTTGGTTACGCTGCAGTTCATAAATAGATTACTAGTATAATAAGTTTTCAAGTCTAACGCTTGTGTTGGTTGTTCGTAAACAACTGAAATAAGAAGATTAATTTCAAGAAAAACAATTTATAACATACCTTAACATAATAAGATGGTGATCAAAAACTAGCCACTCAAAGATAAATAAAATCCTTAATACATTTGTCAATCTTGTTCATCGTGATTGTTCAAAATGATCTTTTTGCAGTTTAGTCTACATTAAGATTAATCATTAGATTTATAGGAAATCATTACCTATTTCGTAAACGATGAGTGAAACGAAACGTTTACCACAGAAATCTGTTTAGTATGGTGTTAAAATATATTATATGTCACTCCTCTCAACTAATGTACAATTCTAATTATTTATAATCCACCAAATTTCAGAGCTCGACAGATTCCGATATGTCGAGTTGGTTTCACCCCATCACTACAATCCTTATCATATCCCATTCGATTCCCAATAGGTATGGAAACGTCCCATCATGAGTGCACATGCAGTGTACACGGTTTTCTCTATCTCTAACGACCCTAACGGCCCCTAAGAGCGAGTCGTGGAGATAGCGTATCAGAATGGCTCTATCCGACTTCAATCGCGTCCGTGCGAAGGCGTTTATACTTTCCTTTGAATAAAGTTTGGTTGTTAGGGTAATTTTTTGGTAATGTGTGAAATAGAGGTAGATTTTTTGGTCAAAAATCTTGGTCACTTTTTTAGTTATAGAAGGGCCTTATGTAATATAAGTAGTAACTATTATTAAAAAATAATGAGATTTTAGAATAAACTAGATCAAATAATTTTAAAAATAAATAAAGAATAAAAAATATATATATTTTAAGAATCAGTTTACAACCTATATAATAGTGACCTGTATAGTTAAACGTTTGTCATATAAATTAACGAAATTATTGACTTGTTAATCACAAGGCGTATCTAATACAATATTTCTTTGTCATCTAATGACGTGTTTTACTTCCTCTGACTGTTAAGAAGCAGTGTGAAATAACATGCTTTCAGTAAACAATCTGCAAATCTTTTAATATTTATTATATGTTAAGATTTTCACCCTAAATTCATGTAAACTTTAAACCTAACAATTTTACCCAAAGTACAACGCGTTCAAAAACTAAACAATAAAAAGACACGCCATAGCAAACAAAAAGCCAAGAAGTTGGAACATAAAGGGGAAAATTATTACGCTTTCAACAGCGCATTTAAGCAAAACATATTTCAAAAGTTTCGGCGTATTAAGCAACATTTATTTTGGCAGTGACTCGGCCATTACGGAGAACGGGGCTAGAGCAGAAGTTATGAAAAACATCAACCTTACTATGGGTTCTCGGAACAAAGCTACGGAAAAGTTAACGAAACATATTGGGCAACAGTTGATTAAAAACACACGTTTGATGGGCTTCATTGACAAAAACAACTCGGCTGTCATTACTCAATTGAGATTTCATCATTATGAAAATGAGGCTATATCAGTTATATAGTTATCAGGGGTAGAGCATAACTAAGTGAACTAAGGTTTGCTGTCGTCACTGGAGTGAATTTCATTGTTTGCGCCGCATACTCCCCCGCACCGCTTTATTACCGCAGGAAAGTACGCCTTTATATCACTAGTACCATGAATGATATTAATGACACTACTTAATATCTCTCAGTACCATTAAATAAGACACTAATGTCAGATCCATCTAATAACTAATCGACGACCACATCGTCGCTTACCATCAGGTGAGAGGGTGGTTAAAAGTTTACCAATCATGAATAAAAAAAAGGTTCCTGGGTTTACTTATATATACCACTGAACAGAACTAGCACAGAACTGTGTATATTAAATTTATTTTAATTAAAATAGAATGCACCATTCTAAATACTCGAATTAGTGCATTACAGACTTTTTCACCGTATACTATGAAGTGTGGACTAAGTTTTTCTGCTCCTGCGAGTGTCGTCTAAGTAGGTGGGAACTTCAACATCCTCTACCCCACATTTTCATTAATATGCCCAATAATATGTTCAATAAATATACAGTAGTGTTCTTCCAACGATTATTTATGATACTAACTCCGACTTGGGAAACCGTCAACTGTTTTCTCGTTTCATTAAAATATTATGCATTTTAAATATATTATAAATTTTGATTTTTCAATGCTTTTTACGCACTGAGCCAGCATATATTAGGCGATTTTCCTACTTTTACATTACATTAGTTATTTAAGCCTATAGAGGCTTTCAGTTTTGCTAGATTAGGCTATTCGAAATGTAAATTTAAATCTTCATTGGAAGTTAAGGGTACAAAGTGTACTAGTAGTACTAGCGGTACTACTCCACATTAATTAGTTTTGCTAACTAATAGAATACAAGAACTCTATTATTTTTATATCTAATAGCATAGCTTTTAATCAATGTTAACATCATCTCTTAATAAGTACTTGGTAGGAAAAGTAATGATAAAAAGCTATTATCGAATAACAATAGTAAATTCAACAAAAAGCAATTACCCCAAGAACTATACGCTGTCTCGGTACATTCTAGACTCGTTCTAGGCCAGTGCCAACTGTTTATTATTTACATGCAGCCACTTTATTCAAGTAGGGACATTTTCATAAAATTATTCGTTCTTTATCTACATACTCGACAGCACAGTTATGGAGACTTGGCAACTTTTTAGTATGACGCCGGGGAATGTAATTTTAAATGATGAGGTCAGATGCTGTGGAAATGATATATGAAGACAGTTAGAACTCTTTATCTTACTAGCTAAGATTTAAAGCTTTGTTTTAAAAATTGCAATGAAGAAAGAAACAATACCATCGATCATCTAAAACTAAGTGAATTTATGATCGCAAAACAAAACTGAAAAGGCAACCAAAAATACCTACCTACAACTGAAAAAAAACGTGGTGGAATATAATTTCAAACAGGAACCCAGCTATACTTATCATCACCCACCTATTGAGGTAAAGGTCAAACGATAGCCTATCAGAGATAAAAAAAATATGGTGACAAAATTTAAACTCATAGTTTCCTTTTTCCATTACCATTTTTGCTATTAGCAACAAGACAAACTATGAATCGTCATACATTTATGGTTGACCTCCAGTTCGCACGAAGTTTTTCGCTTCTATGTTCACCGCCCTTATAGCGAAGGAGTGAAATTCATTTCCCACTTCTTTGTTCCCTGAACGGTATAATCTGGGAGTCTTTAAGTCTCGAGTGAATAGGCAAGCATGTTATATCTTCGGCCGCATCATCACTTTCCATCAGATAAGATAGTGGTCAAATACTTGCCTATTCAGCATTAAAAAAAAGTTATAATCTGGGAGTCTATAAGTCTAGAGCGTCGTCACTTTCCATCAGGTGAGATGGTGGTCAAATGCTATCATTTTTAAACACAAACAATTTTAATAAACAGTGATTTTCTTATAACATAATATTTTTATCAGATTATACCATCGTCCATAATTTAAGGGCTGAATTTCGTTCATTTCACAATACAAACGCCTCCTTGCATGTCATTAGCGAATTTAAAGTCGAAGAGTCATTGAACAGAGAGCCTTATTTCCACAAGGGCTTTATTCCGAGGGCCTTGTTCCGAGAGCCTTGTTAGTAGAGGGCGGGGCAGCCTGGCCCAAGTGCTGGGTGAATAGGAATCCAAATTATAGGTGATTTTAATTTAATATAGAGGCGTATTTTGTGTTTTGACGTCTTGTGTTGCTGTTGTTGTTTGTTGTGGCGTTATTTCAACCTATTCTATAGTCACCATTACAAGTGTTGGTATTTTTAAATTCATTCATAAAGCATTTGATCACTATCTAACCTAATACTGACCTAATAACTGCCCGTCGGCTCAGTTGGGTGAGCGTTCGCCTTCTAAGCAGGGGTATCGGGTTCGATTCCCGGCGGGAACACAAATATTCTCCCCAAGGAAAATTTGTGTTTCTGGTTCTGGTTGTGATTGTGTGTGTGATGTGAATGTTTCCGGCACCCACGACACAAGTCTTCGAACTTAGTGTGGGGCTGTGAGTGTGAAAGTGTTTGTATAATAGAAAGTGATAATGTGCCTAAAGATGTGACATGCTTGTCACTCTTGATTGGAAAACTCCCAGAAAAAAATACATTATTATTTAAATATTTTATTGACAAGGGTAAATCTTGAAAATACTAACACTACAGTTTTAGCCAATAAAGAATTATCTTATCTTATCTTATCTTATCTTGAAGAAGCTATGATTTATAGGGTTTAAAAAAGTACATAATTACCTGTAAATGATTTACTTTCTAATGTAAATTTAATTGTCGTGTCTCGTTCTTTATTATAATTACACAGTAAAGTATTTGCTAAATTTAAAAACTTAGGTATTTTGTATACAATTATTATCATTATTTGATAAAAGTGTTTTCTGTATGTCACCCAGAATATATAACCATTTACCAAAATATATTTTACAATTCGAAAATATTAATACATTTAAAAATAATCTTTTTAACTTATTAGTAAAAAAATCTTACTATACTATTGGTCAATATCTGTCTGACAAGTTCTTGTAATTTTGATATTAACATTTATTACATAATTCCATCTTTTGTAGTTGTGTTTTTAAAAAAAAACGTTATTCTTGTGTTCGGTGTATTGTTTTTATTGTTTATTAATTGACTTCTGATTTTTAATTTCAAATGTTTTTACTATCGTATAATTTAGAGATAAGTGCCTACTTATATTATTTTTTTTCGTTTTAGTACCGATTTATGTGTGTATGTGTTAATTAATACATTAACATGGTATAATATGTGATCTCTGGTCACTGATATTGTTTAATTTTTGCATGCCGCAATGGCGGAATATGGAGCACTATTTGTCATAACTCTCACTAGCTAATTGTACCCATATTCAAGCGAATAAAGATTTTGTATTTGTATTTGTATCATTATTAAATTGAGCCTGAATCGTCAGACTTCAGGGTAACGGCTTGTAATTTTAGCTTTCATACTTCTTAATGTTGTGCTTATAGTATAGTTTTTATTTGTATCCAGGTCATCTTGCCATCTTTATTGAAATCTTTCGCGAGGTCATTTGACCATAATATTGATCTAGAATTTTGTTTTCTGAGTCAGATATATTATGGACAGAAGACCTCGCGAAAGAAACTCTTTCTATGTTTAGCTGTCGTTATGTTCTGTCGGACACTTGTAGATACTATATCACCGTAGCGGACAGCAACTACAGCAAGCAAAATTCAATAGAGATAACATTAATAATTTATATAAAGTCTTAACAATATATTAGTTTATTCGGTCACATAAAAATCTGCAACAGTTTTTGTTCAGGAATAATTTTACTTTTTTCTTAAAGCTTGCAATGATACTTGGATAGTTTCAATATTCAGGCATCTGTTTTATTCCTATATTTGTATGCTTAAATACTTTATATTACTGTTTACTTTACATCCTCTCAATTTAATGTACTCATAACGAGGCCTCCTGGAGTGTTCCAAGGGGTTGCAACTCCACCCATCCGGTCCGAACTGGTTATTACCACTCACAACCGCCCATTTCTAAACAACTCTTTTGAATAGCTGATTTCAATGGGTCTTGTCAATTTTCAATGGAGTCTGACACCATTGAAATCAATTAAAGATTTGTTGTTTGTGTTTTAAAATAGCTATGCTATGGTCGGGACAAAGACTAAGCGTGTGCTACTTTTTTTTATATTGGCTTTGAAATCTTGTGCATTCAGCCAGTGGCAAGTAATAATATATTTCAAGTGTATTTTACAAATTCAGTCACGTAAAACAGTCAAGGTCCAGTCATAGTCAAGTAAGTAAAGTTTAGAATGTGTCCCTAGTAAAGCGGTAGAATCTTTACTAGAACTTCTATTGGATTTATGGAGTGAAGGCAAAAAACACGTTTTTCAACTTTGTATGATTTTATAATATTATTAAAATACGGCTATCACTCACGTCATTTGATCGATACGTGTATGCTTATGATTTGCGTAAACTTTTGCACGTTTACTAAATATTAACGGTTAATAATCCACCATAATTACATATTACCACTCGAAGAATCACAGGTCTTGGAAAATTATACAAAATTAATAATGCCATTTTTTTACTTTCGCGGAACAACTACTAGTACAGTGTACTACTTTATTGGCTTGTCCTACGCTCAGTTATAATTCTGTATTATTCTGTAAAGTTTCCTTGGTTTCAACGTTAACCGCTTTAAATATACGAAACCGATAATAATATCAATGACTATTTTTAACAGTATAAGCATGACCATAAAATGTTACCAGTGTTTTTTTGTAGTGAAGTATATAAACAAAATATTCATTTTACATCTCTTCGATCAGCGTAAATTGACTTTGATATTCCAAGCTCTTAAAACATCCCTAAATTTATTCCAAAAATCACCCAACAAATCAAGAGCATCACATCAAAGTCCCTTTTATTAGAACATTAAAATTTCTGAAGTGTCAAATGGGCGGAGGAACCAAGTGTCTGACACTCAACGTGTCAAATAGGCGGAGGAAACGAGTGTCTGACACTCGACGTGACAATTCCATCGTCTATTTGTTAGAGTCGAGCCCGCCCTCCGGTCCTTAATCACGAACTCGATTTAATAAAGGGAAATTATTGCCTTTGTGTCGTTGTAATTGTCTTAGATTTGTCTGGCCTGGCCTTAATGTTGTAGAGCGTTAGCTGTTGAAGTAATTGGAAGGACGATGCTATCATCGGTTTATTTTCAATTTATAGCTTCATGATTGTCTCTCATAGTATTTGTAGTTTTTTTATGTTAGATAGGCAAACATTTGACCACTATCTCACCTGGTAGAAAGTGACGATGCGGCCGAAGATGGAACATGCTTGCCCAGAAGTTACCTATTATGCCGTAAAGAGACGGCTGATCGGAAAGTATTATTATGTAAAAGGTTTCCAATATAATATTTAATTGAATTAGAGACAAGTGTGGCCCCTAAGTTTGACATCCTTAGTATTTTCTAGTCAGATAACGTGCATTCTCATTTGAAACTTCTTTACATTGTTATTATAATAAAATATGGCAAAATTTTAGGTTAGAAGAAAAAAAAAAAATTCTTTGAACCTGGCTTAACGTGTAGTTTTAACTAGAAAATGCTTGATCCACTGGCAATAGCGTCATTAATTCATGAGTGCCTCTTTGAGGCCCATGTGAATAAACGATTTTTATTTTGAATGTTATCCTGATGCAACAAATATGAAACTGTTATATGTAGGTCCTTCAATTCAATAACATTGCCCACTCGGATCACTGAACGTGCAAATACCGACCACGTCTAGCGTACTAAATCAAACAAGCAGTATTGCCAGTGGATG
This sequence comes from Lomographa bimaculata, assembly GCA_948107665.1. Lineage (NCBI taxonomy): Eukaryota > Metazoa > Arthropoda > Insecta > Lepidoptera > Geometridae > Lomographa > Lomographa bimaculata. Next base: position 1,044,745 of record OX403592.1, on the reverse strand, counting down.
CGATTTAATAAAATACGGCGAGTTTGGAACAATACAGCGATGCAGATATGAGCGGCATGCTAAATTGAATAACGTAAACCTGCAGGTGAAGAGGGTTGCCAGCAATGTTATGTAAAATGTTATTGATTGCCAGGTTATATATGTTATTGCTGAAAACTATATGCTTTGTATTTATTTTATTTTCTGTGACTGAAATGCTATGATATAGTTTGTAAAGTACAGTTACATTGCATTGTTTTATTTTCGTAACGCTCATAGCGAAGACCACCTTTGGGGGGAGGGGAGGGGGGGGGGGTGCCTAGCACTTCCTTTCCTTCTCCCCTGGGAAGTTATGTGGGGCTCGAACCCACTAAAACCCCCCCCCGCGAGCAGTCCCTCGCCAAGGTGGGGCAAGATAGGGTCGCGCTAGCAGTCACTATCTTGCCCCGGCTATAGGCCACTGTGCCCATGGAGGGGTACGAGTGGGGCTGTGCAAGCCAATAAAGAGCCCCCTGCCTCTCCTCCAGTGACCCTACTACAGAGGAGGAGAGAGAAGGCGAGCGAACTGCCTCCTCCTTCCTCCCATCCGTCTGCGCCGAGCAAAGACCACCTGCTTCATTGTAACTGATTCATAAGGTAAGCTAACGTTTCAGTAAGACCATTGCTTGGATGAATAACCGTTTAGTACTATTTACCAGCAGATAAAATAGTCTCAAGTTCAAATCTAGCATAACCAAACAAGATAAATAACTTAATTTTTACATTAATTTTATTGACAGTTCTATAGTTGAGTAACACAGGGACCTCACAATATTGTTTTGGCAGCCCTGCGGTCGCGATGCCCGATAGCCGAGGTCATGGCGCAAGTGATTTACCGTACGGCAGATTATCTATCGGCGCATGCGCACCCGGCTTTAGTATCACTTCTATAGCGATTGTTAGCAGTAACTTAGATAGCACAAAAATCTTTCAGCATTAACTTCTTGTTTTTCTCTAAACAAGAGAGTTTGGTACTATATGAAACTCACTTGTGAATCCATGCTGTAAAAGATTACGCATGAGTTTTTAGGACCTGTCTCACGTCAAACCTCTTTGGAAATATTTTTGTAATTTTGCAAAGCGTTGTTTCTTAATCGTCAAGGGAACCACGTGCGAATGAGATCAGCTTGGGTGGTTAAATATTCATACCATATCACAATATCACAAAAATCTTTCATCATTAACTCACATTTCTCTATAGTCAAATACGTTCAACCTACAGTTAAAGGTCTTTCAAGTACGACGCCTAGCTCTTGAAAAGTTACTGTCACCCACCTTTTATAAAACACTAAGAGGCAACAAGGCGTTATAATGGTCATGCAAACAATAAACAAACACATTCACACACTCACCGCCCCGCTCTAAGTTCAAAGTCTTGTATCGTGGGTGACGGAAACATTCACATTACACACATTCCCAGCAGAAGACGCACAAACATCCATCAACAGGGTAGTATTTTTGCTCTTGCCGGGAATCGAACCCAGGACCCACAGCTCAGAGGGCGGAGACCTGTCCACTGCGCCAACTGTTCATGGTACGTGTATGTGGTAGGTAAACGAGATCTGCAAGAAGAACTAACCGGTGTGCAAAAGTATACATGCGAAAGCTCTGGATCTACAATAAATAAAGTGTCAGCCTTCTGGAAAAATAAGCTAATAAGATCCTGTTATCAGCAGTGGATATGTTTCAACCAAAATGATAACGATACACTTCTTGTGGAAATATTGTCTGTATGGGACCTAAAATATTCAATGAAATTCCTGTTTGCGTAAATTAATTTAATATAAATCAGTTTAAGGCAAGACTTAAGAAACTTTTAATTTAAAAATGTTTTATAAAAGCATTTTAATGAACGGTAATGTTAGAATGACTTTTTTAACACGAATATTTATTGTTTTTTTTTTTGTTTACATGATGTTGCTTAGGCTAGAAGTTATTTTTAATATCTTCTTGCATGCATATTTGTATATTAATTTAACTCAAGTTTTGAACAAATAAATAATCTTTTTCTTTGCCGTTGTCTATGTGGATTGTGTTGAGTCAATAATTTGCCAACATTTATGTTAATACCTAAACGTTAGCAAATTATTGACTCAAACTAAATTGGTAATAAGTGTGATTTTAAAAATAAACAAAAATAAGCTACTTGTTAAAAACTTTTTTAAAGACAAGCTTTTAGAAGTCCGACATGTGACGTCGGTTTTTTTTTCGAGTTATTCACAGCAAGCCCTTTCATTTGATACCCATATTGTAAAAGTGCATTAGAAATTACTTGTCCGCCATTTTGTGTTTTCCGCTATGTTGGACTTAGAATGATGTCACACAGCTAACCATGCATTGTCATCCAAACATAACGTGAAAACAAAATTTCAGCTCAATCGGTTGAAGATATCTGCTTCAAAATTGAGTTGCAAGATTCCACCCGAACGAACATACATACATACAGTGCAAGCTAAATAAAAAGCTTGTAATAAAAGACAAACTAGACAATGAAAGGTTGAGTTCACGAGCAGCAAGGACTAGTTCAGAGACAAGACTAGTTTAGGACTAGAGTTAGAGTACTGTTTTCAAATTCTCCAGTAAACATTATTATACAGGTCCTGTATTAACGTAAGATAGCCGTTTCCAGTATTGCTTTTATCTAATGAGGTATGAATGTCACAACACAAACGGCTTTTATCTCGAGGTCTCCAGGTCTGCATCAGCATCAGTATGCGTTTCTCTGGGAAACTGAGAATGATCTGTTGTGTAAGTTAAGTTTGTAATAGGTACGTTTGTTTATTCTTCTTGGTCATTAGTTCACTGATTGTGATTTTACAAAATCTACGTTGCACTTTTTACTATGATCTATTGAAAATAATTTATTTTCTCCTACACTAGATGTTTGATTTGTATTTCAGAAACTTGCGTCACAGTCATTGGAATCACTAATTATGCATTTATAAAATATTCGTCAATGGATAAATAAACACAGTTATCACAATTAACTCCTGTAAGTTTTTTATGTTATGTACGTTTTACCACAGAGATTTAAGTTTCAAGAAGATTTGCAACTGTACCTACAGTTGCAAATCTTTTCTAGTTAGCCCAAAGCAACCACTCCACCAAAATTATTCAACGTTTACAAAACTACGAATTCCACGTTCACCTTTTCCATAAATCTGGCCTTAAGCGTACCTCTGATCAACCCATATCAGCCAAGTCAATTTGCCGCGAGCCTTCAAGTCCAGCTTCCAACAATAATGGACCACAATGGGCCACAATTCAGCTATCGAGCTACTGCGGTCTCTCACGACTTGATATTTACGAGCAGCGTTGTCGATATCGTGCTATTATTTATGTCTCTGTTTCCTTTTTGTGCGCCATATTTATGGCTAGTTCATGTTCCAAATGAAATCTGCGAAGGTTTTTTGCAATATTTGGAATGGTTTTATTATATTGTGTGACTTGAATATGATAACGGTTATATAAATAAAATTGTGACAACTGTTTGCTACAAACATTTTTGATAAACTTTATTTCGCTATACTTACAAGAAAATTTGCAACGGCAATCAATTTTAGTAGTCATACATACACACACCTGTGCGTAATTAATACCTGAATATAATAATAAAAGTTATACGTATGTTACTTTGCAAATTATATTGTATCTATGATGGTAAACTAGCGTTAAACTAATTTCGCTACCGGATCATCATTATTATATACATTAAAACGACTGAAAACTGACTTGTTTAAATTTGGGGGTGCTTTAAACGTATTTTTCATGCTGATTTGGCATCATCATGGTAATTAAGTATGCTTAGTCGTGAGACAGCTAGAAGCACATTAAAACTACGCTGAACAACTTAAATTTACTTTCTCAATACCCTAATCTTATTTCTTCTATACCAATGCTTAGCATCATACCGCTAGACTTAAAAACACGTGATTTTAAAGTGTTCCTCTTTTTAAAAAAAAAAGTGTATTGAAGCTCAATTGTTATGTTATCGCTAAGCCATCTCCCTTTACCCTTTAACATCATCAATCTCTACCAGTATATTTATGGTATCTTCTCTAATATATTCTTTAGCACGTCAGACAGTACTTAAGGGGGCGCGGCGGCGTCATGCAGACGTTTGCATGTGCGGACATAATGCGTTTGTATAATTTTGTTATTTAGTGGCACACTGAGAGGACTTTGAACATTTCAGAAAAGGTAAAATTATTTTAAACTATTCCAGTAAATCTTGTCACTGGTTTCTACAATACATTTATAATAGGAAAAAGGTATTTACGTCGCTTGAAGTAAAGACCAATGGAAGAGCCTGGGAAATGACATAGGCTACTGACTGCTTTGTAACAAATTATAAAAGAAGAGTTTTCCACTCTCTTTCGCTAGAAATGTGTATATTGTCTTGGTTTCTTACCTTTGTTTCTAAGAATCTTGCTCTTTATACACTACCACCTCTACCCATCGCCGTCGGCCCAAACGCCCATTTCGTGTCCCGCATCAGACACCCGGCGATTTATCGCCCAGCCATAATTGCGACGATCTCGATCGACGCACAATCGGACCGTTTCAATTTGCCATTATAGCCTCTTAATGCGTACCTATTGACGGGTAAAAATTGTTTGATTGTAAGCTTGTAAGGTGAGGTCATAATTTACGAAGTTTGCATAAATGGTTGTGATTATATTGAAGGAAACTCAGATGAAACATGTTTTATTGTATTGCTCGTCATATTTAATACGATATGTGGCAGACGGTCTTTTTGATTCGTCGCTTAATTATATACTTAGACATTCATTTAAATTATATTGGCATATAATTTATATTAGACAGGTTTATAACACTTGGGGTTTCATTTATATATATCTACCACATAAGGGTAAGACGATACCGGCGATAATAACATACTTTCATAGCTATTTACGGGCCAATTGCCTATATTTCATAAAACTAAACTAAAACTATATACAGCAAAGAATAACCTTCAAGACATCGAGCCTATAGGTAACTCAAGTGCTCAAGCCCTCTACCAGTGGGAAGCGTTCCCATCATGCTGGCTGCATTGCCTCTCTGAATAATAATTGCCGATAATTATCACGTATTTTTTTGTAAACCCGTGTAAATTGATGATACCATAAAACTTTGTCTCTTCTGGACCAGCGGAGGAAATCATTATAAATGTAGACCAAAACTAAAAATTATCCATTCCAAAAAAGTACACACCTTTATAAAAACTGTTTAGTTTCAAATGTATATAAATCAAAACCTTACTTCTTATCAAATCAAAACCGTATATTCACATGGGCCCCAAAGAGGCCCTCATGAAAGTTAATGACTCTACTGCCAGATTCGCAAAATAACAGCCATCTCGAGAAGAACCTGGCAAGAAACTTGTAGGTAGATTCATATAAACTCGGCGGCGCATTTTTTTTCATTCATTTTTTTTTAATTATTCCTAGACACTAGTACGTAATGATTTTAACCTATGTATATCTATATTATGTAGTTAGTCGATAGAAAGCGCTTGTGCAGTTTGCCTCCATGCATCCTTGTCATTAATGTAGTCAATCGTTTAATAATAAGCTTTCTCAATTATTGCCCGTTTTATTACAGACTTTTCTAGTGGTAGTTCAGGTACAATTTTAGTAATTTAATTGTAAAATCTAACCCCATTTGCCATAAAAGATTTATTCGTTTTGCTTAATCTAAATGCGCGCACTGTAATTTTATGCTTATATCTAGTATCAAGATTGTGTGCGTTGCTTCTTAATTTATTTTTATCAATATTTTTGCGAACAGTTATAATATTTTCTATCGTTACATTAGCACATTTAATATTGTCCATGCACTTTAAATAAGATTAATTTTATAATATGACAATACAGACATTTATATATTTTATATTATTTATTTACTACATACCTGGAAGCTGCAATTATGTGGCTTATTTTAGTTAAAAAACTATATATTACAAACTGCAGCAAGTTCACATTATTTTTGATAGTTAGTGTAGAAGCAAACAATTTAACAACGTCCAAATTCAATATCCTATTGCTTCCGTGTCTTATATTTAAAATACTATAATAAGTGAATAGCATAGAAAAACTGTCCATTCCCATTGACTTTTATCACCGCTAACACCCATACATCGCCAAATCTAACAAGCCTATAAACCCCATCAAAAAGTCAAAACACAGAAATATGAAATAATAAAACGGCGTACATAAACCATTCCGGGCGTACCGCGGCCGTTGGATCCGGCTGCGGCCACATTCTTCTTCTTTATGATACCTATTCGCCCCCGAAGGCACCCGAAGCTCGCTATTTTTACGCGGGTCATCCCTTAAATTCTTTTTATTGCCGGCCTTGTAAATCATTGCGTAATGCTCTAGTGCATTATCCGTCGGGAAACTTCATTATGGGCGGTTTAATGGGTCGGAGGGGCGATAAAATCTAGCTGGCGGCCGGACGAACGGCCGCTGTGAGGTGGGCATCCGTTCGGCCGGATTCGGATAGTCGATATGCCATTTAGGGAGGTTGTAACGATTGGGGTAATGTCTTCAGTATTATGTTGTAAAGAAGGCTTTAAGGGTATTGGCGATGTATTTTTCATTGTGAGCTTGAAGGCTTTAGTAAGAAACGCCGAAACCAGCGATGCTCTAATAATTATCTCTGTTTTTGTCGTTTTTGCAATTGACGTCCTTCAATGTGATAACGGTCAATGGCAAGTATTTTTTTAAACTAAATTGATATACGCCAAATTAATAAAGTCACAATATTCATTTGACGTTTAATAACGTCAAAACAGTTGAAAGGATTTTGATAAGCTTTGGCAAGAAAAAAGGTTGAAGCAACTATTATTACGTAAGCTACTCAATAAAGGCAAAGCCCCAGAACACAGTTAGTACTTCATAATTTTGTATAGTATATAAAAAAACCCAGGGCTAGTACTTCTATCTACAGGCCCATTACCTATATTTCCTAAAACTAATCTATGCAGAAAAGACCCAAATTACCTACAAGGCATCGAACAGGTAACTCGAGTGCTCAAGTCCACCACGGCTGGGTAGCGTTCCTATCATGCTGGGGGCATTGCCTCTCTGAATTGCAATACTAATACGTTGACCCAAATAAGTACCAGCCAGTATTCAATGCTATCAATTTTTATATGAAAAAAGTGACTTTTCAAGCTTTTATCTTTCTATGGACTTTCTCCCAGCCTGTCCCTCATTTCTCCAGTATCATGTTCACAACAAAACAACGTGCGATTCATCACTTGCAATTTGTTGCGATAGCGCAGCGATAGGGCGCCTGGATTGTACTTTATTGCTCTATAAAACCTGCCTTTCTTTTCTCTAATGTCTGGTGTAAATGTTAGGCACAGTTTATTGTCAGAGGATATGTCTTAGTATATTGTTTTGTGTCAGGAATACGAGTAGTCAAGATATCGGGTCATGAGTTACACAGATTTGGGAGTAGTCGGGCTCTGTTGTTTATCCTACTTTGCGGTCAAGTTCTGCGATCAATTTTCATGTAAGTTATTTTGAGATCCATTGTAGGTTAAGATGTTAGTTTTTTTTTTATTCATAATAGGCAATTTTTGACCACTATCTCGCTAGATGGTAGACTACTTTGCGGAATCCATTTTTTTGTTGTTTATCGTGTGGACTAGGGGAAACTATCTATAACTATATCTAAGTCAGTATTTTTCAGGCCGCCAGAAGGCATCGGACTTGACATAGTAACAGATGTCTTGCGATTAGCTTTTTCAATAGACCACGGTCTCCTGTTACTTTATCATTTAGTATAAACTATCTGGTTTTACCACGTTTACTATCATAATTAATTCTACGCGAACCGCGAAACGATAATGATGAGCTATTTTATATTATTGTATTTAAACTTGGTTTAAACTAATTAAAAAGGTCACTTAAAATGTCATGTTTTGTTTTGGTGAGGTGGTAGAGCATTTTGTGAGTTGCTCGCCTGGCTTGCTACCAAAGTAGCTTACCACCATCAAGTTGAAAGTCTGCCGCCAAGCCAAATACGGTGTTCCGGCAGTTATCCTTGAGAGCCTGCGTATTCCAGGTCTAGTGTGTTTACCAGCTTCGATCACATCGTCACTTACCATCAGGTGAGATAGTAGTCAAACACTAGCCTGTCACAAATAAAAAAAAAAAAAATTTTTTTGTAATCATCATCATACTCAGCCTATCTCAATCCACTGCTGGACATAGGCCCCTCCCAAAGCGTGCCACTGAGCTCGATCTTCAGCTCTTCTTCTCCAGTCGTTACCAGCAGCCCTACGTATATCGTCGCTCCACCTAGTCACAGGACGTCCTCTGCTACGTGTACCGGTTCGTGGTCTCCACTCCAGAACTCGTCTACTCCAACGGTCAGTTTTGCGGCATATGTAACTAGCCCACTGCCACTTTAGCTTACTAATCCTTTGAGCTTGATGTTTTTGTCATTGGGTATTAAACATTTACTGCCTCAAAAAATTATCATGCCCAACGGTAAAATTAATTACAAATAGGTGTTGTAAAAGTGGTAATTTAACGTGTCCACAAAACTCAGTAGTAAAATGTAGTCAGAACACCTACAGTGTATAAAAAGTTAAATAAAACACCTGATATTTTCCAATCATAAATAATCCGAATAGCTGCCCTTCATCCCTTCGAGAGTATTCAATCTGAGTAACAATAAGCCCAAAATTTAATACGACCATTGATTGAAACCGAATTTTGTATCAATTTCACGTCGCTGCTGGATTATATTTGACCCCCCAAGGTTCATATGCCCTCGAGGTTTATATAAGCTGATGATTATGTTATTTGTACAGACGTGTAAATGATAAAGAAAAAAAATTGTCTAATATTATATTACCTATAAAAAAAGCTTTAAACACAATTAAATATAAAAATGCTATGAAATAGTTCAAAAGTTCAACAACATTTCTAAATAGCAGATGTTGTTTTTTTACCGACTTTCCAAAAAGGGAGGAGGTACTCAAGTCGACTGTTTTTTTTTTATGTGTTTTACCTCAAAACATCTCTCCACATGAGCCGATTTCAATATATTTTTTTTAGTCTGAAAGATGTTGCTTTCTAATTAGTCCCACTTAAATTTGATCAAGATCTGATCAGTAGTTCTTAAAATATCGTCAATAATGCCTATTTTGTGGACTACTTTGACGATGTACTCGTTTAATCGACTTCAAAAGTTACCTCATAACTTATTTCGTTGTGAACCGATTTTGATGATTGTTTTTTATTTGAAAGCTGGTGCTTTTCATGTGGTCGCATTGAAATTTAATCAAGATCTAATCTCTTGTTTTTGCGTTATCGTCAATAATGCGTGTTTAATACATTAAATCTGTTCAAGGTTACGAAGCTAAAGCGGTTAAGTCGGTTTTTTTAAGCTTTGCTTGCGTTTAATTATTTAATTAATGACGTACATTACGGTTTGTACAACGTTGCAATTACGATCTTGGCTTAAAACTAATTTAATTGTGACTTAAACTCCTAAGCTTAAGTCAATCTTTTTCTTTTTTGATCACCAGATTTTTTGAGACCAGAACCACCGACAAACTCAAAGTAAACTTTTGAAGGCAGTAAAAAAACTCTGGCTTAGAACATCTCAGGAGTTTGGCACAGCATAGAGCAGCAGGAAATAAATCAAATATTTTGTGTACAGGGCCAATACTTAGTCCGTATTATTAAAGTCAATAAGTAATTTGTTCTCTTCCAGGTTTTATTCTTTGAATCGAGCGAACATTTTTAAGACAAATTTACAAAAACGGTGGAACTTTCTTATATGTAGTTATATTTATAATCAATCTATTTAAAAAGCATGTAACCAAAAAAGCTCAAACATGGAGACTAACTATGTGTTATTGAATAGTACTGATATTATTGCAAGCTTGCTCCATCAAAAAGATATCCACCTACTGGATCGCATGTTCTCTCCTGTCGCAAATAAAAATAGTTTATTGCCAATAAAATACATCACTTGTCATATCTATACCATAATTAACTAATCTTTGTTCACAATGCTAGAACCCCCGTGATGGTACCCCGCGGGAATCGAACTTATTACCAAGGATATTGCAGTATAATGTAAAAACGAGCATTAGACGTAATGACGAGGCGTTTCACTGATGATCACGAAACGCGTCAAACTTTTTCTCATTTCGTAATTTGTATTTTGACTCCTACTGCTTCTGATAAATGGTATTCAAATGAGTTGGCATTTACTCTTGATAAATATTAATGTTTTATTGTTTTTGGAAGCCATTATTCTTATAAGTAAAACATTGGTTTTGATGGCAGAGCCGACAGGGTAATGGGTAGAGTCTACATATAGTAAAAAAATATTATATCACTTTCACGTTTATGATTGTTTAGTACTTTAGTACCATACTAAAAACGATTTGACAAAATTACTACCTCTTTCATGTTTATGTTCGCCTAGTACTTTACCAAATCCGAGTGACCTCCTGTCCATGAGAAAATGTTAACGTGAATTAATACTTATTCTGTTTGAATCTAAACCATTCTTGAAATCACCTAAACACAAATACAAATTACATTAAAATCGGTCCACCCGTTTAGTCCTCCTAACACACACAGTACAGTCACACACTCACGTACAGAATAATTATGTATATAAAGATAAGGTAAGGCACAGGGACGGTATGAACATGAGATCTTTCCGCATGGGAAAATCAAACATATGGAATTTTAGTATTTTTGCACTCTCTTATACTTATTAACATAAGATAAAATAGTAGATTACTGTATCATATCAACATAATTATATTCCACGTACTTCCTAATCAAAAATATTGCTTTCAAAACACACAGGATAGATTATCTCTATACAAAACCAGATTTCGATCAAAATTTTATATTTTGAATAAATAACTAGCCTTTCCTTTCATTACCTATCATTACCAAGATCACCGTACAAACTAACAATGAGTTACCGCCGTTGTAATTCTGTTCTCAAAGCCCGCCTGTGGTTTAAAAGATTAATGCTTGCCAACTAGTGGGCCCATTGAAATGAGATGTTTGTGGTACCTATCGCGTAATTGAATGAGGCTAAAATAATTAAACGCAAGCAAAGCTTAAAAAAACCGACTTCACCGCTTTATCATTGTAACCTTGATCAGATTTAATGTATAAATTATATGTATATATTTAACTGCTTGACATTGTAAAAACTATTATATGGCATTGAATCTATAATTTTTAATATTTAATATAAATTGACATAGAATTAATTGTGACATTATTTAATGGAATTGAATTTTGTAATTAATTTGATATTGTATAATTTAATAGAATTGAAATGTTTAAATTTGCACGCCGTGACACGGCAAAATATATATGGTACTATACTAACCATTTCCACCTGACTAACCTACATGTTAAGCAAATAAATGATAATGATTATGATTATGATTATAAACACGCATTATTGACTTTAAGTAAAAAACTAGGGATCAAACCTTGGTCAAATTTTAAAGGGACCACATAAAACGCACCAGCTTTCAAATAAAAAAAGAATCATCAAAATCGGCTTACAACGAAAGAAGTTATGAGGTAACTTATGAAGTCGGGTAAACGAGAACATCGTCAAAGTACGCATGAATCGTCACATAATAGATATTATTGACGATATTTCAAGAACTACTGATCAGATCTTGATCAAATTTAAATGGGACCAATTAGAAAGCAACATCTATCAAAGTAAAAAAAAAAGTAAAAGAAAATTTTCGAAATCGGCTCACGTGGAGAGAAGATATGAGGTAACACACATGAAAAAAAAAAAAAACTGCCGACTTGAGCACCAGCATTTTAGGAAGTCGGTAAAAAAAGGTACTGCTCGAATTAATGCAATGGATCATTAGAAGTCTAAACGTAGCTGTTTTGGTCATATAGAATACATTATACTCACAAATAGGTAATACTTGTTAAATTCCCAAAATTTTTCGATTGATTTTAAGGTTATTGTTTATTTTTTTTATTGGATATTTTTTATATAACGTAAGCAATGTTATGGTAAAACATTCACACTTTAATAATTCTAGTTTCTACGTAGTTGTTAAGGATTTTATCGTGAAAACACCAAGCTTTTCTAGAAGATACCTATTCACATGCGCCAAAGAATCACATATAGTGGGTGTTATTTTCACACTCACATCCCACACTAAGCTCGATTACTTTTGTCGTGGGTGGCGGAAACATTCACTTCACACACACACTATCACAACTAGAACCAGAAACACGGTTTTTAGGCAAAAATTCGTGTTCCCGCCAGCAATCGTATCCCTCTTAGAAGGCAAACGTAAACCCAACTAAGTTCACTAAGCCAACGGGAAATTCAAGCATTAAATATTTTTTTAATTTATTAATTATTTTATAAAATTACTCGTAGTCACCAGTAACAGTCAAAGTCAAGTAAAAAATACATGGCCTAGTCATAGGTAAGCCATTCTAAAGTGGTAGAAACTGTACTAGAACTTCAATTGCAGTTTTCGGGCGATAGCGAAAATCCCGTTTTCAACGTTGTTTGATTTGGCTACACACATTCATCATTTCACATTAATACTCACAGAATCACGAAATCACAAGATTTGGCCATTAGGTATAGGTACCCCTACAAAATCAACGATTTACTTTATTGCTTTCGCGGCAAAACTACATTATAATATTGTACTTAACAAGAAATAACGACTTAAATAATAATTTCTAATGGTTTTTATCTTTTTTACATTTCGAGCTATTATTTTAACAGGGTGCAAAATAAAAATAAATAAATTATAGAATTAATGCCTGAATGACTGAATGCGCCATCTATATAAATTTGCCCGAACTTCTTATAACTCTAATAATATTTGCGTCCTAAGTCCAACAAACAAAGCATTGCACTTTGGTGTGAAATTCATAGATGACGCTAGTTTGTGATCAACAACTCAAATATAAAATTAATCATACTGCCATCTTGCGGATTTGATATAAATTAAATAAATGTCGTTTTTTGGGAAACGTAACCTGTTAACAGTTTTATACGTTGGCGATAGAGGTCTCTAGATAATAATAATTATAATTTAGTGTCAGCGACAGTAATTTTGACTATTTTTGTTCTATCGAGGCAAATGTACCGAATCGCATTTCTGTCTTTGCAAATCATGAGACAATAAAGATACAGCAACGCCACGATTGTAGACAAAAATAGTGAAGTGCGACGAATTATTATATTTTATAAGGAGCTTCCCTTTACTTTTCAGCTCTTCTCGAGATAATTTTTTGAATCTGGCAGTAGAGTCATAAGCTTGCATGAGGTATCCAAAGAGGCATCTTTGGGGCCCGTGTGAATAAACGATTTTGAATTAACTTGAAAACGTTCGACTGCTATCTCATGTGATGGAATTTGACAATGCGGTTGACGTTGGAGCAGGTGAGATTTATAAGCACATTTTTTGTTTTTATGAGTAAAGTAAAACATGACATTACTAATTTCCCGTTTGAACCCATTTGACCAATGAATTAAATTAACTGGCTTTTCCATACTCTACTTTTTCACTTTCGCGGCCATGGGAAATTTGTGTTTCTAGTTCTTGGTGTAATAGGCAAGATGCCTAAAAAATTCAATTTATTCTGTCATTTACATTTAAAAACAATATTAAGCAAGTATTTTTTCTTTTCTCAATTAAACAAAAAAAAATACGAAGATAATAGTCCGTATATTGATAATTATGTATTTACATTAAACTAAAAACTAAATTAAAATTAAACAAAAAATATATATATAGTCCGTTGAAATGCAGCGTGACGTCACGCCTCACTACACTTTTTGCTTATTTACGAGCCCCCAATCCCGAACTTTGACGCTCTTTATCTTCCACAATTTCTATTGATTTGTTCAATAAAAAAATTACCAATATCTTTTTATAATCTGCGTCAGTCTTAGTGTGGGACACTATATGTGAAAGCGTTTAAAAGTATTTTATAATTATCGTTTAAATATTTGCTTGCTTCGTTTTATACGTCGCTGTCACAAAAGCAAATATCCATCGAGATAGGAAACAAACCTACGGTTTGTAAAAGGAGGGACGACTCCGCCGAAAATCTGTGTCCTAGTGAGAGGTCACAAAAAACCTCTGTGTCCCTTTTCTTTAGGGTAACCCTGATTTTGAGATTTGTGGGATATCCTTTTGAGCCATTTGAATTATGTTATACTTGAATGATATTTAACTGTGTCATCATGCTACAATATGATATCTAATAAAAATATTATTATGTCATTCATAAAGATAAACTAAAAAAAAAAAAACCTCACTGATGTTCCAAATGCATTTTAATTTAATTAACATTATATATATTTACTTGTATCTATCCGCGGCTTCGTCCGCTTATCCGACTATAAGAGCAGGTTCGATATTTTTCAAAATGGCGGAGATATGTGCTGTAAAATTGTTGTAATAAGCTCCTAGATACATTTACAACCCATCTTTAAATTTGTATCCTAGAATAAAGATAATCCATAAATCGATGTCAGATATTATTACTACGTTGATATTTCAGAATCTTGGTAAATATTATTATTACATACTTATATCAAACTTATTTATTCATCCGAAAGTTTGTGTGTAATTGTGGCATTATTTAAGTATGTCTATTTTCTCTTCACGCGGTAACGCCTGAATTAATTTTGATAAATTTGGAATGTACGTAGCTTATGCCTAGGATTAACAAATAGGCTGCTATTTAACTATATAAACGCAGACAAAGCTGCGGGGCGGCACGGCTTGATCATCAATATATCCATAAAAAAAATCCAATGAAGGTAAACCCTAACTTTTATGACACCTAACTGACACAAATTGTTGTGTACAAATTATTGTCGTAGAGTGTGACCCAATGCAAAATTAAAAATTACTAAATTATTCAAGCCAATCAACTCATCTTCAAGCAAACATTTTGGCCTATAATAGTTATATAAGAAAAATATAACAATGCTATAAATTATCAATAGGAAATAAGCATACAATTTACATACAGGTCAAGTATTTTTTTAAATCTTTAATTTTATAAAATTACACTTATTATTTTTATAATATGATTTTCTTCTTTAATTGCTTTTTATTAGGAGTTTTAATAAATAAAATGGATGGAAATTTCAAAATAGCAAAACGCTCGCTATTGGCTAAGCTACACATTTTTGAGGTCACTGATTGGTTAACTTTCCTTTAATTCTATTTGTTTTTTCAAAATCGCTGTGTTTAAATTTGCTAAACTTTTTCTCCGCTATACGGAGTCAATTTGAACTGACTCCAACTTTCCGAAATGTATCCCTACCAGTAACTGACCATCTCGAGTTACTCGGTTTGACTTTAACTTCAAAGCTCAATTTTGGTACTTCCATCGAGTCAAAAACCCAACTAGCTGCAAAAAAGCTGGGAATCCTTGCAAAGGTGAGACGATACTTCACACCGGGACAGTTGCTCAATTTGTATCAAGCACAAGTCCGATCATGTTTGGAGTACTGTTCTCATCTTTAGGACGGTTCAGCTAAGTACCAGCTTGAGACTCTTGACACCATTGAGTGGAGACCCAAGAGACACATTGGTAGCGAGCAGCTGACTAATTAAAAGTTTCAGAGCTTGGGTCATCGCCGCGCCCGCCGCATGGTAGCTAGTCTCTCGGTTTTTATCGGATACATTTTGGTGAGTGTGCTAAGGAACTGCACGATCTAGTTCCCCCATCCCCGTTCTATCGTCGGACAAGCAGACAAACTGCTAATTTTTGGGGGCTGAGTCACCCACGTCCGTAGGAGGATACCCCTTAAGTCTGACTCCCTACACGTGGTCCCCGGGTGGTGCTAATCAGGTCACATTTGAGAGGTGGTAGAGCATTTTGTGAGTTGCTCGCCTGGCTTGCTACCAAAGTAGCTTACCACCATCAAGTTGAAAGTCTGCCGCCAAGCCAAATACGGTGTTCCGGCAGTTATCCTTGAGAGCCTGCGTATTCCAGGTCTAGTGTGTTTACCAGCTCCGATCACATCGTCACTTACCATCAGGTGAGATAGTGGTCAAACATTAGCCTGTCACAAATAAAAAAAAAAAAAAAAAAACTTACCTGAGTCGGTGTTTCCTGATGAGTACAATATGGGAGTCATCGAGTCGCGAGTGAATAGCTTCTATCGATGGAGCAAGCTTGCCTAGCTTGCTCCATCGTCGACCACATCGTCGCTTACTATCAGGTGAGATAGTGGTCAAAAGTTTGCCTACTTGAATAAAAAAAAAAACCTGATTGCATTTCCCAATGCTTATTTATTTCGATATGAGTTGTATTGTTATAAAGGAAAATTTTCTTTCCGGCAATGTATTAACGGCAACAATCGAATAAAAATGTATGCATATTCCATATTTACAAACGTATTCATTAATATGATCATAATTGAGCATCAAGAAGGAACAGACTACAAACACACTCACAAACTTTTGCCTTGATAATATTAGTAGGAAGTATGATAGTAGGATAACTTTATTTTGTTTTTACAAAATATGTTTATAAATGGCGGATGTAGTTGTGTAGCTTGGCTTGTATACCCATATGAGAAAAATAATATCATAAAACCTAATGCTATTAGGAAAAAAGAACGGTTTATTGAGAATAGTTTGATAGTAGGTAGGGCATTTAGAAACATATTCTGTAAGGTTTCGACTAAACAAATTATTACTACGGACTACAATTTCTACTACTTGGAAACTTTTTTAGAACTAGTCGCTCTGTGCGAGAGGGACACAGGGGTCTTTGCTAACCTTTCACCCGATTTCGTCGGGACCGCAACCACGATTGGTTCTTTATGCAATTGATAAAACGATTTGACATTGTAAATACGCTCTTAGTTAGTTTTGATAAGATTCCATGCATGTTTGATATTCGGCACTGTAAGTTTGTCAGTTATCCATCCTATTACTTTAGCTACAACCAACATCCTTGCAAATATCAACATCGGATTTCACAATTACGAGCTGTCAAAATGCGGAACGATTTATATTTTTGAAACAAAAGGGTTTCGCTTTTCAGATGTCAATTTTGTTTCAAGAGCTTTTTCTGATGATAACACGGTTGTTACACTGACTGATATTTCAAATAGGAAGAGCTTAATTATATAATAAAATTGTTATTTACCTTGTTTCAATAAAAAGTTCAATCAAAATTCAACCTTGTTTCAATATTTCATGTAGAGGTAGGACTTTTAAGTAGAGTTCTGGAAGAGTGGTGTTTGCGACTGTATCATAGCTGCTTCGTCCCAGCATTTCTAGAGTTAGGCTATATAGTTGAACTAAAAACAAAAACTAAAAAATAAGTTATTACTAACTTATTTTTTAGTTTAAAAACTTGTACGTACAATAAAATATTTCATAATAAATTATTTAATTTCAAAGGTATTTTTGTTTTGAGCAAGTTGGTAAGACAGATTTATAAATATATAACAATCAATCGATCAAAATCGTTTAACCACATGGGCCCCAAAGAGGCACTCATGAAAGGTAATGATTCTACTGCCAGATTCGCAAAATTACAGCCATCTCGAGAAGATCCTGGCAAGAAACTTCTTGGTTACCCAAGATATAGGCTGTAATTTTGCAAATCCGGTACATTAGTACAGTTATTAATTTTTATGAGTGCCTCTTTGGGCCCATATGCCACTTAAATTGTACGGTACTAGCAACACCATTTCCAATAACAAAAAAGTCGCATATTCAAATGCGTTATCACCCATTTCATTTCTAAAAATGTGGCCAGTGACAACAAATAAAAATAAAATTAGCCAATTCGACCTCTCCAATGAAAAGCCTCAAGGACCATCGATGTTTAATTAAGGCCAAGACACCTCCCGTATAAATCAAACCAGGCTGGCCTAGTTCTCACGATATTTTCACTTGGCCCTTAAACATAGTAGGCGGAGAGAGAGTAGTCTAACTTACATTTTGCTTTTTTTTTTAGTTTTATGTTTTTATTATTGATAAGCAAACATTTGACTGCTTTATGACCTGAAAATAAGTGACCATGCGGCAAGATTAGATCAATTAAGATTTTTAATAGATACAAAAACAAACTATTTGGTTTATTTTAAAAAATCAATAAATTATTGTAAAAATGTAAATCCTTTATTGGCTGTAAGATTATGTACTAAGAATATGTTGCTATTTATAAGGGCTGTGGATTTAGTATAATAAATAAATAAATAATTGGCTAATCCACAGTTACCATTAGTGTATATTTTTTACTGGCCGTGCCCCGCGGCTTCGCCCGCTATTATCAAGTTAAAAAGTAGCCTATGTGTTAATCCTAGGTAAAATCTATGTACATTCCAAATTTCATCCAAATCCGTTCAGCCGTTAAAGCGTGAAGAGGGAACAAACATACTTACACACTTACACACAAACTTTCGGATTTAAAATATTAGTAGGATTTTAGGTTGCCTAAATTGCCTTTTTCTTGAGTACTAAATATAATATGTAAAAAGTACATAGTTAATAGTTAGTAGGCCGTTACTGTTCTTCCGTTGATTAAAAGAAAATATAAACATATTCTTTATTCTTAAATACATAAAAACATCAATTTCGTTACACTGTTACAGAGATACATCGTTTCCAACATCAAAACCATGCACATAGGTATATATTTACTTTTGCATTTTTGATATTATTAGAGTACTGGTCCTGGGTCAATTTCTGGCAGGATCATAATTTTCCTTCTCAAGAGATTAAATTTTTTTATTTGATTTTCTAGTTGTTGGTGTGCTGAATATTTGATGTGAATGTTTTCGGTACACACGGTCCTAGACGATTTAAGGACTATGAGTGTAAATGCGATTATATGTTGGTAAAAACGGGACCCTATTACTGAGACTTCGCTGTCCATCCGTCCGTTCGTCCGTCCGTCTGTCACCAGGCTGTATCTCAAGATAAGTACGGTGACAGCTAGACGGTTGAAATTTTCACAGATGATGTATTTCTATTGGCGCTATATCAACAAATAGTTACTAAAAATAAAATAAAATAAATATTTAAGAGGGGCTCCCATACAACAAACTTGATTTTTTATAGATTATGATACGGAACTCTTCGTGCGCGATTCCGACTCGCACTTGGCCGGTTTTTTATATCAAAACCTTACAACGCTTCAAAATCCAAAAGTCGTATTTTATTATACGAAGCCTCACATAATGTTCGATTAATTGTATCGTGGGTGCTGGAAACGTTTACATCACACTATACTATCACAACCAAAACCATAGAGAATACATTTTCCTTAAGGAGAATTTTTGTGTTCGCGCCAGGAATCAAACCCGATACCCCTGCTTAGAAGGCAAACGTTCACCCAACTAAGCCAACGGGCAGTTCACTAGTGTATTAAGTGTTGGCCTGATATTGGACTGAGTTGAGCTACTCTTTTCCTTCTACTTAGATCTAGTTCTCACGTAATTTTCACTCCACCCTTAAGGCCGCAATTTTTTCTCTACCAGGGTGATGAATGGTAGGAGTGAAACAGCGGAATTCTGGTGAATTATTATCAAATTCACTCTTTGTTAATGTTAGAGTAGATTGATTGGCGGTTCGCTTCAACTGTATTTAACTGTTTTGAACAAGAGGGAGGTCAGATATTTTATAGCTTATTTGTCTTTATTGTTTAGGTATCAGTTCTTGATTTATTTTGTCACGGTTACAAGGAATAAACTTTTGTATTTGATAAGAATTGACTGCATATAAAAATTTATTATAATAAAGATACAAAACTCAACAAAACTGAAACTTATAAAAAAAAATGAACGTAAATGCTTTCACACTCACATCCCCACGCTAAGTCAAACGTCATCCATTCATGGTTGATATACCTCCAGCTCGCTCGAAGCGTTACGCTTCTACGTTTATCATCCGTACTGCGAGGGAGTGGAACTCATTGCCCGCGTCTTTGTTTCCTGAGCGGTATAATCTGGCAGTCTTCAAGTCAAGAGTGAATAGGTATCTTCTAGGCAGGCATGCTACATCTTCGGCCACATCATCGCTTTCCATCAGGTGAGATAGTGGTCAAATGCTAGCCTATCAAACATAAAAAAAAAAAAGTTCGATGATTTGTGTTGTGGGTGAAACATTCACATCACACACAATCACAACCAGAACCAGATGCATATATTTTTCTTCGTAATACGTACTTGTGTTCCCGCCGGAAATCGAACCCGATAGAATGATCAATGCTTAGAAGGCAAACACGCACCCAACTAAAATAATTAGCGTTATCAACCACTAACCCAAATAATTAAACGCAAGCAAAGCTTAAAAAAACCGACTTCACCGCTTTATCATCGGAACCTTGATCCACCAGCTATCAAATAAAATCATCAAAATCGGCTCACAACGAAAGAAGTTGTGAGGTAACTTTTGAAGTCGGGTAAACCAGAACATCGTCAAAGTACGCATTATTCGTCACAAAATAGACATTATTGAAGATATTTCAAGAACTACTGATCAGATCTTGATCAAATTTAAATGGGAGTAATAAAAAAGCAACATCTTTCAAACTAAAAAAAAATTCGAAATCGGCTCACGTGGAGAGAGAGAAGTTATGAGGTAACACACATAAAAAAAAATACATTCGACTTGAGTACCTCCTCCTTTTTTGGGAAGTCGGTAAAAAAGTGTACAGATTGTAAAAAGGTTTTTTTTTGCGACTACCTGCTGGCGTAGTTGGGTGCGCGACCGCCTTCAGCAGCGGTTCATTTTTCACAAGGATTTTTCAGTTTCTTGTTCTGTAAAAGTTTCCGGCAGTCACGAGACAAGTCATTGAACCCTGGCTTTGAGTGTGAAAGCGTTTATGTTTTTTATATTACTCTACCAAGCAATATGATTCTTTAAAAAAATTATTAGTCTTAATGCATCCTAAGGCGACTTAAGGCTCTCGGTAAATCATAAAATGTAATTTAGAAATCGAAAATACTAAT
Source organism: Lomographa bimaculata (assembly GCA_948107665.1). NCBI lineage: Eukaryota > Metazoa > Arthropoda > Insecta > Lepidoptera > Geometridae > Lomographa > Lomographa bimaculata. The sequence continues at coordinate 1,023,712 of OX403592.1, read as the reverse complement.
GCTCTGTCATAATTATATAGGAGATTATAATCGCAGGTATGTAGATGATGATAGTACGGATTAATTACTTATCTGTTACTTTGTAATTAAAATCTATTTGGATTAAAACTAAGACTTCTGATAATACTAGGATATTACATAACGTTATCAATTGTATGAACGATTGTCATCATACACAAGAGCTCAATAAAGTACATTATATCAATGTTTGGACTATAATTTATGAAATACAGAAGCGAAAGATAGGCCTTATTACCAAACTACGACGAAGTAACATTTGTAAATATGTTCCTTTTTTGCCATTGCATGGTTGAATTCCCCTCGTATAGGCATAGGCTTTAAAATGGGTATCATTAGTACGCCATAAAGTATTGACTAAGAAAATAAAACAACTTTCACACTTATAACCCCTCACTAAGTTTGATGACAAGTGTCGTGGGTGCCGGAAACATTCACATCACACGCTCAATCACAACCAGAACCAGGAACACAAATTTTCCTTGCACAGTAAACTTGAGTTTCTGCCGGGAATCGAACCCGATACTCCTGCTTAGAAGGCGCCCGCCCATCTAAGCCAACAGGTATTTCGAAGAGAGATTTATCGTCAAAATGGATATTAAATAAATGCTAAATTACCCTCAAAAATACACATCTGGTGCTAATATAAAGTTCAATTTTTTTTTGGTGTTAGTAGAAAGCCATTAATTATGTGGGTACAAATGTTAGGTTTTAATCTTCATACTTTTTCTTGTATAATTCGAATTAATATTCTGTTTTTTTTTTTACCTTCATGGAACAGAAATGTAAATTACTGAGAAAGTGTGAGTGGGTTGCCATAAAAATGTTTTAACATAGGAAGACAAAAATTATAATATTAATAAATCGGAGTGTTTATTGTCAGTACACTTATAACTAAATTGACTGAGTTTATAATAATTATAAATTATTTTGGTATCACTTATTTTCCTACTTACACAGAGTTCAACAATTTCACAATAGCAAAGTTCATTCGCATTTTAATTGTAACTAAGTGCTTGTTTTACTTTGAATTTAGATCAGTCTTGGTCAAGCTTTCTTTTAGCTCAGGATCTTTGTCAAGCAGTTCCTTTCCTTCAGGGGTGTCGATGGCTGGTGCTTCTCCGAGGTATGTGTCTTCGGTATACACCAGATTTTGCTTCCTCATCGTGCCGTGCCACTGTAAATATTTTTAAAAATGGTCTTAGAGTATGAAACTTTTTAGACATTTTCGTGGTGAACGCATAACATTCAATAAAGACTGTGTGTGTGTATATAACATCATATTTATATGTATTCTTTAAAATTTGCCTAAAATTAAAACAAATAACAGCTAGGCAGGAGGTATTATCTTAACTTTATTGGTGAATAATTATTTTCGACATATATTAAAACAAAAATAAGAGTATCTACATTACACCATAACATCTCTAAGATTTTATCGCCATAAACTGTTAAGTACATAAAATATTTATTTTTCAAAGACATTATAGAGTACAAATTAAAATTTTAAAACCCTTCTTTTATATCCTTATCCTAATTTTAACCTACATCTTGGAAAATCGTATAACAACTTGGCAGAGTGCCAAGAATGCCTGCATCGTCGTAGATTGAAATATTTATTTGGAAATAAAAGCATCGCGGACAATATGTTTAGGAATTTTGATCATGAGTTCAAAATTTGCCGTAGTTTCGTTTTATTTTTAATATCATGAATAGATTCACTTAAAAGATCACTTTTTAAATCTTTAAACATAGATACATTTCAATCTTTCTTGCGACAAAAACTCATTACGATCCATTGTTTTTCCTTCCTTTATTTATTTGCTATGATTTTTAGTTTCTTTTTGATGTAGCCACAGATTTTTTATATAATTGACATTATACCTTCTATAGTTAAAACAATAATACCAAACGCACAAGTGATAGCGATTGTTACTATATTAGGTCTATTGACTAAATAGAGGATATTTTTATCTGAATTTGAATGTCCTAATTATAACCTATACTTTATAGATATTATTTATTCAATCTATATATTCTTATTATGATACTATAAATTTTTTATATTTATTAATCTCAGATAACGGATAAGGAAATGTCTGTTGATGAACAGAAGGCTAGAGAGATGAAACTTTATCAACACATGATGGTAGGACTCCTTAATGACTCCAAAAAGTGGTAGAGTCAATCTGGGACGCCTAACCCTTTGCCAAAACGCCAAACGGCAGGATATATGAGACGTCACACCAGAAATCTTAAAGAGAGGAGCGAATTGCAGTGTAAGGACAAGCTTTGGCGTTTAAAGATTCTTGTGACACTGCAATGTATGCGAGCATGGCGGTTGCTTTTCTCGTTTTAGGTATAAAAGAAGTTTACAGCCAAGGTTACTACAACTGCCGTTTTAAATTATAATTTCGATCACACGTAGGAAAAGCCTTCTTACCTTATCCCAGAGAGACATGTTAAACCCGAAGTTGCAGTGGAAGAACTCGTGATGCTGATCGTGGAACTCGGCATCAGGCTGCCACGGCTGCCACCACAGGGCCTTGAAGTTGATGCCTGAATGGTCGATGATGCCATGGTAGTAATTGTATATGGCAACCACGTAGAAGGGAACTGAAATGAGAGAAGAACTCAAAATACTTAAATATTTTCAGAACGTTAGGGTATACCTATACAATCTAACTTATTATTTTAATAGTCACCGGTTTTTGTAATATCGATATTGACAGTTGAAATATCCTCTAGTGTAGTTTGTTGCGCGTCTGCTTACTAAGCAGCTAGCACTGGGTTTAATTCGAGAAGAGAACACAAACTTTCTTCCAAAGTGAACGTTTCTTGATGTAATTTTATGCGTGAATTTCCGGCACTCACTTTACACGACTTAAAACTTTATGTATGCGACTGAAAACGTTTATGTTCTTTGCTATGTTCAACTTACGATAGTGCACAGGAACAGTAAACAGCGGCAGGCACATGGTCAGCTGGACATGCATGATCTCCACCGGATGTATAGCGGTGACGGAGAAGGCGGTAGGCTGCTTGTATTTGTGATGCAGCTTGTGGAAGTTCTTGTACAGCCACGGAGTGTGGTACAGCCGGTGAAGGATGTAAGTTGTGTAATCCTGGAATAATGGTTATGTTATACTTTAGTACCAACTGTATTATACACTATGAACTGGGCGTAAATTAGGATGCATTGATATGATTTAAATCTAATATATAAAATTCTCGTGTCACAGTTTTCGTTGCCATACTCCTCCGAAACGGCTTGAGCGATTTTGATGAAATTTTTTGTGCTTATCCGGTATCTATGAGAATCGGCCAACATCTATTTTTCATCATCATCATCACTTTTCATCATTATCAACGCGGGTGAAACCGCGGGGCGCAGCTAGTCTAATATATAAAATTCTCGTGTCACAGTTTTCGTTGCTATACTCCTCCGAAACGGCTTGACCGATTTTGATGAAATTTTTTGTGCTTATCCGGTATCTATGAGAATCGGCCAACATCAATTTTTCATCATCATCATCATCATCACTTTTCATCATTATCAACGCGGGTGAAACCGCGGGGCGCAGCTAGTAGACGTATAAGTGTGTACTTTAAGTTTTTTATTGAAATTCAGAGAGGCAATGACTTCATCATGACAAAAACGCTACCCACTGGTTATATTGGGTTTGAGCACTTGATCACCTATAAGCTCGGTGATTTGAGGGTAACTTAGGTCTTTGCTTTATATAGTTTTACAAAAATTAAGGCAATTGGACCGTAAGTTAAAGAAGAACTTTATTATGCTATTCTATCAAATTTGCTTAGTTGTCTACTAGTTAAATATGAAATTAACCACTCAGAAATTTGTCCAGTCATAGAAACTGTTAACGTCTAAACCAAATCATGTTTTTATTTCATTTTTACAAGTTATTTTAACCACAATCTTAAAGACAAAATTGACTTTAAAATTTACAACACGGCCTCAATTTTGGACCAATAGGTAAAATATTAAACTCATACTCACAGAATAAATAAAGATAACTGGAAACTGCAAGAAGAACCAGAGCCACCCATATTCTTCAAACTGGTAGTAGACGGTCGATGGATTACCATTGTAGATATAGCATGCTAGGAAAGCCGAGAAGCTGCCAGTGATAAATAGCGATACGGTTCCAATCATGATCTCATGACGCTCCAGCTCAGGGCTGAGCCATTTATTGGGCTGGATCTTCCACTCTTTTGCCAGATGCCTCCTGTTCATGTAGAAGTACCACTGGAAGATAAGAAAGACAAAGGTCATCAAAGTCATATAAAAACGCTCGTTTGCTAAGTTGGGTGCACGTTTGCCTTTTAAGGGGCAGGTATACGTCAATGCCAGCACCTTTTTTAACCACAGCTAATTATCCCCCTTACACGTTTGCACATAAAGGTGTATGTTGCGTAAATTACATCGAGGCGGTTACGCAAGGTCACGCGTTTTTATGGCTTTATTAAAATTTCGTGAAATCGCTCCTCAATAAAAAAAAATTGCTGAAGACATCATTCGTCTAGTAAATATACGTATATAAAATAACTTTTTCAATTTTTTGATATTTAATGACGGAACGAAATGGACACAAATATACAAATTGATGTTATTTGCATGAGATTTGGTATTTTTTTCCTTTATATTTATGAACGTTGTGAATATTCTAAGAAGAAGGCATCATTTATCATATCACACAGATTACGACGATTTTTATTTATCCAGTTTTATTATAAATGCCGAGTAAATCGGATACGAAATCACACGTTTTAGATGCGGTATCGGGAATCGCACCCATACACCCCGCTACACGCGCGCCGGTGTATATGGGTGCGATTCCCGGCGGGAACACAAGTTTTCTCCCCGTTAGAGTTTTGGTTTTTGGTGTGATTGTGTTATCGAACTTAGGATGGCGCTGTGAGTGTGAAAGCATTGCCACATTGTGGGAAAAATCGCTATAAATTTGATATTGGAGGGCCAGGAAAGATTTTTTTATTATTTATATAATAGGCCAGCGTTTTACTACTGTCCCTTCTAATGGTGTGGTCAAGGGTGGTATGTACGCAAGCTACAGTTGCCATTTATTACTATATAAAGATGCCCCTATACACCAGTGTAGAAGCATGGATGTTTGTTCTTTACTCAGTCACTCCAAAAAAGTAAAACGGCTTTTAGTAAAATTTTACTGAGTTAAAAATCCTACAATCAAACAACACACTTTCCAAGACGTTTCCGACAAAACTGTTGAAATTATTTTTTTTCGGTGACCGCTTCATACTGTTGGGTCAATGGAACCCACTAACCATTGGGAGTAGGTGACATCCGAAATTCCAATAAAATGTTGACATTGAAATAAATATTATCCGTTGTTATCAAAGTCTGACAACGACATTTGAACACGTGCGTTCGGCATTTGTGATTATCATATTATCAAATATGTAGATTTGATAATGGCAAAGTAGAGACAATACCTGTAAATGACTAATGAAATCATCGTATTTATCAGATTATTGAACATTCATAAAAATTTCAATTAAGTCGTTGACAGAAAAAAATAAGAAATAGCCTATGCTTTTTTACGATAAATTTAAACAAAGTTCGCTGTACGCACCCAACTACGTACAACGTAAAATCTATTATACATAAAATATAAAAAATGTTTTTACCTATGTCTTTTATAGACATTGAAACGGTTTCATGCGAAGATAGTTTTAGACAACTAAAAGATTCATGAAGTTACTTTTCGTTCTATACAACATTTTTAATATTTATAATTTTGGAAGTCTGTAGGACTTTGGTTGAAAGTACTAGGTAAATATGAAAATGAACGAGGTAATAATATAGTCGTAAAAATTTAAGTATGATATGAAAGTACCAGGCAACCAGAAACGCGAAAGAGGTAAAAACTTTTTCTTTATGTGGCATTGAAGCGCATTGAAGGCTAGAATAGCTATATTTACTTACATTTATCTAACTACTAAATAAAGTGTCTTGCAACTATAGTTTTCTTACTAACAACAACTGCAGGCCATTTGATGCCATTTGACATTGTTTAGCGACTGTTGTCATATGATTAACAACCAGGATCGAAGGCTTAACAATTTATATAAGCGAAGGACGATCAATTCAAATTACCAAATACTACTAAACTAATAATACCCATCCATGTTCAGAGTTCTTCTCGGCAATCGTGTTCCATCTTCGGCCGCATCGTCACTTTACATCAATGAGGTAGTGGTCAAATGCTTGCCTTTTTAGCATATAGAAAGAAACCACCCAAATCTTCATAAATAAAATACGTTATCAAGGTTTTTGGTATAGAATATATACTTACATGTAAAAACCCTCCCATAAGGAAGTAAATTCCATATGAAACCACATGAGCGCATATGAAGATGACACTGAACTTCTCCATCTTCAGGTTACTAGAGGTAAACAGTTCCATGATGTCTCCAGCCGTAAAGTTCTGGTTTGTGTTGGTGTGGCCGGTGATCTGCTTCAAAGCAGTTACAAGGATGACTACCCATTCTCCTGTAAAATTAAAAAATAAATCACTAAGAAAGATAATCGAAAAATAATAATACAAACACTTATAACATGCTTTAATTTAGTTTCACTTGTCCATTTGTCGGTCTCTTATTAAATCTTGCAAGCTAAACTAGAGCCACTTCCCAATGTCTGATTGGACTCAAATTTTGTGTACTTATTGAACTGCTCGTTGGCTTAGCTGGGTGGCGTTCCCCTTCTAAGCATATTATATCGGGGTATCGCGTTTGATCCCCGACGGGAACACAAGTTTTCTCCCGAAGGAAAATGTGTGTTTCTGGTTCTGGCTGTAATTGTGTGTGTGATGTGAAGGTTTCCGGCACCCCCGATACAAATCATCGAACTAAGTGTGGGGCTGTGAGTGTGAAATTGTTTATTTATTTATGTATCTTCGGTGACAATACAATGCTACCACATACCATGGAGCTGGTCTGATGATGAAGACGGCCCATTGAATTTGGGCTCGTTGGATTCGTCTTGACAAGAACTTGTCAAGACGAATCAAACGAGTTTTTATATATCGACCGTTTTGATCGCTTTAAATAGCAGTTGGCAATATATATATTACATATGATATTAAGGAGTTTTGCCGCGAACGTGAAAAAATGGAGTTGTTGATTTTGTATAATTTTCCAAAACCTGTGATTCTTCGAGTGTTAATGTGTAATAATGGTAGATTGTTAACCGTTAATACTTAGTAAATGTGCATAAGTGTAGGCAAGTCATACAAAGTTGAAAAACGTGATTTTCGCCTTCGCTCCAAAACTCCAATAGAAGTTCTAGTAAAGTTTCTACCACTTTACTAGGGCATGACTTGACTATGACTGACTACTTGACTTTGACTGTGACTTGTGACTAAGATTTTTATTATGAAGAATAGAAATTGTTAATATTTGTTTAATATTTCGACTGAAGGACTATGCATCCATGGTCATGAAATAATAATAAAAAAAAATATGATGTTAAAATTCTGTATACAAATTACAAATATTTTTACTCAAGTAACATTATTCATGTTCAAAATTTAATAACATTTAATTTAAACTTAATTAAAAGATCCCTCAGTGAGCAAGTTTGGTTGCTGTTACGTTTTTTATGTGATATTAATAATAGCTAAATTTATCAACATAATTTTAATATATCATACGAAAATTCGAAAATCAATACATCGGTACATTTTAATTTTTGAACTTTTGTGTCATGATTAATCTATAAGCACATTAACTTATTATTTAAGCTAATAATTAGCTTCTCTAATTATTTGCTGAAATAATAAGACTGATCATTCAAACACAGTTTCGACTACCTACTTTAGAGGCAACATGCTTCACAAGCATGAATGTAGGTAAATCTTTAGTCTAGAAATATATTTTGTATACTATTAACATTTAAACGATACGCATTCACACTCACAGCCCCACACTAAGTTCAAATACTTGTATCGTGGGAGCCGGAAACATTCACATCACACACACATTACACCTAGAACCAGAAGCACAAATATCCCTTGGGAAGGAATTTGTGCTCCTACCGGGAATCGAACCCAGGACCCACGGCGCAGAGGGCGGACATCTGACCACTGCGCTAATTGGGTCGTCACTCTTATAATTATTATAGATAGGTACTGTAAATAAATTGACAACAAAACCATTGACAACTTTGCACTAAGTACCTTCTTTAGCCCCTATGTCCAATGTGAAGTATAATTTTCCCTCTATTAGGTATAATATTTTATCTCTACGACAAACAACGATTAGTTAAACATTGTAATAAAGAGCTGAAGTAGCTGATAAACATATCTGAAGCTATCGATCATCCGTAAGTTATCGTGTAAATTTAAATCTTTCTGATACATAATCAGAGAGATTTCAATTTACTTTTTGTGTTGGTCGTCAGGACGACTTTTGCAGATTCTTAATGTATAGTGACGCCTGTAATGATAAGAACCAGCCGATTTATTTATAACTAGCCGTGCCCCGCGGCTTCGCCCGCTATTATCAAGCTAAAAAGTAGCCTATGTGTTAATCCTAGGTATAATCTATGTACGTTCCAAATTTCATTCAAATCCGTTCAGCCGTTAAAGCGTGAAGAGGGAACAAACATACTTACACACTTACACACAAACTTTCGGATTTATAATATTAGTAGGAAGTAGGATATTAAACCTTCTTTTTCTTATTAAACATACTTAAAATCTTAAGCTAAATCACGAGAGACAAACGTCTCAATAAAAGCAAATCGCACACGCAGTAGGTACTGTCGCATCTTGATACTAAACAGTTTCTACGTAATTAAACGCAAGCAAAGCTTAAAAAATAGACTTCACCGCTTTATCTTTGGGACTTTGATAAGGTTAGATGTAGGTACTAAACACGCATTATTGACGATATTTCAAGAACTACAGATCAGATCTTGATCAAATTTTAATGGGACCAATTGGAAAAGAACATCATTCAAACAAAAAAAAAACAAAATCGTTTCACGTGGAAAGAAGCTATGAGGTACACACATAAGAAAAAAATAATACAGTCGACTTAAGTACCTCCTTCTTTTTTGCGATGTCGGTAGAAAATAAATAAACCACCTCCTTCCGATCTATATAAAGTAATTTTCTTAATTTACCATATCAAACTGTTGAACATAGCTTAATAGTTTTTTTTTTTGGGGAATCTTCAAATTAATTTATATTTTCTTTTGCAAGAGCATTTATTAATCCGTAGGTATTTTCTCGTACTCGCCTGAACCTGATATATCTCGTATATAGTAGTTAAATATAGTCTTAGTTTTATCAATAAAAAATATGTACCGTGGAGAACCGGTAATTCTAGGCTTTATCGGACTTCATGTCACTTACCACTGGAATTCATCTAAAAAAATCTAAAATAATTAAAAAAATGTATTTATGAGTACCTAAATGAAAAAATCATTGTTCACGCTTACTTTTTTTACAGCAAGCGAACGTAAAATCCAGCTTTGCTTGATAAAAAGGTTTAAATAAAAAAAAATATAAATTTTTTAAAGAGCTTCCAAATGACACTTAACATGTTGAATTTGCAGTGAAAAAGATTTTATCACTGAGTGTTATATTAGATAAAGTATCTGATATTTCATGCTACTATCGTAAATTTACAAATGAGACCACCTTCGGGTTACGGCCTATCAAACAAAATAACACCTGAATCGGCAGACATAGTAAAAAAAGTTATGCGTGAAGATTCATAACAAACGTAAGTACGTCAAGTTAATAATATTGAGAATTGTTAAGATGAAACCCTACCAAGAAGGTAAGCCGCACTAAAAAAAGGACAGCATTCAAAGTCTCAAAGTTAAATAGAGTTGATAGAGTTTTTAGTAAGACACGCAAGGGTATGACACCGTTGCAGCCTTATAAAGATTTCTAGTTAGAATTTCACTTCTTTCTTCGTTTTTTATAGATAGGCAAGCATTTGACCACTATCTCACCTGATGGAGGCAAACTGCACAAGCGCTTTCTAGCGACTACCATAATAACACTTAGGTTAGTAAAATGATGTATAAGAGATAATGAATGTTAAAAAAAATGAATGAAAAAAAATGCGCCGCCGAGTTTCTTGCCTAGTTCTTCTCGAGATGGCTGTAATTTTGCGAATCTGGCAATAGAATCATTAACTTTCATGAGTGCCTCTTTGGAGCCCATGTGAATAAACGATTTCGATTTGATTGATTGATTGAGTCAGATTTAAAATAATTATTTAGAGAAAAGCATACATTAATTCTCAATACCTTTCGACTATCAAGAGAAACAAACGTCGTGTTACTCACCATGTCGCTCGCCTTGTTATTTTCTTCTTATAGATTCATAAAATAAATATCTGGAGTCACTATATTAACTTTAACTCTATAAATCGTGATTTGCAAATATTTAATAACAATAATCTAATCAAAACCAACGAAAGTTTACAATAGCTCTTCAATATGACTGATAATGAACTTGAGATGTTAAAATAGTTCGCGGGCAACACGGACGTTTTTGTTACTAGGAGAAAAAATATTAATGATAGTTACTTTTAAGAATTATAACTTGAATATTTATAAAATATCAAAATGTATTTATTTCGGACAACATGATCCATTCGTTAGTAACATAGAACAAATTATGTTAGTACCTGTAAGAATTATAATAATTGTATAAGTATTACAAACGTAAATCATTACGAAGACTACTGATTACTTTGACTTTATTTCTACTCTACGACAAATTTAAAACTGAAGAAAAAGCAAATCAAATCAAATTAGAAGATGCTTTAGAAAAATTAACTGTGATCTTTTATTCGAGACAACTGAATAAAACCTTGTGTAGATCGTGTCGAATAAATAGAACCGTTTATTTTATCCGCAACATCGTATGGAGAGATGGCGACGGACCTGCTGTAGCCTCTGTTCAATATCGATGCTGTTCTTTTTGAAATAACGCCAAAAAGCGATGGATGCCTGCATCAGCGAACATGTACAGCAGAACCTTGATAACAATATTTAATTTAGCCCTAAAAACATTTCGAACTATGTGTGCTGACCGCGTTGATTGAATTCTTCATAGTTGACCCGAAAGTTATTGGTGTAAAACATTGACAAAGAGCCAACATATTACTTTTTTTTTATGTTTGACGGTTTCCCTTAACACCCTCGATGTCTTTAGGGAGACATTAAGTCAAATAACTTCTCTAACTACTTGATTCTCTCTATGGAACGATATTCTTCTCGGTATATAACCCTCGGTACACAAGTCTAATCACTTTTACATATTTTTTAATCTGTAACCTTACATAACAAAAAGGTTTTGATGTAACCTCTTTGTAAAATTCAGAATTTTTACTTTTTCATACCTGGGAGTTCAGTGTACAATTTGATATTATTGTAGTAAAGTAGACACCCAGACGATTGGCTCTCATGTACCTAATTTAACCGTGCATAAACAATGAAAATATATAGGGTTGTCTGTAGGGCAAATATTTTTAAAAAACTTATATTTATCAGACTGTGACCACATTAAAAACGAGTATTATAGGCAATAATCTTGAGATAGTGTCGGTCTGAATGTTTTATAGCTGGTCAATGTAATAGAGACAGACACGATAGATCATTCACCTGGTATTTGGAGAGCTAGAACACTCGACTTTGTTCGCAATTATCAGGTACTAGGAGGCTTAATATATCCTTATATTTCACGATATATATTTAATTTTAAATATAGTTTACGTTTACGTAAAGTTTATGTGACGTAATCTTAAGACTCAAACTAAATTGATGCATTGTCAACGATTTACATTTTTAATTAAAAAATCTTCATGTTTGTATATTTGACTTCTTGCACCCTCGAATCAAATTGTAATTCGAATCAAGAACGATGCGCCATTGTTCGTTTTCTTTAAATTATTTACCGACTTCCCAAAAAAGGAGGAGGTACTCAAGTCCACCGGGTTTTTTTTATGATTGTTACCTCATAACTACTCTCCACGTAAGCCGATTTCGAATTTTTTTTTTTAGTTTGAAAGATGTTGCTTTTTTAATGGTCTCATTTAAATTTGATCAAGATCTGATTAGTAGTTCTTGAAATATCGTCAATAATGCCTATTTTGTGGACTACTTTGACAAGATTCCGAAGATAAAGCAGGGAAGTCGGTTTTTTTAAGCTTTGCTTGCGTTAATAATAATAATAATAATTATTAGTATAGTAATACACTTTGAATTGAATGACAGGACAACGTCTGTCGGGTCAGCTAGTACTGAATAAGCTGTATTAAGCTATTTAGATGAATCATTATTTTTAGAACTAGAATAAAAAAACTGACTCAACATAAGGGACAGTTGCGTAACATGCCACATTTCAGTGTTATTTGCTTTTCAGTGTTACCATTATTGGCAAAGCTCACAAAAAAATAGAGAGGATAGAAAATAGATCACTCGGGTAACTAAATATATAATTATGTACCAGAATTTGTATGTGATATTTGGTCTTAGAATTTACCATTTTATGTGTATGAATCTGAATTTTAAACCAAAGAGACAAATCAGAGAAGAATTTATTTAAATTAATGCTGATGCTGTTGTTAATTCAATTGGCAATTAAATTGATGAGATCAAAGAAACTATGTAAGTGGTGGAATGTGAATATTAAGCAATAAAATGGGCGATTATGATAATAGAAGTAAAGAAAACATGAATTGTTCGTTTACAAGATGGAATAAATAAGAAAAGAGTGAGTTAACAGAAGAGAGCACAAGAAAATTGATGCTGTAGATCCGCCTAACATTCGGGTAAAAGCAAAAACATCAGATTAATGAAAGCACAATAATAAGGAGTACTTCTTACCTCTCAACGTAGCACCAAAAGTAAAGATTGCAAACGTGGCAATAATAGTACTAATGAATTCTGGGAGTCTTTCAAAGAAGTTTTGTAATGATTCTGCATATTTTTCTATCCATTTCACACCGTCTGTTAATGGATCCCAGTATTGCTGTTTTGGTTCAGTTTCTTGGGTCGTTCCGTTTTCTTTATTAGGTTGTTTAGTCCTCTGCCTGACGTCCGAGTCCGCCATTCTAGAAACAATGACACAAAATGTTTATTATATTAATTACAGATAGACACTTACAGATTACAGATAGATCACTAACAGAATTATCAATTTGAAACTGCACTAAATGTTTTATATCAAACTATTAATTGTATTATTAAAGTTTTCGTGAGTTTGACATATTAAAGCACACAGATAAAAATTGAATGATACGGCTTAACTCACGATTTAGGGTCGATTCTTGCGCCGTTACTTGAATGGACTTGCGGTTTGCTTTCAGACAAACATAACGACAGCGTAAACTAAAGGCCCTCATACATTATCCTACCTACTGTGCTTACATCCCTCAAAGGTCGCTGTGCTGGACCTAGCATATGATATACACAAGTTTACTGTGCAACTAGCGCAGCCTGTCAAATAAAACGGTCCAACAAATATAAAAAATGAACACTACTATTTAATTTTTAAATATTATATTCCGCACGTTCCGGCTATTCATTATCTAACTGCACGTTGTGGACAGTGCTAGTGGGATTTGCTGGACGCAAAATGTGTCGTACATTACCAACAAACATTTGAAAATTAATATTATTAACGCTTATTTCGCATAATCTATGTCTATCGTGCGTAACCTTGGATGGACGTGATGATGATGGGTATGGCGTCCACGTCGTATCCGACGAAGGCGACCCTGGCTACTGTACTGTGTGGCCGGACGTAAGTACAACAGGAAGAATCATGAATAAGGTCCTTTATGTTTGTATCGACTTCCATTGAGTAAAACAGTGGCTTAAGGTAGATCTTAAACATATTTTAATTATCGGCTGTACACGAATTATGAAATAAAAATGAATACGTACCTAATAAAAAATAATGTTTCACTCAGGACATATAATATTACACGTCTTTTTTGCAGTAATTATTGTACAAAAATGATTAAACCCTATCACGATTACGTATAACTTGCGAATATAATGATAACGGATGAGTATTATTCAGATTATTATTTATCTGATAATGATGAATTATAAATGGACAGGCAGGATCTAAGCTAAAAAATTTGATAGACAAATAGTATATAATTAACTAGCCGTGCCCCGCGGTTTTAATATTAGTAGGATTTTACCTATATATTTTTGTTTTACTTTTAGGGACTTTATATACAACGCGCCCAAAGCGCGCGCCCCGAGTGCTGTGATAAAATGTATGGCGCCTAATAACCTTGGCCAAAAGCCAAAGCGGCCTTTTTATATTACAATCTAGCCAAAATATCGCTCATAGTCATTAGTAAATTACCTTAAACATAAACATAAACGCTTTCACACTCATAGCCCCACACTAAGCTTGATGACTTGTGTCGTGGGTGCCGGAAACATTCACTTCCCATACACACAATCACAACCAGAACCAGAAACACAAATTTTCCTTGGGGAGAAAACTTGGGTTCTCGCCGGGAATCGAACCCGATACCTGCTTAGAAGGCGAACGCTCACCCTTATTGCCTCTGTTTAAGGGTAAGACTCTTTGTTCATGTGTTCTTTTGCAGCATTCTCACTATATATTACACTGATATATACCTACTTACTAACGTCACACTATTTGAATGGTTTAGTTATTTTAAGTCTTCTCACTAAGTCTGTTACGTCTAGGACCTGGATTGCTTCGATAAACACATGGTAATGAATAGTGAGCTTCTGCATATTCAATGTATAATAGATAGATAGATACCTAAACTCTTTATTGAACACCTAAACAGATACATGACAAGGAATAATAATCTAGAAAATTAGTGTAATAACTTGCGTTCTTATCGCTAAGAGCGATCTCTTCCAGACAACCTTTGGATGGAGAAGAGTGAATATTCGTTCGCGCTGAACTGAGATCTTGCGCCTATACTTTGCCTTATCGAGAGAATCTTTTGGGGTTAAATGCTTATAACTTTATTATTTGAAATAATTGTTATATTTCTGTATTTGTTTTTCAAGTACAGGATATAATGGATATTACACGTCAGTTTTAGCTTTGAATGTGAAGCCTTTTTGATATAGATTCCGGGACAAAAAAGGTCTAAAAACCAAAGTCATTGTGATTTTGGTGGCCTACCAAATTGTTATTTTCCAACATTGTTGATTTTTTAAAGCGGTTTCGTACTCTACTTGCAGAGTTCTTTTCAACGATATTCTACAAGTTTTGATTAAAAAAAAAATGTTGCTCCCCGCTAACGTGTATGAGTGCCTCGTTATTGTTTTTATTTTAATTACCATTTATGACTTTAGGCAACAACTTTACATATAATCTGAGAATTTTGAGTTGTTTACTTGTATGGTTTAGACACTAGATGCTTCTGACAGACAGACGGATGGACGGACGAACGGACAAAATGCTTATTCCGTTTGGTTTCTCTCTCGCTCGCACAATTTGATATTTTTAATAAATACAATTATTTACGTGAGTTTTTGGATACGTTTTCAACAATATGGACATTAATACATGTTTCAAATTTCTTTTCGCATTCATATCCTTCAATTAGAAAACATATTTCCAAAATTTCAATGTGATTTTCACTAATTCTTTGTCTTACTGTTTTAATCTACCTATCGATTTTCATATCTTTAAATATGAAAAACGATAGGTAGATTATAACATTCATTGTATTTTTTTTTAAACAGGTATACTATCTACGGGTCAATTGCCTATATTTCCTAAAACTAAACTAAAACTATATACAGCAAAGAACTAAGTTACCTAAAAGACATCAAGCTTATAGGTAACTCAAGTAATTAATCTTTCATTGTTTTAATGTCAATATAGTTGAAAACATTTTCTAAAACACACGTAGATATTTATTTAAAATTATTAAAAATGTGTTATTCAATACAGAACTTAGCCAGTATAGGTAAATAATTACATTTACCTGAACCATGGTATTGTTACTGGTTAGGTATTGTAACATTGTAAATATTTTCATAACAGAGTTTTTTAATAAGGCCTACTATTTGATAACGTTTAATTTTTTTCAATGTTTAACGTTTCTTTAACCCATATTTTTTTAGTACAGGGTCACATGAACGAGGCGAGACGGGCTCAAAGTAGCTAGATCGTTTTGATTTTCTTTTCTTTTATTCTTAATTTTCTTGCATTTCTGCTTTGACTAGAATTTTGAAGTAAAACAAGATCAGGTACCTGTATCTACATATAGCTCTACAAAAACAATTTGTTAATGATGCTATATAACTATATAAAACACGAGTATTATACTTATCACCTATCTCGGTTTATTCCGATAGTAATTGGATATTTTAATACCTTGGACATTTCGGCGTTTGTACTTATTGACTTGTTGTTTTTGTAGCATTTGGACATTTTAACACCTTGGACGTTCTGACATTTAGACTTATACACCCCGGAGTCACTAAAGCGTTATTGCAATTTAATGTTTTATGATTCTTTGCTTGCTGGATTGTTCTGCGAGAAATATTACAATGTACAAGTATTTTTTTCAATTAAATTGTCAAATTTTTTTTAAGTTGCGTGATTTTTTTGTTGATCACCTGGCTTGCTGTGCAGCTGACGTCCTACTCCCAGATGTAGAGCGTTGAATACGCTCGAAACTGGTCGGAGTATTTTTCGACACAAAAATCACGCGATTAATAGCCGGTTCGTACCACAATGAATAGCAATCGTCATAGTTTTCACAATAGAATTGCAAGCAGATACGGCCGTATGTGCCAAGAAAATAAAGGAGTTCATGACTGGGAACAAAACTTAAAAAACTACTACTACCACTATCGCGGCAATGGAAAACGCACGTAATAAACCAGGGAAATGTATTAAGGATTGCAGTGAATTATTTGTCTTACAAACATTTTCTTCGTAAAGTTATCACCGAATACCGACAAGAACTTCATGTATGTAAACAAAATGTTATATCTTCTACACCTACAGTTAAAAAAAGAAAAAGCATATCAACATCTATTGGAAATGTCACAGAACTAAGATTATATTAAAAAAAGTTGGTGAATTTAACACCTACCCAAGCGGGTTCGTATCTTAGTGGGAACACAAGCTTTCTACCCGCGGGAAGTTTGTGTTTCTGGTTCTGGGTATGACGTGAATCTCTGAATACAGAAAGAACGTGAATCTTGTTTGTGTGGTGTTAATGTTTACGGCCTCACGACACAAGTCATATTACTCTTAGTGTGGGGCTGTTAGTGTGAAACCATTTATGTGTATGCTTTTGTTTACCTGGACGACGCCGGGCGGGTCAGCTAGTGGAAACATTTTTATATTATTGATAATACATCCACTCCTTGAAACAATACGTGACTTAGATCATGTCGTGACCAAAATAATGGTGCTTAAACACCTGCACGGAACTCATTCGATAATGATAACGATTACATGAATTAAACAATTAAATATGTATATATTATAGTGATAAATTTAGAAAGGAAAAATTATCGCTTGAGGCGGGATTTGAACCCGCGGCCATAGGGTCTCATGCCCTATTGCTCTAACCGCTGAGCTACTCAAGCCCCGCCTGAAGCGACGAAATTAACCTTTCCTTATTATTAACGTCTTACGGGGACGTGTGACGTCATCTACCGAAACAGTTTATAGAAACTACTACGGCCAACGAGTCTAACATTGCAGTTAGCTCAACGTTGTGTTGATAACGTCTACCCAAATCAATTGATTTTATTTATATAGCATTTGCCATGCTAGGCAGAACTATAGTGATAAATTTAGAAAGGAAAAATTATCGCTTGAGGCGGGATTTGAACCCGCGGCCATAGGGTCTCATGCCCTATTGCTCTAACCGCTGAGCTACTCAAGCCCCGCCTGAAGCGACGAAATTAACCTTTCCTTATTATTAACGTCTTACGGGGACGTGTGACGTCATCTACCGAAACAGTTTATAGAAACTACTACGGCCAACGAGTCTAACATTGCAGTTAGCTCAACGTTGTGTTGATAACGTCTACCCAAATCAATTGATTTTATTTATATAGCATTTGCCATGCTAGGCAGAACTATAGTGATAAATTTAGAAAGCTAATAAATTTAATTAATTTTTTAATTTTAATTTAGTGATTTATGGCCGCGGGTTCAAATCCCGCCTCAAGCGATAATTTTTCCTTTCTAAATTTATCACTATAGTTCTGCCTAGCATGGCAAATGCTATATAAATAAAATCAATGTATATATTATCTTGTTTTTTTACACTTTAAACACTTTCACACTCACAGCCCCACACTAAGTTAGACGACTATTGTCGTGGGTGCAGGAAACATACACTCACACAATCACAACCATAACGCCACTCAACTAAGCCAACAGGCAGTTCAGTCTATCTATCTAATACCTTTAAACGAGCAATTCTTGTATATACAATCTGAATCTCGGAAACGGCTCCAACGATTTTCATTAAATTTAGTATGCAGAAGGTTTCGGGGGTGATAAATCGATCTAGCTAGATTTCATATTTAGAAAACGTCATTTACCAAAAAAACTTATACTAAAATACAATACTACTAAGTAGCTATAGGTTACCACCAAAGAGGACACAAATGGAGTATGTGGCGAAGCTTGTAGGTAGCTCAAGTACTCAAGCCCAGTGGGTGGCGTTCCTATCATGCTAGTGGCATTGCCTCTCTAGATAACTTAGGTCTTAGCTGTATAGATGTATATAGTTTTAAAAATTCCAATTAGAGAATTGAGTCAAGCCCAAGCTACAATATGACATAATTACACTAATATTAGTATTTGAAAAAGTAATGTGGTTTTAATATAATACATGATAATAGTGAAAAAGGAATTATAATTGTACAACGCAAGTTATTTTCTACCAACTTCACAAAAAAGGAGGAGGTACTCAAGTCGACTGGTTTTTTTTATTTGTGTTACCTCATAACTTCGTTCCACGTGAACCGATTTTGATTTTTTTTGTTTGATAGATGTTGCTTTTCATTTGAATTTGATCAAGATCTGATCAGTAGTTCTTGAAATATGCGTGTAATGCGTGTTTAGTACATCTAGTCTGATCAAAGTTCCGAAGATAAAGCGGTGAAGTCGGTTTTTTTAAGCTTTGCTTGCGTTTAATTATAGAATTTATACTCCAGTGAACGTCATCGATAATTCTCTCTTGTGTTTATTAATATTGATTTATGCACTGATGAAACTTCGCAATTCAGTACGAAATCATGTTATAGTGATAAATTTAGAAAGGAAAAATTATCGCTTGAGGCGGGATTTGAACCCGCGGCCATATTTGAAGCGATAATTTTTCCTTTCTAAATTTATCACTATAGTTCTGCCTAGCATGGCTAATGCTATATAAATAAAATCAATCGAAATCATGTTGATCAAGATAGAGTTTTGGTGCCATTCATAAATAAAGTACCAAAACGCATTTATATCTGCTTTTATAAAACTACTACACATCAGATGTGACTACTTTTTATAGACCATATAACACTTTTTTAACTAATATTATGGTTTCCAAAAACTAGTCAAATAGTCTATAGTGTCAAAGATTTCAGGAGGGCTTTAATTCCAAAATTTTAAATTCATTTAAAGCTTCGTTTTATTCCTATTACCGTTGAAAATTCAAGAGTGAAGTGGTCGAGATAAAATTTACGCAACGAATTTTTTTATCAAATTATATTTTCATCTTCCTTCATCAGTCTCGGAATACTCAAACTTCACCCTATTAGTGATAATTGAATTAAATCGGACCCTCCACCCTTTCTACGAGAAGACATCAAATTTCTGAAGCATTGTTAGATATAAAAAGAAATTCCAAATGTTCATATTTTCTTTGAGTGGTATCGACCATTTTACTTTTAGTTGTTATTTTGAATTCTCCTTAGACGAAGCCTTTTATAATGACGTGAATAAGGTGAATAAACGAACAATGAGAGTTGTATTTATTTGATCCTATTGAAACTGTATTCAATAGAAAAAACGCAGTCTTTTGAACTGAAAGCTTATAACAAAAAACACGGAAAAAGAACGTCGTATAAAAGTAAAAACGACAGCGTCGCCATTAAAATTGAACAGCGTGGCACTATAGGTAATTCAAGATGTTAAACCATTTTAAATAATTGAATAATTTATTTAAAGCATTATTCCGGGAAATTAGATACTCGCTAATGTGTGTTTCATTTTTGTTTGAGGACTCGATATTGGTTGCCTTAATATTAATATCCCATTTCTAACACTAAAACTAAGGTTACTTGACTGTAATTTTAAAATCTTACGATAATGTTATCTTACTAGATTTTCCTTTACCCGATGTGTTTTATGCAGTATATTTATTCTAATCGATCAAGCGAAGCGAGATCTCCTAGTTTACAGGTGGTTCAGCACTTGAACCATTCGTCCATCAGTCCGTCCTGGCAAACTGGGAAAATATTGCAATTAGTTCGCATTTTAGTTATTCAATACCGTCAACCTTTAGTTGAGGTCATTTGGTAATCTCTTTTTCGGTCCATCTACTTACTAATAACCAGAAAGTTAAAAGAAAACAATTTATATTTAACTTTTTGCCTACCTGAAAGTTTGTGTATGAGTGTGCTTAAAACGAGGTATCTCTCTAACGGCTTCACCCATTAAAGATGGGTCAGTCTAGAGTAGATAATTATAGGCAATGTACAATATAATACAATACATTCAATAATCATATACTTATTTCATTAGCATAATTACTTAATAACAACCAATTCATATAATATAACATTAAGCATTTGAATGATATAGAAATTATATAAATAATTATGTTAGCAATTAGTTTAAAAATATTTATTTTATATTGTTGTTTATGGCTGTAAAATATGATTAAGATAAATGTACCCTCTCGTAAGTTGCAGTGCCCCTACGGGGTATCACAGGAACTACAATTTTATATTTTAGACCTAAGTGTTATGTGATATGCAATAAACATATTTGAGTTTGAGTTTGTTCTGATGCACAAGAACTCGAGCAGAGCTAGCTACGATTTTTTATAAAGCAACTGTTGACTCGCAAACTTCGAAAACTCGCAACTAAAAAACGCAGTAAACGTGTTTATTTCTAGTGTCCTCGAAGTTTCAATACAAACAGCAGTTCCACTGCAAGTTAAATAAAACTGTTACAGTGCTGTTGGACGTCGAACCCGCACCCCGCAGCGCTGTCGCAACTTTTCAATTTATTGCGCTGCAAAGTGGTGCTATACTGTACGTAAAATCTATGACTGTGTATTTATGCGCTGTTTATGTAACAAGAGATTTGTTGTGTTAACCAAACTTATTTAAAGCCATTGTATGGCTGAAAATGGCACTGAAGTCTTGCTGTAGTGCTATGCGAATGTTTGACAAACTAAGGAGGTAATAGGTATAAGAACTGCTCTAAGTAGAGGTAGGCAGCATTACCAATTCTTGACTACTTTTCATCGCTTTAGCGTTGTATATTAAGATAAAGAAACATATATTTTTATTAAATAAAAATGCATTAAGATACACATTTAAGGAAAAAGACATGCGTACTTGTGGCGACATATCTTACTTCTAAAAAGGCGTAGAAATTTAGCTATTGTGAACCGCGTTTCTTCCTTCCCTTTACAGTTTCGCATCTCAACTGCAAGATCACACAGATCTTAAGATTCCTCAATCCACCAACCGAGGTATGATATCTGGATACCCAGGTACCGTGCGGTAATCTATACTGCATCTATAAAAAAATCTGACATAATTACGAGTTACTTTAAGTTATTAGCAATCAAATATTTACAAATTTATATGCCATGGTAACTTGGCAAGAAAGTAACCTTGAAAATACCGATACTCCAAGAAACATTGTGCAAAAACTTCCGCCTAACTTTGCCTGTGAGCGTGTTCAAAAACTCATACATGTAAATGATATCCAAGTTTCGAAGACCATGCATCGAGAAGTTGTGAGATAAAGGGAAGACAAGAAGCCAAAGTTTGTAAGATTTAGTTCAATATACAACTACAGTAAACTCGGTGAACAGGATGAGAGTTCGTTGGAATTCAGATTTGTCAGTTTTGAACAAGTTTTGTTGAGTTAATAGAGAATCAAAAGGTTTTACCACCTCATTAAGTTTGATAGACCGCACGATTTTAATAGAAGCATTTCATTTTCTTTCCTTTTATCCGAACATTACGTTTTTGTATATAGTATTCTGATTGACATAGTTTATAATATAAGATAACATAACAAAGTGGTGTAGTTTTTTTTTTTTTTCCAATGGCGCAGAATGTGGCCGCGGAGCGGGCCAGAGAGGCTGATCCCCTTTCTGACCCGATCCGGCGCAGACGGACGGGGGGGAGGAGGATGCGGTTCGCCCACCTCCTCTCTCCTCCTCTGTAGTGGGGTCACTGATGGAGAGTCAGGGAACCTCTCCATCGGCTTGCACGGCTTCACACGTCTGGGGGTGGCCTTGTTGAGCAAGGTCACCCCTCCATGGGCGCAGTGGCCCGGTTTGCATCCGGGTCTACCGCCGGGGCAAGATAGTTACTGCTAGCGCGATCCTATCTTGCCCCACCTCGGCGAGGGACTGCTCACGGGGAGTTTTTAGTGGGTTCGAGCCCCACACACCCCCTTCCTTCACCCTGGGAGGGAAGGGAAGTGGTAGGCATATTCCCCCCACAAAAAAAAAAGTGGTGTAGCTTTTAATTTGGTGTAGTATTTTTTATGCTCGCGTAGCAAAGCTAGCTACCAGTCTACGAGTATTAAACTTGAATTAGAAAATCTATCGCAAGAACCAAGCAGTTTGCCGGCAGTAGTTGCTTTTCTCGAGAACAGGTTCTACTCTTAACACATCGTTTTCTGACCACATCCCTTTTTAAAAAGAAACACAAAGAAATAGGGTTAAAAAATTAACCACATCCTTATAATGCCATCTCAAATCAAATCAAATCAAAATCGTTTATTCACATGGGCCCCAAAGAGGCACTCATGAAAGTTAATGAATCTATTGCCAGATTCGCAAAATTACAGCCATCGCGAGAAGAATATGGAAAGAAACTCGGCGGCGCATTTTTTTGCATTCATTGTTTTTAAAAACCATTCTTAATTTCTAATACATAATTTTCTTAACCTAGGTGTTATTATGGTAGTCGCTAGAAAGAGCTTGTGCAGTTTGCCTCCATGCATCCTTGTCATTAATATAGTCTGTGGTCTTATAATAAGCTTTCTTAATTAATGCCCGTTTTATAACAGATTCTCAATTACATACTTATTAATAGTATAATATTATGATTGTAATAATTACCAAAACAATTATGATAACATCTTGTTAACATTATTAGAATAAACAGTTGAATTAAAGAAATTGATCACTACTAGGTCTACATCTCAGCAAGCATTTTGGGGGAAATACTAGCCAAAGAAGGTGACAGAATTGCCAGTCTGTTGTATAACAGACTGGCTATTTTGCTCGTTTTAAAGCGATGCAACAATTTAAATAGTATTTATGCCGGTTTTACGATCCCTACGTAATAACCAGTTGATGCTCAGTAGAGACACTTACTTGCATTTTTATTGGACATTAAAACGAGGAAGAGTTAATGGGCCTGTTATTGTCTGGAATACTTTAAATTGTTGCAGTTTTAACTGCTGTTGGGGAAATGACATAATTTTCATCTGATTAACGGTTTCAGAGCTTGTGAGTTGATATTTATTACAACGAAAATGGCTATGTAGTTGTTATATTTGCGGAATGCAATAATTTAAATTTCTTAGCACTACATGTGAGTACGTGCATGATATTGTACGTACAAAAACTACCAGCACAATGTGGTCAAAAATAAATAACTGTTGTTAGTGATTTTTTAAACAAAAGGCCAAAATAAACATAAATAATTTTACTATTAAAGTTTTCGTGAGTTTGACACATTATCCTACTAATATTATAAATCCGAAAGTTTGTGTGTAAGTGTGTAAGTATGTTTGTTCCCTCTTCACGCTTTAACGGCTGAACGGATTTAGATGAAATTTGGAATGTACATAGATTATACCTAGGATTAACACATAGGCTACTTTTTAACTTGATAATAGCGGGTGAAGCCGCGGGACACGGCTAGTACTTTATATAAATTAAACGGTTTGACTCACGAATTCAATTTCTCTTGAAATCGTAAGTCAAGCCGTTTCATTTATGGAAAGTATAAGATTTAAAAAAGAAAACATTTTACAAATACCATACCCGGATGGCCTATATAATGGGCAAGCGTGACACTTACCATCAGGCGAACGACTCCAACGTCTCGTCTCTCAATTACATTAAAAAATACATAGATAAATAAGCTGCAAGTAAAGAAACGTATATGTATAAGTACCTTCAGGATAATCCTATCCTACTAATATTATAAATCCGAAAGTTTGTGTGTAAGTGTGTAAGTATGATTGTTCCCTCTTCACGCTTTAACGGCTGAACGGATTTAAATGAATTTTGGAATGTATATAGATTTATACCAAGGATTAAAACATAGTCTACTTTTTAACTTGATAAAAGCGGGCGAAGCACGGCTAGTGAATTATAAGACACCTACCAAAAAGTTAGTAGTTACTTTCGATTTGATACTCTTTGATACTAAATTTAAAGTGTCACATAATATCATGAAAAAGGTCTTTTTATAAGAAACTTGGTACCTTTTTGTCCACCGTAAAAAATATTTATCTACTCATGATTATAAACAAAGAAGTATAATGGGAATGGTTAGCCAAGTTTAGTCTTACATGACATAACATATATTTATTTATGATAATACTAGCTGTGTTCCGCGGTTTTGCTCGCGTTATTGTGATGTTAACAAGTTTTCTTATTTTGTTAAGTTATAACTACTAATTCAGAACACCAACACGGCCGGTTTTTGTTTATAGAAAAAAATACAAAGACGGTAAAATCATTTTTTCTTATAGTAGCACTTAATAATATATGTAACAATAAATATATTTCCATACTTTCTTTTTTTATATATTAGTAAGATGCTAGTAAGATTATAACTAAAAAAAAACAAAAATACTCAGCCAATTTTTTATAACAACTAATAAAAATAATGGATTGAGTCTCTTTTCGTTCAATTAATTTCGTAAAACAGAATCACGGCTAAGAGTTTCCAATCGTTCGAATGAACATTGTTCATTCATTTCCATTATTCAATGAACACGGAACGACCTTTTCGCAATGAATTTTACTTTACCTGAAAAACTGAATGCTTACAGACTGGTGAAAGGTTTATCATGACAAAATCCAACTAAGATCAAGTTTGTACTTGATTGTTCCTAATGGCAAGTCAAATAGTAAAATGTGATTCTGCGTATCTTAAAATTACTTACACAAGTATAGATTCTCTTAGTTACACGTATATTATTACATTATAATTAAACTGGAATAGTTCTTAGTACGCTCCTATAAAATATATTTTGCGAAAAACCGAAGAAAAAAATGTTTAGATCTGTTCTTTTTTAGAGTTACTACCTTTTTACAAAAGGAACTGGTTGTTACCAAATAATTTTGTGATTGTTATTAATTGATTAAACTTTTTACATATTTAGGCATTTATATTTGAGAGTCACTGGCGTTCTCTGTGACAAGAAGATACCACCAAAACTTAAAAGCTAATCTACAAAAGCATTATCAGACCCGTGCTCCTTTATGGTAGTGAGACGTGGCCCATATTACAGCGTCATGTCCGTCAGCTTCACGTCACTGAAAGGAAGATGTTGCGGTGGATGTGCACGCGTATGGATCGTATACGTAACGAGCACATCCGCGGTAGCATTAGAGTTCGTGACGTAGCGGACAAGCTGACAGAAAGTCGTCTGCGGTGGATGGGACACGTTTTAAGAAAGCCGGTGGAGTATGTTGGTAGGCAATGCTTAGACCTCGCGGTGTCAGGCGCTAGACCCAAGGGCCGGCCCAAACGACGATGGCTTGACGTTGTGAAAGATGACATGAGAGCCAACGGTCTGAATAACGAGTATGCTCACAACCCTGCGAAGTGGAGAAAACTTAGTCGGAAAGCGGACTCTGGCACAAGCCGGGAGAAACGCTAAGCATAAGAAGAAGATTTGAGAGTCGATTCCCAGTTTAAGCTTAGGCTCAACTACTCCGTCATTTACCGTTAAGTCAAATAGTGGGTAAACAAGTAGCTTTCCAATGTGTGAAATGTGATAAGGTATATCATCATCAACCACAGCCCTTTTGACCCCACTGCTGGGTATAACCTTCTCTTATATTCTGCCATTCTCCTCAGATCTGTGTAAAAAAATGTATGTGTATGAGTACCTACAGGATAACTAACTATAAGATACCTACCCAAGAGTACGTAACGAGCTACTACTGATTTGATACTCTTTGATGCTAAATTTACCGTATCACATAATATCATATAATAAGTCTCGTTATAAGAAACTAGTGGTACCTATTTGTCCCACAAATAAAACATATTTATCTACTCATGATTATAAACAAAGAAGTATTATTGGTATGGTAAGCCAAATTTAGTTTTATATGTGTCATAGAACATATTATTATACTTACTTATGATAATACTAGTTGTGTTCCGTGGTTTCGCACGCGTTAGTTAGTTGTTAGTTCTACAGGTTCTATCCGCAATGTTGACAATATCATCAGCCCATCTTGCCGCTGGACGAAAATAATATAACTTAACATGAATTAAAAACTAAATAACTTACTGATTATGAACAAATAATAACCATTTTTTTAATTGAAAGGAGGTTATATTAGTACAATTTAGTTTACACTACCGTATATGAAATACTGCTTTGGATATTTTCTTTAAGTTTTAAGTTTAAGTTAATAAGATAAATAAGTAACCATTGATCAGTCTCTGCAGAGTCTATAAAAAGAAAGATTTGAGTAGGCAAATCGGAACACAGCTGGTTCCACCTTTTCTATAAGCTTTTCATATTAAAATGAAATTCAAAATGTTATCCTATTACACAATAAAGAGATCGGCAAGCATTAAACCTACTTATTAATTCATAGCCCAACTTCCAATTGGCAAGCATATTATATGCTGAGGAGCGAGAGCATGAATGCCAAATTACTGTTATATAGTTTGCATATCCGATGTGACACTTGGGCTTTAATGTGTGTCTGTCTATCACAAGATATGCCATGACATTTGCTTGCATAATTATAACAATTCTTTTAATAACCCGTACCTCGTATGTGGCGATATTTCAATGAACTTTAGAATGGAGCTCATACAATCTATTTTGGAAAATAACGATTTGGTAGAAAAGAAAACAAAGTCACTGTTTTCAAACCTATTTTGTCAAGGGGTCTATCTCAAAAAAGGCTTCAGTCTGAACGCTAAACTTATGCATAATGTCCATTATGGCATGTAATTGAACTAAAAATACAGAAATCAAATAATCATTACATAGAAAAAAATTATAAGCAAGTAATCTCAAAAGTTTTTCTGTATATGAGCCAAATGTAGGCGCGAGATCTCAGTTCGGCGCGAACGACTAAATACTAACTTCAAGAATATTTTCTGCCTTCAATCACTAAATATTTTAGTAGCTATATAATGCCAGTCATTCTAGGCCTGGCGTTTACATTCACAGTTTTTACCACTTTGTGTCCTTTATTTTTAATCAAGCAACATTTTTGTTTTAATGACCATATTTTTGGTAAAAAATTAAGCCTAATAAATAAAAAAAAACAGGAATTAATTGCCAACCGCCTATAATAACCTTTTTCAAAAACTCGGTCGCATCGTATCTCAACAAAGGGTTGCCAAAGGGTTGTGAATCCGGCATCAATTCAAAGAAAATATTTATTCACGTTACACCATTTCTATAGATAAATAGGATAGCTACTATTTTTACTGGTTAACGCAGATTATGCCAAAGGGCTATCGATAATAACTATAATTTTATCATGTTCTTCAGTCCTTCACCTATTTCTATCCACAAATGGAACACAAAAAAAAAAAAATTTACTGACAAAAGACGTTGCTTAATCCAATAGAAGTTCTAGTAAAGTTTCTACCATTTTACTAGGGCATGACTTGACTAGGACTGGACCTTGGCTCTTTTACTTGACTTTGACTGTAACTTGTGACTAGGACCTTTAATATGAAATACACTTGAAATATATTATCACTTGACACTGGCTAAATGCACAAGATTGCGAAGCCAAAACTAAGGAAAAAAAAAAATTAAAATATTATAATATTAATTAATTCAAGTTGAATATCTCTGTCTGCTTATTAAAGCGACTTATTACTATAAAATTTATTAAAGAAAATATGAGAAACCATAATAAACCTTTTAATGAATGTGAATGCGTTTGTTTAAAAAAAAAGACGACCCAGTTGGCGCAGTGGACAGGCGTCCGCCCTCTGCGCCGTGGGTCCTGGGTTCGATTCCCGGCAGGAGCACAAATTCCTCCCAAGGGATATCTATGCTTCTGGTTATGGGTGTAATGTGTGTGTGATGTGAATGTTTCCGGCACCCACGATACAAGTCTTTGAACTTAGTGTGGGGATGTGAATATGAATGCGTTTGTTTAAATTTGTTATTCGGAAGAACGTCTAGCGCGTGTGCGTATTGATCGGGTGATACCATCCGTGCGTTGCAAAGATCGACAAAATGGCTGGTCGATTTTTTAGTGCAGATGTTATAAGTAATCGTTTTTGTTTAATAATAGGTCAGCCAGTAGCAAGTGTAGTGTCCGAAGACCGCCCACAAGATGGACGGAAGACATAGTGAAGGTCGCAGGAAGACGATGGATGCAGGCCGCTAACATCCGTTCTCTTTGGAGATCTTTGGGGGAGGCCTATATCCAGCAGTGGACTTCTTGCGGTTGAGATATGATTATGTGTAGAACGACATTGCGCTCTTCTCTCTAAGATATAAGGTAATATTTCAAACAATCATTATTTTTTGTAAATAAACCGTGAATAAGCATTAGAATCCATAACAACTCTTTTGTAGATAGAGTTTAATTTCTCCTGCCATACTTTTAAGGGCCGCTATATCAGATATTTTTAAATTTAAATGAGCCAGGCAACCACTACGAAATGTTTACATAAAGTACCTAATAATACCAAATACAGAACTAAGATGATTGGATAACTTATTTATTCCCACGAGACAGGCTTGCTTAGCTTACTACTAGTAAACTTGCTTAGGTATATCGTGTACATATTTTATGGAAGAAATCTTATGAATTTATGCAATCTATTCCTGCTGGAGAGTATAATATTTTTTTCGGATAAACACTGACGGTGTAAACACGGCATGACACAACACTAGTTCCCAAACGCAGCGATATTTTACGTAACCAAACAATATTTTACGGTACACAAACAACATTTTATGCTAAAAAATAATGTTTGGCGCTAAACAATGTTAGCGATTAATGAAGTGACGTTTGTTTATAGCCCTTTACAGTGTTATAAATTGCTGCAGATTTAAATTTGGGGTGCGGTTGAGGTTGTGGTTGTTTATGGTACAATTACAACGCGATGATACGTGACAATGATTTTACAATAATGCAAACTACCATTATATTGTTCATAAAACTAAGCACGTAAATGCAAAATTGTTGATACATTGACTTTAAACGAAATTTCTAAAGTTATTTGAGTAAAGCAATAATTTTGTAGGTTTTTTTGGTATGTTTATGAGGTGAAGACGTCAGCTAAGACGAAAAGCTGCTCTCTGCGCCGTGGGTCTGGTTCTGGGTGATTTTGTGTGTGTGATATGTTAACGTTTCTAGTACCTACGATATATGTCTTTGAACTTAGTGCAGGGCTGTGATCGTGAATATGTTTGTCAAAAATATTTTTTAGCTGTTTGTATTAAAATGTTCACCCACCCGAGCAAAGCCAAAATGAGTGTTTTTTTTTAAGTCTGTCTTGACAGCCTGTGACAGAACCTTACTTTGTGCATGTGTAATATTGCGAAGGAATGTTCTCTTTGACGATTGCAAACAGAACTGTTTTCTGTTATGAGTAAATTTTGCACTTAAACAGTAACAAAGAGTTATCTGTTTTTTTTATTCCTGATGAGATGTTCCGCAAAACTAACTCCTTGTTTCTTTTTTTTGATAATTCTAAAAATGCGAAAGCCGATTATGTTGATGTATAATTGATGATAATTTCTTCGTGTCTGTTCATGTGATTGAAAAATAAACTAACAACTAAATGAACAAATTATTATCTTAGCTTCTTTATCTTTGGTAGGATTATCTATATTAGCATAAGAGTGAGTTTTACTACGTTTGCGAATAAGCTTGCAAAGTATAACAAATTTCCACCGCCGCGCATCTCGAAATCACTACGCATAATTAGGCGAATCTAATTTCAATTTGCAAATTAGGCGGGGCCCGTATCTGCAGATCCCAGCCGTCCTGTCCCATTCGCGTGTCCCGGTCCCACTGTCCCAGTTATCCGTCCCATCTTCAGCCCACTCGCCCTGATTACCAGTAATCGTATTAACTGCCTTTTTATTTAATGCGAAGATAACCGTTAGAGAATATGGGACGTTTAGATATGCTGGAATTGGGATATGGGATTGTTAATATAATTTTGGTGTTGCAGGGAGTGTTTATATTATAATTGGATAAGTGTTTGTGTAGAATGTGTGCGGTTTCAGAATTCTTGATATTAATTATATATACTTTGTATAGACATGTGTCACACCTAGAACCATAAACATAAAATTTCCCATATGGACAAAATATAGTAAAATATAATGAATAAGCATATTTAATGTATTGATTTAAAAAATTAAATTTGATCAAGATCTGATCAGTAGTTTTGAGTTATCGTCAATAATGCGTGTTTAATATATTTAATCTGATCAAAGTTACGAAGATAAAGCGGTGAAGTCGGTTTTTAAGCTTTGCTTAAAAACATATTAAAAAAATAAAAACATTTTTCAACTTTGCTTAAAAACATTTTACATATTTCAACTAAATATATTAAATAATTATATAAATTATGCCCTAAAACTACTCGCAATTTGGAATTACTACACTGAGGATGTCTACAAATCATAACAAAGAATAGTTTTCAGTTTTCACTGTTTTCGAAGATTTTTCATACCAATCTGATTGGTGAAGCTCTCGAAGGCGTCCTTAGCAACGCGCCCTGCGGGCCAGCGGCTTTGAAAAGGCCTAGCTTTGTCAGTTTTGAGACAGGAGCCGTCAGCATTATTTACATATTTTTATAAACATTTTTTGGTAAAATTTATTGTATACTCAGTATATAAGGAAAAATCAAGAGGAAAGAAGGCAGTGTGGTGCAAAATTATGTATTGGTGATTTTTATGCCTATACTTTAGAGTGTAGTTTATTTTAATCGATGTTTTTTATATGATTGTGTTGTTAGTATTCTTGATAATTATCTGCTGTAGTTTCGCTTATTTTTCGAGAAATAATCAGTCTGGGCATAATCTCATGGCTAACCAGAATGTGACTCAGCACTCTGTATCACTAGACAGTTCGGTAGTATGTAATGAATGTTCCCAACCTCGTTCTTTTAAAAACTTACGTGGGCTGAATATTCACATCAGCAAGGTGCACCGTCATGTAGGGCAGCCCATTGGCAATACAAACGATGCACGCGATGATATGTCTCGTGTGGATATTCAGAGCCCACAATCAAGTGAACAGTTTTGGTCTTTACTAACAAAATTTAAATCTTGTTTACCAGTAGTACGACACGTTCCAAGAGGCGCTCGTGTTCTGGTAGCACAGTGTCTTGCAGATGATATAAATTCTGCAATTCAAGAAAATTCTGATCGAGCTTGGGAACATTTATTAACGTTTCCCTATATAATATTACATGTGCCTCGCATTAAATCGGACCAATCTTCATTAACCTCTCGAATCAAACATAATTGTACAAAAACCACTTTTTCCCTTTCAACCAATTCGGTCAAACAAATTTCATCAAAAAATCGCTTTTCTTCTGTTCCCTATAATTTAATTGAAAACAAACTAAGTGATGGAGATATAAGAGGCGCAGCGCGAATGTTATTTTCTAGTGATACAGTAGCTCCAAACAACTCGGATACGCTTGCAGCTCTACAATCAAAACATCCACCTTCAGCAGCATATCCAAACCTTCCTCCTCCACCTGTTGATGATGATGGTATTCTGCAGGTTACCGCTGAAGACGTAATCTCGGCAATTACATCTTTCCAGAACGGATCTGCGGGCGGTCTAGATTCACTTACACCGCAACATCTTAAGGATTTAGTTGGTGGGGGTTGCGGTGGTGCTGACTATCTTGTAACATCTCTTACCAAGTTAGTAAATTTCATGCTCTCAGGAAGTGTCAACAGCAACACCACAGATATTTTATATGGTGCGAATCTTTGTGCCCTTACAAAAAAAGATGGTGGGATTAGGCCCATCGCAGTTGGCACTACGTACCGCCGTCTGACAGCCAAAATCTGTTGTAGGCTGAAGAACACAGTTTTTACAAAAGAATTTCAACCTATTCAACTAGGATTTGGTTCTCGAGGGGGCTGTGAGGCTATGGTTCATGCCTTACGAACATTTCTGCTGAATAAGCAAGGGGAAGTGTTGTTAAAGGTGGACGTTAAAAATGCTTTTAACTCAGTAGACAGAGGCGTTTTGTTGACAGAGGTCAAAGATAAAGTTTCGGATATTTATCATTTTCTTTGGCAATGTTACGGCAAACATTCTAAATTAGTATACAAAAATGACCTCTTATCATCAGAAGTAGGCTGTCAACAAGGCGATCCGCTCGGACCTGCTATTTTTAGTTTAGCGATTCAGCCTATCATTAAACGTCTTAATTCAAAATTTAATGTTTGGTATTTGGATGACGGAACTCTTGGAGGCGATGTTGTCACCGTCATAAAAGATTTAACTACTCTTATTTCGGAATTTAAAGCCATAGGATTAGAACTAAATTTTTCAAAATGCGAGTTATTCATCAATAGTAGCAGCACACCTCATGATGAAATAATTAAGTTATTCAACAATTTAGCTCCAAATATCAAAATTATAGACAGTGGTTCACTGCGTCTGCTAGGTTCGCCTATTCTTGACGAATCTATCACAGATTTTATTGACGAGAAGATACAAAATTTCAGTACAGTTTCGGAAAGACTTTTAAAAATTAACTCTCATATGGCTTACGTTATTATTAAATACTGCTTGTTTGTGCCAAAATTTACGTATACTTTGCGATGTTGCCAACTTTGGAAACACCCTTTTCTTTTACAAAGATTGGACAACATCTTAAAGGACACGCTCTCTACCATTTTTAACACAACTTTTGACGAACGCACTTGGGCTCAGGCTGCATTACCAATTCGGTTGGGAGGTCTCGGTATCAGAAAAATTTCTTCGGTATCTTTGCCAGCTTTTTTGTCTTCTGTCAATAGCACTAAAACATTGACAAGCAGTATACTGGAACCAAATTTTGATAACTTAAATATTTCTTTCACAAATGAAGCAATGAATGCTTGGAAAATAGCTTGTCCTAACGGTAGCCTGCCCAAAGACCTGTCTTCGCAGAAACAGTGGGACGGACCGCTCTGTGATCTGGAATGGAAGAAATTATTAGATACATCCAGTTCACTCTCAGAGCGTGCACGTCTTTTAGCAGTTTCTCGATGGGAGTCAGGTCTTTGGTTGCAGACTCTTCCGTCACATCATTTAGGAACCTTATTGGATAACAACACATTCAGGTTAGCCATATCACTGCGCATTGGTTCACCTTGCGTTGTTCCCCACCGTTGCACATGTACTGAGCAAGTGGACCGCCTCGGTCACCATGGTTTGTCTTGTAGCAAGAGTGCTGGTCGTATAGCTCGTCACAGTGCTTTAAATGATGTCATACGTCGTGCCTTTGGAAGTGCAAACGTTGCGGCTGTTTTAGAGCCAACTGGCTTGATGCGTGACGACGGCAAAAGACCCGATGGTATGACACTCATTCCTTGGAAGATGGGTCGGCCTTTAGTGTGGGATGCCACGTGTGTTGACACTTTGGCGCCATCCCATCTTCCTGAAACCACGCTACAAGCTAGTGGCGCAGCTATGGCAGCTGAATCTCTCAAACGGCGCAAGTATTCCAAACTTGACAAAGGTTTTATATTTGTGCCGTTTGGGGTTGAAACGCTAGGCCCATGGGGACCGGGTGCTTTAGAAATTTTCAAAGATTTGTCTAAGAGACTGATTGATTCGGCACATGACCAAAATGCTGGTTTTTATTTGGGGCAGAGGATAAGCCTTGCTATACAGCGTGGTAATGCAGCAAGCATTTTGGGAACTTTGCCGAACATTAAAGATCGTCTAAACCATCTTTAACATTTCTTTTTATAATTTGTAACTTAGATTAAGTTTTGTACATATTTATATCTAGTTATAGTTATTTTTGGTTAATTTTAATTAAGTTTCTAGTTTAATGTAATAAAGTTATTATGTATTGATTACTTTAATTAAAATCAATGCTAAATTAAATTATTATTGATTTTACGAATCAGGCCGTTGGATCGGATGACATTTTCACGATTTATGATGTTATTACCAAATGCTTATTTCAGTCACTCGACTGGAACATGTACTGTTAATCGAATGGGACGGCATTTAAATTATGTAGCGTAATGTTATTGTATATTTGTATAATTATATCGTATAGTATATAACTGTTTATACGGCATACCATGCTAGGCAGATCTATGGTAGTTTTCCTTTCTAAATTTACTACTTATGTTATAGATTCAAGAGATATGTAAGTTTTTGTGCAGCGTTTACACTACACACATGCAGTTTTTTTATGGTTATTGAGTGAAGAAACGAGCAAATCGCTCACCTGATGATAAGCGTGTAATCGTCACGCTTGCCCGCTTACCATCAGTTCAGTGCCACCTAGACTATTGAGCTTAGGTCAAAATCCTTTGCGGAAAAGCACTGCGTTTGTGTTGATATTAGATGTAAAATATCTGTAAGCTCTGTAATTTCAGTTGATTTGTATATGCATGAACTAGTTGATTTGTATATGTAGCCTCGGTGAACAACTGTAGTAACACGAGTAAATTAACTTTATTAAACCAATATATTATAACATCAAGTAATATTGAAATACCACAGCGGTATTAAATTCCAACGCATGAGGGATCACACAATGGTGCGCGTGGCTTCATGCAATAATCTGCAAAAGGGTTTGATTAAGCTCAGTGTAGTTTCAATGAAAGATTAAAACCCTAGCGATGGTTTTGTAAAAAAAAAGATAATTTCATTGAATTAATTCGTGTTCAGTGAATTCTGGAAATAGCAGACGCAGAAGGGAGTGTTTAAAATTTCAATCAGTTGTTCAAGTTGCAACGTGTTTATATAATTATTATCGTCTGATGTTATTATTTTTATGTAATTAGGATTGCTAAACCTAATTTACGATGTTTGCGTTGTTTTGTTTTTTTTTAAAGGTGAATAGCCAAAATTTTACCGCCATCTCACCTGATGGAAAGCGATGATACGGTCGACGCGACGGCGGGGCATACTTGCCTATAGAAAATACCTGATCACTCTTGAAGAGGCCTACATTATACTTCATAGTGATAGCTTATAAGCTTATTTGTTTTTATTTTATATTAAGAAGCTATCTTATTTTTTGACATTGTGCTTATATTCAGTCAACCAAGATGGTACAGTAGGCTGGTCTCTGCCCTCTCTGTCGTAATTTCTGTGTTCGTTTCCCAGCGGGAGCACATTTCGATCACAAGGGTCAATTACATGAAAAAAAATCCGGCGTTTTCGAAATAAGTTGCGAAACCTTCACTAATGTTACCTTCACTAATGTGAAGGTGTCGTAACATATTTCGGACACGCCTTAGATTATTTAGAATTAGATTAATATCTAATCCCACCATCCATCCCAACTATAAAAATGCGAAAGTTTAATCATAATCATAATCATAATCATAATCATTTATTTGCTTTTAACATGGTATAAGGATGTTACATTTGAAATGAGCCACATGTTAAGCTAATTAATATCTAGCATGCAAATAGGTACATATTTATCAATTGAATTTATATTGTATTTTCATTATATATTAAAACATATTTAATTATTCTTATAAATCTAGGTGCATTCATGTCATAATAATATAATTAATATCTAAAGATTTAAATAATTTATGTCAAAACTTCTTGTCTAAAAAATCCTTAATGTCATAAAAATTATTTTCATTTAAATATACAAATAACTTCTTTTTGAATAAATTCTCATTAAGTATTTTTATATCTTCAGGTACCTTATTATAAATTCGTACACACATGGCCAGACAACTATTACTAAATTTAGTTGATCTAGCGGTGTCTTCAAGCACAAGTCTATGTTGGTTTCTTTTTAACCTTGAGTTATTTTTACTTGCTGTCTTAAATAAATCCTTATATTTTTTGACGAAATTACATATATCATAGATGTATAAGGATGGCAGTGGCAATAAACAAAGGTCCTTAAATAACGGTTTACAAGACTCGTCTGAACGGATTCCACATATAGCTCTGATACATTTCTTTTGTGCAATAAATACCCTATATTTATCCGTACTATTACCCCATATAAAGATACCGTAACGTAGTATTGATTCTATGTGAGCATAATAAGACGTGATTGCGGTTGTTTTATTAGTTATACTTTTCACTCGACGCAGGGCGTAAACAAACTGGTTTATCCTATTGCATAAGCTATCTACATGTTTTTTCCAATTTAGATCTTGGTCAATAATTATACCCAAGAATTTCGTTTGTGTAACCTCGTTAATTTTAGTTATGTTCATAGTGGTATTGTACTTAGCGTGCTTCGATTTATGAAATTGGATGTAATTCGATTTATTAAGATTAATTTTTAGATTACTTGATTCTAGCCATTCGATAATTTTGTCAATAGTATTATTAATGTCCATTTCATGATTATAGATTGTATTATTTTGTTTATCAGATGTCACAATAACGGAAATATCGTCTGCAAACAGAATACATTTATGATTAATTATATAAGGAAAGTCGTTTATGTATAATAAGAATAATATCGGTCCTAGTACGCTTCCCTGAGGAACACCACATTTGTTCTCTCTATAGCTGGAAGAGTAAGACGTAAGCTCATTATTATCTATTTTATTAACAACCACGCATTGCTTACGGTTTTTTAGATATGATGATATCCATTGATGTGCAAGCCCTCTTATGCCAATATTTTCTAGCTTTTTTAACAAAAGTTCATGGGAAACAAAATCAAAAGCTTTTGATAAGTCAAAGAAGAGCCCTGTCGTATAATTATTTTTGTTAATATTTGTTAAGATTGTGCTGAGTAGCGTAAATACTGCTAAACTAGTGGACTTTTGCTTTTGAAAACCAAATTGTTCTTTAGTTATAATGTTATATTTACTACAAAATTCTATAATTCTTTTATAAATACATTTTTCGAATACTTTCGATAAAATTGGTATTAAAGTAATGGGGCGATAATTATCAAGTTCATCTATTTTACCCTTTTTATGAACGGGCTTTATTACTGATAATTTTAATAGATCAGGGAAAGTACCCGATTCGAAAGATAAGTTAATTAGAAATGTCAAAATTGCTACCAATTCATTAACACTGGCTTTGATAATTCTAGTACTTATGCCATCATATCCCTCGGAATTCGTGTTATTTAGAGATATAACTTCTATTTTAACCTCGTCCACTGTCATGGGCCTTAGATACATGGAGTTAGCTAATGTTGAGTATCTCATATTATTTATTGGATGTCTGTTGTTGAAGGATTTGCTGGTATTTGTCGATTCTATAAAATAGTCATTAAAAATAGTGGCTATATCCATTGGATTTGATATAGTTTCCTCATTAATTTTTATTTTCGTTAAACTAGTGTCACGCTTTATATTTCCAATTTCTTTGTTTATAACTGTCCACGTTGCTCTGCATAAACAAGTGCAATATACAAGTGCCGCCTCTACATTTATCTCTACAAAACGCAGTCGCCAATTCATAGTTACTGATTTTTAAATATTTTTCGTTACCGTTCCGCAAAAAAGTTTCAGAGAAGCATAATAGGTCTGGATCGCAGCCAGCATCGCGAAGTTCTAATAACGTTAATTCCAGTATCTCGCTTTTCGATAATATACTAGCAATATTTTGGTGCATAATCTTAAATAAAAGAGGGGCATCATAGTTGTTACTTACGAAAAAACTGACTCTTATTTTGAACAGGGAAATAATCCAATAGAGTTCTTTTCTGTAAAGTAGGTTTATCAGAGCTATTGGTGGCGTCACGCTCTGACCGAAGCCGGGAAAAGTAATACGGGATCGTTCCTTTCATATATGTTTTTGAATGTGATATCTCTGCTTTATTATTAACACATAATTTATTACGCAATATCAATTTTTTTAATTCCTTAACATTCAAGTACTTATTCTCATAATCAATGCAGTCTATGATATAGTTAATAGATTTACACATGTTAAATAAGTTATAATTTTTACACTTAACATAATGACAGTTTCTAAATTCATTGCAAATATCCCATAACGTTTCGTTCAATTTATTTATATCAATATACATATTCTTTGAAGGACTTAGAACAATTACAGTATTCATACTATACAGAGCAAGTAGATTACGTAGTTGTGATGCAAGAATTTTTATATCATAATCATTTTCGCCAACACAGAATACAAGTTTGTCGTTCTGTGCTAATTGGTTATTTTTACAATTCTTTACTATATCTGTAGTAAGCGCGTAAGGTTTTGTAAGCGACGTGATATAATATTTGTCGTGTTTCGTGTTGCTTCTTGATTGCGTTAGCGCAGACGACAGGCCGACGCATTGTTGGGTTCCATAAATGAATATCCTGCTAGTACTGCTATCTCTTTGTGTGTCTTCCAAAGGGATTATTTTTACTGTACACTGAGAATGAGAACAATCGCTACTTTGTGCTATCTGAAGCTGTTCAAATGCAAGTACTTGTCTTTGAAGGGTCGCCAAATCATCATTAGCTTGTTGTAATTGTTTTTCTAATTCTGTGATTTTCCATTGAAGTTCGGTAATCTTGGGGTCATCATCCGTTAAGTGTATAACAGGTAATCTAGGAGGCGTCAAAAGAGGAAATTCCGGATGTAGCAAAGAACGTCTTTTACTCTTTTTTTCGCTATGACATAATGGAAGAGCTTTCAGAGGTGAACGGCATAAGGATTTTAACATATTATTTTCCTTTGTTAATGTACTATTTTGTCTTTGAAGTTCATTGTTTTCTAATATAGTATTCTCAAGTTCGTTCTGCGTGCTGGCGAGGTCAGATCGTAGGTATCCAATCGTTTCTTTCATCTCTTGTATCGAGATGGCTTCTTTGATTGTATAGTCTACACTCCGCGATAATTGTTGTTCAGGCGTATCCTGTAACTCATCAGATGTGTGCATCACAGTAAGGATCTGGGAGTCAAGTATTTCCGATAGGTCAACGCTTGTAGGAGTAGATATATGCGTTGGTGATTGCGAGAAGATAGAAGTAGTGTTTTCCTTCGGTTTAGAAGCCAGAAGCTTTTTCCTAGTCTGTACATTTGTTTGATGCGTACTATGCTGCTCCGATGCGCTTTGCTGGATACAAAATTTACATTTCCATTTATTTCTGGTTTCCAAGTCCTTAAGATGATGCAATTTTTCGGAATATCCGATGCAATCAAACTCGTAGTGGTTTTTACAAGAGGAACATATTATTGTTCTTTTTGAGTCAACTTGTCTATTGCATTTCTGACAAGTAACAAGTAACGGCATCTTACGGCCGGTATTAGTGTTTTTAGCTTTGCTAGTTGATGTTGACATCTCAAGGATTAACAATGAAAAGTGGTACAATAATTTCCAGTGCACAAAAATTATAGCGGTCAGTAGGACGCGAACTCGCCGCCGGCAGACCCCAAGTCTATAGCTTAAGCCACTCGACCACTAAGTCTAGTTACGAGTCAGTTGAAATGTACATACAGAGCTTTTGGCTCTAATAATGTTTTGAAGACCGGTATTTTTGTCAAGTGTGCAGGGTTCAAAGTTCAACTTTTGTTGACGCGAACTGATGTATGCTTTGTAACGGTTAAATTGTATATTTTTTCTGGTATTCCACTAATTCTTGTACACTTGTCACCGAGTTTTGTTCACTTAACTTTATATCATTATTAAAATAGGTTTATAGGTTGTATCAGTAGGTTTTTATTGTAAATAAACACAAGAAAACAAACATTCAAGTTTCCAAGCGGTTTAGACTTTATCACTGTTTTATATCATAATTGGTGCACCAATTGTTATGCCCACACTAACACAGTTGCTTAAAGAGCTTTAGCACGTTTTTATAATGTTGTTTACATGGGAATTACATAAAATAATTTTTAAATCAAAAATTTGCACAGAGCCGATGTTTACATGAG
Source organism: Lomographa bimaculata (assembly GCA_948107665.1). NCBI lineage: Eukaryota > Metazoa > Arthropoda > Insecta > Lepidoptera > Geometridae > Lomographa > Lomographa bimaculata. The sequence goes on along the minus strand of OX403592.1, from coordinate 983,131 downwards.
TGCGCTCTGGCGCCGACTATCTTTGAGGTCGTTTGTATGTGAAGATGTTTGAAAGTAGGTACGTTCGAATGTTTACTCAATAACGCCAAGACTACTAAACTGATTTAGCTAAAGTTTTGAACAACGAATACCATTAATATACTAAAAATATTTTTCAATATCAATGTTTTGATCATTATCAACGCGGGTAAATCTGCAAAAGGATGGCACGAGTCAGTTTAATGTAAATGAGATAAAACCGTGTGTTTAAAATTTAAACGAATTTATCTAATTATGACTAGACGGATAAAAAAAAATTGAATGCATATCATTTAATAGATAACAACCGAATTCACAAAAAAGGAGGAGGTACTCTATTCTACTGTTTTTTTTTGTGTTTTCCTAACATCATAACTTCTTTCCACGTGAACCCGATTTTGACAATTTTATTGTTTGAAAGCTGATTCCTTTTTTTTTTTTTTTAATGTTGAATGGGCAAGCATTTGACCACTATCTCACCTGATGGAAAGCGATGATGCGGCCGAAGGTGTGGTTTGCTTGCCTAGAAGATACCTATTCACTCTAGACTTGAAGACGCCCAGATTATACCGTTCGGGGAATAAAGACGCAGGCAATGAGTTCCACTCCTTCGCTGCCCATTTAAATTTGGTCTAGATCTGATCACAAATTTCTAAGTTATCGTCAATAATGCGTGTTTAATACATTAAATCTGATCAAAGTTCCGAAGTTAAAGCGGTGAAGTCCGTTTTTTTTATAAGTTTTGCTTGCGTTTAATTATTGCTCTAGCAATAAAATGAATGTAAAAAGAGCGACAATATTGTTTCAAACGAAATGATTTCCGCTAAATCAACAGAACTGCTGTTTTTGTGAACAAGCGTCATAATTAAAAAGGTATCTTTCATTTTCGGGAAACGGAATATCCTCAAGAAAATATTAAACGCCTGAAAATATACTCAACAAATTCTCGCCGTTTGTAGAAGTAAATTGGTAAAACAAAAATTAATTATCTTATCCACTTAATTAGTTCGTATTTCAAGGAGGGGCCTTATTAACGCCACATTTTAAGTCTTGGGAAAGATATAAAAATCTCATTAGTCTGCTTCGAAATGAGGAACGTTGTAAAATGGTCATTAGGGCCACTATGAGAGGAAACGTTGCATTAAAATGTTGAAGTTTAAAATAATGTTATGGATGAGAAAATCATGCAAATACTGAATTATTTATGATACTTATCTCCTTATTAATAAATAGATGAAACGTACGATAAACCTTCTATAGTTAAAAATGTTTTATCTAATTTAAATTTTAACTTAAGATTGTATATGCAGCTTCTAGACAAGCGTTCTACATCTTTGGCTGCATAATCGCTTTTCATCGGGTGATATTGTGGTCAAATGCTTGCATAGCAAGCACAAAAAATCTAAGTTTATTGTCACAATACATGCTATAACTATGGAAGGTATATCGACTGTTTTATTTTTTTATGAAAACTCGGTAAATTTTATCACAACTGTGATTTGATGTTTCTTCCCTATTTTTATGAATTGTGTAATTTAATTCAGTATTTGAAAAAAAGACTCGAATAAAATAATGTTATGAAACGTTTATTGTTTACCATTCATATTAATATTCCTTAAGATAATAAGTTTTATGTAATATATAGGAAGAAACAATGAAATCAATGAGGCCGTGCAAACAATTTCCCAATATTTTGTTAGGTATCTAATTTCCTACATTTTTATTACATCCTTTGTTATATTTGAATCTGTTTGTTACTTGATTTCCTCCGCTACCGTCTAATATTCTGTATTTTTGAAACATATTTTATTTAATAATCTTTCTTAAAAAAATACCAGTATAGTAAAAAAATTATCATAAAATCTAAACTAGGACACTTAAAAAGTGGCCATGGTCAGCTTGATCAAGTGATCTAACAACGGATATCTTTTGCCTGTGGAGTCCCTGGTTAGATTGATAAAATGTAACCAGGGACACTAAACAGTGTCCGTGGTCAGATCAATCTAAGTAACTAATTTGACAACGGATACCATACGAAAAAAGATTATTTTATAATTAATGACAAGCATGCACGGAGGCAATCTGCACAAGCGTTGTTGGTGCTTTTTGCAAAATATAGATAGACCTAGGTTTAGATAACTAATGTATGAACAAACTGCCCGTTGGCTTATTTGGGTTCACGGTTATGCAGCGGGTATCAAGTTCGATTCCCGGGGGAAACACAAGCTTTCTCCCAAGAAAAAAATATGTTTCTGATTCTGGGTGTGATTGTGTGTGATGTCAAAGTTTCCGTTAACCAGAACACAAGTCATCGAACTTAGTGTGGGGGTGTGAGTGTGAAAACGTTTATATTAAAATCACAAAAGTAGATATTGATAATAAAATATTTAAGGGCAATTTTGTAGATCTTATCTTGTATTTTCGGAAGCGTGTAACGTCAAACCTGGTTTGTTTCCGAATTATTCATCTTCAGACATCAGATATTATAAGAGCGGACGTTTGGTAATAAGGTTTAAGAGCAGGTTACACCACGAGCGAAGATAACTTAGTATAGATTGGCTCACGTAAGCTATGCTACGGGATGAGCTAAGTTATGCTAGAAGTGTGGAGCCACACCGCGAGCGAACTAGCGCTGCCAGCCTGCCAGTCAGCCAGTCAGCCAGCCAGTCTCTTATACGTGTAGTGTACAGTAGTGCTACGTAGCACTATTAAATTACCCGCCTCGCGGCGTTGAAAGGCAAAATCATTATGTAACTTTCCCTTGGTTTAGTAGAGTGCGCGTTCGCCTTCTAAGCAGGGTTCGATACCTGACGGAAACACAAGTTTTCTCTCCAAGGAAAATGTGTGTTTCTGGTTCTGATTGTGATTGTGTGTGTAATGTGAATGTTTAAGGCACTCAGAATGTCTAGTTATCAAACGTTAAAAAAATTATTTGTCACTTTATTTATTATTGCAACACATATACAACATTTTTTTTTCAACAAAAAATAAATTTATCATTACAGTATGTACCTAATTCAAGGCTGTAGTTAATGTTTATTTTTATTGTAACACAGTATTCCTTAAGCTACCTTTTTGAATTCACTCATAAAGCTACAAAATAGATTTGTTTCTCTCGCAATAACATTAAGAGTACGGAGTGCGAGCACAAACATCTGAGTTAGAGCGGGTGAGTCAGGGCGTACATGAGCTATAAAGCATAGTTTCGCTTGCAGTGTATCCTGCGCTTTATAGAAACACCTTAAATATTATTATTTGATCAGAAATAACGCTCAAGCCAATGTATTTAGAGAAGATGTTACTAACTTGACGCTTTTGTTCTTCTGGTAAATGATTATAAAGCTTTGTGATAAATCATTGTTATAAAATATCACCAAGAACTATTAACCAGACAGACGTATGTTAAACTCACACACTGATGTTTCCTACCTTTTACAATAGTGTGATCTCGCATTTGGCTGGTTTTATCATTCATATGCATTTTAGAGTTCTACGTAGTTTTAAGCCTGTGTATAATAGTACTGTTTTAACACTAGTTTGATTACACTAGTAAAACAATATTTTGGTTCTTATGTATTACACATATTAAGAATTTATACGGTATATCACGCAATGTTACGAGACTAGTTTCCGAACAATTGGGTTCATCAGTCGAGAACGCGTGTAGACCGTCCGGCATCTCGGCGTGTACTCGACTGAAAAAGGAACACCGACTGTTCCGAAACTAGTCTCGTATCGTGAGTGAAATCGTATAAATCCGTAATATTAGAGCAATTAACAAAAAAAAATTGCATCTTGTTTTTCTGTATGTTGAGTCTCTTAAATTGTTTGGTTATTTATTAGGCTAACTTCTACAGTAATCAAATATTTAGTGAAAATGTCTGTCAGTTACCTATTACGGTTTTAAAGATTGATTTTTAAGGTTGAGACAAACAGGCGGTTTAAGTTTAGTAATAGCGTCTCGTTTGCACTCTTTAGGTACTAAATATTATAAACCCTTAACATATCTTTACAAGAACATGTTGCGTTGTTATAATATGTGCTTGTTTGTACTCGTATGTAACTTTATACGGTATAGCGAAGCGTATACCTATATATTAATATTTTGATTGAGTGTACCGTATTTTAAAAACGTTTTCTTTGCCGTAGCCGCTCACGTTTTTTAATTTTTCGCGGACTTGGATTGATTTAATTTTATAACTGGGTGCTAAAACTTGCCAACCATATTGTTTTAAAAGCCCCGTGCGTTTTTGGTTTGAAGACTTGTGTCGTGGGTGCCGAAAACTATTATTCATCACTCGTACAATCACATAACTTCTAATTATTCATAACTACTAATTATTCATTTACTTAATTAGAAACACAATTTCCCCCTGGCAAGAATACCTGTGTTCTTACCGGGAATTAAACTTGATACCCACTACTTAGAAGGCGGATACGCACACGACCATGCTATCGGGCAGTTCAAACATACAGTAATAGATGACTTATAATTAACTTTACCTTGAACACATTTAAATTTAATAGGTACATAATGAAACGGCCTTGGGAAAAATTTATCCACTACAGTTCGATTAACGGCGTCAAAATAGTTTTCACTCAAATTCAAATATAATATATAATTTGCATTAACATTTATACATTTATTATTATTGCTTTTGTCTGAAATTGAAAATGTATATTTCCTGACCAATTCCACTAATCAAGAAATGCATGCGCAAAATTGGGTATGGCCGATATTACTAATGGACGTTATCGTAACTACCTACCTAAGATCTACAATGTTCACAATAAACCCTTTGAATTAGAATTTTAAACGAAAATTCAATTATTTATAGTTATATAATATCGATTTTGTTTCAAGATATCCGATGTTGATTTTCTTGATTGGCATGATAACATGGAATATGATTCGATCATCCCGGGATCAATAGTCACTTCCGACTCAATCTCAACGTAAATTAAATTGTATATCATGAGTTATTCAATTAGGAGAGGTTAATTCGCGCTCGCCTCGGCAAAATGTTAATTAGCAAGATAAACTCAATTTACACTTTGATTAATAGAAGAAACAAACGTATTCGGTGGTAATAAAATTACAAGCGACGGCGGCGGCGCCTTTGATCCGAGTTTCATTTCCTACGGCTTGGTCTACTATTTGGTCTTCTCTGTCGAATTTAACTTTTTAATTATTACAAGTTTAATAAACGTTTATGAGATTTGTATTTTAAACAATTTTTTTTTTTAATAAAGTAAATAGTCTGCTATACAGGAGCCAATTGCCTATATTTCCTAAAACTAACTAAAACTATATGATATATCTACACAGCATAGACCCAAATTACCTACAAAGTATCGATCTTATAGGTAACTCAAGTACTCAAGCCCACTACCAGTGGGTAGCGTTCCCATCATGCTGGCGGCATTTCCTCTCTGAATTACAATGCTAATATGTTAAGCCAAATTAGTAGCAGCATTTTGATCACGCGTCGGCTACTCTGACAGATTTTTGAAAAAATAAAGTATATTTAAAATTAATGTAAAATGATTATATGTAATTAATTGATGGTGATTCTAATGCATATTCACCGTTATTTATTTATTTATTTTTTCTTTCGCATTCACACTCACAGCCCCACACTAAGTTCAAAGACTTGTATCGTGGGTGCCGGAAACATTTACATCACACACACACATTACACCCAGAACCAGAAGCACAAATATCCCTTGGGAAGGAATTTGTGCTCCTGCCGGGAATCGAACCCAGGACCCACGGCGCAGAGGGCGGACACCTATCCACTGCGCCAACAGGGTCGTCATTTATGAAATAATATTTCGAATCAAAGATATAATTTTTCATCATACTGAAGTTACCAGTATACATCTAATATATAATCATAAAAAGGAAAAATTATAGCTTTAGGCAGGCATTAAATCATCTGTCATAGGGCAGGATAGGTCTGCTCAGCATGGCCAATGCTCTGGTTTCCTTTCAATACGTATAAATCTTTTGCCTTACTATTACTTAACTACTAAAGGGAAAGTTCAAACAAATAATAAAACGGGCATTAATAAAGAAAGCTTATAATAAAACGATTGACTACATTAATAGATATTAAGAACAATTTAAAAAATAATGAAAAAAAAATGCGCCGCCGAGTTTCTTGCCAGGTTCTTCTAGAAATGGCTGTAATTTTGCGAATCTGGCAATAGAGACATTACCTATAATGAGTGCCTCTTTGGGGCCCATGCGAATAAGCGATTTTGATTTGATTTGAAAGTATTGGCCAAGGCTCATAAAATTTATTTTGTTTTTATGAGCATTGTATTAAAATGAATATAATAATCAAAATATGAGACAAGATAGCTTGTCAAAAGCTACTCTATCTAATCGTTATCTAAATACGCAAGCAAATTTTAATAATGTAGCTACGCAGAAAAACAAACTTTTCCTGTTTGTACAGGTTATTTTTAATTTGAGGTAAACAGGTATTTTGTTGGAACAAAGTAAAAAAGATTTTTGTAATAACGTGTGTTGTAACTTCATTCACCACCTCACCTAATTTGATGCGTTGCACCGAATTCAATCACATCATCACTTGATGCAAAGTGAAGATGCGGCCAAAATGTAACATGCCTGCCTATACGATACCTATTTACTCTAGAGATGAAAACACCCAAATTGTACCGTTGGGGAACAAATACGCAGACAGTTCAACTCCTTCGCTGTGCGGCGAATCGCTTCGAAACAACAAGGTATGTCGACCATAAATGGATGACGTTTGATAGTTTGTCTTGTTGTTAGGTGGTAAAAAGGGCATGTGGGAATAAACTCGTAAATCTGCGCATACTCTCCAAAATGTACGCGATAGAGTACCAATAGGCCTGCTATTTTTCGTTGTAATAAATATATTAAATCAAATAATATAATTTTGCATGATTGTTTTTTTTTTATACTACCAATTATATACCGGCAAAGCCGTGGGTCGCTGGAGACTAAACGCAAAATATATTAAAGATTCTCAATCTCAACAGGCGGATCTATTCAAGTCACGTGCGCATGTCGATGAGCAGCGGGTGAATCTGACGCTATCAGCCAGTATGGCGTTAAAACGAAGAAAAAACAAATTGAAATAATTCTGGTTTATTGTAAATTGATATTCAACCTGATAACTTATTTTTTATTTCTATGAGAATATTTCAATAGTAAAGCTAGCGTTTGATCACTTCCCGTTCGTTGTAAAAATGGTAAGCACGCTATGTCTAAAATATGATTAGTTATCGAGGTTAGCGGATGCAACATCTCAACGGCTAGGCTTATATAAAGAGTATGTGTAGGTTAGAAGGAAGTTTTAGAACTCAATGAAGAATTAAAACGTTAAAACTTAATGAGAACTTAACTAAACTTAAAAAATAATTTAAAATCTACACCTTATGTGTGCGTCAAATCTTATAAGATAATTTTTATATTCTACGTTGTTCAATCGATAACTAAATTTCAATTGCTTGCAAAGTTTTGACATCAGGACATTGTAACTGTAACAACAAACTGATCTCCTAATACTAGACAGACTTCTTAAGATTTATACGAGTAAGTCATATTTTATACTAGCCGTGCCCCGCGGCTTCGCCCGCTATTAACAAGTTACAGTACAGTAAGTTTGAACTTACTGTGGGGCTGTGAGTTTGAAAGCGTTTAAAAAAATAAATAAAAAAAAAGTAGCCTATGTGTTATCCTAGGTATAATCTATGTACATTCCAAATTTCACCCAAATCCGTTCAGCCGTTAAAGCGTGAAGAGGGTACAAACATACTTACACACTTACACACAAACTTTCAGATTTATAATATTAGTAGGATTGTTATATTTTCATTATTGTATTTTATTGTAATGAAATGTAGGCAACGGAATTCATCGAACTCCTTAATGGTGACTGTGTTTTTAAATAAAATCTTTTCTTATACGCGCTAAATAGAAGTTTTATTTTATTTTTATATATAATTAGCAGTTCCTAAGTAAGCATTGCTATTGTTTCTGTTCCAAATGATAATTTCGTGATGTTATTACACTCCCTCTTTATTGGAAAATAAAGAGGGAGGCAGGCAGGCAGTAAGGAGAGAAAGACTTATTTTTAGTCTCTTTGATTAGCAGCTACAAGTATTTACAGGTTAATTTTAATGGTAAATGGTCTCCAATACCTAAGTTTTGGAGTTTCAGAGATAAGATCTTTAAATAAACACATCTAACAGTTAAACCTGTAAAGCCTGTTCAGCTAAACCTGTTCACCTTTTCTTCTAAATAACACTGTTTTCACACTCTTTCGTGATTTCTCTCGGTATAACTTTGCTAAAACGTCGAGGTTAGTAACAATGACATTATTTTCAAAAAAAGAGCGAAAGACGTTATTTAGCTTATAAAAACATGATTGAAGCTCACTAAAGTTAAAAAAATCTGTTGAATTTCATAAGGCATAAATAAAAAAGGTTCTCAACAAATGTAATATCACGCTTAAAGAAAAACATAAAAGCGAATCGAAGATTTCCTACAATTTCAAGCAGAATTAATTTTCCTTTCCCTATAAAACCTACTTTATTCAGAGGAAATAAGATTTAAATTGGAGTCAAAGGATTTATTACATGAAATTAGAGGTAGTTTTGCTGCAGCCTAAAGCCTTTTGATCTGGTTCCGTGACGAAGGTCTTCGGGAAATCGCGATAACCTTCCGAGGGTCCCCGATATGACCTCAGGTCAGCGCGATGTGGTTTCTGCCCGTTTGTCTTCTTCCCCGAGGGTTATCTTTATTTTTTAAAGATTAGTGTTTGTATAAATTTCATCAAAATCGTAGGTTTCATTAGAAGTATCCGGCTTGAAGGACCTCCTTGGCTGACCTAGGTTTGAAGGAATGTACGGGACGCGTACGGGTGGCTTCTCGGCCGTGAAGGAAGTGATAGATAACTGTGATTTGACACGATTTATTAATTAACTGTATGAGATTAGATATTTGTGTAATATTGATGAGATGATTGCTTATGAACGGATGGCTCTTGCTGCTGATAGAGCACTGTCGCGATCACGGTTTTTGCGAGCCGCGACTATTTAGGTCGATGCAATGTCAGCTTTAGGTTCAACGTTCAAGTGTCACGAACAGAAGTAGGACAGTGTTTATACCTAAAACAATTAACAGACGTCATCCACTTGTAAAGTGAACTCATTGCTACAAAATATTTTTATCCTGCAACGAAACAAATTAACTCCTCTCCGCTGAAGAGTTTCCAGCACGGATACAAAATGAAATCCCTAAACGATTTATCGTCAATTTTCCCGGTCGTTTTAGTAATTTTGTCTTGTAAAAGTAGGTATTTCGTCCACTGTTATCGCTCATTAGGGCCCGCATCGCCGGGGGCCACTTCATTAGCGGGGCCGGCGGGGGCCAGACCTCCATTACCCTGTGAAATACTACAGGCCTTGTAGTCTACAGTTTTCTTTGCCTACTATAAGTTCTTATTTGCGCCGTTCCTTAGTGGTTGTTAGATGGAATTTGTGAGCGTGTTGTTGGTTATTTAGATTTTATTTATTATTCTGGGCATGTCAATCTATCTCTTTCAACTGGACAGTGATATAAGGTTCCACTGACTTTTAAATAATTATATAATATTAATTATTTCAAAGTTACTAGAATATCTGCTTATCGAATTCTTTAATTAGACCTATACCTCGACGTCACAAGAATGGGGTAATATGATACTTTTGGTTATCCTGATAAACGCGACAGAATCCACGAGGCCAAGTTAGTTTTTAACATTTTCACATGCCATTACATGGAGATATAAAAGGATTTTAAAACGATTATCATCAATTTGCATACCTACTCTATTATACGTGAAATTAAACTTATTTAACTTCGTGAAATTGTATTTGTTTTATAAGAACCGAAATAAATATCCTTCAAGAAAAACAATAAAATTAGTCAGATGTGAGATAAACAAAAATGCCAACATAACATAATATAAGTACTCATATCAGTAAAAAAATATAAAGAAAAAAAGTATACCTTTTTCGTTAGAACTTCGTATACTTTAACGAACATACTCGAGTTTGCTTGAAACGTTTCGCTTCTACGTTTATCATCCGTATAGTGAAGGAGTGGAACTCATTGCCTGCGTCTTTGTTCCCTGAACGGTACAATCTTTAAGTCTAGAGTGAATAGTCTAGGCAAGCATGTTCTATCTTCGGCCGCATCGTCACTTTCCATCAAAATCATAATCGTTTATTCACATGGGCCCTAAAGAGGCACTCATGAAAGTTAATGACTCTACTGCCAGATTCGCAAAATTACAGCCGTCTCGAGAAGAACCTGGCAAGAAACTCTGCGGCGCATTTTTATTTCATTATTTTTAAAAAAATCATTCGTTATCTCTAATAAATAATTATATTAACCTAGGTGTTATAATGGTAGTCGCTAGAAAGTGCTTGTGCAGTTAACCTCCTTCAGGTGAGATAGTGGTCAAATGCTTGCCTATCTATAAAAAACGAAGAAAGAAATGAAATTCTATTATATGCCTGCGTATTCCAGGTCTAGTGTGTTTACCAGCTTCGATCACATCGTCACTTACCATCAGGTGAGGTAGTGGTCAAACACTAGCCTGTCACAAATAAAAAAAAATCTAACTAGATATCTTTATACGGCTGCAACGGTGTCATACCTTGCGTGTCTTACAAAAAACTCTATCAACTCTGTTTAACAACGTCATATGCTGCTTAAACCATGTAATAAACCCAAAAAATTTGCACCTAACCATAGATTCGTCTCCTATCTCGACGAAACAAGTACTCAAATATTTTTTCACGCTGAAAACGTTCTCTACTGTATGAAAACGCAAGCAATAAGAACGGAAGGCTGAACTAAAGACATTACCAAAGCTAAGAGGAAGAAAGGGCACGGCAAACGGGCGTCGAAATGCCTCGTGCATAATGCATCGCGCGACTGCATCGACCTTTAGCTCGGATCGTCGAGGATTACGGCGGCTCGAATAACCTTAGTTTAAAGTTCATTTAGATTGATCCAGTACTAGAACTAAAATGAATGAGTAAGTGACATAAAAAAGGGATTCAAATAAACATAAAAATACGGTGTTCCGGCAGTTATCTTTGAGAGCCTGCGTATTCCAGGTCTAGTGTGTTTACCAGCTTCGATCACATCGTCACTTACCATCAGGTGAGATAGTGGTCAAACACTAGCCTATCACAAATAAAAAAAAAAAAATGTCTGTATAATTATTTACGGTCTATATTTCATGTATATCAACTGCATATATTATACGCAATAAGACAAAATTTTATCAAAAAGAATAATTAAATTAGGCATTACTTTTCGGAAATCCATAACGTCAAAGTTAATTTACTAGTATACATTTTATTAGTTTTTACAGGACTAAATTATTTGTAGTTTTAACATTTTCCAGTGTTGATGTGGTAGAAGAAAGAGAATGAACTGATGCACACAAAGATAACTTAGTTGGTAAGTAATGAGGTTAAAATTTTACTCGTTACAGCTCTGAGCAAGTAGAAACGAGTACAAGTAGAACAGAAACCTATGTCGTCACTTTTCTACTTGATTAAGATTAAGCAAGTTCTCTAAAATACAAGTCAGGCCACTTGTATTTTAGAGAACTTGCTTCATTTTAATAGCTTAATTTTTATTTCTTATCAACTTGGCTCTGTAGATATCTACAGAGCCAAATCGATAAGAAATAAAAAATATTTTTCAGGCTAAAAGGTGACAAGCGGTGAGCTCAAAAAAAAATAGAAATTCTTACAAGACTCTTTCCACTGCAAATGAAAAATTAATATAATTATTTTTAAATGGCTATGTATAGTGTAACTTTTGTCTGTAATTTTTATTATCATTCCAGTGATCCTTTCTAGTAACTGGATCGATACTATCTCCCACACAATTCTCCACGAGTGGCTTGCGTTTCGCGGCCCTTGTCGAGTTTTTGTAGAGAATTCAGGTTGTTTTCAGCTGGAGTTTCAATTTAACGGATTTTTTCGTTTGTGTATTTACTCCAACGCAATTGGATTTTTGAAAGCAATAGTTAATTTAAATCTACGTAATATTTAAGCAAAAACTCAATTTGTATACTGTTTTCTAAGGGAAAATATTATAACTAAACTCTACTGAAAATAAAACAGCATTGAAATTTTCGCCTTATATTTGATAGGGTATTTTATCCTTGAGAGCCTGCGTATTCCAGGTCTAGTGTGTTTACCAGCTTCGATCACATCGTCACTTACCATCAGGTGAGATAGTGGTCAAACACTAGCCTGTCACAAATAAAAAAAAAAAAAAAAAAAAAAAAAGACATTTAACTCGCATGTTTGTAGGTCATGGTGGTAGTAAGCACACTAGAATTTACTCAATTTTTTAAACGCTTTTACACTCACATCCCCACAACTAAGCTCGATGTCTTGTGTCTTGGGGACCGGAAACATTCACAAAACAAACAAACGCATTCACACTCACAGCCCCACACTAAGTTAAAAGACTTGTATCGTGGGTGCCGGAAACATTCACATCACACACACATTATACCCAGAACGAGAAGCACAAATATCCCTTGGGAAGGAATTTGTGCTCCTGCCGGGAATCGAACCCAAGGCCCACGGCGCAGAGGGCGGATACCTGTCCACTGCGCCAACTGGGTCGTCGAACACACATCACACACACAATCACACAGAATTATTTTTTCTCCTCGTTACAGAAAATGGAGGCTTAAAAAAGAAAAGCTTTTATTAATACTGTAAAGATTATACTTAAAAAAAACTATATGATTGATATATTTTTAAAGGGTAAAATATTAGATGTTTACATTATGTAATTATTATTTTGCTACACAGAAATGAATACATATTTTGACATTGTTTTATACTTATATTATTAATTAATTTTAAAAGAAAAAAATGGAATGGTTAATTTTGAATAAAAATATGTAATACGCAAGTAAATAATGCATGCACGCTAAAAATATTGTATGCCTAATCGGCACGCTGCAGCGATTTGTTTCTAATTTATTAACATCTTACAATTGTACCTGCAGTATGACAAAAAAATATATTGATTTGATTTGAATGACAAAAGTTATCAGCTTTGTATAATATTCGTTTTTAATAACTTTCTCACATGCTGATGATGTGGTCGAAGAAGGTAGCCACGCTTCACCTTGAATCGTGAGTATCACTCAACAGCTACACTAACAATCAGAATACAATTTGTTTAGCTATTTTTAAAATGATAACCAATTCCTTAATAACGCAAAAAAATCGTTACTTAAGTGAAGCTTAAATCGACGAAATGGCTTGATAGTTATATCGAGAACCGGATCGATCCGATCAAAAGATGAAATTGACTATTTGTATCTACTATGAAGACCCAACAAAGAAACATCACGATGACGTAGCTGCATTATCCGAAGATAATCATACTGTTAACAGTACATTGCTGAGCATAAACTAAGTTCAGTAAAAGTCGTTATATGAAACATTCATGGGTTCGTTCGCATCGATTCGGCAAATGGGCCCTCGGGGCGAATAGCAGAACATACTGTATTACATTATATCGCAGGTACTATGGATACGAAGCAGCCAAGAAGGGTCATAGCTTTGCACTCGGGTTGTTCTGCCAAATGTGTGGTAGCCAAATAGTATACATAAAGAATATAAAATATTATGACTGTGATGTAACAGATTGTGTAAAGTATCAACTATTTGAAAAAGCATTTCAAAACACATAATATTTATCTTGATTTTGATAAAAAAACGAAATACGAAATTGATTTTATATGTTCCTGTATAGTTAAACACCGTCTTTTTATTTTAAATAATAATTTTGTATCCTCCATTTATAATTATGTTTTTGATAAATACATTATTTATTATTATCCAGGTTGAAAACGTTGTAAAAAAAGGCCAGGTCAAAAATACCCGCAACCAACTGAAAGCAATATATATTAAATTATCATATTAATTACATACAAAATACACATATATATTATAAATATACATTTGAGAAGCTTACTTACACTACCCCAAACTTTGTTCCGATATCAGCCACTGCCTTACAAGAACGAAGCTTCTACCAAAATCCATATCCGTGGTAAAACATTATGGAGCAGGTATTGTATCCAACCCTGTATAATGTGGAGCAAATACGTTGCCCTTCGGGTATTACCTGCAAAAGAAACCGTGTATTATGTACTTTATGGTACAAACCACTAGATATATGGTTTCAACGATACTTTTATTTAGATATGAAAGCAGGAGACGCAAATAAAGGCAAACAGGCATATTGGTTTTATATTGTTTTTTTTTTTATTTATTTTATTCTAGATAGGCAAGCATTTGACCGCCATCCCACCCGATGGAACATGCTAGTCTAGAAGGTACCTGTTCACTCTAGACTTGAAGACACCCAGATTATACTGTTCAGGGAACAAAGACGCAGGCAATGAGTTCCACTCCTTCGCTGTACGGTTGATGAACGTAGAAGCAAAACGCTTCGAGCGAACTGGAGGTATGTCAACCATAAATGGATGACTTTTGACAGTTTGTCTTGTTGTTTGATGGTCAAAAGGGCATGGAGGAATTATATCATGTATTTCCTGAGCACACTCCCCGAAATGTAAGCGATAGAATACCGCTATTTATTTACTCCACTATGTAACAGTTATACAAACTGTCAAATGTCATTAATTATTGGTTGACATGCCTCCAGTTTGATCCAATTTTATTGCAAATTGAACCCAGGCCTCACGGCATAGAAAACAAAGACCACTGAGTATTAGTGTCATCGTACAAATTTTGAACCAGAAAAAGAGAAATAAACGAAGCTAGCATGTAAAAATAAACTTACATTAAATGAAGGTATATTTAGAATATTTACATTAGTCGGTATATAATTCCAGTTGGGAACGTACTTTCTTGAGATTTGTATGTGCCTATGCTGAAGATTGGTGAAAAGTAACGTAAGCACTACGTGTTTGAACAGGAGCCTAAATAAATATATTGTTAAAGTGCTGGCTCAGTATTCAACCTCCGTACCTACTTAAACACAGGTCTCGCATTTGAGACTACCTACGTTTTCAAATCTTCATAATCATTTGAAAATCGGACTGCAACTATTATTTTAACTACTACTCTTTTGTTTAGTTGTATGGATTAGTCGGCAGTCTTGGTCTCAGATTTTATAAGTCCGCCTAAAGGAGTCTAAAATGGCTACAGATTGTTGTCTTACGACTGAAATCCGGGACTAATATTAATATTAGCCGTTTCAGATGTTACAGATAGATAGATAGATTAACTCTCTATTGAACACGTTATTTGTGATAAAACAGAATAGAAAATAATGACTTACAAAATAAGTGTAACATTAGGCGGTCTTATCGCTAAAAGCGATCTCTTCCAGACAACCTTTGGATGGAGAGGAATTACGCAGCAAAGTTGGACGTCGTCAGTATTTTAATATAGTAAATAAG
The DNA here is from genome assembly GCA_948107665.1 of Lomographa bimaculata. NCBI lineage: Eukaryota > Metazoa > Arthropoda > Insecta > Lepidoptera > Geometridae > Lomographa > Lomographa bimaculata. The sequence goes on along the minus strand of OX403592.1, from coordinate 967,583 downwards.
GTGCAAGATTTGAAAAAATATTAATTATAATACACCTACTTAATTATAAATAATGATAAATAACAATTAAAATACATTATTATATATACCCATGTTCAATTATGGTCAAATATAAATACATATTATTAAACATAATAATAACAATACGTAAACTACATAATATAAGTACATACATATAAATACCAATGTCATGAATAAATAATGGATTTAATGGGACAGATTAAAACATAATTTAATTATTTTTCAGCGAGATAGTGAGCTTTGACGTGTTCTTTAAATATAGACAGTAAAATAAATATTTCTAGGTATCTAAGGGCTGGATCTAGAGGCTTTTGATGAGTTGTTTTTTATATAGATCTATATATATATATATATATGTTATACATGTATATGATTTGTTATGATAAGCTAACACAACCCAAAGCTTAAGTCATGTAAAATCAATTTTAAAATGGGATAATTTACTAAACCTACTACTTTATGTTCAAGTTTTACTTTGAAACATCTTTTAGATACGTGTCCTAGCGTCACAGAGGGTGCTCGACTTCTAGCAGTTTTTATATGGGAGTCAGGGCTTTGGTTGCAGGCCATTCCCTCGTTTAATTCTGGTACTCTTATAGATCCATCTGCTTTCCGTCTCGCTATATGCTTACGTTTGGGTGCAAGGTGCTATGTTGCCCATAGCTGTCAGTGTGGTACTGCTGTTGACCAGCTCGGTCACCACGGCCTCTCGTGCCAGAAAAGTGCTGGCCGAATTTCCCGCCACGCCAGTCTCAACGATATCATCCGCCGGGCTTGCACCAGTGCCAACGTTCCAGCCATTCTCGAACCGAATGGTCTGATGCGTGACGATGGTAAAAGACCCGACGGAATGACTTTAATTTCGTGGAAGATAGGACGAACTTAAGCGTGGGATGCAACTTGTGTCGATACTTTAGCTATTCGATAGAGCAGCGCAAACGGCGAAAATATGGAAGCCTCGGCAGTGGTTACATATTTGAGCCGTTTGGTGTTGAGACACTGGGTCCGTGGGGACCGGGAGCTCATTCTATTTTCAAAATTCTGTCAGAGCGACTGGTTGAGGCGACGCGTGACCAAAATGCTGGCACTTATTTGGCTCAACGTATTAGCATTGCAATTCAGAGAGGCAATGCAGCTAGCATGATGGGAACGCTACCCACTGGTAGTGGGCTTGAGCACTTGAGTTACCTATAAGCTCGATGTCTTGTAGGTAACTTGGTTCTTTGCTGTATATAGTTTTAGGAAATATAGGCAATTGGCCCGTAGATAGATACCTAGTTATAATAGTTTAGTTTTACCTTACTTACTACGTCCGACATTACTTCACCACTAGCTGACCCGGTAGTAAGTGTAGATATTGTAAAGGTACATACACGTTAGGTCTTAAATGTGACTGGCTTACAAAACACTTAAGCACTTGCTACTTATTGGCGATAAGCTAGTCAAGTCTAAATTGCTGAGTCTCGGTCACCGATATAAGGCCGCAAGCTTATCGATATTCTATTGTTTATATTTAGGAGAATTTTTGCAGGAATTAGACAAGGAAATTTAGCCGTGGGCATGGCCTTTTTTCATTTACCAACAAGACAAACTGGCAAACGTTATCCATATATGGTTGAAATTCCTCGAGTTCGCTCTAAGCGCATTGCTTCTACGTTTATCATCCGTATTGTGAACTCATTGCCCGCTTCATTGTTCCCCGGACGATATAATTTGGTAGTCTTCAAGTTAAGAGCGAAATAGGTGTCTTCTAGGCAAGCATGCTGCATTTTCAGCCGAATTCATCGCTTTTCATAAGTTGAAATCGCGTTAAAGCTTCTCTTTTTTTGAAGTTGGTTAAAAAAAAAGGTGACATAGATTCTAAACAACATTAAAGAAACCTAACGATAATTACAGCCCTCGTTCCCAGGCATATTTGTTACAAATGCTCGTCACAAAGCCTTTTTTACACACACTATTACGAATGAAAAGCTTTCGAGACAATACTCGCAGATAATGTGAGCGAGGCGTGACATAATTGAGCGCAACGACGGTACGATGTCGAGTGGAAGTAGAGCATAGTGATAGACTGATACGAAGCGAAAACTTCTTTTTTATGTATTATCATATTGGTAAGCATTTGACCACAATCTCACCTGATGGAAAGTGATAATGTAGCATGCTTGCCTTGAACTTGACTTCACTCTTGACTTGAAGACTCCCAAATTATACCGTTTGGGAAAAAAAGACGAGGGCAATGAGTTCCACCCAATGAGTAATTCTAATGAGTAGTTTGTCATATGTACAAAGTTAATTTATTATATTTAGTGTTAATCCCGATAGTGTTGTTAGGCTTCAAGCAGGATGCAAGCACGCCGCGAAAGTTAGTGTCATTGGGGTGCGAGCGTTAGTATTATTATCGTGGGAACTCCGTCGAAGGCTCTGCTCTCGCCGAACGCTGTTTGACACGTGTTTCGCCTCTACACCAGGCATCGTCAGGAGCTGTTGACTCGCCGAACGCTAGAACGAGAGTCTAGCTTTCTAACGTTTGGGTGGTGCATCCTGCTTGAAGCCTAACAACATTATTGGGATTAACATTAAATATAATAAATTAACTTTGTCGTTATGGATTTCCGAAAAGTAACGCCTAATGCAATAATTTTTTTTGTCCTATGTACACTGGTCGTCGTACAGACCAGTTAATAAAAGGGCTGTTGAAGCCACCACGTCTGTATTTTTTACAGTCCAGGCTGTCATTTTGAAAATCTGACAACAAAGTCATTAACTTTCATAAGAGCCTCTTTGGGACCCCATGTGAATATACGATTTTGATTTTGAATAATTGTTTAAACATTAAAAAAAGATTTCATTACATTTTATCAGATAACATAAGTGGTCCGACATTTTCATCTAGTTCGATGTTTTGGTTGCAATGCATACAGCCTATAACAAAAAGGTGTGTATGTGTTTTGTACCAGGAATCATCTGCCCGAGAAAAAATATTTTATCCATTCATCGTCGAAAAAATATTGTATCCATACGAAGATTTGAAATTTTGTTTTTCAAATAATTTTACCAACACTATCATTACATCTGTGACGCGTAACCTTAACCTTTGTTATGGCCACCACTGTCAGATGTCTAGGTCCAAAAACTATGTGGTGTTGAACAGTAGCAGATTAAAGAGGTTTCCAAATGATATAATTTTTAAAAACTTTAATTCTTTTTAACTCAATATTCATGCTGCTGCCGCGAATTCAGAAGTTTCTGTTAGGTAGATGCGCGGCTTGAGTATTACTTCACCTTTCTGTTACACAATATTATATGTTTGTCTTTTCTATTTTTCATATTGAACTCACATGAAGACGAAATCGCTTCTCCTCTCACAAACTCACCACCAAAGAAATACGTTACACTTTACATATTACGGTGAATATCCCAGCCATTGTATCCGAAATACCTTTTCGTGTTTAAACGAAGCTATCGGAGATTTTGCATCTCCTTTGTGAACCCAATATCTTTCAATTTGTAAGAAAACACGAAAAACGAAATCAGTTTCGAAATGAAAGCATTCTATACGCTGTCTTAGTCAAAGGTTGTTTCGATATTAAAATTTCGTTGATCTTATATTATTTTTTCATTGACATAATATTACTTTATAAAAATATTTTGAGCAAGGAGTTGGGTAACGTAATATCGTCATTATTAAAGGGCTTTAAAGGTATTTAATTAAATGAAGAAATATTACAATAACGTTTTATTCTCCATGTTTGGATATGGGAATTTTAGTAATAACATTACTCTTTTACATAATATTTCGCCATAACTTAACCAGATGCTCTAATCATACGTACTGACTGGGACCTCGTTACGATTTTAATAACCGAATTTGGAATTTAGGGACCCATTTCTGTTGGCCAATTTACACTTTCATGATTCGTGGAAAGATATTATTTTCCAATTACACAGGCATGAAACACAAAAATGTTTGGCCTTTTTTCGCAATTGACGCGTTTTTAAAGTCGATTCGTTGAAATTGCCAGTGTTCTGTATTAGCATCTCATTCAAATAATAAATCCAAAAATTGTAAGTGTATGAGAAAAAAAATTAAAAATATAAACATAAACGCTTCCACACTCACAGCCACCACCACTCACACTAAGTTCAAAAACTTGTGTCGTAGGTAACGCTCTCCAAACTTAGCCAACAGGCAGTTCATGTTTAAAAAAAGATATTCGTAAATTGTAGCATTTTTTTTTCATACTGTTCATGCAAGCACATTTACTAGAACAGCTTCATATTATATGAACACGTGAAATATCAAATAATATCGTAATGTTGATATTGCAATCCTCGAGTGCCAATCACATTCTAGACTTTTTACCGTCGTCGTCTACCATCATTACTTAACAACTGGTAAGATGGTGGTCAACTCTATCAGATAAAAATACACCCCGGAATCAAAAAAATTACGATAGTACACGAGCATTATCCATTTAATAATACCCCAGTTCATCAAATTTCTCACAATACGGTATCTGGTTTTTCCATATTGAATTTTGATCATAGAGTCCTTGTGACTGATTAAGATAAATCAATCAACAAAAGAATCATGAAAATTGGTCCACGCGTTTAATCCCTATAGCGCCACAAAGGAACAAACATTCATACATACGCTAATAAACATTACTCTCCTTTGTGTCGCAAAGCCGAGTAACAATAGACACGGTTTGCATAGGAGCTGCAACGACTTAGCGGTAACTCAGATGTGATAGTGACCAAAAGGAATTCTTTTCTTTGGTCAATAACAATCTTCCATTGTAATTGATGGGTTAAAGTAGAAAGTAGGTACAATAGAGAAATCAACCCCAATCTTAACTCTACAACTTCTAATATTAGCAATAGTTGGATTAACTTAGTTCCGATCCGTCGAAATAACAATGTTCACTCAAGCTGAAACTTGAACGGGATCAAACAATTCTAGATAAGACGAATTGATTCAGTATTGGTAAATACATATATACAATTATGTTTTATATGTAGGTAGGTGTTGCTGGCCGGAGTGTTAGCGATTATAGTTTATTTACATAATTGCCGTGCACCGCGGCTTCTCCCGCGCAATGAAGCTAAAAAGTAGCCTATGTATTATATTCCGGAACCTAAGCTATCTACATTCCAAATTTCATTAGAATTGGTTTATTCGTTACGGAGATACGTGGTAACAAAAATTCACACACACAAACGTTCACATTTTAAATATTAGTATATAAAATATTAGTATATTAAATATTATTATTTGAACTGCCCGTTGGTTAAGTTGGGTGAGCGTTCGCCTTCTAAGCAGGGGTATCGGGTTCGATTCCCGGCGGGAACACAAGTTTTCTCCCCAAGGAAAATTTGTGTTTCTGGTTCTGGTTGTGATTGTGTGTGTGATGTAAATGTTTCCGGCACCCACGACACAAGTCATTGAAGTTAGTGTGGAGCTGTGAGTGTGAAAGCGTTTATGTTTATGTTTATTATTATATAATTATTTTAAGGCAATCAGGTAATGGGCGAATCATAATATAGTGTGCAGTAAACACTCCATAAAATTACTTTTACTAACTTATACCTAAGACTTACCATGTAGTAAATTAAAGGTTTATCTAACGTTTTTTGTCCAGCCGCTTACCTGACGGCAACGCTAAGTTTTGTGTTTCACCGAAGCATCGTTTGCTGATCAGCAGAGGCCTCGTGTTATACCGTCTTTATTCATTATATATGATACGCTTCACACTCGCAGCCCTACAAGGGAATCGAACACGATACCTGCTGTTTAGAACGCAGACGCACAATTTACTACGCCACCGAGCGTATTTATTTTATTATATGTATTAAATAGGTATAAATAAAACGCTTCCACTCTGCACAAATCAAGCATGAGAAACGTGTTCGGGCATTAATGACGTCTTACATACGGATATTGATTTGGAAGCAGATGTTCCGCAATATTGAAGATCGCACGTACTAAGAACTCTGACTGAAAAGCTTTTTATAAGTTCAGGAATAATCTAGAGAAGCCCTAAATAGGAAGTGAAAGAACACATTGTCATCATGGGAAGTGAAAGAACTACCCGCTGGTTTAGTAAGTTGCGCGATTGCTGTCTTAACAAGGGGTAGCAAATTCTACTTCCATGAGTGATTTTTTTGTTTGTGATTGTGTGTGTGATGTGAATATACCCGGCATCCACCATAAAAGTCTTCCGACTTATTGTGGGACTATGAGTGCAAATACATTTATTCTGAAATAAATATTCTAACACCAATTTTTTTTATGCCTGATAGGCAAGCATTTGTCCACAATCTCACCTGTGGAAAGTGGTGATGCGGCCGAAGATGTAACATGCCTATTATTACCTATTTACATGTTCGTCATTATATATTCTGATATTATTATTGGTATGTATTGATTATGTAGTTTAAACGTGGTTGCCTGGAAGAGATTGCTCTTAGCGATAAGATTGTAATCTTTATAAGTTTCTCTACAAGCTGTATTTATCTTTTGGTATCAAAAAGAAATATTGCATTGTATTGTATTGTAAATTTCTTCTATGGGTTGACCTATATCTCTGGCTAGACTTTTCTAATGCAGTTCTAATAACGCCTGGCTATGCCTTAAGCCTAATCATTGCAGAAACAGAGGATCATTGGAAAGTCCTGGAGCAAAATGAAACGAGAAACTCAAGACCGGAAGAGATGTAGAAACAATGTGGACGCCCTCTGCTCCATTTAGGGGACACAGGAACATAAGTCATGCCGTAAGCCTAAACCGCTATCATAGCAAAAGTTAAAATAACGTAAGTGTTATAATCGTAGACCTTTTTTATCTCTGATTGGCTAACATTTTATCACTTGATGGTAAGTGATGATGTAGTCTAACATGGTAAACACGTTAGGCCTGAAAGTACCGGCTTACAAAAATAGCTGGCGGAACATCATTTATTTTTTTGTGCTGTATATATATTTGACCAATATCATATCTGATGAAAAGTGATGATGCAGCCGAAGATGTGACATGTTTAACTAGAAAATATCTAAGATATCTAAAAATTTCACTCTTGATACCTTATTTATAAAACCCCTATATCATCATGAAGGTTCATAATATTTAGAAAATTTAATTTTTTTAACATGTTTATGTCATTAACTTGTGATGCATGAGTGCCTCTTTGAAGCCCATGTGAATAAACGATTTTGATTTTGATGTTTAACCTCAATGCTTCTTGCTTGTTTTTTTGCGCATAAGTATAAATTTTTCCTATTTTTTTCTAGTGTTATATTTTGTATCAATAATAAATGTATTTTCTTTTTTTATATATCAGATCCTGTCAATTACGGGCCAATTGCCTACATTTCCTAAAACTGTATACATCTTTACAGCAAATACCCAAGTTAATTCAAATTCAAATCTTTATTGCATTCTCTAAATTTTACCAACAATTCGTTACCAACAAGGCATCGAGCTTTTAGCTAATTCAATTTTTTTTTTATTTTTTTTATTTGTGACAGGCTATTGTTTGACCACTATCTCACCTGATGTTAAGTGACGATGTGATCGAAGCTGGTAAACACACTAGACCTGGAATACGCAGGCTCTCAAGGATAACTGCCGGAACACCGTATTTGGCTTGGCGGCAGACTTTCAACTTGATGGTGGTAAGCTACTTTGGTAGCAAGCCAGGCGAGCAACTCACAAAATACCACCACCTCTCAAATGTCACCTGATTAGCACCACCCGGGGACCACGTGTAGGGAGTCAGACTTAAGGGGTATCCTCCTACGGACGTGGGTGACTCAGCCCCCAATTGTTTTTCCTGTTTCTTTCTTTCTTCTACTTAGATAGTTGGTAATCTGGCTACGGCTCCTACGATATCCTATAGCTTTTAACGTTTTTTTACGCATATAAAGTATATATATAAACAGCGTTTATAGTGCTACGTTATCTAAACATATCGATGTTTTTTATTGTTTACTTCAAGTGTTTCTTCTGAATTCTAATATAACAAAGAACATCCACTATTTCTGAAATAGTTAAACGATATATTCGTTGCTACGATGGCTACGGTATCCCGTAGCAAGGGTTTTGTACGTAGGCTTATGCTACTAGTCTACGTAGGCGTAAGCTAAGTATGACTAAAGGAGCAGACCCACCGCGGCGCACGAAGAGGCTACGCACGTGTGTCAAGCTTCGCTTTGCAAGAAAATGTATGTGATTGTGTCCACTGCAACCCACGGATATGCGACGCATCAATTGACTTAATTGGTACACGCGTGGCTTACTCGAATAAGGCACTCAGCTCAACGCCTTCGACGCCATGCACGCTGGGCATACGGTACACAGCTTGTTTCACAAAGCGTATCTCATCGCTACAGTTGTATATAGTCGTGGGTATATATTATATATTCATGTATAGTGCTGCCGTGTAAGCGTAGACCCACGTTGTCAAACAAAGGAATCCACGCAGCTAAAATGCGCCTCGTGCTCATGCGCAGCTTGAGCCACACAGGACGCTCCTGGCTAGGACGAAGGCGCGGGGTCGCGGGCACGGTAGCGTCCCGTACAGCGGTACCGATCTTTTCAAAGCAAATGCGTCCTATATAACTCAGCCTTAATAAATAACTAGTAACTGTATACTGTTTACAACATTAAACTGACAAAGCCATTATTCATATTTTTCCCAGCGAAGTCTACTCTCGAATGTGTCTTTTTATAGCTTTAGTATTATAACGCTGTAATAGTATTCTCAATCCTACGTGATCTAAAGATGATCTATCTAATTCCGACCGTAGTATCCACTCTGCGCCGGTTTCTATACCTTGTTCTTGTTCACAGGTTGATAAAAAATTTTGGTTGAGGGATTTTTTCATATCAGTTCCGATATATTTTATTATCAACAATATTTATCATGTGGGTACTTTGACAACTGCGTTGTGATAAGCGGTACTTTCGTTTGGGTGCATGATTACGAATCTTCTTATATAATTATTGAGAGACGAGACGAGCAAGTTGCTCGCCTGGTGGTCAGCGTCTCGCTTGCGCATTACAGTTCAGTAGCCCAGAGATTTTTGACTTACACAGGTCCAAATCCTGCGCAGCAAAGCACATCGATGTAAGATGTTACATCTCTTTAAGCCTTGTAATTAAATTGGAAACATTGCCCTTCAATACGAAACAGTAATATTTGCTCCACTGCTTGGCGGCAGAATGCCTGGAAATAGTGTGGTACTGTGCCGGGTGGACCACGCTCACCCTCACCTTCAACCACGTTATCACTTACCAATAAGTGCGTTATTGACATCACCAAACTTTAAACATGTTAAAAATTGTTGTACGTCTAGGCATCTCCAACTTACTTCACAATGACAGTGCAATGGTTCAATCAAAGGTGTGATAATTACTTGTGCATACTTGTTTATAAGTGTAGATGAGGTCAAGAGTGCTAAAAACTTGAGCCCTAGAACAACTGGCTCTGCACAAAATCTACTGCTGTATCATTGTATCATGAACAATGCATGTATTATTCTTTAATTTATTCTAGCTCTAAAAAATAACATGGCATAAATATAAACAATTCGAATTTAGCTAACAAACAATCGAAAAAACACTTCGATTCGATCAATAATTCAAGTGTTGACTTTGAAGCAGCCTGTATATAAACATCAGCCTTTAGAATAACTTGAGGATTTTAGATTGTAGCGAAGTGTCACGAACTGGCACGGAATAAAAAATAATCTTTTCGTTTTTTGTACAATCCAAGTACGGAACAAAAGGTTTAGATTTTTTTCTATTGGCTTCAAGAATGTTCCATTCCACTATGATCACCTGGGTGAGAAGGCCGCTAGTACCGTACTTAGAACTTGAAAAGATTTTTGTAAAGGAACAGGGTAGTTAGTCAGAGGAGCACGAGAAAATACCCTAAACATCATGAATTTTAACACTATACCACCTTCTCCAGAAACTTAATTCCGTCGTAGGATTAAAAAACTTAAGCGTTTACTACAATAAATGTTTCATCGCTAAATTTTCTTTATTTAAAAAAAAAATACACGGTATTACTATTTTTTGGCAAAATTAACAGGGCACGTTAGTTTTTAAAGTTGTCTAATTTTCAAAAACCTGCGTCCCAAATTGGTATAGCCTTTGGAAGGCAAAACTCTAGGATAAACGAAAATAAAGGCCGGAACTAGAGATAAAAGTCGGAGAGATGAAGCTCGTCGACGTCGTTGCTTCAGTCCCTCATCACTCATAACAAATGTATGAACGAATCGCCTCTGCTGCCTCACAATGGCTATACAGCTACACGGAAATGTATAGCCATTGTGAGGCTTCTGTATAGGGGACTGTCAGTAGACTCCATATTAATTAGGTGGTATTGTAAGTTGCAATATCTTAGGATTAGAATCACCATTATTAATCTAATTGCCAGATTTGCCAACTATCAGCTGTCTCGAGAAAAACATGGCAAGAAAATCGGCGGCGATTTTTTTCCATGACTTTTAAATTGTTTACACAACTATTATTACAATATATTCCTTGATCTATGTTTTGCAGTCACCAATCGCGTTTGTGTTGTTTGCCTCCATACAAATGCGTCAATAAAAAAATCATTGTTTTTATAAACTCCTTAATAACACGTGTATTATTATTGACGAACATCAGTACGATTCTAGGCTGGAACTGTACTACTCCTTTACCAAAAAGTAAATTGCAGTAAAGTGCTGCGAAATAAAAACCTTTTATTTTTAGGTTTTTTTTTTCGATTAAGCTGTCATTGACATATAAAAATTCCTCCTTGCTTGTTGTATGGACTAGTGCATAATTACATGCCATGGCTGATATAGCAGTCAGGATTTAAAAATTAACGTCTCTTAGGGAGGGAAACGCATTGCAGTGCATTGCAGAACATTGAATTACAAAGTTCTGCAATGCGCATGCACATTGCAGAACTTGGTTGTTCAATGTTTTGGATGGCACTACAAGCGAGACGCTTACCATCAGAGAAATGAATAGCTTAATTCTTCTTTAAAAATCATATAAAATCTACAAAAATGTCCTAAAAAGTGAATAAAGTAAAATCGACCCCTATTTTTTTACATCGAAAACAAAATGTTAATCCTAAGATTTATTCTGTTCTTGTCAGCACTTACTTAGATTTTCAAAAAGTCTTGTCTATCAGTATGATTGATAGATTCAAATCACATATTTTGCGCTGATGATGGAGAGCCTCCCAATAAAGAAGCGAGAGATGGCCCGCGCTGACACAGCGTCGCACCTGCTTTGCTTCTACACAGTGAAAGCAAATCAGAACTATAACTTTAAATTTACAGAACGCGATATCTTGAAAATAACAATATTTTTTACTAACTAAGAGACACAGCTAGTAAATAAATGTATCTAGATTAAATGGAAATTTCGGGCAATTTTTAAATACTGGCTAAAAAATCATTTCTTTACCTCCGATAGGCTAGCGTTTGACCTGATTGATAGGAGATATGTGTCATGTAATTTTTTTTTGTAGATGCCGTTAAATTTCACCTAACCACTGGCACAATTTAATAGAAACACATTTTTTTACAATTATTTCTACAGCCTTAAATTTATGGTCATACGCTTAAGTAATAATCCTTTTGATCATTTTAATCACCTACTATATCATTATTGATTAATTTACCTAGTGGTTGTGATTTTACTGGCAGAGCGAGTGCAAAGCGCGGTCGAAGCGTATCCGTTTCAGTTTGGGCAAAAATCCTTGCGGATGTCCGGTTTTTCTCTACAAATTAATTTGTTTCCGATTCTCGTGTAATTTTGTGAGCAGGTTCAATAACTCATTGGAGTTTTTTGACGATTCAATTTTTTTTTCAGATTGCGGTAATACTTAAAAAAAATCAGCTATTTTGAAAAATACCCCAGGCCTTCAGTTCATAAAGCCACTTATTTGAAATATTTAATCATTAGTAATTCAACATAAGATGATGATGCGGATTATTATATTAATTGTAACGTGACTTGCCTAGACGATCACTGTTAAGATGAATAAATAATCTGAATCTGTTGCGATAGATCCTCCTATACACTCACACATACACACAAATATAGTCACACTTATCCTACTATCTTTCAACATCTGTGTCCATTAAGAGCATTCATTTGCGCACGTTGAGTCAGCACGTGCGACGTGAGGACGAGTTTTACAGTCATGTTACGTGCTCCGACAATACAACGGGTCAGGTGTTCTAGCCGTTTGCTAAAATTGAATTTTTGAATTGAATTCAATTGCAATTCTTGAAGATACATACGACATTAATCTTTATACCGACGAAACATTTTTGACGTATATCAATAACAAATAGCTTTTTGACACACTTAATCACTCTACGGATTGCGTTTCTAAAGAGCAGTCGGTGAGCCACTCGGTTCCAAGTATTTCATCATCACTCTTATTACCATTGCTTTACTAGTGTTTATTTAACACTAGTCGTACCCCGTGGCTTCGCTCGCTAATATCAAGTTAAAAAGTAGCCTAGGTATAAGCTATGTAAGCTCCACATTTTATCCAAATCCGTTCAGCCGTTAAAACACGAAGAGGGAACAAACATACTTACACATTTGCATACTTACACAAACTTTCGGATTTATAACATTAAGTAGAATGCATATATTGCATATCCGGTATCGCATTAACCGTGTGCGGCAATTAAGGTGGTTGTGTATACAGTGCTTGATTGCTTATCGTATTTACGAGTGGGCAGTCTTAGCCTAACGACTGTTGTCTTGCGACTAACAACCGAGACCGACAGCTTAACGTGCCCTCCGAAGCATGTTGGTGACACTCAGTTGAAAATCACACTTAATGTCAATGTTTAATTTTATGCTATTTTTTTATATCACACTTTTTTATATATATATATATACTATCAAAGGCAAGCATTTGACGACTATTTCACTCTATGGAAAGAGATCATACGGCCGAAGAAGTAGCATGCTTGCTTAGAAGTTACCTATTCACTCTTAAAGACTCTAAGGTTATAATGTCACTTAATCAAAGTCCTTTTGTCGTCTCTTATGCGTCTTCTTAAAATAAAAGTCAACAATATAATTAATAACGCTTTGTTTTTAATGTAATATTTAACTTTTTAAAATAAAAACAATAAACTACTATACTACTATTAAAATGATCTTACATGTATAAATAAAAATACCAAAATACAAACAAATTAACACTCACAGCGCCATACTAAGTTCAAAGACACGAATCGTAGGTGCTAGAAATATTTACTTATCACACACAACATTATGCGAAGGAAAATTATGCTCCTGCCGGGAATCAAAACCAAGAGAGTCAGGCGCAGAGGGCAGACTTGCCCACCGCGCCAACTGGGTCGTCAAAAACAACACAAAGCTATTTTTCCATTTTTGCGACTTATTCCATCATTTGTTTCGTTTCCTGAAATGGCATTTGACAGGGTTGTTATTTATAGCTTCATCAATAATCACACCGAAACAAATAACCCCCAATTCTTTTCCAAATCTCATTGGCCCCTGTCAAAAGGCCCTAGTACTGACCCCTATTCATTTTTATATTAGATCAATGCCAACAGCAATTCTGGCTGTAACGGATAACTCGATTGGGTCCGATCTCACTCAATATTGGGGATCATGGGGGACGTTGGAGCCCTTTGTCTCCCAATCACGGGACCTTAATTTTGTTGAAACCTGAACATCAGAGAGCTTATTAACACCGGTACCTTTGAATTTTAATTTGATTCCGATCGAGATAGTCTATTATATAATTTTCAAGCCCTGTGACTTGTTTTCTTATTGAGGAGTAATTTTGACGGTCATTATTAGTTACTTTTATATAGCATGATTTTGATTAGTTAATATGCTATGTCATCACAGTCATATAAATAGGGAATATGCATGAAATTTATATAATCTTTTTTTAAATCTTTATAGCAATATTAAAGACCAGTGGCATTTTTTTTTTTTTTAAATACTTTTTAGTTAGGAATTTTAAAGAATAAAAAGTGTAAAGTGAATAAAAACCATATTTTGATTGGTTAATTTTCTTATCCGCCATGATTGCATACTTGACGTCTCAGAAAGAAGGTCAAAATGTCTGTAAGTATAATTGCTCTTACCTGCTTACATTAAACAATATTTATTTAGTTATATGAAATTAAATATTTTTGTGTATATTCGTTTTATTTAGTTATATGAAATTAAATATTTTTTTGTATATTCGTTTTATTTTTAAGTCACTAAATTCCTCATTAGAATTATTGACTAGCTTTTTCAGTGTTTATTTATTTTTTTAATTCAAATTCTGTTTACTCTTCTGTTTACCGCCCAAATAGGAGGCGGGGTATGTCGGACTCGGCACCAATTAATTCCTTAGCAGCATTAATTTCACCACACGATGCTTTTTTTGGCCTTGCATCGAAACTGCGGGAACACTGATGCATTCAACGACAGTTCCAAACAGGTTTTGGCTCTACTTATCGACCGCACCGATGAAGTTGGAGTACTCCATCCATTATCTAAAAAAGCGGTCCGCAAAACGCTGCAAGCACTAAACATCTGACTGATGGGCTGAAAGCAGGTTTTTACCTGGCCAAACGAGAGAGGACGAAAATAAGCCACAATTTAAATTGCATCATTAACACAGAGCATTAGTAGTACTACTCCATGATTAGTAATAAAGCAGTATTTATCAACTTAAACATAAATATAAACGTGAACGCTTTCACAGTTACAGACTCATACGAACACATGCATACAGACACAATCACACCAGAACCTGAAACACAAAACCTTCGAGAGAAAACTTGTGTTTGTTTTTGTGGAACCGATCCATCGTCGCAGGCGGCCCAGGAGCTGTTCTGATTTGTCAGTCAGATTATGTTAATAAGATTTGGTTAGTTTTTGTTTTCTTAATTTTAAGCAGTTACTTCTTAACTCACCCTACCAAAAGTAAATACAGCAGGACCGCCATATTGTTGAATAAAGGTCCTTAAAAAAATATTAATAAAAAAACAAGAATCGGACCCACTATTCTCTGCTTTGAAAGCAGACGTGCAACATACTGCTTCAACGAGCAGTTCATGCGTATCAAGAATGATCATAACCTGTTGAACACAATAAGTATCACACTTTCAAAAAAACAGTCATACAAAAACTTATAGAAGAGATTGTGTTTTGTTTATGATCTAGGATTAAAATGACCACCTTCCTATTTAACACAAACACGCAACAAAAGCCAGTCCAAGTCAAAGAATGAAAACAAGTTATTCTCTCTGCCCGTTTTCTCATCTTCATACTACGTCCTGTCACGCGCAGTGTCACGAGATGCAAATGGGACAAAGGTGCCGGGACAAAGAACCTCTTCTTTGTGTTACACTTGCCTGCGTCAAGTGTATAGTGAGTCAGGACAACGATGTGGGAGAGTTTTTCGGTCTATGACACCGTGCGCGGGTGTGGGGTGTTACAAAATTTTACATGGATTCTGGAGGGTTATATCTAAACATAATTCAGAACTAATTCTGTTTTTTTTTATGCGCAAATGTGTTAACAACTACAAGTTTATGAATTTAAAATATAAATTCATAGTTTTTGTTTGTCTAATAAAATTCAAATTTTAAATTTCTTTTACTCTAATACCTACTTAGATTTCAGAACAAACTTTACTTAACTTACTTTTTTTTGTAAATAGATAGAAGGCATGTATGACGCTCTCCCTTGATGACAAGAAATGAATACAGAGCCACCTAGAACATTGGTTAAATTTTTGGCCGCATCATCACTTTCCATCAGATTAAATAATGTAAAAACATTTGGCTATCGAACATAAAAAATAAATAAAACACGTTTAATGCTGGACGGCTGCAATGCATTCCTTTCTCTGAGACTAAAAAGCCTACGTTTACTACCCTTGACCACATAGTCACATACATACAGGTCGAAAAAATGCTCCACTTACTTGTATGGGTATCCGTTTAATGTTTTCATTTGTAACTTTTAAAATGTGTTGGTTTGTGTGTTTGGTTTTGGGCCACAGCTTTACATATTCTCTGGGTATTTCAAGTTATTAACCATAAAGGCAGTACTGTTTAGGTGCTAAATGCCTCTGAAAGACAAACGGACGGACGCTGGTGAAGCGTCTTTGCCTTTTATAATATGAATAATAAATGTAAATTATACATCTGTGAATAAATACTTCACTTTATATACCTAATATTCATATTGGCAAGAATCTTTGGATATCTGAATACATTTACAGTGGGGCTTGGGCTCTCTGCTGACCACTGTTAGAGATCGTTCAAGGACGACCCTAGAGATGGCGCTAGTTGTATCGAGTGACATTTTTTGCACTCGCGATAACTTCACAGACTTAAAAAGGAAGAACTTCAGTCGTGTGTGTCACCGGATCCGTGTTGGTCGACAAACGCTCCGCTATTGAATTTTGTGACGTAGAAAACTAATTAAATAATTATCATCTAATTAACCAGGACTTAAAATAAAAACTTCATCGTGTTTATTGTGATCGACCGAGTGAACTGTGATCAGGATTAGTGTTCCTTGCCTCGTACCCTCTCGGATTACCACGGATTCAAACTCGCCGGCCGGCGCGACGTGGAGTTGTGTGTGTGCGCTTAGGCATACATACAGTTTGCTGTAGTTCCTTTCTTGGGGAGCTCCGGAGGCGGTTTCGAAGCAGTCTAAGGTACGTGAGCTTAAATAAACACTGTAAATTGATTCGTGTATCCCTACTGATTTTTGCCAATGTTTTAATCCAAAATAATTTACCGCTATCATTAAAAATATTAATACGTAAATGGTGGGCTATTTACACGCCAGCGATTTTACTCGCGCCATCATAATTTTGGTCCTTTTCGAGCCGGATAGTCCAGTTTTAATTACCTTTTGCTTTGAGTTATTAACCATAAACATTTCATACATAAGTTCGCCCGCCCGTTGCTATGTGCAATTCACTCCGCTTATAACTACCTATAGTGTAATTGCCGCTCGCTAACTTACCTACTTGTTCCCGCCCGCATTTGTTGTTTGTAAACAAACATTTAGTAGTTTATTCGTGCATAAATTATTAGCATAACGATAACCGAACATGTCGAAACCAAGTTCAGATACTATGTTGATCATTTTAAGAGGAAAGAAAGAGTTGTTATTTAAACGTATGAATCATTTGTTTAATATGTCTAAAAACATCACTTCTTTCGAGAGTTCAAGGTCGAATGAAAACTTTATGTCTGAAACAGAAACTATGGATGACCTTCATAATAATTTTGAATCTATTGTAGATCAAATTAATGAGATTACCTTAATGTCAAACCCTTCCGCGAGTCCCGATTTTGGTTGTTTGGAGTCGTTTGACGAATTGTTTACAAGAGTGAAACGTGTTAGAAATAAGATGAATAACCACGCCAATGTATCACCGCTGCGTAGTGATAGTGCTTCTGTGTTTAAATTGGAGCCGCTTCATATTAAGGAATTCGATGGTAAAATACAGAATTGGCCAGCGTTTTATGAATCTTTTAAAGCAAATATTCACGATAATACGCGTCTAAGTAATTCGCAACGCATTCAATACTTAGTTAGTAAATTGAGTCATTCCGCAAATTCCGTTATTTCTGGAATAGTACCTACGGGTGAGACATACAGCATAATTTGGGATAGCTTAGTCAAGAAATACCAGGATAAGCGACTTTTAGGAACACATTATCTCAACAATGTGTTAGATTTAAAACTTGTACTCACACTGCCGCTAGTCTCGACTCATTTATCGATCATTTTTCGGCATCGATTTCTGCTCTCAAACAGCTGCATGTTTCGGATTTGACGGATTTTATTCTCGTGCACTGCGCACTTAGAAAATTAGACACTCAAACCGCACAATGTTTTGAACTTTCTGTTAGAGATGTTGAAATACCTACAACAAAACAGCTGATCAGTTTCGTTCAAGATCAGGCTAAGATCTTAGGACGTTCGAACCCGATCATGTACATGAACTCAAACCCGCGTAATTCAAATAACACATATTAACCGCCCGCTTCTACGTCACGGAACACACGCTCAAACACATATAAATCCTTTGTTGCGAGCGAGGTACCAATGGTTGCTACCGGAACCTCTGCTTCGCACTCATACCCGCCCGCCATATCTCATTGCGCATTTTGTAATGAATCCGCTCACACACATTTATATAAACCGCCCGCTTCTACGTCACAGAACACACGCTCAAACACACATAAATCCTTTGTTGCGAGCGAGGTACCAATGGTTGCTACCGGAACCTCTGCTTCGCACTCATACCCGCCCGCCATATCTCATTGCGCATTTTGTAATGAAACCGCTCACACACATTTATATACTTGTGCTAAATTCAAAAATACACACGATCCTAAATCTCGTTATGATTTTATTAAATCCAAAAGTGGATGTGTAAACTGTCTCAGTATGACGCATAATTTATCGACCTGTAATTCGTCATCTGTCTGCGAGTTATGTAGAAAACGACACCATACGCTTTTACATTTTGTGAAACAAAATAATAATACGCATGTACAAACGCATTCACACTCACAACCCCACACTAAGTTCGAAGACTTGTATCGTGGGGGCCGGAAACATTCACATCACACACACAATGTACACACTGCTTATGCGAATTTTCCCGTGCTGTCGCCGACAACGCCGCCGCCGCCGGTGCCGCCGCCGCCGACTGATTGCGCGCCTTCACCCGCTTTAAATCTACCGCTTACGTCACATAATGCCGCTGTGCTTCTATCCGCCGAAACAAAACCGAAGTCGACTGTTTTATTATCAACCGCTCAGGTGTACGCGCGTTCTAAAGGTAGTACAGGTCCGAAAACTATCATCAGATGTTTAATTGATAATGGTAGCATGAACAATTTAGTAACGACTGAATGTTGCCGCGCTTTAAACTTGCCGATAATACCTTTGAGTAATTCTTTTGTCAAAGGTGTTGGTTCAACTTCGCGTCCAATCGTTGGATACGTGTATTTGGATATTGAATCCCGCATATACCCGCAACAGAAATACACCATACACGCTCTTGTCGTGGAGTGTATTACAGATCAATTGCCGTCGCAATTTATTGAATGGAATCGTAACATAGATTACCACGACCTCCCGCTCGCAGATTTGAATTGGAATATTCCAGGAGACATTCAGGCAATTATAGGTGCCCAACTCTTTCCGTACATTTATTTGGGGAAACGGGTTGACTTTGGTCTGCGACTTCCACCTGCACTTCTAACCACTTTTGGTTACGTTCTGATGGGAGATTATCCACGTAATGACACCATACCTACCGCTTCTTTCACCGCGCTCGCGCTGAACGATCTAGTACAGAAGTTTTGGGAACTCGAAGAAGTACCTACGATGCGTTTGTTGTCACCCGAAGAGACGGAGTGCGAAAATATTTTCACGTCATCAGTGACGCGTGATGATGTCGGTCGCTACACGGTATCGCTGCCATTCAGCAAGGATCCATCTGAACTCGGCAATTCACATGCTGTTGCTCTTCGCCGATTTATGGCACTAGAAAGAAAATTTCGCCAGTCACCCGATTTGAGGGAAAATTACAACCAGGTCATTCGAGAATATATCGATAATGGTTATCTTAGCTCTGTCGATGAAACCGAAATTTCTGGTGGAGGCTACTACATACCTCACCATGCGGTCGTGCGACCTGATAAGCCGATGCCGCGCATAGTGTTAGATGCAAGTTCGAAAACTCACACAGGTTTGTCTTTAAATGACGTGTTGCATATAGGACCTAATTTGCAAGCTGATCTGTTTTTATTGCTTTTGCAATTCCGCTTGTTTCCTGTCGCGATGAACGCTGACATAAAACAAATGTACTTACGCATAGGTGTACCCGTGGACCAGCGTAAATACTTACACATCTTGTTTCGTTTCAACGAGAACGAACAAGTGCGTACTTTCGCCTTCAAACGCTTACCGTTTGGACTCAAGTCGAGCCCTTATATAGCTATGCGCACTGTGCGACAGCTGGCTTCCGACATGAGTCCACACTATCCTGACGCTGCAAAAATTGCAGAATCCAGTCTCTATATGGATGATCTGGTATATTCTGCACATAATGAACAAACCGCTATGCAGCTGTCACAAGACCTAATAAACATGTTCAGATCGGGTGATTTTGATCTGGTGAAATGGTCTAGCAACTCACCAGCTCTCTTAAGTAGTCTTCCTGATTCGCACCGCAAATCCCTCGATTTTGACGAAGGCAATATTTCCGCGAAGATCTTAGGTCTTTCCTGGGAATCTTCTGAAGATAACTTTTTCTTCACTTCCGCTGTAATAACCGACAAATGCACTAAGAGGAATATACTCTCCGTAGTTGCACGATTATTCGATGTTCTGGGTTTGGTCGCTCCAGTCATTCTCTATGCCAAATTGCTCATTAAAGAGTTGTGGTTGAGTAACAGTGGCTGGGACGATCCCGCTCCGGAAAATATTGTTGTCCGCTTTTCCGCCCTTGTGCAAGAATTTCCCTTGCTTGATAGCTTACGGATTCCGCGCCATGTAGGTGTAAATATTGACTGCATTGTGAATCTCGCTAGCTTTTGTGATGCTAGTTTAAATGGCATGGGTTGTGTGATCTTTTTACACTGTACCTACCCTGCTGGCATCATAGTTCGCTTACTTTGCGCAAAGTCAAAGGTCTCACCGACTAAAGTCACGACTCTTGCACGTCTTGAGTTATGTGCTGCTGTGCATGTTGAGTTGGTAACTTCATTAAATTCTTCGGCCTTTGTAGACGCCTTTAAACGCTTTATTTCCCGCCGCGGACCAGTATCCTGTCTTTACTCTGATAATTCCACCACTTTCGTTGGTGCTAAAGCTCAATTGGATGAGCTATATACCTTTTTATTGAACTCTAGTTTCAATTCGTCACTCTCAGAGGAGTTGATGACCCGACGCATTGACTGGAAAATGATTCCTCCTAGAGCTCCTCATTTTGGAGCAATGTGGGAATCGAACATTAAGAGTTTGAAAACTCATATGTACAGGGTGATAGGTAGTCAGCTTCTAACATATGAGGAATTACAAACCGTATTGACGCAAATAGAGTGTATTCTTAATTCGCGCCCTCTGAATGTCGTATCTTCTGATCCACATCCAGAGGTGATAACTCCCGCCCATTTTTTAATGTCGTCTCCCCTGCAATACTTACCCACTGCCGATCTTTCTGATCAGCGCATCAGTCTTGTACAACGCAAAGAACTTTTGGACAGCATGGTCCAATCCTTTTGGAAAAAATGGCGCTTAGAGTATTTGCATACGTTGCAAGTAAGGCAAAAGTGGGCTACTCCGGATAAACCGGTTGAAATCGGGACTGTAGTACTCGTTGGGCAGGATAATTTAGCTCCTCTAAACTGGCCTTTAGGGGTTATTACCGAAGTTTATAAAGGCACCGACGGTATTGTTCGTGTTGCCACGGTCAAGACCAGTTCAGGTAGTTTTAAACGCCCTATCGTCAAACTATATCCCATTCCGACACAATAAATGTATATTCGTAAAATATTTATTGTTGTTTATTATTTATATATCGACGCGCTTATATAAGTATTCCGCATTATTAGGATTAAGTTACAATTACTTAAATAATTAACATTCACGCCTGATCAGACATAAAGTTCATTGATCTTTTAGATTATTTCATAATATAAACGAGTAGAATCTAATAACTCTTACTGTTTCTTTTGAAAGATCTTGCGCTCTTCCAAGGCGGGGTGCATGGTGAAGCGTCTTTGCCTTTTATAATATGAATAATAAATGTAAATTATACATCTGTGAATAAATACTTCACTTTATATACCTAATATTCATATTGGCAAGAATCTTTGGATATCTGAATACATTTACAGTGGGGCTTGGGCTCTCTGCTGACCACTGTTAGAGATCGTTCAAGGACGACCCTAGAGATGGCGCTAGTTGTATCGAGTGACATTTTTTGCACTCGCGATAACTTCACAGACTTAAAAAGGAAGAACTTCAGTCGTGTGTGTCACCGGATCCGTGTTGGTCGACAAACGCTCCGCTATTGAATTTTGTGACGTAGAAAACTAATTAAATAATTATCATCTAATTAACCAGGACTTAAAATAAAAACTTCATCGTGTTTATTGTGATCGACCGAGTGAACTGTGATCAGGATTAGTGTTCCTTGCCTCGTACCCTCTCGGATTACCACGGATTCAAACTCGCCGGCCGGCGCGACGTGGAGTTGTGTGTGTGCGCTTAGGCATACATACAGTTTGCTGTAGTTCCTTTCTTGGGGAGCTCCGGAGGCGGTTTCGAAGCAGTCTAAGGTACGTGAGCTTAAATAAACACTGTAAATTGATTCGTGTATCCCTACTGATTTTTGCCAATGTTTTAATCCAAAATAATTTACCGCTATCATTAAAAATATTAACACGTAAATGGTGGGCTATTTACACGCCAGCGATTTTACTCGCGCCACCAGACGCAAACAGTGCTAAACAAAGCAAGTCAACTTAGAGACCTCGTTTCGCTTGACCAATAAGATTATTTAGGAATTAAATGTAGTCAAATAACAAATAATTCTGCAAGCTTAACATAATTTACAAAAGTGTTGATATAATATGGCCATAGGAAAAATACAGTCTACATGTTTAAATTTCATGTTCGAAATTCTGTAAATTGCATGTAAAAATATTCAAACTGTCTGCTAACGACTGTAATGAAACTCTGTACTCACTTAAACAAATTACAAACTCACGTTTGCTAGTGATGTTTACGTTGCAGTAGGGAGTCTAAGCTCCTCAATGCAACGCAAAGTGTATTACATACTTGTTTCGTGTAAGTGTGTTTAGGAAATCTGACTAAATACACACTATAGAATATTATAATTACATGACGACTCAGTTAGCGCAGTGGGCAGTTGCTTTATGTGCTGTTGCTCCCGGGTTTAATTTAATTTCTATCAAGAATTCGATATTCCTCACAAACGAATGTTTCTGCTTCTAGTTCTATGTGTGATTCTATGGGCGTGATGTTAATTATTCCAGAACAGGCCCTTGAACTTAGTGGGCAGCTGTGAGTGTAAATGAGTTTAAAAAAATATTAATGTATTTTTTTTATTATGCCTATTTTTAGGTTTTCAACATTGAGCAAGTCACTTACCCTATGGTTAGCGTTACACTTGCTCATTAAATTTTGGTGCTATCTACAACTTCAAACTTGTGGTTCAGTATGGGACCTCACACGCGGCCAAGGCGGGAGGAGGGAAGTAGCGCCCTTGAGCATTGACGGCTAAATGGTAGAGAAGTTTCGTAGTGTTTTTTAATGCTCGATAGCGAAGCATTTGACCTCTATATCACCTGATAGAAAGTGAAGATATTATTTTCTATGGAGTAAAAGTGAGCGAGCCAAAATTCCCTCAGGAAGCAAACCCTCGCTGCGCAGATGCACTTTAACTAAATTAAAAATAGCAAACAGAGATAAGATTTAGTTTGGATTAATTACAAACAGCAAAGAAATAAGTCCTGATTATCTCCAATCACAATCATGGCCCTTGATAAAATACGTGAGTCTTCGGCTATGATTGACAGGAGCTCCACGCTTCGCTGTCACCAGACAGTTCCATGTCATAAGCGGCAACGATTTTTTTTAAATTAGTTTAACAGATTAAAGTATTGAACTTATTTTCTTCCAATCTGTCTAAATACGCACGTACTGAACTCATAAGCAGCATCATATTTTATTTATTTAATGTAAGACGTTAATTTTGTAATTAAACATGTTATTGACTGATCAAAAGCTGTACCTATACTTATCCAAAATTGTTACTTATTTATTATTTCAGTTGTATCCTGTACTAAACACATTAAATGCTAAAAACAATAAGTAAGTAACAGATGTAAAAGCAAAAACATCATTGGTCTTTTAAGTTGTCATAAGAAATTACAACTTAAAGGACTTTAGTTATATTATAAGTTAAGGTAATCAGGTAAAATAAGATAAAGTAAATAAAGTGTAAGTTTGCCTATCAAGAATAAAAAAAAAGATATCGAAAATAGCAAAACAGTTTTTAATTAATTGTCTGGACGTCTCAGTTTGGGGCTAACTACTAGCATTTACTAACTATAATAACTAATCCAAAACTATGTGCGCGCAAAGAGGCAACGCGCAATTTGTGACAGTCCACCTCCTAAATGATGGCTATTTTGCCTGCCTAAAACTATCATCACGTAAAATAATGTCAAAAGCTTGCATTTCGAACATAAAAACAATAGTCGGAAAATCCGACTTTAGTAAACTAAAACTAAATTAAAATTGTCTCTTCAACTCTTGTCTCTCTTACCTTACACCGCAGTTGGAACGAGACGGGTAATCACATGGATCATTGCGTAGCCAGCTCATCACGCCAATGACGCCAAATGGCTGCGTGTCATCGACGACAAATGCCGAAACAACTACAACTTTTGTATCAGGGACAACTCTTGTTTTTCAGAATATCTTGGCCCTGCCGATAAATCCACTTAGAGAGTCAAAAGTAA
The DNA here is from genome assembly GCA_948107665.1 of Lomographa bimaculata. Taxonomy (NCBI): domain Eukaryota; kingdom Metazoa; phylum Arthropoda; class Insecta; order Lepidoptera; family Geometridae; genus Lomographa; species Lomographa bimaculata. The sequence goes on along the minus strand of OX403592.1, from coordinate 942,950 downwards.
CGTTAATAATTATGCACGCCTTATTAAATAAAATTGCAGTTAATACCTAATTAAAACAAAAAAAATTTAAGGGTACAATCATCACTATAATTATTATATTATTATAATGAATGATTAATAGTAATTGACTAGAAGAAAAACGGTATTATAAAAAAATATATATTATTATACTTAAAATTAGATAGAATGCCCTCTTTTTCCCTTATTTTCAAAATTTGGGTTGCATTGTTGATTTGCTCGTTGGCTTAGTTGAACGAGCGTTCGCCTTTTAAGCAAGGGTATTGGGTTAGATTCCCGGCGGGAACACAACTTTTCTCCCCAAGGAAAATTTGTGTTTCTTTTTCTGGTTGTGATTTTGTGTGTGATGTGAATGTTTCCGTCATCCAAGTCACTCGGATCGAACGTATTGTGGGGCTGTGAGTGTAAAAACAAACGCTTTCACATGTTATGCATATAAAAAATAGAATCCTGTGCAAGATGTGCAAAAGGTCAAGAGCCAAAACCCAAAGAACAAATCGTATGGTATTTCTAAGCCTGGTAGTTATGTCTAGTGCATGTTGTTTGCATGACTTTGAATAGTACCGTACGTCTCACCTTTATTGTTTGCATGTCGTAAGTAGTAGGCAGTCTTGGAGTCAGGATTTTTAGACCACCTGAAAACCCGTTGTAGTTGCCATTTACGAGGGGTCTTGACTGGAGGTATGTCAACCATAAATAAATGATGTTTCACAGTTTGTCTGGTTGTTAGATGGTAAAAGGGTCATGGTGAAATTAGCTCATGTAATTCCTGCGCACACTCTCCAAATTGCAAACTATAGAATACGGATAGACTTGCGACCGACAATTAAGAAAGCCTACTATAAAACCACAGACTATATTAATGACAAGGATGCATGGAGGCAAACTGCACAGGCTCTTTCTAGCGACTACCATAATAACACCTAGGTTAAGAAACTTATGTATTTGAGATTAAGAATGTTTAAAAAAAAAAAATGATTGAAAAAAATATGCGCCGCCGAGTTTCTTGCCAGGTTCTTCTCGAGATGGCTGTAATTTTGCGAATCTGGCAATAGATTCATTAACTTTCATGAGTGCCTCTTTGGGGCCCATGTGAATAAACGATTTTGATTTGATTTGATTTGATTGACCATACGTCTGTGAACGAGGCTCTGTAATAAGTTTTTATGCTCGTCGGTCAATAGAATCAAGACCTTTAAGCTGGTACTTAGCGGCTCCATCCCAGAGATGGCCACAGTACTCCATACAAGAACGAAATTGTTCTTTGATAGGTGCCTTGAAAAATACGGATAGCTACTGAAATCTCCAAATACTCTTATTCAAGCGGGATCGAGGATGGAACCATAGTTGAACAACATTATTATTTTATATTATTTTCAGATACCTCCATGTTCTAGGACTTGCAAAAAAATAATGAAATACGACCCAAGCCAGAAATGGTATCTTACCTGTGATTGTCATATCTGTAACAAAATTGAAATGTAGGAATCAAGATTTTCAATGAGAAGTTTTGGAAGTCTAAAGACTTAAAAGGTTTTATATGTTACTTTCTTATAACGACACGACGGTGACAATTTTCCTTTTTGATGACACTTTTCATTATTAAATAGACCTCCACATTTTCGTATAAGAGACAATTTTATTTTCACTGTCCATGACTGAAATTGTCTTCATGGACAGTGAAAATAATGTTAATGAAAAATTACATCTACAAACAAGTTTTTCATTTAACAACTCTGTTGGACTTGGAATGTGGTTGTTTTACAATGTCTTCTATACTTTGAAGGACCCCTTTAAATAAACAGGCACAGTTGCGTGATCAGCCGCGGTTACATGGACTATGGCATTGGTACGCAACCGTAATTTCAGGGACCATACAGATCCCTCTAACGACACCCCTGATGGACCTTTCCACGGGATCCCATTTTGGAATTCCACGTAAGTTTTTGATACGTTGTTGTTATAAAAGTTTATTCAATGATGAGAGTTTGTTTATTGGCTAGCAGCTGTATGATTGTTTTTATCCATTAGTATTTTAGATATTTAATTATTGTATGCATTATATTTTGATGCTTTTTACCTGAATATAAACGAATAATTAAACGCAAGCAAAGCTTAAAAAAACCTACTTCACCGCTTTATCCACGGAACCTTGATCAGATTTAATGTATTAAACACGCATTATTGACAATAACTCAAAAACTAGTGATCAGATATTGACTAAATTTCAATTGGACGACATGGAAAACACTAGCTTTCAAATTAAAAAATAAAATCATCAAAATCGGCGTACAAAGAAAGAAGTAATGAGGTAACTTTTGAAGTCGGTTAGACGAGAACATCGTCAAAGTAGTCCACAAAATAGGCATTATTGACGATATTTCAAGAACTACTCATCAGATCTTCATCAAATTTATATGGGACTAATTAGAAAGCAACATCTTTCAAACTAAAAAAAAATTCGAAATCGGCTCACGTGTAGAGAACTTATGTGGTAACACAAATAAAAAAAAACAAAAAAAAAAACATAAGTAGACTCGAGTAGGTACTCCTTTTTTGGGAAGTCGGTAAAAATATTATCGTGTTGTTTGCCAAATGAGATTCACATTAATATAAATAAAAAAATGGTTATCAAATGTAACATTAGGCAGTTGCCAACGTAACTATTTGTCAAACTTTTGTGTAGGTTAAAGTAGGTGACACATAAGTATGTAAACTGGTTAAAAGGGGTAGATACAGCGAAATACTTCTAATTGGGATTATACGTCGCTGGGCAGATTGTTTTAGGCTACCGTACCTCAAAAGGAAAAAATAACCCTAATAGGATAACTTCGTTGTATGCCAGACAGGCGGATTAGATAGACATCTATTAAGACTCTTTATCTCTGGAACGGGTGGAGTATATGGTCTCTTAGAGGTATAAAAACATCAAGCTACTAAGTGAATGCAAAAACATATCATTTATGGGGCAAAAATGGAGCATTGACAGTCTGAAATAAATCAAAATCAATGTCTGAACCTAGAGTTATGAAATTTGACAAGAAGCAAGCTGTCACAGAGCAAAAGGAAAAAAATTTGAAGTATTTTGTTTTAAGAGATTCAAAACTCGATTTCTGTGATGGATGAACTTCTTTACATAATTTTATACAGCAACCTCGATGAGAGAGTGAGACAAGCACTTGTCGAATATTACTTATTTTACGCTTATCAATAATAATGAGTCATTCATTTTTTTTTAATCTAAAGGATTTAAAAAAGGAATCGGATAAAATCTTTGTCAATATTTTATAATTTAATTTAGCGTTGATGATTCTCAAAATTAAAAACCCAAACCTCTCTTAAAACAAACCTTAAAAGCACTTAAAAAGTCGGTGTTTTAAAATTCAAATTACACTCTCTACCATTTCCTTAAAGCGCTTTTCATATTCAATTTGACGGTTGCCTATATTCCAGGCCCCTAAACGCCCGGTAGGGTTGACGGATTTACATGTAGTTTACATATAATTATGTGAACAAACTGAAGCCGCCAGGTGCCAGTGGCAGGAATAACACACTTTGAGATTCTGTGACGCTATTGAAATTGTAAACTTTGGTAATAATAATTATTATAATATTTTTTCAACTATAAACCAAACTATTCTGTTCGTAGTAAAACAAAAACAAAATAAGCATACGTCGCACATCGGCATGTAGAGACACTTAACAAAAAACTGGGTAGTTTTGGGGAAATAACATTTATAAAAATAAATTTAAACTAATTTAAATTTTATAAGTTTATGTTTAAGACTATTAATTGCCTTAATAACATAGACTCAGAAATTTCGACGCAAAAAGAGATGTATTATTAGTTTGATATTTGTATATCTGTATGTGAGGTGCATATAATAATTTGTAAGAAATACAATTATTTTAATTTTACTGCGTATAAGTTATAAATAACAAAATTTGTTTAAAATAGTATGGTCTTACATACAACTAATGTGTATATCACTTACTAGTCGTTCCCCGCGGCTTCGCCTGCTATTATCAAGTTTAAAAGTAGCCTATGTGTTGATCCTAGGTATAAGCTATGTACGTTCCAAATTTCATCCAAATCCGTTCAGCCGTTAAAGCGTGAAGTGGGAATAAACATACTTACACAAAAACTTTCGGATTTATAATATTAGTAGGATGATCTGTCTGATATATTACTGATCAAACATATTTTTTTACCGACTTCCCAAAAAAGGAGGAGGTACTCAAGTCGATTGTATTTTTTTTTGGGTGTTACCTCATACCTTCTATTCAGGTGAGCCGATTTCGAATTTTTTTTAGTTTGAAATATGTTGCTTTCTAATTGGTCCCATTTAAATTTGATCATGATCTGATCAGTGGTTTTTGAAATTCGTCAATAATGCCTATTTGTGGACTACTTTGACGTTGTTCTCGCTGCAGTCATTTTCTATTTATATAGAGCGCTGGATTATTTTCATAATTTTGATTGTGCCACTTGTTATTGCTGAGTCTATTTAGGTACGATTTATTTAAATACCGTCCGCAACACACGCAAACATTCCCACTTTGCCATAAATATTCAATACCATCCATAAAACAAGAGTTTCGTCGAAACAAAGCTTTTTCTGCCCTCAAGCTGTTGCCGATAGGTGGTGCTAGTATATTCACGATACCCTCATTCCATATTCCGCATAATTTTAATACAGAAACCAAATTTTACAGAGCCGTTTGAGTTTATCATAAATATAAGCAAAAATGTCGAAATACTCGGACGGCGCGTTTTACTTATACCATCACTATAACAAAAGTGAAAGAAAAGAACAGAATTCTTATCTTTTTTAAGGCAAATTTAGATTTAAGATATAATAATAATAATGTCAGATAAGATTACAAAAGGGGATTAAAACAATATAGCACTCAATTTTTTTTAATTCGGCCGCTTGCCGAACTAAAAGTGCCCAGAATACTGGCTACGTTTCCACGTTGAATAGCGATGCAAATTTTTGTGCTAAATAAGAGCCAGCATTCTGGTCACTTCTCGCCTCAATTAAACATTTTGACAAATATTTAAATATTTCGTGTCTCCATGGACCCAAAGTCTACCCCAAACGGTAGAAACATATAACCTCTATCAAGGTTGGAATGTTTACGCCGTTGAGTTATTCTGCTTTTTTGAACACTAGTCTCTGGAAGATGAGACGGCGCCAGTGTATCGACACAAGTTGCATCTCACACTAATGTTCGTCCCATCTTCCAAGGAATTAGCGTCATTCCATCAGGCCTCTTGCCATCGTCACGCATCAAACCGTTTGGTCATAAAACCGACGGTAAGCCAGCACTGATGGAAAGCGATGATGTAACCAAAGATGAAACATGCCTACCTAGAAGATAAAAGATAATAATCCTATCTTCATAATTAAAATGAAGAGTTTAATTTATAAAACAAAACGTGTAACAGAAAGGTGTAGAAATACTTGGTGGTGTGTATGTGAATCGTGCCAAAAATCGTCTGCCAGAGAACGAAAGTCGAAATCGGATATATTTATTTTATACAAAAATTAAAAATTATATTTTTCAAATATTTTTGACAACCCTACGGTTGTAGTACATGACTTTGACCTTTGTTATGGCCACCACTGTCAGACGTCTAGGTCCAAAGACTATGTGGTGTAGAACAGTAGCTGATGAAATAGGGTTGCAAATGGCATATTTTTTTTTTTTACTTTAATTATTCATCAATTCATTATTTTATAAAAATATTGTAATTATAACGTTATCTGTGGCAGTATTTCTACAATTTGTTATATAAAGATTGTATGAATGATGGCTACATTTATATAACATTTTAAGGGAGTAGAATTTGTTTCGCTATGACTATCAACAAGTCGCAAGTTCAGACACTTCAAGCCCGGTGTGGTGACCTGTTTCTAACACGGACACTTATATTAATATTATGTTGCTTGCTCACAAGTCACTAGCTCAGATCATTTGTTTATATTGGCTCCTGGGTAGAACATCAAATGATGTATATAAAAAAAAGACGTGTGGCACTCGGGGACTGCCGCGGTAAAGCTATTGCATAGCATATTTTATCAACTTATGCAATTATAATTATTTATTTATTTTATTTATGCAGTATTTTTTTTCCTGCCACCTAGAGGCGAGTTGCAGAACTAAAGAGACAAGCGTGATATTTCAAAAAAGTCATTAAAAGTTTTGCTATTCATCGATAGATGGCAAAACTAAAAAGTATCACCGCTGTGCCGGTCGGAGTGGGGGGTGTTAGGTTATTTTCGTTACGGAATTTCTGGATTCGGTCTCCATAGAAGGCCCGCGATAGAAACTATGCAATAGCTTAAAAATATTTAGGTTTTGTTATTTTATTTATTACAACATGAAACGAAAGTATAAAACCACACAAGCCCTAAAAGGCTTCCAATAATAAAAAAACACGACTTTGACGGTATATATCCCGCAAACAGTACGCTTGACAAAAAGATGATGTATCCAAAGATTTTGTAGCAAGGTTTGTTATCTTTCTCGATGGATTTACCTTCATTTTAAAACCTCTGTTCAATGATAGGTACCACACATGATCAGGTAGTACTTGATATAATAAAACTGAAATTCTAGATGGTTGTTTGTAGCTTAATCACATCAAAACTACTAGACAGATTTGGATGAAATTTGGCACACAGATAGTTTATTACCTGGGTTAACACATGAAATGCGACTTTTTACCTCTTACGTGGACGAAGTTGAAGACAGAAGCTAGTATACGATATTATCAAAATTAGTGTGATTTGTGGTTATCCTGACCTTATACTTTAACTTTTAATTTTATTGTAAATTTATTTAAGAAACATTATAAGTACACATTTATGCTGCAGACAATAAAAACACTGCAAATTTAAACGTCGTTTCAGTATTTTCCACTAAAATACCTTTTTGCTGTACTTTGTGTGAAACTTTCATTATTTATTCACTCGATATCGGCAAAGCTAAACGGTGAAATGGAAACGAATGAGTTAAGTTACGAAACTACTAACTGATTTCAGATAAATATACATTTGGTGTTTCACTTCTAAATTAGCTCTCAGTGGAGTTTGCTTGTTTTCCAATACATGGCTAGACTGCTAAATTGTGGGAGTTAGTACGGTTGCAATATATCATGGATTATATTTATAATGAAATTTGATAATAATAACCGAATTTTTGTTTTGTCTGTTTTTTTGTTTCCGATTAAGTGATGTGGTCAGTCAGCGACAAAGCCTCTTATCATGCAAGTAAATAAGAAAAAGAAACCTAACATACAACATGGATTCAAGAGTGTGTGAAACATCCTTTATTTAATCTTACACTTCCTCCTGGATGACATTGTGGTGTCAACTCCAACATTTTTTCTTTAGCAAAGGTTTAGTTTACAATATTTTAAGTAATAAAAACAATACAATATTACAAAATAAAGAAAACTGTAAAAAAAACTTCAACCTAGTATGTCACCAGCAGCGATACGACAAAGTACAAAGCTTATAAGGTTATATCCAGGATTAATTTTTAAACCAAAAATATATATACCAGGCATAAAAAAAATGTTGGTTTAAAATAGTATGGAACATTTCGAAAGGACAACGTGCGATCTTCTGAGTAAAAGGGCTTAAATAAAAGAAAATTATTACCAAAATGAATCTCCGTCTCCAGCATGGTAAGCAAAAACTAAAGATGAATTAATTCGTGACAAATACTAACTATTGATTGTGGTACTAATATTAATTGCGTAATTTTTGGGTCGATATTCACGCGACAGTCAATTCAGTCGACAGACACGCGATTAATAGCTGGTTATTACCACAAAAGATAGAAATCGCAATAGTTTTCATAATCAAATTCACACTTAATAAATCTGAGTACAGATCTATTTTCCAACTGAATAAACATTCTGGAACATTCAGCTAAATTCTATTCCATGTTAGGCGAATGTCCGCCAAAGGCAATAATTACGCCCGGGGTGCAATTTACAATCCGAAACATTAAACTAAAACAAAACTTGCACTTGTAACTATTCCCCTTGTAACAAGTGCAGACACAGAACACAAAGCTTGAAATAAAAAGCGCATTTTTCATTTTTCTACAAAAATGATCCGAGTAGGTAAACAACGAGGTAACGACAGAAATTCTGCGTACAATGCCAACAAAGAGCTTTGTTCCACCATCCACCATTGCCTCATTGTTGCAAAAGTTTCTGTTTGGCTAATTGTGACAGCATATCATATGATACTGTACTGAGAATGTTACATACTGTGAATTCGGGTCATCGTTTAGGTAAGCTAAAAAATCTTTATTTTGTATTGGTCACATTAGATGTAGTTTTGTGAAATACAGACAAAATAACTGCTGGTCCAAATAAAAGCGCAACCAAGCCCTTGATTTATTTAACTGCTCGCTTAACGAACTACATAGTGCGGCTATGGATATAGCACTATTTTTGTTTCGTTTTGAAGTAAAATTATTAATATGTGTTTTTGTTTTATGTAGTTATAGTAATTTAAGTTGCTAATTTTCTTAGTTAATAAGTTAATGAATAACCTTGGGTGGGTAAATTGGAAATCTGTAATGCCCACCCTCGGCATGTTTTCTTTAATAAATAAATAAATAATTAAAAGCTGTATAAGTAACTGTTTATGTGCGGGTAACAACGCGGGGCACGGCTATTCTTTAATCTCATAGTCATCTCCTCATTTTCTATCACTGGAATTTATGTATTAAGTAAAAATTAGCATCAGCTGGTTTTAAAATCTTCGTGAATGGTGAATTATAATACTTTCTATCTTAAACGCAAATGTATTAAATAAAATTGTAACTATACAATTATTTCATTTCTAATACGTGGTAACGCTTTCTTCGGTAACGCAGGTTGAAAGGTATTATATCGGATTAAACTCGCCCATACAAGTTTTATTGCCAACATTTCAACGTTATACCTTATTTGGGCTTTCACAGTAAGTGGCTTTTAGTGTCGCATTAATCTTTCGCGTCGCGTAATGTCTCGTATTTGAGAAAACTGATTTCACCAATTTCTTACTTTATTTTGATCGTTTAATAATACAATTGTTTCGTTGAATAGACAGAGAAGAAAGTCGTTTACCTAATGGTAAGCGTTCATAAAACATCAAGTATACATTTTAACCTACAAGCAAATTGCTTATATTTAATAGAACTCAATAAATATTAAACAGCAAAAGCCTTAAGTTACCTATAAGCTACCGAGCTTACCTGTATAGTATTATCGATTATTATTTCAAAATATATAAAGCCTATATTTTGTGTGATGTGAATGTTTTCAGCACCCACGACAGTAGTCATTGAACTTTCTATGGGGCTGTGAGTGTGAAGATGTTTATGTATCAACACTTCCTTATCGTATTATCCTATAATTTGGGTCGTAAAAGACTACTAAAAATATTTTTGTTCTCATTAGAAAATTTCGAACTCAAATATACAAATCTAACAAACCAACAAGCCCTTTGATCGCAAAAGATCTAACACTTTGCCGTCCAATTGCTAGCTAGGGAGCAAACAGTCGAGTGAAAAGTGTAAGGAAAGTAATCAAAAAGTTGCCGACACTCGCCATTTGCATTCACTATTGAGGGAGATCTGTTTGATGTCCTAATTTGAGATTGATTTTGAAATTGGATTCGTTGGGGAGAGCCATTCGATTCGTTTGGGATCTATTGGAGCCAGTGATTTTTGTCAAGCTGCTTGATGTAGTTTTATTACTTTCATTTAGATACGTTAGGCAAAGTGTGGCGAACAATAAAATTGCACGCCTCGTTTGACATGGTGGTTTATTTTATCTGTGATAGGCTACCGTTTGACAACTTTAGATAGATACCACTCACCTGATGGCAAGTGATTATGTATTCAATGATGGTAAACACGCTAGACCTAAATGGCACGACTAGCTATATTTAATATCTATACATTTTAAATTATACATCTATACATATTATATTATATACTATTATACGCAAGCAAAGTTCAAAAAAACGGATTCATCGCTCATATTTCGGTGTTGGCTGGACTGATTTCGATAAAATTTGTATGGGACCACCTCTGAAGTATACTTAACCATACAAAATAATAATCAAAATCGATTCATAATTGGCGAAAAAATCGCGTAACATACATACAAAAAAAATACAGTCGAATTGAGTCCCTCTTTTTTTGAAGTCGGTTGAAAATAGCAATTCCGTACATAAAACAAACAAGATTTTTTAAATAAAATTAAACTGCACCAAATTCTCTATAACGACGACGCTACAAACAAGCTCCCCATCACCAAATTAACTAAACAAAATATTAACCCTCTTCACTTCCATTTTCCATTAAATTTGATATATGCGTCGAAAATTGGTCCATAGGTAAACGTGTCGAAACTTGGTCCCCGGAACATATATTGGGGCCATAAATCAGGCCAATACAGGGCCACTATCGAGGTGCGAGTGTAAAACGGCTGTTTAAAATCCTCGCAAAATACGCGTAAATGTAAATGACACCTTTTCGGACCCTTTCAGTAGTAGGTGGTGGAGTTCTAGAGATGGGATCATATGGAGGCTTTTTTCGGTTCAAAATGGCAACGTAGTAAAGCAGAGAGGTCACTTAAAACAAGACATACTTTTAAAAGTTTTTGTAAGTAAAAAATGACCATACAGTTTTATAACCAGATAACTTGTCAAGACAAATCAAACAAGCCCAAACTCGGTGGCCTTATCTTGTTTAGTTCAGAAGTTACTAATGCTATCTTCCGTCTCCAACATCAGACTAGCTCCATAGTTTCATATCATTGTATTGTCACCAAGAAACATAAGTACGTAGGTACACCAAATTTGAGTCCAATCGGACATCGGTACTAATTTAGCTTGCAAGATTAATTACAGAACGACAAATAGATAGACAACGGGACAGGTGAAACTAAAATAAAAGCATCTAATAAAGCGAATGGAGATACTTCTACTCAACGCACTCTTTACTCAGATTCTTTAAAGATTCATAGATCAGATATTAAGAAATATTTAATTTAAAAGCATTCAGAAAGTACCAACAAACTCAAAACTAATTAAATACATGGTAAATATCCCGTTACTGACACAAATATTAATACCAACAAACTTTTTTAAACTTGTCAAAGAATAAACATGATGCTTGATGGTATATAATATGATGGATGATAAAAAAAAAAAATACCTTCATGTAATAGGGGAAACAAAAGACAATTTTGATAAATAATGGCTAAAACCTTTGTTTTTGTTGTTATAGAATCTCGTCTCCAAAAAGATCATCATTTATGGTGAATTTGTCTTAATTATTTTGACCCCGTAAGATGCATAGCGTATGTATGTATGTACAAGATAAACTGCCCGGTGGCTTAGAAGAGTGCGCGTTCGCCTTTTAAGCAGCGGGTATCGGGTTCGATTCCCGGCAGACAAATAAGTTTTCTTCCTAACGGAAATTTGTGTTTTTGGTTAAGGGTGTGATTGTGTGTGTAATGTGATTGTTTCCGGCACACAATACTTGAGTCATCGAATTAAGTATGGGGCTGAGAGTGTAAAACCGTTATGCTATGTTAATTATTAACGTGAAAATGCATTTATCTCCTTATTATTCTCCAATCGAGTAAACATGACTTCATCTGTGAATCTATGTTGTACAAAAGTTCCGGGCTACATTACGCCTCCTTCTTAAAGCAATTCCTACTGCTAAACATTTTCACTGAAGAAACCGAATTAATTTTCCTTAGGTTTTGTGTAATTGTAACGTAATAAGTGTTCTATTTTTAGCTAAAGTTTAATTTTGTGGTGTGGGCATATCTTCGGATACTTTGTTAATTATTTTTCGATTGATAGCTTACACGAATACATATGCGTGAGTAGTTCATCAATGTGCATTACTGTGCATCAATGTGCTGTGTAAAAATACAAAGTTACAATGTAAAAACCAAAACAAAGTTACGAGTATATCGTAAACTCAACATGCTTGAGACAACTGACGGTAGATCAGATGATTTTGAGGGAGGCCTGAGCCTCTTAGCCCTCCTCAATCTGCCACTGCTACTTCAAGTTGGAAGGAGTTCCTAACCCGAGTCCAGTCCACCGGCATGATCCTCATAATCTATACTTAATATTATAAAGCTGAAGAGTTTGTTTGTTTGTTTGATCGCGCTAATCTCAGGAACCACTGGTCCGATTTGAAAAATTATATTTCCAATGAAATTAGGGTTCCTTACTAAAAGTCCAATTATCACGCGGACGAAGTCGCGGGCACTGCTAGTGATATTAGGTGAGGTTGTTACAGAAATTAAAATAAAAAGCATATTTTTAGACTTATTTTACCTGCATATGCCTAATTGGGCGTATTTTAAACAGACAACAAAAATACTTTATAAAAAAATTACTTTATATTATGTGAAAATCAAAAAAGCCTAATAACATTCCTCATTTCGGTAAAATCCGAGTCCCCTCACTAAATAGCTCATAAACTCGCACCTTCGGCGACAAAACTAAAATGGTGCTTTAAAACAAACGGTAGGTTTTATGACAGAGCCCTCGGGCCACGGGCCCGTGTTTATATCAACGAGAGATTTGTTCATATTGGGGACTGTGAGCTAAATGGGACTAATTTTATGTGGAAATGATAGGTGAATAAATTTCTAGGGAGTTTAAGCATACAGCATCGTTGAATTATCAATGGTCGGAAAGTTATTGTTGTTATTTAGCCATATTGTACAAGATGCGATTACGTTGTTTAACATAACTACAAAAAGAAGGTGTATCCTTTTACTGTTAATTTTTTAATCTGGCAGTAGAGTCCTTTCATGGGGCCTCATTGGGGCCTATGTGAATGAACGATATTGAGCGCTGAGTCACCCACGTCCGTAGGAGGATACCCCTTAAGTCTGACTCCCTACACGGGTGGTGCTAATCAGGTGACATTTGAGAGGTGGTAGAGCATTTTGTGAGTTGCTCGCCTGGCTTGCTACCAAAGTAGCTTACCACCATCAAGTTGAAAGTCTGCCGCCAAGCCAAATACGGTGTTCCGGCAGTTATCCTTGAGAGCCTGCGTATTCCAGGTCTAGTGTGTTTACCAGCTTCGATCACATCGTCACTTACCATCAGGTGAGATAGTGGTCAAACACTAGCCTGTCACAAATAAAAAAAAAAAAAAAAATTGAAATATTGAATATTTTTGACAAACTAATACAAGTTATACGGGGATATAAAATTACTGTATTAAAGTAATTTTACAGATTGTAACCTACTATTCTAGATAATGTCATATGTATGAGGTTTAAATGTAGGTCAATTTTTTTTTTACCTATAACATTATTTTTGAAAATTTAATGCAATAAAAGTGATTAAAATGCATGGGATAGCAAAACGCACGCTATTGGTTAGACTAGTTCTAGAATATACTAGAATATTTTCTAGTATTTGGTGACCTCAGTTCACACATATCTTATGTCTATGATTTAATTGATCATCTACTTTTTACGGCAGCTGTATATGATTCGGTCATGGATATCAAAGAATGAATAAAATAACTTCCTAAATTCCGAAAATACTTTCGTAACTCATCAGTAACTATGTTGGTGTCTTATTTTTCATGACATGGTTATATTTTTTATTACAATTATAAAGTAAGTATTAAATAGTCCCGTTATGTGATCGCATATATAAGTTATAGAATTACTTATTCTTACACAAAAGCAGCTGATGTATTAAGGGACCTCATAGATATCTATCGCAAAAGCTAGGAAGGTGACAAAATCCTTGATGGATGAGGTCATCAGAAACTCATCAGTAAAAAAACTGCAACTGTCGTGGATAACCCGTATGTATTGTATCTTTAGGGAGGTTGCCGTTTTCGTCAAAACAAATCCTACACTTTCCCTCAACTAGCAGACACACTCGCAATAGAAGACATTAATAGACTCCGATTACTCACTGCTAAGACTACTTTCATACGCAATGGTTTGTTTTGTATGGCTCCTATTATAATGATACCTAACAGTTTAAAAGATTTACCCGACCTAAGGGATTTCAAAAGAAATTAAGAAATATATTGACAGAATAATGCTATTAACAATGATTTTTTGACTGATTAATTATGGCCACAATTTTATTTAGTTTCGTTTTGAGTTATGTGTGTAACGCTCATTTATGTATCTAAGTAATAACAAAAAAAAATTTTTCTTTACTACTATTATTACTAGTTGACTATATATTTTTATTTTTATTATTTTACTGATGAGAAAAATTATATCAGTATTATTTTTTTATATTATTGTTATTATCTAATTAAGTAGATACTTTTATTTTTTTTGCTACGTGAACATCGTTTTAATATTGATAGGTTGTTTTATTTCTTTTAATTTTTAAATGATTATACATAATTTCATATAATTTGGTACAAATCCCCATCTTATTGCGGCAATATATTATTGTATATTTTATTGTTAATGCCCAGTTTAGGTTAAACTAAATTTGTACGCCTTTTCAGGCAAAGACATGTACCGCCACAATTTAACTGTTACCAACCGGCATGGATATGTTTTCATCTTTAAATGTGTATATAACAGCATGTTTCTACAAATAAAATGATCTTTATCTTTCCAAGAACATTGTGTTTTGACGTAGTTACTGTTAAAATATTCTGTTCATAAAGCATAAAACGCTTTGACACTCACAGCCTCAGACTAAGTTCGATAACTTGTATCGTGAATGCTTGAAACACAATTTCAAAAATTTGTGTTTCTACCGAAAACCAAAGCCTATACCCGCTGCTTGAAAAATTAATGCGCACCCAACTAACTAACAATATCTATCCTGCATATCTATACAATGTCAATCGTGCTTTAAGATACAAAATGTTATACAACAACAAAGTGTATTTTTGTACTGAATAACAAAACAACAACGTATCTATAAATACAGCAGATATGTTCAGTTAATACAATACAATACAATACAATAATTCTTTATTGCACACCAAATAAAAGTAAAATTGTAGAACTTAAAATAATACAGTTATATGAGGTAGTGCAATGGGCGGTCTTATCGCTTTAAGCGATTTCTGCCAGACAACCTTTGGATGGACAGAAAATGTGCAGGATGATTTGGGTTGGTGTGGCGTTCTATACTAATATAATATATCTAAATAAATAAAAATAAATAAAATAAAAACATACATAATACACATATACTTAATATATATATATGATACATATAATATATACCTATATAAACAGCTAACAAAATAATATTACCTACTTATAGATTAACCAATAATGTCAAGTTAACGTCAATATAATATATTTTGTCCTCAATTTTATAAGTAAATAAACAGAAATTGCTACAAAAGCGTATAAAAACGGCTACAGCCAGTTAGCCACATATCG
Source organism: Lomographa bimaculata (assembly GCA_948107665.1). NCBI lineage: Eukaryota > Metazoa > Arthropoda > Insecta > Lepidoptera > Geometridae > Lomographa > Lomographa bimaculata. The sequence continues at coordinate 927,484 of OX403592.1, read as the reverse complement.
TAAATCGAAAGACTACAATAACAACACAGGTGAATCGTTCTAACGCTAGGGGAAGGCATTTTGGACATTAATTCAGAACGTGAGCTGACTTTTCACGCTGTGGAAAGCAGTTGCTAAATTTCAGTCAACACTGTCCTCTCATCTACGCTTAAAGCATAATTATGCATATGTTTGCGTGTGAATGCCATCATATTTTGTTCTTTTTCTTAATATTAGTTAAGCCAGTGTTTGACCATCATTTCCCCTGATTTTTTGTGATAATCTGATCGAGGATGCAACATGCTTGTCAAGAAGACATCTATTTCCTGTAGATTTGAAGAATTTTATATTATGTATCGTTTGGTGCCTAAACAGGCGGGCCATAATCCGAAATATCCAATTTATTGCTGTATGAAATATGAAAAGAATATAATATCAAAATATTTATTTTATAAGTAACTGGGTATAAAAATATCTTCAAATATATTATATTTAGCGGCACTACAGTCTGTCGCTGTTAAGAGTACAATATAAAATTAATGATGACAAGTCAATTTTTTTTTATTGGGAGAAAAATGCCATGAATTTCCCTTCCGTTACGAGATGATGCAGAGGGGTATGTTGGGCTCGAACCTAATAAAAAACCCCCGAGAGTAGTCACTCACCGAGGTTGGGCAAGACAGGGTCGCGCTAGCTGTTACTACGAGTATCTTGCCCCGGGCGATAGGACATCCTCAGTGAGCAAGGTCACTCATGCAGAGTGACCTTGCTAACCGAGGCCGCTCCCATTCGTGTCTCCACATGTGTAAGTCGGCGGAGAGTCCATTGACTCTCCACCAATGACCCCACTACATAGGAGGAGAGAGGAGGCGGGCAATCTGTCTTCTTCCTCTGACAAGTTCGTCTGCGCTGGAGTATTGGTTATGGTTTACCAAAGATTAACGACAATTGACGGTAAATTCAGTCTTGGTATTGAACAAAGTACATGAGAGAAATAATTACAACAAGTAAACATCACAACTCTAGCGACCTTACGACGATATCTTAGACTGTAGTTTATTTTGGTATTGCGTAGACGTAAAGATTCACAAGCTTATGTACTGTATCTATCAATACCGCACATCTATGCCGATTTAATTGGAACAGATAACAAGTTTTCGAGTGTTCAGGTACGTGGGCCGCAGTAACTCGCGGTTCATCTGTGGTGGAACTCTCTCTGCCCGGTTTATGTGAGGTAAATTAAACGTATTTGGATAGAGAATATCTTATGTGAACAGGTTATAAGGTCTCTTAATTAATGATACTGATGGTATTATGTATTATAATATAATGTATGAACCCCGGCAATAAACTATCTGTGTGCCAAGTTTCATCCGAATCCGTACAGCGGTTTCGACGTATTTGAACTAAAAACATAACATAAACGTTTTCACTCCCACAGTCCCAGACTAAGTTTGATGACTTGTGTCGTGGGCGCCGGAAACATTCACATCACACATAAAATCACAACCAGATCCAGAAATACACATTCTCCTTGGGGAAATGCGATCCTCCTTGATAATTTTTCTTTCCAACATCTAATTGTTATGAAATAAAGTTTATTTATCGCTTCAGGCAAAGTTTAATCGACTCGTAAAAACCGTTTGAAAATGTGTTTTGTAGTTTTGGAGATCCCTATAGTAGTTTCTACAGAACGTGAGAGCAATATTAAATTGAAAGCAGTGGGAATATGATATTTTTCTGCGATAAAATGAAGCCTATATTCTAAGTTAGGCTTGCTGTTGCAATACATAGGTGTAAATAGTATTAAATTCAAAGCAGTAGTTTAAGCGTGATGCGCGTAGAAAAATCCAGCCAAACAGACAGTGCGGTAATGTGGAGCCTATATATTAAGACCGACCTGAAGCAATACATCGATGAACACAGCATTGAATTCCGTGCAGTAGGTAGTTTTTGCGTGATGCGCGTACGAACATCCAAATAGAAAGACAGACAAGAACTTTAAAAATGGTTGTATTTTAAGACCTTCTTAGTTTTTCTTAAATTTATTTAATGAACAGACAGGTTACAGGATTACAATTTTATTATAAATATAGATATAGTATTAGTAAAAAGCGTAAGGATTATTTAATTAGTTTTTTTTTATTATTAAGAGGCTTTTTCTGCAATATTCGATTACATTTCTTTTATCAGCTCTATTTGTTTCAATTAAATATAGCTTATATCCCAGTTTAGAGTCTAGACTATCTACATGCAACAATTCATACAAAATAGTTGAAGAAAAACCAATAGGTTTTTCTTTTACTTAGATACTCAACCTCAAACAAATTTTGAAATGAAACAAGAAGGTACAACCTGCTAGCTTATATGCGCCTTCACCTTCTAAGAAGCAGATATCAGAGTCGATTCCCGGTGGAAACACAGGCTTTCTCCTTAAGGAAAATTTGTGTGTGATTGTCTATGTGGTGTGAATATTCCCGGCTCCCACGAAACAAGTCATCGAACTTAGTGTGGGTCGGTGAGTGTAAAAAAACTTATTTTATCTATGATTTTAAAATTTCTGTAACACCTACTTACCAATAATGCTCTTACCGTAAAAAAAGCTCATTAATTCTAAATATAATGTTGGATTGTTATGTAGCTGAAATAACCTCCCGCTAACCATAAAAATGGTTACCATTTTGTAAAAAAGGTTTCACTCCCAAGCGTATTACACCACTTGAGCACAAAAACAAGGAAAAATCTAACCTCACAATTTGCCGCCCGCCCAAAACAATGCATAAAAGTAAACTCTGCTATTCCAACTAGCCCCTCCACATGTAATCTTCATTCGAGTCCAATTACAGCTATCTGGGCAAGTGCAGATGTGTCCCGTCCACTCTCTGCCAGTCGATCGATGGAGGATAACAACCCACTGAGGAACATTACTCGAAACACTAAGGAAAGGCTAGGTGCATGAAAAAATATGTTTAGTCTGTCATATAGATTATCAAAAAATTTAAAACACATATTTTTTCTTTTGTCAATTGAACAAAAAATTACGAAGACATAAGTGACGTCACGCTTCAGTAAACTTTTTACTGAGGCGTGACGTCACGAGCCTACACTCCCGTTGACAATATCTTTCGTCTTTGACAATTTCTATTGATGTGTTCAATAAAAAAATAATTTAAATTATATAGATTTTAGTTTAATCCTTAAAATGTAATCAAGTAAAGTTTATGATTGAGAATTTTACAAAAGTGTTTGTTAATACTGATTTTTTTTTGTAGTTATAGACTTTATTTGAAATCATTTTAATATTTTATTTTGATATAACTTCGGTAACTGAAAGTTTGTTATATAAAGAAAAGTGTCAAAATAATATATGTTCAGTTTAATTAAATTTGTTTTATATTATCTTTTGGGATATAATTAATCCCAAAAGATAATATAAAACAACTTTAATTAAACTGAACATATATTATTTTTATGTTAATTGAAAAAATATTTATATCGAAACATTTTAATAACGTTACCTTGCTTGTGTAGTACATCTTCTCTTATATATATATATATATATATATATATATATATATATATAATTATATATAACTCAAAGGTGACTGACTGACTGACTGACATAGTGATCTATCAACGCACAGCCCAAACCACTGGACGGATCGGGCGGAAATTTGGCATGCAAGTAGATGTTATGACGTAGGCATCCGCTAAGAAAGGATTTTGATTAATTCTACCCCCAAAGGGATAAAATAGGGGATGAAAGTTTGTTGTACTTCTTAACGCGAGCAAAGCCGCGGGCAAAAGCTAGTAGTGTATAAAGTACAAGTTAGTTTGCTTCAAATGAGAGAGTGGCAGATGGAGTTTACGTTTTCTGAGTTGACATGGCGTGTTGAAAATTATATGTATAGTTAGCAATATAGTACGTAACATATATAATTTAGTATATTTTAATCTGAAGTGAATGCGTTTTTTATTAATATTACTTATTCCAAAAAAAATACCACGAGCAAAATAATTCACATTTCCCAAATTTTTTGTGTGACGTAGTGAATTCCGACTTTTTTAAATAGCAACTACATTATCGTTGCTTTAAGAGAAATAATTGTGTGCTCTTTGTTCTAGTCAAATCAAAATACATATTTTTACCAAACTGAATGGGACTTTATAATGGTTCGAGTGACTGAAGCGTTTATCATATCATCAGCAAGCTACTTTTAATAACCTCTACGAGCGTTATTTGTATTACTTGCGATCAAATTAATATTAAATAAAATTTTAAAGGGATTAAAATTTCTATATATAAAATATGGTCGGGTTAGTTACACCATTTATAACAAAAGAACGGCTCGACCGATTTTCAACCTACTTCAAAAAAGAGGTTCTCAGTATGACTGTTTGTTTTATTTTGTATGTATGAAATTCTCAAACTCAAACAGGTTTGGTATTTTATACTTCAGAGGTGGTCCCGTATACATTTTATCGAAAATTATCAATCCAAAACCAAAATACAAGTGGTGAAGTCGGTTTTTTTTACTTTGCTTTGCTTGCGTTTAATTATTATGATCTTCGATTTGTTGGATTTGTCTATGACCCGAATAGCAGAATTAAAACATTTCAGAAAATCTCAATAAGGATATTCATAAATTATATTAATTTTCTTATTTATTTTGTAACATTCATTAATTTTGAACTGTATTACCGTCTTTATGATTCGCGCAGAATTTTGATCTCTATCAATTGTAAAACTTTATTAATTTTATTATCTGGTACCGTTGAACGGTGAAGGTCAGTTCTGTCTAATCATCCAAGCGCACGCTGAGCTTCTGCTCGTTTACGACAGAAATCCAGCATTTGTATCCTGAGGACATCACAATCATCTTATTGTGCGACGTGCGCGCTTTAGACAAAATTACAATCTACACAGGGAAGCTACGATGCTTCTACGTAATTCCCAACTGGTCCTGCTGCCCTCGGCAGACGTAGATCTAAAGATTCGTGGCAAATTTCCCTTGATCAATTTACCTCTTACATCATACAAAATGTGGAAAAATAAACAAAAAAATATTTTGCTCTAAATTAACAAATTATACATTGAACAATTAAATAATGTAAAATAACATTTCAATGGCCAGAGGTGATGATGTTTTTCATATTAAACCTACGAGCCAATTACCTATGTTTCCTAAAACCATCTATGCTTGAAACACCTAAGTTACCTACAAGGCATTGAGCTTATAGGTAGCTGTGTGAATAAAAAAAAATAGTACCTACTTACTCAAAATCAAAAACGCTTCAATAAGACTCCAATTGAGATGATTTTGCACATAAGAAAAGAGCAACAAGAAACTTCTCAAGGAAGTAAAATTGTAGTTTTTTGGTTTACAAAATACTAAGCAAAATAGCAAACTTTAAGCTAAAATACTCGCACCAACACTTCCAGTTCATAACCTCTAACTAAAATCCAGCGACTCCTGCTTCCATGCTAAAGCTCACACACGACTTCATACTTTCTATAAAGTTTACACTCCATTCCTTTCCACTATAGTGGTCACATTGTAGTTTTTGCGCGGAAACTCGCAAAACCATTTTCATTTTAGAGCAGTGGAACCCATTGAGCCTTAACAATGGCTCATCCTGGCGCTTTCGACCTGTTTTTTGCGCTCAAAACAGATTTTCGAGGGCTCTAAGCTTTTTGTAAACCTGTTGTAAAAACTGGTTCATGACGGTGTGGTTTTCAATAATGTTCAAAGTTTTAACAAAGATCTGTAGCAAAAGCAACAGCTATTACAGTAACACTCTACATGATCCCATAGAGAATAATGTTGGTAGATAAGCAGTTGGTAAATAAATATGGAAAATATAAGTAGAAATGATCTGTATGAAAAAACAAATGATTTAATTTTACATTGGAGTCTTATTTTCTGTAGTTGAATTATTACTGCTTTGCTCCGTTGATACTCTGTTTAATGTTGTTGTTGCTGCTGGTTTGTTCTGTCACGCAGCTTCATATTTAGAAAGTAGTAACAGCTAATCATATCTAGCCTAGATACCCAATATAATATGTAGTAAAGACTTAATAAAGTATTCTCAAGTGACCGAAACTGTTTTATACACGTTTCAGATAGGAATAAACTTCCTGACAGCTTTTATTATAATCTCAAAAACTACCCTCAAAAAGCGAAACGTAATGAACCCGGTATTTCGACGCGGCCGAATGGTCGGAAACTTTTTTAATTTCCTACCAAGTAAACGGTCTCAAATCCCTTCTTGCTTGACCCAAGGTCTGTTTTAAAGATAAGTTTTGAGAGGTAGGAACCAGTTATGGAAAATTGATCCGGCTTTAATTGGCATACTTTAGCCGGAAATGCTCGAGGATGAAAGTAATAATTCTATCATACAATGTTATATAATAATATGCTAGTATTGTAACTTAGTTTGAATTTCTTACAAGTGATCACGTTGGTAAAAAATGATAAACACACTGGATCTAGATTAGTTGAATCGGTACAACTTATATAAATGTATTAAAGTAATTGTTTAAAAATCTACCATGAAATTCACGTTTATAAAATAGGATAAAGTCTTATTAGATGTGACAATTATTTAAACCATAAAAGCTAAGCAATTAAATGCAAAACGTGTCAGTGTTTTATAAAATACACGATGCTAGTGAAGATGCACTTGTTCCCGCCAGGCATCGAATCAAAAGTAGTTATATTCGTGGTTCATAATCAAAGTAAATCTTTGATATTGAATATTTACAGGAAAACCTCATTTCAATCAACTCAACAAATATACCCTATTCCCTTTTAAGTAAGCTTCCGTCATACGGCCTGCCTACTAGTCTCTCTGTGTGGATTTCGGACTTCTTGAGGGATCGATCTATTCGTGTGGTCATTGATGGCTGCGCGTCAGATCAATTGGCTATAAATGCCGGGGTTCCTCAAGGTTCGGTTCTCTCCGCAACGCTATTCCTGCTGCATATTAACGATCTGCTGAAACCCGGTGTTTTTGGGTATGCAGATGACAGCACGGTTGTAGAGAGTTACGTTTCCGACGGACGAGCTAGTGGAGCACAAATCCAGTCCCAAAGAGAGTCAATGGTTGAGCGTCTAAACTTGTCCTTAAAGGCAGTCTCCGACTGGGGCGACGCCAACCTGGTCAAGTTTAACGTCACCAAGACACAGGCGTGTTTATTCTCCGCTAAACGGAGTCAATTTGAACTTACTCCAACTTTCCGAAATGTATCCCTACCAGTAACTGACCATCTCGAGTTACTCGGTATGACTCTAACTTCAAAGCTCAATTTTGGTACTTTCATCGAGTCAAAAGCCCAACTAGCTGCAAAAAAGCTGGGAATCCTTGCAAAGGTGAGACGATACTTCACACCGGGACAGTTGCTCAATTTGTATCAAGCACAAGTCCGATCATGTATGGAGTACTGTTCTCATCTTTGGGACGGTTCAGCTAAGTACCAGCTTGAGGCTCTTGACACCATTGAGCGTAGAGCCAAGAGACTTATTGGTAGCGAGCAGCTGACTAATTCAAAGCTTCAGAGCTTGGATCATCGCCGCATGGTAGCCAGTCTCTCGGTTTTTTATCGGATACATTTCGGAGAGTGTGCTAAGGAACTGTACGATCTAGTTCCCCCATCCCCGTTCTATCATCGGACAAGCAGACAAACTGCTAAGCGACACCGCTATATGGTGGACATTCCACAAATGCGCACTAAGCGTTTTGCCTCCACATTCATAGTGCGAACTGCAAAGGAATGGAACTCCTTACCCGAGTCGGTGTTTCCTGATGAGTACAATATGGGAATCTTCAAGTCACGAGTGAATAGGTATCTTCTAGGCAAACTTGCTCCATCGTCGACCACATCGTCGCTTACCATCAGGTGAGATAGTGGTCAAAAGTTTGCCTATCACGAATAAAAAAAAAAAAAAAAAAAGAACTGGACTGACATTATGGATTTTTTTCTTCATATTTTAGTGAGATAGCTACCTACCAGATGTTATCGATTTTCATTAAAAAAACTCAATAAACTTACCTTATCCCGTTAGAACAGGACTGACATTAGGGATAAAAAAATATTTCTTTCCTATTCTAGAATCTAAGCTATCTACTCTACTCAATTTTATCGATATTTACAGAGATAACTCATCTTATATAACTTAATAAATAAACCCTGTCCTACGGGAACTGCACAAGTAAGAATCAAAAGTAGCCTATTTCATATTCGAGGATCTTAGCTATCTACTTACCAAATGTTATCGATATTCAACCTATATTTACAGAAATACCTCATCTACAAATCTATATCCTATCTATCAAACAAATAATAAACCCTACGCACAGGCACTGGATTGACATTCGAGACAACAACTTAATTATATCCTGTTACAAAATCATAGCTATTTACTCATCAAATTTTATTGATAATTTAAATAATAATAATGAATATTGAATTTAACTGGAATTGACTTTATATGTAATTTAATATTTTGTTTGTAATTTATATTTACAACAAACATTGACATAATTAATTTTTTAATATAATAATTATGTGACTCATATGTCATGATATGACAGGATAGACGGACACTCTAAACCTTAACATCTAATATTGTAAACTCTATTTTGTATGAAATAAATTGATTTGATTTGATTTGAAATTCAACCAACTACAAAAAAAACCCCATTAAAATTTTTTTTTTTTTATTTGTGACAGGCTAGTGTTTGACCACAACCTCACCTGATGGTAAGTGACGATGTGATCGAAGCTGGTAAACATACTAGACCTGGAATAATTTGCCAAAAACATTATTTATCACATCACTAGCCAGTGAGAAATTTAGAGTTCATTTTCTTTAATGGTGGCTACGGTCACGGAGGGCCTCGAAAAGCGTTTTGATGAAGTTGAACATTGCAAAGTAATTAATTAAGGAACGTTGTAATTTTAATCACTTCGATGCTACGCCTTGACAATTTTATGCTTGCCGTATAATTTTCGGTGAGCGATCCTATTATTCTGGGGATGTAATTATATTTCCTTTTTCAGATTTGGCTCTTAAGGGAACATACCAATACATACTTTAAAAGATAATCATAATCGTGAATTGTGAAAGAATTAAAGATTATTTTGCACGAAGGGGAGCGAGTTGTTACAAGTTCTCCTCGCTCTGTGATATTGAGCAATTATATAATAGATGTTTTATTTATATAATTGATGTTTTGATTGATGTGCTTGGATATTTATAAATGTTGTTTTTACTAAATATTTTAAGAAACAAGAAATAGAAATGTTAATAACTTACCCAAATGTATCTTCTTTCCAAATCGTTGGCTTAATAAATATTGTATATATTTATTACTAGCCGTGCTCCGCGGCTATGTTAAAAAGTAGCCTTTATTCCAAATTTCATTGGTCAAAATCAAAATTGGTTTATTCGTTACAAGATTTTTGTTTAGTGTAGTATTTGTTCACAAACATCATTTTCTGTCGACTTCACAAAAAAGGATGATGTACTCAATTCGACTGTATTTTTTTTATGTATGTTACCTAACAACTTCTTTCCTCGTGAACCGATTTTGTTTAAAGGCTTTTGCTTTGTTTGTTGCTTTCCCATTGGCCCCATTTGAATTTAATCAAGATCTGATCAGTAATTCTTGAAATATCGTCCATAATGGGTATTCTGTGGACTACATTGACGATGTTCTCGTTTTTAACCGAAAGTAACCCCTTTCCTTTTTGCATTGTGAGCCGATTTTGATGATTATTTTTTATTTGAAAGCTGGTGCTTTTCATGTGGTCTCATAGAAATTTGATCAAGATCTGATGTAGTTTTTGAGTTATCGTCAATAATGCGTATGCTATACATTAAATCTGATCAAGGTTCCGAATATAAAGCGGTGAAGTCGGTTTTTTTAAGCTTTGCTTGCGTTCAATTATTTTCATACTCATTTCATTAAAAAAATGCTAGGTAAACTTCAAACACAGCCAACATTCGTCGACTCGTTGGCATGGCTTTACAAAAAACTCAAGTTGCTTTGTAATCACAGAGCACATATAAAAGTTGGTATAACAATGGGACGACACAGCGAGTGTTTGCTCTCGCCGCGGGGTTGGAGATTAGGGCGTGTCCATGGAGTGAGCGGAAACACTAGAAAAAAAAGTTTATTAAAATCCAAAAACTGAATCTTAATAATAATCTATATAATTTTCGAACTGGCTAACAAAATTTCACGAAAATTGATTGAGAAATGAGACTTTTAGTGTGGGGCTGTGAGTGTGAATGCGTTTATGTATATGTTATTTTTAACCGAGTGGCGCCGGGCGTGTCAGCTAGTGTGGTAATATTTAAAGTCATTATCTTATATACATTTATCCGTTAATGCCTTCTTAAACGTGATAAATAAAATAATACTGACACCCATAGTAAAACCCTCTCGATTTCGCTGGTCATATTGAAACTTACATACCTAAGCCGGAACACACATATGAAATAAAGAACCTTTTAAATATAAAAGCCGGATCCACAAGTTGGTCTCTTCGTTCATTAGTTATTTTCGAATAAGATATCAAATTTATTTAGCTCTATGCTTTTTACATCCTGCAATGCTTGACCTCTAGATGATTAATTATTATGTATTAAAATTTAAATTAGATACTCGCTAAACGCTCTCAAGCCAACCTTACACATTATAATAATTATTATGATGGACTTAGGCCAAGATAAATGTTCGCAGCTTTGGCTACGTCATTCGGGTACATTTGCCAAAACATCGTTTTTGGGACATTTTAGTCGAACATACCCATTAGGTAAGATAACATGCGTGTAGTGTGGCTATTATTTTGTAATATACTTAACCTCGACTTCATGGGACATTGCGCAGAGTTTAATGTCAGTTTTGTGCCATGGAAGTAGCCAACTATGTTACTGTTAAAAGGTTTATTACATAAAATGTTATTAAGTACCTACTTAAATGTACATTGTACGTTTGTTTAGGAAGTATGTAGGTATGTATTTTTGAAATACTATCATAAACATAAACGCATTCACACTCACAGTTTGATGACTTGTGTCGTGGGTGCCGGAAACATTCACATCAACAATGATAACCAGAAACACAAATTTTCCTTGGGGAGAAAATTTGTGATCCCGCTGGGAATCAAACCCGATACCCCTGCTTAGAAGGTTCACCCAACTAAGCTAAAGGGCAGTTCAAAGTATCACACGTCAAGATTTTGGTCAAAGAACAAAAACATTATGCCATCACGTGCTACACTTTTCCAAATATGTATCTCAAAAGTCTTCTCGTGATGTTCACTAAATCTTTCCATCAGGTGATAAGCATAACGATCGATTGCGGTATTAAACATGGGTGTACTGAACATTTTCTTTTCTTTCATAACTTGCTCTCTGTTTTTCCGTCCAAATGTCGCTCTGAAAAGACGTGGAGGTTGTCAGTCACGTCCTACAGTTTACCGGGGTCAGTCACTCGTGATATACGTGATAGACGTTTATATTTTGTCTGTTGTTTGACAATAAAGCAAAAAGTAAAATAAACATAGAAAGCAAACTCGTAAGCAATGTAAAAGTACTAAAATATTATTTGAAGTCAATCGTTCATCAAGATCAGAAACGCATTAAAGTGGATAAATTTATGGCACTCCGATCTTTAATTAGTAGAAATCTTATACTAAGCGTAGCGCATGCACATAATGTTGGGCGGAGCCGAGGCTGACGACGGCGAGAAGTTACGGGGCTCGGCAGAGCGTGGACGCGATATTAACAGCCAGATCGTCGGAATCTTTGTCCTGAAAAACTGATTCACTGACTAATTGACAGACTGACTGACTGAGACTACGCACAGCCTAAACCACTGGTCGTAGGTCGTGATTGAAATTTAAAGTGTACATTTGTGTTAGTATATAAAGGTGTACTAAGAAAAGTTTTTTTTTAAATTATACCCCTAAAAATTATTGGGGTAAAACATTTGTATGAAAGTTTTTTTGTTTTTGAGCTAATATTAAATCAAATCAAATCGTTAATTTTGATGAGCTCCAAAGAGGCATTCATGAAAGGTAATAACTACTGCCAGATTCTTAAAATTACAGCCATGTCGAGCAGAACCTGGCAACAAACTCGGCGGTAACACTAATACATAATTATATTAACCAAGGTATATCTATATTATGTAGTCGCTAGAAAGCGCTTGTGCAGTTTGCCTCCATGTCATCCTCCTTGTCATCAATGTATTCAATCGTTTGATAATAAGCTGTTTTAATTAGTACCCGTTTTATTACTGATTTGAACTCTCCCAATGGTAATTCAGTTCCAATTATTGGAATTTTATTGTAAAATCATTTGCCATAAAATATTCATTAGTTTTGCTTAATATATATGCGCGCACTGTACTTTTATACTTATATCTAGTATTAAGATTGTATGCGTCGCTTCTTAATTTATATTTATCAATATTTTTGCGAACATGCATAATATTATCAAAGATGTTTAACGAAGGCATGAAATTTTTCATATGGAAAGTTTTTTATTTATGAAATTAAATATTATGTTTATGTTTATATTAAACAACCGAAAGTTACTGTGTCAGTATGTTTTTTTCTCTTCACGCTGTAATGGATAGACAGATTTGGCTGAAATTTGTTAATTACAGCCAAATCTGCTTATATATATGCTATAGCAAGCTTATACTCAGGATTAACACATAGGCTACTTCTTAACTTAATTAACGCGGGCGAAGCCGCGGGTCACGGCTAGTGAGCCCCACTCTAAGTTCAAAGATTTGTATCATGCTGGAAACAAATATATCACACACATACAATCACATCCAGAACCAGAAGAACTAGTGCCCCTGAAGGATAATCATGCCTTTTCTGGAAATTGAACCCAGACCCGTTGCGTAGAGAGTAAATACAGTTCGCTGCGCCAACTAGGTCTTTATATTTGTTCTTCTTGTTCACAACTTGGGTTAACGAACCTGTGAATTATCTATTCTTACTATTAGGTACTTCTGTTGCATGAAGAGTACGAAAATCGTAAACATCTTGCTTAATGGGAAAAAATTCAAGATTTAATTTATACAAGACTTTAGACTTGGTGCTTTACTGTGGATGTGATCGTGATTGATGTTTACTGTAAGGTTGTACTGTACAAAACCACTATGTACCATAATTAAATTAACGATACAGTTTAGTCTCTGTGATTTATATTGTTGCAGCAATTTGCAGCCCGACGTTTAAGTTATTATGAATGACATTCTAAAGGGATGATATTATACACATTTATTTATGACTACAAATATTATACTATCTACGGCATATGCATATACAAATGATTGGTGGCTGTAACACAGGTATGACCTAGCACGGCCACCACAGATTAGTGTACCTACCTACTTTACCTACCTAAATTGTAATCAGGAAATTTATATAGTGTGGTATGTAGATATACTTAGTTAAGTTTTGAAATTGTTTATATTTTTCATGAATAAAATTATCTTAAATTAAATGTACATAATATAAATCCTGTCAACACATCGCAATAAGTAAAAACCTCTATCTCTTTCTAGATAAAAATAAATCAGAAACCAAAAGATCCTAAGCAAACATGATACAAGCAGGAACTCGTGACCTAAAATACTGAATTCCCTTTCAGAAATCACATCCCGACATTTCTGAGGGACCAATAACGTAGCTGTGATCTTGTCTTTTGTCCCAAATGCGAATAAAAAAGTGAAAACCACGGAATCGTTCCCGTTTGACGGAGGCCATCGAATTACAGTAGGAATCTTATTTATTTGACAGGTGAAACGTGAGACGGTACGACTGTACGACATTCTGCTAGGGGACATTCCTTCTTGTTTGTGCTCTTGTCCACTTTAGATATCGATATATTGCTGTCCACAATTATTTACTTTGAAATGGGATGCAATTGTAATCTCGGCTTATTTGACGATTTGGAGAAATATATATTTTACCAATTGTGTTCTGAGGCTAACCGCGTGCATCACGACCTGTAAATGTAGCTTCCAGAAGAATGATATTAGTAAAAATGTATATATGATATATTCCGCATCGTCACTTTCCATTAGGTGAGATGATAGTCAAATGCTTGCCTATGACTAATGTCGATGCCCGAAACATTTTTTATACCACACACAATCAAACCCAGACCCAGAAGCACAAATAACCTTTTTGAAGGAAATTGTGCTTCTACCGGGGATTCAATTCAGGACCCATGGAACTTGACATTTTGCCTAGGTCGTCTGTTTAAACAGAGTTTAAAATAAATTTTATTCTTAACGGCCCAATTCCCTATAATATTTTCTAAAATGATATACATCTATATGCAGCAAAGACCAAAGTTACCTACAAGGCACTAAAGTAATCATTATCTCACGCCTTTTGACTGTTTCTCGATAACGCTGTATTTCCCTGTAGTACAATATATAAAATAACTTTGAAAAGCTAAGCTGTCATAACAATCGGCATGACTTCTTATAAGCGTCAAATAGTTATAAAATGGAACAGATTTAAAAATTATTTTTATGTGGTTGCATTAAAAAAGTGAAATATTTAAAAAAATCTAGAATGGTCCTTCACCATATTAATGGTTGCTACTACTCCTGGGTGCTGCTACAGTCTACAAAAATATTTGTTTTTAGCTTCTGCCCGCGACTTCGTCCGTGTAGTAGGTAAAAAATCCCATCTCAAGTGGTAACCCCGGTAATAAACTATAAAAGTGCCAAAATTCATCAAGGGGTTAAGTTCCGAAGCAACAATATCGGAATACCCACTTTCAGAAATCGTTCGGAATCCCCGCGCATAGCATCGGCTATTCGGCATAGGATTCCGGTTGCAGAAAGATAGTTAAGAAACTGCCAATTCAGTGTTAGCATCTATTTGATCTAGAACTATGTGTATGGACCGGTATACCACCTCGTCTCCTTCAACTTCTCCCAAAATACTGTGATTTATGGCAGCTGCTTGATAATTTTTGGGCGTAAGTATTGCTCATTCATAACGCCAAGAATTATCCCAACGTGTTACTTGAGATTATTTTAATTAGCGAAATAAATAAATTCCTTTACCACAGAAACAATGTTTCAAAGGTTCTCTGGTAGAGTTACTAACGGTAACTATTCAGGAAATAAATCTTCGCCGGTTTTTAAATGAATGTCCGAAAATTATAGCGCTCGTGCGTGGCCACATAAGTCAACCCTCATGTTCCCTTTCTCGATCTTATCCGTTGTGTTAATTAAAAATTAAGTTCGACGTCAATTAAATTAAGCTACAAAAAAGCTAACTCCAAAATAGTTTTCATAAACAACATTCAATTCCATGCAGTTATAGGTTTTTTTTTTTTTTTTGACAGGCTAGTGTTTGACCACTATCTCACCTGATGGTAAGTGACGATGTGATCGAAGCTGGTAAACACACTAGACCTGGAATACGCAGGCTCTCAAGGATAACTGCCGGAACACCGTATTTGGCTTGGCGGCAGACTTTCAACTTTTTCAGGTATTTGCATTATGCGCGTACAAACATAAACAGACAGACAAGAATAAAAAAAAATGTTTTGACTTCTGTTTCTCTTATAAAGACCCCCCATATTAGTTTTTCTTCAATATCATTAATGTACAGACATCGGCTTGTTACAATTTTATTTTAAATATGGGTACAAGTGGAAACATCAAATTTATGAAAATACCTAAAACAACCTATCTAAAAAACATCTGCACCAATTAAGTTTACACCTTTTAAGCAAATAAAAAATAAACAAAAATTTGTTCAGCCATTTGGAGGCTAGAGTTACACGTGTTTAAAATATAAAACTTCTGTTCTTGCGTTAATGTATTCGTCATTGATGTAACTTTAAAACGACGCTCATTCATTAGTAATTTACTGTAATGAAAAATTAATTAATATTAAAACTAATTTCGTGGAAATGTACTTTTTAATGAGCAGAGCAAACAGTTGGCCTCCAATTAAAATGGTAATTAGTAATGAGTGAGAGCCAGTAGGTACAATTAACTAGATTCACGTTCCTCGGCCATTTGTGACTTTGTCATTTTGTTACAAATAAGTGAGACAGGTCGGTACTTCATTTTTATTAGCGAGTTTTTTTTATTTGTAGATTTGTTTCAACAAAGATTATAAAAACAAATGTGCCAAATTTTCCTTCATAACACAATTCATCTCAGGGAGACGAGATAAATGTATAAAAAAACAAAGAAGCCTTCACACTCATAGCATCACACTAAGTGGGATGACTTGTGTCGTGGGTGCTGGAAACATTTATATCACACACACAATCACACCACGTCTCAGGGTACACGGTGTCACACACCGACGATTCACCACAAACCGCCCTAGCGTAATATTATTGAATACAATTAAACATAAACACTTTCATACTTTCAGCCCCACACTTAGATGACTTGTGTGGGTGCCGAAAATATTCAGATCTTACACACAATCACAACAAAAAACAGATACACAAATCTTCCTTGGTGAGACAAGTTGTGTTCCCGTCGGGAAACGAATCCAATAAGAAGGCTTAAAAGGCCGAACGTGTACCGAACTAAGCCAACGGGTAGATCAAATTATTGGGCTTCGAACTTATTTATTTGTTTGTAGCTTCTACGAGACATATCTAGAACAAATCAAATCAAATCAAAATCGTTTATTCACATGGGCCCCAAAGAGGCACTCATGAAAGTTAATGAATCTATTGAGAGATTCGCAAAATTACAGCCATCTCGAGAAAAACCTGGCAAGAAACTCGGCAACGCATTTTTTTATTCATTCATTTTATTAAAAAACATTCTTAATTTCTAATACATAATTTTATTAATCTAGGTGTTATTATGAGAGAATAAAGAGGCAATCGAGTCTTACGGTGTTGTTCATTTATTTATGAAAAAATAATATTAGTTAATCTATCGGAATGTGTTATTCATTATCTTATTCAATGACTTGTAAAAGATGACATCCAAACAGGCTTTCATCTCCGTAACAGGAAAGTCAAACTCCAAAGAGAAATAACAAAATACGTTTGAGATACAACATGTCTGAAGTCTCGAAACTGCTTCAAAACAATGTCGGACCAATTCCACCACAAAAATAGGAATTTTCAACGTAACGCGATATTGGAGAGACGTTGCGTATTGAAATATCTAGGTGACTGAGGTAGGAGCAAAATGAGAGTTTGATAGGGAGGAACCACGTGATGTAAATCTGCCAGTACCTTGTGCGGTCAAAAGACGCTTACTTACAGTTCATTCAAAGCCGAACCACATTACCAAGCCAGAACGTCTGTACGAGAACGTTTGTAATTATATATCCGGTTCTGAGAGCTCGACGCGATTTATCGTCGAACGTATCCAAAGATATTGTTAGTATTGTATGTCGAACCATAAACTTATAAAAACAAGTGTACTTGCAAATACTGCGCTGATTAGACGATCACACCCACCACCGCAGTCTTTCATTACCACGGCCGGTGCAACCGTGCCGAAACGACGCGAAGTCGCGGTTAGTCAAAATAATGTTATTTTAAAAATTAAATCGCGAAAAGACCTGATTTCCTCGTTAAACTTTTATTATCGTAGGTGATTCTGTAGCACATATAGGCGCATTCAGCGACGTGAAATTAAAGTGATTTCTTATCTGTATGGTAATATAATTTGACGCTAATTTGTTTTACATAAAAGCCTAAAAAGAGTACAAAACCCTTGCTTGAACTACTCGCTCGACCTAAATGCCTTGCTTACTTGCGTTTTTGGTAGTTTTCGTCCGAGAATATAACCTTTTGACATCATCATTGATTTACTACAATACCTAAACTAGTGAGTATACTAACTAGAATGCTAGTAAGTGCGGCTGAGCGGCAGCTCAAGTGACTTCATGTCTTCTACGCACGCCCGGTTTGAACCCCGAGGCTTCACCAATAAATTTCTAAAGTTATGAGAGGAGTTTAAGGTATATAACAGTGAAAGATTTATTCATCGTGAATAAACGGGCATGTCTTTAGATCACACATTGAGAAAAAAATTGTATCCACTACCCGCACTATAATAAAAGTAGGACAGCGTAAATAAGCTGCCCTAGATAGACTCTTCCATATGGATATGGGAGAAGGCCCAAGGTCCAAATAGTAGAAACAAATAGGCTGATGATGGTGACTTGTATACCTTACAATTTGTATTTTATTTAAAGAAAAGCTTACGTACTCTCCCGCAGTAAACTGTGCCAATATTGCCGAGATCAAGGGAATTGCTTAGTAATGTCTGAGCAATATTCTACTCTAATGTTGCGGCTGCGGTGTGCCACAGATGAGATTATAG
Source organism: Lomographa bimaculata (assembly GCA_948107665.1). NCBI lineage: Eukaryota > Metazoa > Arthropoda > Insecta > Lepidoptera > Geometridae > Lomographa > Lomographa bimaculata. The sequence continues at coordinate 909,127 of OX403592.1, read as the reverse complement.
TCTGAATGGAAATACCTTTTCTATCCACAAGGAATTATCAAATTGGCTCTTGCAAGGAACGTCTTATCTTGTATTGAAAATTTTAATTCATGATACGCTTTGCATTTGTCCACTATCTCTGCTTTTGGAATGCAAGTAGCATTATAACCAAGAAAATTTCGTTTTAATTTGACTTGAGGACTTCCAGAGTACACTATTAAGCCAACAAATTACCGTTAATAAGCTACACTGTGAAGTGTGATGTGTGCAGCTCAAACTACGACTATAACGAGAGTCCGTAAGTCAAGAGTGCACAGATATTATTATATTTTAAAATCGTCTCTTACCATCAGGTGAGATAGTCGTCGAATTTTCCTATACCGATTTTTTTTTCTTTTAAGAAATCAGTGAGAGGGTGGCATACGACGTTTGTGTAATGGTTAGCGTCACATCTGCTTAACACATTTGCAGATTAGCTTAGAACTATTATATACAGTATTCCATGCGCCAATAGCTTGCCTTCGGAGACGCAGATGAAGATGATAACGATACGTCACAAATTCTTAGCAATGTTTACACAATTTGTTCTTAAATTCGAAGGCAGTCTTGATTGTTTAGTTCTAATTTTTGCCTGTTGGGCAAAAAGGTAATACGACCGCAAGAAATCCCACCGCATAACATCAAAAAAAAAATTTTAGACTACTTTTGAAATAGCAACATAAACATAATTACCTATATTTTATCACTTATCAACTTATTATTAAGCATTTCAAAATGGGTTTTCTTCAGCATAAAACTCGCTAGCAAAAGTCAAACATAAAACTCGACGCTGATTTACAGGCAAACTCGTGATTTAAAAGTCAGATATGAGAAGAAAAATCATTAAAAAATAATTATTAACGCTAAGATAAACACGTTTTAATAAAACCAGCATACTTATTATGCTTCCATAAGAGCCGCCTCAACCGCAACAAACAATATCCACAAAATCTCTAAGCGTTATGTTTTCAAAAGACCATTTTCTAGCAGTTGAATGTTCTAGAATGTCTCTTGAAATAGGAACAAAGATGGCATAAGCTTTTATGGTTAAAACTACAAGCAGGTTAATGTGGAGCGAAATAGAAGTTGTAGAAAGAAACTCGTTGAGGTGTTGTGTGTACTTATATGTTTGTGTACTTGTTTAATGTCTTATGCCGAAAAAATTCAAATCAAACACACAATTACACCCAGAACCAGAAGCACAAATTTCCCTTAGGGAGTAAACCTGTGTTCCCACTAGGAATCAATACTAATACCTCCGCTTAAATAGCAATCGCACACGTAACTAAGCTAACGAGTAGTTTAATAACAAACTTTCAACAAAATCTCTACAACTATTTGACCAATGAATCCGAATTTGGCAGGGGGTGTTGGGAAGGAGACGTCAGTAAAGAAGTAGATTATAGCCGTTCAAATATGTCACCCAGGCGAGGCTGCGCGAGGCGAGGCGAGGTCAGTGATCTAATCACTGACCTCCCCTCCCCCCTTTATTGTAGTAGGATAAAAAATAGACCTGCGTATTCCAGGTCTAGTGTGTTTACCAGCTTCGATCACATCGTCACTTACCATCAGGTGAGATAGTGGTCAAACACTAGCCTGTCACAAATAAAAAAAAAAAAAAAAAAGGTAGGATAAACACTGCATACCCAATAGTATCACTTGCAACGGCTGCGTTCCTTGAGAACTAGTGATTTTAAGCCTAACAGCACAAGAACTCACTAAAATCTAGTGCACCAGCTGCGCAAAAAGTATTTGACTGCGCACAAGCGATTGTATTGCTGACGATAAATATAAAAAGTAAGTAGGTACAGCAATATGCAAATGTATTAAAAAACAAAAACAAATTAATCGCCATTATCTCGAAATCTACTAATTTTATGTCATCTCAAATGAAGTGGCGTAATTGTATTATAAAAATAAAAGTAGTCCAAAAAGTTTAGACGTGGAAATAATTTAACTTGACAAGTAGATGCCAGTTTTTTCAAAAGAAAAAGCCTAATGGTAGGTACAGCAGGTTTGTCGTTCCTCTCATTGTATTTAACTTAGTCATGCAAAAATTAGGCAGGCTATTTATTTAAGTTACCCAGTGGTAACATCATAAAAAATGTAATGGACAAGAACCATAACAACACAAACTTCGATATTAATCTGTCTGTCGTTTGTATGTTGTTTTAAATGATGTTTTTATTTCAAGCTATCTCATTTTCAAAAAATATTATGTGTATTTTTATACTCCATTGTCAAGTATGTTACCGTAATCTCACCTGATGGAAATAAATGCTCTGGCAGAATAATAATATGTAGTATGCTTTATAGTAGCTATATTATAGTAAAGATTGAAAATAAACTCTATGAACATTTAAACTGTTGTGAGTATTACCTACACATAATTTGATGATGATGTCATCCGCACGTATCCGACAATAGCGACCCTGGCTATTTCTTGGCGTGTGCTTGTATGTGGCTGACAAATCCAAACTTTGTCTTGAACTCCCGATCACATGCAGTTGAGCTGGCCCGTGCTGTTGTATGTGTCGATTCTTGCGGCTTTAACCACGTAAAAATTACAACTAGATGAAGGACAACAAATTTGTCTGAAACGAGGCGACTACTAAGTAACTTAACATTTTTTACCTGTTTTAAGCCGTAAACAACATTGAATAAATTCTGTCCAAAACGAAGAGTCCAGCACCAAACTTTTAGCACTTCATAACATGTCTAAACTAACGCAATAACGCGTCAAAAAGTATTTTAAAAGCACTCAACTGCTATATAATCCCGGCAGTGTTTTTGACGGTAAATTCTCATTTGCAGTGCTCTAGGCTGTTTTTCATGTTAACTCTTTTCAGCTGGGATTATGATTTCTTTAGAAAATTTAAAAGAAGAAGAAAAAGATAGTTCTCATTATAAGAAAAAGAAGTTCTCGTAAGAAGTTCTCACACCCATACCTTTAACCCTTCTCTTTTTATGACACTATAATAAGAAAAAAAAACTGAATTTTCGACCTTGCTTAGTAAGTATTATAATAAAATTGTAGAATATTAAATATATTTTTTTCTTTTTAAATTAAAGCATGTCCATAAACAGCTTCACTTTTTATATATTTAATTTATATATTAGTGAAAAAAATTACAATTACACTATGAAATTTCACAAATAGGATTACGCATGCATAAAACAGCTATAAAAATATAAGGATAATATAACCCGCATCTGAAAAACAAATTATTAAAATGTATGAAACATAATAAGTTCTATGACTTGTGTCATGGATTCATGACATATTTACATAACACCCAGAACCAGAAACATAATTATTTCCTTAGAGAGAAAACTCCGGCAATCGAACATGATACACGCTAGTGAAAGCTCACCCAACTAAACTTACGGGCACTTTTAATATGACATAAAAACTTTAATTACGTACTCAGTTTTAGTTGATGTCAACTGTAAATCATTCTTGTCGTATTGAACATTTCTTTAAATCCACAACTGATACTATATTATATTACCAAAATATACGTACTCTTCAATAAGCATATAAGTATATTTTGGAAATAATTTGACTGTTTTTTAAATAATATGATCAAAATCTATCGTACAGTGAATGAGCTATCTATTTAACAATAATTTTGGTCGTCTTTAATCATAATGGCAGCTTTTTCTCCAATCATGATGGTAGGTGCGACGGTGTCAGCGCTAGTGATGCGTGGCATGACGCTAGCGTCGACAACTCGAAGCGCTTGCACGCCACGCACGCGCAACCGACTATCCACCACAGAGCCCATGGCGCAGGTCCCACCCAGATTATTCATTGGTTTCATCATACACAACGAGTAGCAGCGCCATTTCTCATATCCACTCTTGTTTTGGCATCGGGGACAAGGCGGATCCAACAACGTAGCTTTCATCTTCTTAAAATACGTGCTGTTTGCAACTTTGTTAAAATTAATAATGTATTTTATCACATCTTTTAAGTCTTCATAATCAGAAAAGTATCCAGGGTCTATTATTGGGGAATGTCGCGGATTACGACTTTGTAATGTAACTGTCCCTCTAGATTTTGGATATGAAGGTATAACAAAAGAGAAAAGTAGCTGCTTACCGATGGCATTGTCAGCTATATTTTGGCATATGTCGAATTGATATCGGTAATAGAGGTTGCAGAAAGATAAAATAAAATAGGAATCAGAAAAAATGGGAATATAGTTGATAGTGGTGTAGTCCGGATAGTTTTGCCATCTGTTAAGAGCCGCACTGCCAGTAAAAATTTGGGAAGTGTACAAATGCGGGTTAAAACGTTGTTGAAAGCAAAATGGCCTGTTGTCTCTAATAAGCGTATAAACAATAATTACACCCACATGATCCTGCAAATTCTTTCCGACAGGTAGGTCGACGATTGTTTTGATTCCCATCTTTTTTTAATGTTTCTTAGGTCCTATGCCGGACAACATCAGTAATTGGGGAGATTTGACAACGCCAGCAGACACGATAATTTCTTTCCTTGATCTGAATAACAAGACTTGATTGTCATTTGTAATAACTTTTACAGCCACTGCCCTTTTTCTACAGTTCAAAAGAATTTTAGTTACCAAAGTGTTTTTGAGGACATACAGATTTTTACGCTTTCTAATTGGCCTTATAAAAGCAAATGCAGAGCTAGACCTGTATCCGTTCCCAATAGTAAGCAATGGTTTTGTATACCCAAGAGTGTGGTTGCCTGTGTCATCTAATACAACATCATTACCTACTTCCTTATACGCTCCTAAAAAGTTAAAAACATCAAGATTTCGAGGATCTTTCGACACTCCAAAACAACCATCAAATCCGTGGAATATTCTATCATTAGGAGATTGAGCTATTGATGCATCTTCAAGTCGTTCACTTTTTTTGAAAAGGGGTAGAACGTTATTCCAACTCCAACTGGAATCTCCAAGCAGTTTCGCCCAGGAATCAAAATCATGAGGACTGCCACGCTGGTACAGTTCGATGGAGAGCGAGCTGGTTCCTCCGAGCATTTTTCCGAGAAACAAGTACGCAGTAGCATTACGTTGACATTGAAACGTATAGTTGTTTTGTTTTATGTTGTAATTCCAATCATTTCTTGATGATTCTTCAAACAAAACGAGTCCAGGAAGCTAAAATAAAAAAGGACGTTTAGTTTTGTTTTATTTTGTCAAATATAAAAAGGAAATATTATATTATTATTTACGGTACAATCTGAGTGTCTTCAAGTCTAGAGTGAAAGGTACCTTTTAGGCAAGCAAGTCCCGTCTTCGGCTGCATTGTCACTGTCTATAAGGTGAGATAGCGATCAAATGCTTGCTTATCCAGCATAAAAAAAATAACTCACAACTAAAAACTTACAACTGCCTCGAGAGGTGGATCGTCTCCTGCTTCAATAAGAAGAACGCTTATGTTCGGATCTTCTGTGAGTCTGTTGGCAACGACACATCCTGCTGTACTAGCTCCGACTATGATATAATCAAAGCATGTGTTATCTAAAAGATTAATAACAATTTCAAACATATTTGTTACCCTTCAGCAATGATGTAGATCTTACATATTCCAATCAAATAAAAAAATGTCGTTTTGCCTTGGTGCGCGTGAAATAGTTGCACGCCTATGTAACTTTGATTTATATTGTCATTTTATTTCAGTTAAATTGAGAAACCGTTTCGGGTGTCAGTTTTAGGAAATTGATTGCCAAACGGGTTAACAGACGTGGATAAGTTTTAGTGTAAGACGTGCTATAATTGAAGATATTTGTTGACATTTCCTTAAATTGACACATACTTAATATAATAATATTATTATGTCATTGTAATCAAGCAAAAATGTGATTGAATCAGTACGTAATTTTTTTACTTTTTAGTGGGATTCTAATTTTAATTTGTGGTAGGGGTGATATGGCTTATACTGACGTCCCGTTTGGGGTATATTGTGCATTTCCCTCTAACGGCTACTACCCCAGCCATGCCAGCTCTTTTATGTAGCGTAGGATGGCTCTGGGTTGCCGACTAAGCTCTTCCAAAGTAGGTATTTTAGATAATGATGGTGATGAAATTTGCGAAAGTGAAGGTGGTTTCAAATGTATACAAGCGGTAATAGCTGATGCATGAGTTCTTGATGTGGATAGCTGAAGGAAATCTAGCCCTTTGATCATGTTTTTTTTAGTATCGACTCCCGTTCTCCGTCACATTCTAAAAGAGTTCTTCTTCTGATTTCCTCTGTATCCTTGCATTAGAGTATTACATGCTCTACAGTCTCATCTTCCTCCATGCAGCTTCTGCACAGAGGACTGTCTATACTACCAATTTTATACAGGTAATAATTTAAGTCACAGTGTCCTGTGATAAGACCTGTCATAAGGCGCAAGTCGTATCTTGATAATTTAAATAAAGTATTTGTCAACTTGTTATTTAGGGATGGAAATGTTGTTGTATGTGATCAATCTTTTCCTTTGTCCCAGATTTTTTTTTGATATTTTTCTGTTTGAAAACGAAGTCTGAACCTGACTTCCGCGGCAGTAGGGCAGTTTTGCAAATTTACAGTCTCCTCGAGAAAAACCTGGCAAGAAACTCGGCGGCGCATATATTTTACATATTGTTTTTAAATCATTCTTAAACACTGATACATATATATAATTATGTTTATTTTGTTAATATAGAAAGAAGAAAGAAAGAAAATATATTTATTTGTGACAATAAACACATAACAACAATAAAATAGAAAACAAAATAAATGGTTATACATAAATAAATAATTGGTGCTTTTGCCACAAATCGGTTCCAACTCAGCATAAATGTTGATCAAAAGATCAGCGCTGGTCTTCCGTTGGGACCGGATTTGTTGTGACGACACGGACTACTTACAACAACACAAACGACTCACAATAAAACAATAATAATAATTTAAGTAAAAAAAAATACAACAAAATAAACAAATACATTAATAACTATTATATTTACTAGGACAATATTATTAAATTCTAATGCAATACTCTATTCGTTCTATAATAAATAATAATTATATGTATATATACATAGAAATAATATTGAATGTATTATTTATTTTTTAAAGCACAAGTTTCACACTAACTACGGGCCAATTGCCTATATTTCCTAAAACTAAACTAAAACTATGTACAGCAAAGAACTAAAGTTACCTACAAGACATCGAGCTTATAGGTAACTCAAGTGCTCAAGCCCACTACCAGTGGGTAGCGTTCCCATCATGCTGGCGGCATTGCCTCTCTGAATTGCAATGCTAATACGTTGAGCCAAATAAGTGCCAGCATTTTGATCACGCGTCGCTTCAACCAGGCGCTCTGATAGAATTTTGAAAATAGAATGAGCTCCCGGTCCCCACGGACCCAGTGTCTCAACACCAAACGGCTCAAATATGTAACCACTGCCAAGGTTTCCATATTTGCGCCGTTTACGCTGCTCTGCCGAAGTTGCCGCGACGCCAACCCCATTCTGTGTTTCAGGAAGATGTGACGGAGCTAAAGTATCGACACAAGTTGCATCCCATACTAAAGGCCGTCCCATCTTCCATGGAATTAAAGTCATGCCGTCGGGTCTTTTACCATCGTCACGCATCAGACCATTCGGTTCGAGAATGGCTGGTACGTTGGCACTGGTAAAAGCCCGGCGAATGATATCGTTGAGGCTGGCGTGGCGGGAAATTCGGCCAGCACTTTTCTGGCACGAGAGGCCGTGGTGACCGAGCTGGTCAACAGCAGTACCACACTGACAGCTATGGGCAACATAGCACCTTGCACCCAAACGTAAGCATATAGCGAGACGGAAAGCAGATGGATCTATAAGTGTACCAGTATTAAAAGAGGGAATGGCCTGCAACCAAAGCCCTGACTCCCATACAGAAACTGCTAGAAGTCGAGCACGCTCTGTGACGCTAGGACACGTATCTAAAAGATGTTTCCGTGCTAGTTTACAGAGCGGCCGATCCCACAGTCTCTGTGAGGATAACCTCACTGGGAGCCCGGTATTTGGGCATGCCATCTCCCAGGCGCTTCTGGCCTCAGTCAGGTTTGCTATTTCTAAAGAACCCAAACTATGTGAAAGTATTTTTTCGACTAATTTAGAAGTACCATGAACTGAGGACAAGAAAGCCGGTAACGCAACACTAGAAATTTTACGAATACCTAAGCCTCCTAGTCTTACAGGTAAAGAAGCTTGCGACCAAGCCCTGTCATCTATGTCAATATTCAAAACCGATATAAGAGTATTCTTTACGATATTGTCCATGCTCTCGAGGAGCGCGCCATGTTTCCATAGCGGACAACATCTTAAAGAATACGTAAATTTTGGGACAAAAAGACAGAATCTAATAATTGTAAAAGCCATATGAGTGTTAATTTTGAGCAATCTGTCAGAAGAATTTTTAAAATTTTGAATTTTTTCTTCTACAAAAGGTGAAAATGATTCATCTAATATCGGCAAACCCAAAAGGCGAAGTGAACTCTTGTCTACTAGTTTTATATTGTAAGCCAATGAGTAAAATTTTTGTAAAACCGATAATTTGTCTGAACAGTTATCGCAAACAAAAAGTTCGCATTTCGAAAAATTTAGTTCAAGCCCAATCTTTTTAAATTCATCAATTATTAATTTTAAATCACTTAAGACAGTATTCACATCACCTCCCAGAGTTCCGTCATCCAAATACCAAACATTTAGTTTGGATTGGAGACGTTGAATTATTGGATTGACAGCTAAAGAAAAAATTGCTGGGCCGCACGGGTCACCCTGCTGACAGCCAACGGAAGACAAAAGAACATCGTTTTTGTAAATTAATTTTGATGGTTTGCCATAGCATTGCCAAATAAAATTATATAACTCTGGAATTTTATCTTTCACCTGGGTCAGAAGGGTGCCTCTATCAACAGAATTAAAAGCATTCTTAACATCCACCTTTAGCAACACCTCTCCACAATTTTGATTTAAAAATGTTCTAAGGGAATGGACAGCAGCCTCACATCCGCCCCGCGAACCAAAACCAAGCTGTATAGGCTGAAAAAGATTGCTTAAAGAAACAAACATTTTCTTACAACCGATTTTAGCCGCGAGGCGGCGATATGTGGTGCCTACCGCTATAGGCCTGATGCCACCATCTTTTTTGTTAAGTGCGCATAAATTTGCGCCATACAAAATATCTGTGACGTCATTATTGACTTGACCTGACAACATCAGGTTAACTAAAGCCGTTAGATCTTTTAAAAGTATCTCACCAATCTCGCCAGAACTAGCACATAAAAGATCTTTTAGAATTTGCGGTGTTAAGCCATCTAGGCCACCGGCAGATCCACCTTTAAAAGACATAACAGCCGAAGCAACATCCTGAGCGGTCGCCTCAACAGTGACGTCACTCTGTTGAGGTGGATCAGGTAAATGGAGATTTGTTGCCGCAGGCGGATGCTTGTCACGAAGTGACTGTATCGTATCCGAATTATAAGGGGCTAAAGTGTCGCTAGAGAACAAGACTCGTGCTGCCCCTGTAATGTCACCATCACTAATTTTGTTCTCTACAATCTTATAATTCGCCAAATTATCATTTTTTTTAGAATTTGTATTATCCCGCCTTATTGGCGGGACAATCATGCAAGTATCGAAAGAAATGTCTTCCAATGCCATGTACTTTACGCAGTTTTTTTTTACTCTATTAGTAAGGGACGTTTTGTTATTAGGGTCAAAAGGTACGTAAAGTACGTGGTAAGGAAAAGTCAGGAGATGTTCCCAGGCACTCTTTGAATTTTGAAAAACCACTTTCTTAATTGCCCCTGAAAGGGACTTAGCAACCGAAATGCGTGCGCCTCGCGGAATGCGCTTTAAAAGAGGGACCGAATTTTTGTACAAGCTCAGTACCTCCCAAAACGGTTTGAGAGGAGTAGCAGCGCTTGTTAGACTGCTACTATTTATATTTGAATCAATAATTGGCAACGATAAGGGGACATTAAATTTATGACATTTACTTTGGTGAATTTTAAGGCCTTTTTGACCCTTAAAATATCGAGCCTGGGGACACACAGCACACAAAACCATGCTCTCTTGCGACACACTACTTAGGGCATCTGTATTCGTCACTATTTGCGTGCAAAGAGCCATTTCACAAAAGTAAATAAAGATATCTTAGTATCTCTAGACGTCAGTGTGACTTGACGTGGCCCGCAAAGCGCCGGCGCGCAGCCGCGTTACCATGAAAACAAAATAACAAATTAGCAGCAAATAGAACTATTTATGTCAAAAATGCAATACCCTTATAAAACGAAATAGTGATTATCTCTAGGTCTACAAACAATACCTTGCAAGTCCCATAAGGCGCAGGACCTGCTAGTGGGCAAATTATGCCCTAAAATAAGAATAAAAGCTGAAAAAGAAATTTAGCCAGAAAAGCAACAACACTTGACAAGGGTCTTTTTTTTTTTTATTGACTAATAAAAAATATTTTTATTTTGACATGTTATTAATTATTTTAATATTTATATTGTACATCTTGGACTTGTTTAATTTATTAATATTGAATAAAACTATATATATCAATACATAAGGGTTACAAATAATGGTATAAACGTTATTACAATTTATAATACACTGGTGTCATGTCTGAGAGTTTCCTGACTTTCTGATGTTTTAAAATATACATTTTCAGGTGAATTTTAAACGCATGAAAATATTGCAGGTTCCTCAGTGGCAGTGGTATATTGTATTGTATAGATATACCTAGATCTTATACTATGTAGTCACTGAAAAGCGCTTGTGCAGTTTGGCTCCATGCATCCATGTCATTAATAATTTATATCAGCATGAATGACCTACTTTGGAATCCTTTTCAAAAAATTATCTAATAAGGTAAAGACACTGTTACATACAAATCAATAATGCCTTTTTTAATTAGTATCGGCAAACGTTACAACACTCATTCGCCTGATGGTAACGACGACGACCCAGCTGGCGCAGTGGACATGTGTCCGCCCTCTTCGCCTTGGGTCCTGGGTTCGATTCCCAGCAGGAGCGCAAATTCCTTCCCAAGAGATATTTGTACTTCTGGTTCTGGGAGTGATGTGTGTGTGATGTGAATGTTTCCGGCACCAACGATACAAGTCTTGGAACTTAGTGTGGGGCTGTGAGTGTGAATGCGTTTGTTTTTGTTTGCGTTTGGTAAGCACCGATGCGGTCGACGATAGAAGACGATGAAGGACGATGGACTTATAGCGTGCAATACTTACTGGTGATAGAAGCTTGTTGAGGCCATAAGTAGTCTGTTAGATATGCCACAGTCGCAACAACTTTAAAAGCTTCTTGAATTTGGACTATCTGCTGCAGTACAGCAGCACCTTCACTCATGGTGTCAAGACGTGTTTAGTTATATGCAGTCAACAGTTAAATACTTCTAATGTTATTTTAACTGGGTTTTAATTTAGATTGTCTTGAAATTGATGCAAATGCAGTTGTTGGTATTTAAATTTAATCTAAATGAATAATATTACTTCTATTATTCAATTTTGGGTACCAATACTGTGTAAAGTAACATTTAATATGTGTATCCGATTACGTCATGTTCTTTTTTATATCGACGCTTGAAAATCATTTCGGCAACTTTACACTAGACTAGAGCAATTAAAATTTTATTTTTTTGGAAAAAAAATCGTAAAACATATTCTGTCAGTAATAACTACTCGACTTCAATGGCTTATGAATGTCATTTATTTATTTATTTAAAACTTCATGAACAAATGTTATGTACATAGGAAGACTTAATGCTACAGCATTCTCTCCCAGGCATCCTGCTATTTCAGGAGATATATCGGCGTGCAATATATGAAGCTATACAATAAAGAAAAGGTTCAGAAGTCTAAAATTATTTTTTAAAATATATGTATATGTATAATTAATATATTTTAATTTATGGTTTATAAATAAAGAAAATACAGATTTAACTAAACTACTAACCTAATACAAAAAGTCATTGGTCAGCAGTGTGCCCAAAATGCTGGCTGCGTTACCTAGTTGCACAGCGAGACTTAATTGCTGTGCAAAATACATACCGGCATTTTGGTCACGTGTCGACTCTTTCAGTCTCCCAGCCAAATCTTTATAAATCTCAAGTGCACCTGGTCCCCATGGACCAAGAGTTTCTACTCCGAAAGGCACAAATATGTAACCTCTGTCGAGGCTTGAGTATTTTCGCCGTTTCGAAGATTCAGCTGCGGTAGCAGCGCCACTTGCCTGCTGCGATGTTGTTGGAAGATGAGACGGCGCCAAAGTGTCGACACAAGTAGCGTCCCACACTAAGGGTCGACTGCGATATTCGCACTCCCAAATGCCCGACGGATGACGTCATTCAAAGCACTGTGGCGAGCTATACGACCAGCACTTCTGACACAAGAAAGCCCATGGAGGCCTAAGCGATCTACTTTTTCTCCACATGAGCATCGGTGTGGAACAACGCAAGGAGCACCGACGCGCAGTGACATTGCTACACGGAATGTGTTATTATCAAGCAGTGTCCCTAAATTATATGTATATGTATATAACGGCGCGAGACCAAATAAGTTGATTTTAGTATTTTTTAAATCCTTTTTTATCATTCAGTCGATTTCTATTTAGAGCGGGTAGCACCGAATGAGGTTGTCAGTGTCATGGCGGTGTGTGGCAAGCTTCACTTTGAATTGTTTTGATTTGGTCTATGTTCACTTCTCTGTGGAGACAGCTGCGGAACGGTGTGCACACGGGCAAACTCATTGGCTCTCAAAGAAATCCAGTATTATTTATCCGATCCCTAAGTAAATTGTTATTTTAACTACCGCAAATCATTAAAACGCCGTTGTATTAAATTAGTGTTGGTTTTATTTCGTTGCCACCTTTATCATGGATGACAGACGTGGAGGGCCATCGAATCTGCCACCGGATATAACATCCGATATGTTGCAGACTCCGTCATCAGAACTGGGATTACCGGAAACGCCCACAGGACATAATACAGGTCAGAATATTGATTATAATTCTATAAACAATGGCGGTGATCGTTGGAAATTATTGTTTGAAATGCAACAACAACAGATGATGGAATTAATTCGTGCGATTAAAGAACCACACGGGAGCAACTCTATCTCTCCCCGCATTTGATCCCGACTCTCGCGACAGTGATGCACGAGCTTGGTGCAGTACAGTAGATTTGTGCATGCAAGAAAGACAACTATCGGGCAGCAGTCTTATAATCACTATGAGTGAAACACTTAAGGGCGTGGCAGCCACATGGCTCTCTCAGCACAGTTTTCCTGGAATTACGTGGCCACAGCTGAGAGATTTGTTTCTTGCTCGGTTTGACTATGTTGAAACGCCAACTGCTACATTGTACAGACTACTAAATGAAAGTCCGAAAGAAGGGGAATGCTTGTCGGCATATGCTAGCCGATTTTTAAGCACAATAATGACTCAATGTCGTAATCTGTCTACCGAACAAATAGCGATAGCTCTAACTTTAGCTCACGCCACCAAGATTGAACCACGGTTACAAAGACTCGCATTTACTACTGATATTAACTCTCGGGTGAAAATGCAACAAGAGTTAATGGCCTTTTCACATCGGAAAAGGGGACCGCAGGACAAATCAAACGCTCCTAATGATTCCAAGAAACCAAAATTTGAGAATCCCTCGAGGCGCTGTTACAACTGTGATAAAGTTGGCCATTTAGCAAGCGAATGCCGGAGCAAGAAGATTCGTGAGACACCAGTAACCCAGCGTTCGCAGTTTTCAGGAACTAATACTTCAGTACAGCAGAATAGCGGTAACAACGTGCAGCAGAAGAAAATAATACCGGTGGTCTGCTACCATTGTGGAGAGCAGGGCCACATCGCGACGCATTGCCAGGAAAAGGAAACTCGTACGAGCGACGGTCGTATAGAGCGACGAGTTGATGTCTGCACACTCAAGCCAGCTACATAGATCCTGTCAACTGAAACCGGTGAGAAGTTTTCATTTTGTTTCGATTCCGGGTCCGAATGCTCTCTGATTAGGGAAAGTACAGCGTGTAGATTTCCTGGTAAGCGACAGGACAATGCAGTTACTCTGGTGGGCATAGGTAATTCTAACCTGTCTCGTGATTATTCTTGTTCACATTCGTAGAGGTTAGTGTGGTACCCAGCAGTTTGTGCAGCTCATATCCGCCTGTGTGGCAATACACCGCCTGTGTGGCAATACACCGCCTGTGTGGCAATACACCGCCTGTGTGGCAATACACCGCCTGTGTGGCAATGCACCGCCTGTGTGGCAATGCACCGCCTGTGTGGCAATGCACCGCCTGTGTGGCAATATGAGTGGATGAATTTTGTTTGATTCCATTTACACGTTGAGATACTAAGCTGAAAGCCCAAATTACTTTGCGTAGCAGTTAATAATAAACTGTGCTATTTTTTAAGTTGATAGTTCTATTTAAAGCTTTCATGTCATGGTCAGAATGACCGAGTGAAGAATATAGTAATTACCGCTCGTGCTAGTTCATCGATCGATGATGAATGCTTTTGCTCTATCGCTGGCCAGTCAATACTTTCCACTGCGGCCACAAAGTTGAGTTTGTTGGCTTTACTGAAAGATCGTGTGCACATGGTATGACGGCGCGCACTGCGTAGTGGTCGCTCAGATATGTATGAACCGGTGACGTGCGCGCGGTACCTGTGCGGGCTAGCTCACGGCTGACATAAACGTGGTCGATGCTAGTGCTCGTGGATACCGTGACTCTAGTAGGGAAGTCTACAATATTGTATAGATTATTAACCGATAGTAAACCATTGTTTCGTTTTAGATCGATGTTATTGGATGTGCTCGAATAATCTATGTTTACGTCTCCCAGGATGACTTAGTCAGAACCGGTGTTCTTTAACTTGCTAAGCAAACACTCCAACACAGGAAAATACTGCGAAGTACTTGTCAAATTAGATCTATATATACATATTACAATTAATTTCTTTTGTGTAAGTTCTACTGCTGAAATTTCTTATATCTTATATATTCTGATTATGTGTTATCTATTTAAATAAATATATTTTATTGTTAATATATTTTTCAAATTATTTGATCTAGTTTATTCTTAAATCCCACTATTTTTTTTCTTTTAGCTGCACGCCCAAACACTTTTCTTACACGCCTAGGAAAGCTGGTAGATAATGCTTCATAGCGTTAAGCTTTTCCTTGTACACTGTTTTGTGCTAAACTATTTAATAAATAAATAAATAAATATTACCTTTTACAAACCAGCAAACAAACAAACTTTACATCTTTATAATAGATATTAGTATAGATTATATTGCTTTACATTTACAACTGCCAATGACCTGGAAGGAGTAATTATATTTTGAAAATAATATAAATACTTTTCAAATCAATAAAGCAAACATTTTTATTTATTTAGCAATATTTGTTGTCTTCTTGAATCATAACAGATGCTTTTTCTCCAATCATGATGGTGGGTGCGACGGTGTCACCACTAGTGACGTTCGGCATGACGCTGGCATCGACAACTCGAAGCGCCCGCACGCCACGAACGCGCAACCGACTGTCCACCACAGAGCCCATGGCGCAGGTCCCACTTAGATTGTTCATCGGCTTCATCATACACAGCGAGTAGCAGCGCCATTTCTCATCCCCACTCTTGTTTTGGCATCGGGGACAAGGCGGATCCAACAACGTAGCTTTCATCTTCTTAAAATACGTGCTGTTTGCAACTTTGTTATAATCATTGATGTATTTTATCACATCCTTCAAGTCTTCATAATCAGAAAAGTATCCAGGGTCTATTATAGGGGAATGTCGTGGGTTTCGACTTCTTAAAGTGACTGTCCCTCTAGATTTTGGATTTGAAAGTATAATATACGAGAAAAGAAGCTGCTTGCCAACAATACCGTCTGCAATATTTTGACATATATCGAATTGATATCGATAACAGAGGTCGCAGAATGACAAGATAAAAAATGAATCACTAAAAATGGGTATAAAATTGATCGTAGTGTAGTCCGGGTAGTTTTGCGATCTGTTGAGAGCAGCGCTACCAGTAAAAATTTGGGAAGTGTACAAGTGAGGGTTGTACCGTTGTTGAAAACAAAATGGCCTGCTGTCCCTTATGAGTGTATAAATTATAATGACAGCAACATGGTCCTGCAAATTCATTCCAACAGGAAGATCTACGATTGTTTTGATTCCCATTTCTTTTAAATGTTTCTTAGGTCCTATGCCCGACAGCATCAATAATTGTGGAGATTTGACAACGCCAGCAGACACGATGATTTCTTTCCTTGCTCTGAATAAAAACACTTGATTGTCATTTGTAATAACTTTTACAGCTACTGCCCTTTTTCTACAGTTCAAAATAATTTTAGTTACCAAAGTGTTTTTGAGGAGATACAGATTCTTACGCTTTCTAATTGGCCTTATGAAAGCAAATGCAGAGCTAGACCTGTATCCGCTCCCAATAGTAAGTAACGGTTTTGTATAACCAAGAGTGTGGTTGCCTGTTACATCTAATACAACATCATTACCTACTTCCTTATATGCTTCTAGAAAGTTAAAAACATCAAGATTTCGAGGATCTTTTGACACTTCGAAATACCCATCAAATCCGTGGAATTTTCTATCGTTAGGAGAGTTGGCTATTGATACATCTTCAAGTCGTTCACTTTTTATGAAAAAAGGGAGAACACTATTCCAACTCCAGCTTGAGTCTCCCAGATTTTTCGCCCAGGAGTCGTAATCATGAGGGCTGCCGCGTTGGTAGAGTTCGATGGAGAGTGAGCTGGTGCCCCCGAGCATTTTTCCGAGAAACAATGCGCCAGTAGCATTGCGATGACATTGAAACGTATAACTGTTTTGTTTTATTTTGTAATTCCAATCGTTGCTTGTTGATTCTTCAAACAAAACGAGACCTGGAAGCTAAAAAATCAGTTCGTCATAATGTTATATATATACTAGCTGACCCGCCCGGCGTCGCCTGGGTAAATAAAAGCATAAAAATAATTGCTTTCACACTCACAGCCCCACACTTATGGTACTATGACTTGTGTCGTAGAGCCGTAAACATTAAAACCACACACACAACATTCACGTCATACCCAGAATCAGAAACACAAACGTCCCGTGGGGAGGAAGCTTGTGTTCTCACCGAGATCCGAACCCGCTGGTTTGAAGACGAAAGCGCACTTATCAACGCCAGCGGGTCGTTCAAAGTATGACTCGCTCGACGTCGCGTCGGTCGCCTGGTTTTAAAATATACACATAAATACTTCCACATTCACAGCCAGTATCGTGGGGCTGTATACATCCAAGAGTCACACAACATTCACAACATACTCAAAACCAAGAACACAAATTTCCCGTGGGGAGAAATCTTCTATTATCACCGGGAATCTAACCCGCTGCTTTAAAGGTGAACGCGTACCCATCTACGCCAGCGAGCACTTCAAAGTTTGAAGACGAACTCGGCGTTGGCCGGGTAGAAAATAATAAAAAACATACCCATAACGCTTTGTATCGTGGGGCCGTAAACAACCAAGATTCACACAACATTTACAACATACTTCAAAACCAGAAACACAAATTTCCCGTGGGGAAAAATCTTGTGTTCCCATTGGGAATTCAACCCGGTGCTTTAAAGGATAAGTTATAACCGACAAAAAAAAGTCGATTTTGCATTCTCCTTCTTATGTAAGTTGGTTCAAAACGAAGAAGTATACCGGATTTATGTAGTAACTGTTACTCATTCTGTTACCCATTGTTTTCACCCTCAAATAAATATTACGATTTCTCCTAGACTATAAAAGAAAGAAAGAAGCTGCTGTTTTTCATATTTTAAACAAAGAAAAGTATTTTTTCTGAGCTAAACATACATGTTAAATATATGCTGACGCGAACTTTTTTGTTAAACTTACAAAGGCCAATATTTTTGCCACAAATTGCATTCTCCTATGTCTAACTGTTTAGTCTGCGTACGCCGAAAAAGCTGCCAATTATCAATTTTTTTCTCTGGCTTGACTTACGAATATTATTATTTTGAACTATATAGCCTATGACACTCAAGGATAGTGTAGCTATCTATTAGTGAAAGAATTTTTCAGAATAAAATCAGAAGATTCAGAGATTACCTTTTACATACAAACTTTACCTCTTTATAATATTTTTTTTTTTTTTTATACTAGATAGGCAAGCATTTGACCGCTATCTCACCTGATGGAAAGTGACGATGCGGCCAAAGATGGAACATACTTGCCTAGAAGGTACCTATTCACTCTAGACTTGAAGACACCCAGATTATATTGTTCAGGGAACAAAGACGCAGGCAATGAGTTCTACTCCTTTGCTGTACGGATGATGAACGTAGAAGCAAAACGCTTCGAGCGAACTGGAGGTATGTCAACCATAAATGGATGACGTTTGACAGTTTGTCTTGTTTTTTGATGGTAATAAGGGCATGGAGGAATTATATCATGTAATTCCTGAGCACACTCTCCAAAATGTAGGCGATAGAATACCGATAGGCTTGCTACATTACGTCGGTGACCAAGACTTTGCAGTTTTGACTCTACTAGCTTACTATCGCCAATGAGTCTTTTGGCTCGCCGGTCAATAGACTCAAGAGCTTCTAGCTGGTACTTAGCGGATCCATCCCAAAGGTAGCCGCAGTACTCCATACACGATCGGACTTGAGCTTGATATAAAATTAGAAGCTGCGCCGGTATGAAGTACTGCCTGACCTTAGCAAGGATACCCAGCTTCTTAGCAGCCAGTTGAGCTCTGGCTTCGATGTAAGTGCCAAAGTTGAGATTCGACGTTAAGGTAACGCCAAGTAGCTCAAGCTTGTTAGCTACCGGTATTGGCACATCTTGAAAAGTTGGAGACAGGTGAAAAGGTCTCCGTTTGGCGGAGAAGAGACACGCCTGTGTTTTGGACGCATTGAATCGAACCAAATTGGCATCACCCCATTGGGATACGGCCATCAAGCTCGAGTTCAATCGTCCAATCATAGCCTCTCTTTGTGACTGGACTTGTACCTCTCCAGCTCGTGCATTGGATATATATCTTTCGACAACGGTGCTATCGTCTGCGTACCCAAAGATACCGGGCTTAAGCAGATCGTTTATGTGTAGCAAAAAGAGCGTTGCCGAAAGGACCGACCCTTGAGGTACCCCGGCATTAATTGCCATTAGATCGGACGAGCAGCCATCAATGACAACTCGAATCGACCGTTCCCTCAAGAAATCAGAAATCCAAGCACATAAACTGGAAGGTATACCATAAGCTGGAAGTTTGCCAATAAGGCTGTCGTGCCATACCCTGTCAAAGGCCTTGGAAATGTCTAGCGATACCGCAAGCGTAGTATATTAGTATATATTAGTATAGATTATATTTTATTTTATATAATTATATATTATAGTAAATAGTAAAATAGTTATAGTATATATAGGATAGATATTTATTGATAGTAATATTTTGACACTAATATAAATACGACAAAAGTTAATGTATAGGCAGATTTCTATGAAATTAAGTTACCCCGTAATAATGTCTCATTACAAGGTATAAAAGGAATAGGTATTGCTCAAATTTACGTCTTGAAATTTGCCTCAGTGTTTTGAATTATTTAAGAAAATAATAGTCAATATTCTTTTTACTAATATTTTGATGATTCTTTTTTATTTGAAAGCTGGTGCTTTTTATGTGGTCCCTTTGAAATTTGATCAAGATCTGATCTCTAGTTTTTGAGTTATCGTCAATAATGCGTTTTAAATACATTAAATCTGATCAAGGTTCCGAAGATAAAGGCGTTGAAGTCGGTTTTTTTAAGCTTCGCTTCCGTTTAATTATGTAAACGAAGGTAAAACGATAATATAATTATAAAATGAAAATATTTACAGTTATATCATCTACGTTTTTTTTTAAGCAAACGCTTTCACACTCACAGCCCCACACTTAGGTAGTTCAATGACTGGTGTCGTGGGTGCTGGAAACATTGATATCACACACACAACCACAACTTTTACTATAAAATATTTTTGGCGGCCTTTATTATAAGACAAGGAAGCAAGAGACTTCCAATTCATAAGATTTATGCTTATGAATTGGAGTTAATTGATTATTGTGTTACTCATATTTTTGTTGCTTTTCCTAAAACTCACAATTGCCTCAAGTGGTGGATCGTCTCCTGCTTCAATAAGAAGAACACTTATGTTCGGATCTTCTGTGAGTCTGTTAGCGACCACGCACCCGGCTGTACTAGCTCCGACTATGATGTAATCAAAGCAGGTTTTGTCTAAAAGATACAATAAATATTAGAACACATATCTTGCCTCATAATGCAACCATCACATTAATTAAATTTACTTGACACGTAGCACAATGTATACTCTTTCTAGTCTAGTTCCAGGACCTTTGGCTCTGGCGATGTAATGGTATATTGTACCGAAATTATATACGATCTATTTAGCTACGTGTGTGATGATAAAAGTGGAACATTTGTTAATAAGTTAGTCATCCAAGTAATTGTAGATAAATTTGTCTGCTCGGACGAAGAGGCTGGACAACTTTTAACAGCTAGTAAATAATGGTAATACAGGCTGCAAAACTAGTAGCAGATTTATTCAGATTAAAGTCTGGTACTGTCAATATCTTCCTATGGCCCACGGTACTACAATAAGTAATAAACAAACCTAGATTTGTGAATGGAGATAACAATACACATTGTTCTTACTGAGTATTCCCGTCGTGTTATTACTTAATGATTTAAAAAAAAATAGTTTCACACTAGTGAATCTTTTTTCACATTTAGCGAAACTCATTAAAGTTAAAATTTGCGATTTCTTCAACTGGACAGCACTTAAATTGTTGCAAAGGTATAAAAAAAACGATGATCTTTTTAAAAAGGTCCAAAATGAGATAATCTTGATAAAGATACTGTCAAAAAATGATAGTGTGACAGTACTTACTAGCGATAGATGCTTGTTGAGGCCACAGGTAGTTTGTTAGATATGCCACAGTCGCTACAACTTTAAAAGCTGCTTGAATTTGATTTACCTGCTGTAATACAGCAGCGGCTTGGCTCATGATGCTGAAGACGTATTTCGAAATATGCTGTCTAAAATAGAATTGACGGGTTTTAATCTAGAATGGCTTGATGCAAATGCGGTTTAGTGTAATCGAATTTAAACTGTCTTAATAGTATTACTTATTTTCTAATTACTTGATTATGATGATCGTTGTTATTCCGGTTCGAGTATCTAATATTGCATTTCATGCTTATAAGCCTTTTTATTCAACTAGATGTATTTCAAAATAGATATTATATAAACTCATGTTTCATGTTCAGATAAAAAAAAAAGTTTAAACATATATTATGCTTAATAAATAATTATTAGTTACACAAATTGTTATAGTTACCTTAAGTTGTACTTTACTGTTAATAATTAACGCTCTATACGTAACCTGTAAGAAACGAGTTTCTATGAAAACTATCGCGATTGCTATTCATAGCTATTCATTGTGTCGAAATACTCCGACCAGCTTCGAGCGTATACGACGCTCTTCTGGAGTCAACAGATGACAGTGACTTCCAGATGAAGAGCGTCGTATACGTTAGACAAATTAGTCAAAAACTCGTTTGTTATGGTACTGACTGTTTATTAAACGCGTTATAGCGCAGATATTAGTATCATAACAAACGAGTATTTGACTAATTTGTCTAATGAAACATTTAATATTCGTATTGGGTCTTCACGATACAGGCTTGCCTAGAGTAAAGGCCATGGATATATCCTTGAATCTGTAAGCTATCATCAGCGATTAGCAAAATTTATAATTATTGTGCATTAACTAATTAAATTGTTTGTTAACTTAAACCACTAACCGATGCAAAATTTTTTTTTTTTTTTTAATTTATTTAACATTATTTAACGAAACGGGAACGGCGCAAATGGCGAAAATATGGAAACTCCAGCTACATGTTTTAACCGTTTGGTGTTGAGATACACGAGACCTAATAATATTTTAAAAAATCTATTTATTAAATATGTCAATTTGTATTTCGCTTTTGTATTTATGATTCCGAGTCTAGGGTGTTGCAGCTAAAGTTAGGTTTGTCTTCTATCTCGATGTTCTGAATATAAAGCTTTGTCAATTCTTAAAAGATCCAAAGTGGCGAAATTGTCATTGATTAAAGATCTCTTTTCAAAGGTTTCAATGTAAATTACATCTTGTCAACGATTTATATTTTGTAGGTCCTTTTTCAATTCCTGGTTGATACAATTTAACGTCACGCACATGAATTCAACGTCAATTTTCGCGTCAAATGACATCGATAAAAGGGAAATTATTTCACATATTTTATTTCTGGTTCTGTTTGTGATTCTATATTAATTTAAATATTTGGGGCAACCGCGATACAAGGGACACAATATTAAAAAAATCAAATTGTTTATTCACACGGGCCCCATACCCGTGAAAGTTAATGATTCTATTGAAACGATGCAATAATTGAACATAATACAATGCTGTATATCAGTTGCTACACTTAACGCATTTAGCTCGAGCGGGTGGTGTGAGAGGACGTAGGTGGAAACGCCTCCCGTGCATCGGTGCCCGTGTCCGCGTTCTTCCACGCTGTTCGCTCAAACCAAATACATCCAGTGTATAATAAAAGTACCTAATTATGTCTACTAACTATAGTAAAATGTGTTTAATAAAATATATCGTGCTAGATTTTCGCAAATATACAGGCATATTGAGATTTTTATGTTTCAGAGGTAACATTTCTTGATTTGTTCAAATTTCAAAAATAATTACAAAAATAACCCGCTCAAAATAAGTACGAGTCTAACAAACCAACAGCTAGAAAGATCAGTATTAAAATTAACCACAAATTTGTATCGTATGCAGGAATTAAATTAAACCAACTTATTAAATAAAAAAGAGATAACATTTGTCTAGACATAAGACGCAGACAATGATGCCGTAGTTCTATCTATGTATATAAGTGAATTAACAGATACATAAATAATTATAAAATAGTAAAATTAAGGAACAAGTAAATTTCTACGTTAATTAGCAAACCAATGGGTTTTCAAAGACAATTGTAGTATTTAAATAACTTAAACATCAAAGCAAGAGTTACATATAAATTATTAGGGAGATCTTTCTGTTTTATACTTTCCGCAGCAATTGTGATTTATCATTTAAATTCAGATAATTAGAGTTGTGGCTATCAAATTTTTCTAATCAACAACAGTTTCAGTGTATTATTTTGAACTGCCTGTTGGCAAAGTTAGGTGAGCGTTTGCCTTCTAACCAAGGGGTATCGGGTTCAATTGCCGGCAGAAACTCAAGTTTTATCCTCATAGAAAACTAGTGTTTCTGGTACTGATTGTGATTGTGTGTGTGATGTGAATATTTCCGGCACTCACGTCACAAGCCATCGAACTATGTTTGCAGCTGTGAGTGTAAAAGCGTTTATGTTTATGTTTATTATTTTAAAAAATATGCATAACATTATCTTTTAATACGATAAGAATCATTGTCCTGACATACTGATTCACTGACCGACAGACTAACTGACTTAGAGACAACTGCTGTCAGTTGTCTAACCTAAACCGCTGGTCGTAGAGACTTGAAATGAAGAGTGTACATTTGCCTTAGTACGTGGTGAACTAAAAAATGATTTTTGGAAATTCTACCTTAAGAGGGCAAATTGGGGTGAGGCCTACTTGAGGTGGGGCCTACTTAGGTTCTTAATGCTTATTGCCATTTTTTCCTTTAAGTCATTGCTTTATATATTCTCTGAGAATTTGAAGTCATTTGTAGCAAAAAGAAAAACAAAATTAAAACCGACAAAAGGTCTTTAATTTTATCATTTAAACTATACACATTTTCATCCACGTTCTGGCCATTCAACATTTCCGAGTATTTCCAATTCTAGCTACTGGAGGCATCCTAACACGCAGAGGTCCAACTTCAAAGCGAAACTTCGCACATCTTCGCAAAACGTATGACGTTTCACCTGCACTGGAATCCAAGGAATTTCTCATTTGCGTTCTTTAACGAACTTGGATAGATGTCAAAAGCACTCGGGGCTCGGAAACTGGGAAGTTTCATCAAAAAACTAAATTAAAGAATAAGTTTGGACGTTCCTTTTTCATATTCTAGGGGAATGTGGTTAGCGTTCTAGTTGCAGCGAATAGCGGTTATGCTTACTTGAAATGACACCTTATTTCTTAATACATACGGTACAAATAAAGAAATTGGTTGAGGTTCAGGTGACGGTGATTTCACTTAAATGCAAAGTTTTAAGACTGAATAAATATAAAAATTCAAAATTTTACTTGACTTTTGACGTTACGATAAACAATAACAAAAGTTTTGACATGCCAAACATCCCTATTTACTACTAAAACTACTAATATTTAAATACGATTTAATATAAAAAATGCAGAAACATGCTACTCATTACTAAATAAGTTTGCTTTTCGTATAGACTAGTGGGCATCCGACATGGCTTAACGACTGTTGTATTACGACTAACATATAGGACAGACAGCTTAAAGTGTCCTTTGAAGCACGGTGACACTGAGTTTAAAAGCCGACATAGCTTAAGCTGTAACAGTAGATCAGTAATGATT
The DNA here is from genome assembly GCA_948107665.1 of Lomographa bimaculata. Taxonomy (NCBI): domain Eukaryota; kingdom Metazoa; phylum Arthropoda; class Insecta; order Lepidoptera; family Geometridae; genus Lomographa; species Lomographa bimaculata. The sequence continues at coordinate 884,438 of OX403592.1, read as the reverse complement.
GAGTAGGCAGATCGTGCTACGAGTATAATTAATACAATGCTAAAACGCCTAGCTTTGAAAGATAGCTGCTTGAACCCTTATTAGCTTGGCGTCAGTCTTTTCCTTGAAGCCACCCTTATTCGCGCATAATTTTTCCAGGCTTTGCAAAAAAACTCAGAAAACAAAGTTACGTCTCAACGACAATTTCAAACACAAGACTTTTATCCAGTACAGAAAAAAAGAAAAGACAAAAACCTAATTATATTATTGGAAATCTACATTAACATTGCAACTTCTCTTTCAAAACAAGTAACAGACAGCAAAATAGCTTTAAGCATAAAATTTCTATCGCCTCACGCTTTTCGATGTCGAAGGTTATGAAATTATTAATTGCACATACCTTTTGATGAAGGTTCAAATGTTAAAAGAATTTCCAGCAATTTGAGAAAAGCTAAGAAGAAAGACATGGCTTTGGATTAAATTCATTAGGTGCACCCCTAGCGCTAGCAAAGCTTAGAATTTCCCAGAGGAGAAGGTTGAGTTTAGAACAAGTGTTAGGCAATTTGTTGAGTCATGACCTTTGGTTGTGTCGTGCTTAGATTTGAGAGATCTCAATCAAAAGTTTGTATGAAAAAAATATGTTCATAGGCATGCTAATCAGAACGAAGGTTTAGATAAGTTCACACAAAATTCACAAATATAAATGTTGTTAAGTTGCAGGAACCAGATCAAAACAATTTTTTTTTATCATAAGTTGTACCTACAATGCTATACTATAGCATATACAATGCTATAATATAGCATTGGAGGTACAAAACTTAAATTAATAGTGAACATGCTTACCTAAAATATACCTATTTATTGACTCTCAAATTATACTGTTAAGAGAACAAAAACACGGGCTGTGAGCTCTTTCGCTTAAGGGGTGATTAATGAAAAAAAGCTAAATAAACCACAAATGGATGACGTTAGTCAGTAGGAAACATGTGGTAGAATATATCATAGCCATAGAAAACAATCTAAAACGATCTTCTTTAACTAATCACGAATCTCAAATAACTAAACCAATAGCTACAATGGGATCCGAGGTCAAGGAAACAACGGGGCACCGACCGCCACAGAATATAAATACATTGTTATTTACAACAAAGATGCCAATATACCATGAGGTCGGCAATATTTCTCCACCTCCTCCCAATACAATAAACAGAGAAATGGTATGGACTCTCAACACTTTTTATAAACCACCTCATAACTTATTTCAATTTTGTTTTTTATTTCTGACAAGTTAACGTTTGAACATTATTCCACAATGGTAAGTGATGATATGGTCGAGGTTGGTAAACACGCTACACGCTACTTAGAATTACTGGCTCTGAGATACAGTAATTCTAGGCTAAAACTGGAACATGTTTATTTGTGATTTTAGCTACATATATATTTACTTGAACATGTCCTGTCATCACGAATTTCATCATGTTACCTTTACAAGGTCAAGCTCGTCTTAGGATTCTAAACCGCCACTCTTGCCCAATTAAAAGGATTATTTCGATGTAATCACGGTTACAACACTTTTTTTATGCTAGATATTATTTTAGTCAAGCATTTAACTATTATATCACCTTATAGAAAGTAAAAATAGTAAATTAATTTCTTTTACATATATTTTCTTTATCCCTGATTGATGCACGCCTCATGTCATTTCATTTTCCACCGCTGGGTGACTGGTAGAGAATGCTTAAAGTCCTAAAAAATTATCATAAAGTCCTCCTTTTGTACATTTTTTTACTGTGCAATAAAGTATTAAATAAAGATGCCGAAAATGTAACAAGCTTGCCTAGAAGATACATTTTCACTCTAGACTTGAAGACACCCAAATTGTACCTTTCGTGAAACTAAGACGCAGGCAACGAGTTCCACTCCCTCTCAGTACGGATGATAAACTGAAAAAATATACCTACATGTTTTAAGCATAAGTATTATTTATGATTGTTAGTCTGTGTTTTTTTTCTGTTGTATCGTTGACCTATCTAGGAAAAAAATAAGAAAAGATTTCTGTAGGTTTTACGTGCTGGTTTTGGCCGGGATTTTGTGATAAAAGAACAGATGATCACTTATCAAACTTTTACTACACAAATGAGGCGAAATTATAAAGATTAACCAGAGTTTATACAAATATAGGCGTGTATAAAAAAAAAATTACAATATATGCGCAGTGCGTTACAACGCAATCGCACGCTTTCGTCGAGGTGTACTTAGTGGCGCCACTGGCGCAGCATTCTAACACAATTTAAATACAAAAATACCTTAAAAATAAAAGTAACTAACAATTACTAAAACTTACGAGCGCGCCGCTAACAACTTCGATGCATTTTTTTACTTGGAGCGAGTATAAAGTAAAATTATTCCGAAAGTTTATGTATGCAACGTACGAGACGATTAACTCGTTTATGTAAAACTTAGTCTTAATCTACCTGTAACTTTATGTATTCAAAGGCAATCTAGTCTTATTGTTTGAAGCTTTCATAAATCATAGTAATTTGTTTTTTTACCGACTTCCCAAAAAAGGAGGAGGTACTCAAGTCGACTGTATTTTTTTTACCTCGTAACTTCTCTCCACGTGAGCCGATATCATTTTTTTTTTAAATTTGAATTATGTTGCTTTCTAATTGGTCCCATTTAAATTTGATCAAGATATGGTCATTAGTTCTCGAAATATCGCCAATAATGCCTATTTTGTGGACTACTTTGACGATGTTCTCGTTTAACCGACTTCAAAAGTTACCTCATAACTTCTTTCGTTGCGAGTCGATTTTGATGATTATTTTTTTATTTTAAAACTGGTGCTTTTCATGTGGTTTCATTGAAATTTGATTAAGATCTGATCTCTTGTTTTTGAGTTATCGTCAATAATGTCTGTTTAATATATTAAATCTGATCAAGGTTCCGAAGATAAAGCGGTGAAGTCGGTTTTTTTAAGCTTTGCTTGCGTTTGATTATTTTACATTCAATATATATAAACCCTTATAATACCCGAAATTTGTTATATTTCATACTGCTTGTTTTATGTTTGGTATCTCCCATATAAACTTGGTTATCCTTTCACTCCTCGGTTGATTTTATTACATGTTTTCGACTTAGTGTCCAGATTTTAATGGATTTGTTCAGCAGTAAATCAAATAATACATTATTTTGCTAGAATACGCAAATGCTACATGCTCCATCGCTGATCGCATCATTACTCACCATCAGATGAGATAGTGGTCAAATGTTTGCCTGTACTGATAAAAAAATATAATAAAATAACTAGTCATTCGCGCTGAACTAAGATCTCGCGCCTACATTTTGCGTAATAGAGGAAATATTTTTAAACTAATCGCTAATACCTTTTCGTGCTAATGAAACCAAACAATAATTGGAACGAAAGTTCCTTATCGCGCGTTGCGAAAGGGGGCTAGACGGAAAAATTAACCAAAAATTGTAACGACACTTTTTGCTATAGTTGTAAGCCATACCACGTTGTCGTCCGATCACCGAAGTAAAGCAATGAACGTTGGGCGCGGTCAGTACTTGGATGGGTGACCGCCTGGGAATACCGCGCGATGTTGGTTTTTGCATGATTCTTTTTATTTTGGAACGAAAGTTCCTAATCGCACGTTGCGAAAGAGGGCTCGACGGATTGAACTTCGTTCCATCCGGGTGTCCCTTGACACCTCTCAAGTTTTTTATTAATAAAGATTTATAATAATTGTTTGATTTCTGTATTTAGTCTGTAGCAGTACCCCGCGGCTTCGCAAGCGTTAATTGAGTTAATTAGTTAGCTATTTATAATTATTTATAGAATAAGCTACTTGTTGTGAAAACTTAACTCTAAATCTAATAGAAAAAGTAAAAACATTTTTTTTTATTTAGAGTGACGTCACTTTATTTTTAACCGACTTCAAAAAAGGAGGAGGTTCTATGTTCGACTGTATGTATTTTTTTATGTATGTTCACCGATCTCTCCCCCATTTGTGGACGGATTCTCAAAGTTATTTTTTGTTTGGTAGATTATACTTCAGTGGTCCCATATACATTTTATCGAAATCGATCAAGTGTAAACCAAAAAATAAGCGGTAATGTGGTTTTTTAAGCTTTGCTTACGTGTAAATTATTTGAGTTGTTCTTAGCAAGCCCTTTTATTTGATACCCATATTGTAGGAGTGCATTAAAAATAACTTGTCCACCATTTCGGGTGCTCCGCCATGTTGGATTGAGTTAAAATTCAGTTGCTAGATTCCATTCGGACAAACATACATACATACATTGCAAGTTAAATAAAAGCTTGTAATTATCTTTCAAAAATCAAAATTAAAATCGTTTATTCACATGGGCCCCAAAGAGGAACTCATGAAAATTAACGATTTTATTTCATATTACTACTCATATACATTTTACATCACTTTAACTGCAATATTAAACTTTCCCATATGAAATGTCATCTCCCATTGCACCACCTTAATGCACCATTAGCAAAAAAGTAAAAACATATTTTTTATATAAATCAACTACTTGAATACCAATTATTATCGCTATACGTTCAAAAACAAAGAAGTTCCAAAAATACTTTTTTAAGACAAATGTACCCTCCAAATTTCAAGTCTCTGAGACCAGCGGTTTAATCTGTGCGTTGTCTCGAAGTCAGTCAGTCAGTCAGTCAGTCAGTCAGTCAGTCAGTCAGTGAATCAGTACGTCAGGACAAAGACTCTTGTAGTATTAGATAGATATGTTGAACTATCCCGGCTTTGCTCAGGTACACTAATTATACAGTATTTATAATATATATCACGTTAAAGTATGGGTACCATAATGTTTTCGAATGATTCAATTCAAAAATTCAAATTTAAATTCAATTTATTCAAAATAACATGTAGGCACTTACAACAAAGTAGACAACTTAATTAATATGACTTATTAGTAGGTATAGGTTTTTTTTTTTTTTAAATTTGTGACAGGCTAATGTTTGACCACTATCTCACCTGATGGTAAGTGACGATGTGATCGAAGCTGGTAAACACACTAGACCTGGAATACGCAGGCTCTCAAGGATAACTGCCGGAACACCGTATTTGGCTTGGCGGCAGACTTTCAACTTGATGGTGGTAAGCTACTTTGGTAGCAAGCCAGGCGAGCAACTCACAAAATGCTCTACCACCTCTCAAATGTCACCTGATTAGCACCACCCGGGGACCACGTGTAGGGAGTCAGACTTAAGGGGTATCCTCCTACGGACGTGGGTGACTCGGCCCCATGGTACATGAAATGCTGTTGCCCACACTAGGATACCCTGTGTTGTGGGCAACCAGTCTCTTCCATGTTGAGGAATGATGAAATCTAGGACATTTTTTCTCAATCTCAATGAGTAGTAACAAATAATCGTGACTGTAGTGGGGTAGAGTTTAGCCCTGAAAACGTGTGATATTATTTTTAAGGCAGAAATTAATATAGACGATGGTTTTGTGATTTTTAACTTTCGCGATTTGAACACATAGTTTAGGTAATATATCAGGACTAAGCGCGATTAAGTCCCGAGATATTACCTAAACTATGATGGTTTTGTGGTTGCGAAGATTTAATAATATTTTTTTTATTTTCTGGCAAAAAGAAGTAGTGATACGGATCAAAGTAAAAAATAAATGACTCTTAACTAATTATATTGCGTAGGTACATTTTACATTATTATTACTCCTGAAGCATCGAACACTTTGCAGTTTTTGTGGTCATAGGGAGAGTCTTTGGGAATTGTTTAATTCAGTGAATAACAATCACGGAAACCAAAGAAAGTTGATTCAAATGTATTTTTTTATTTAATCACAATATATTTAATAATACTTATGAGATCATAATGTATGTGGTGTGGTATACGGCTAAAACACGCAAAAAAATACAACTTACTTTGTAGTCGCGATAGTTTTAATTTTTTTAATGAGATCGTTGACAAATAGCATGACAAATTCAAAATTTGTACTCTCTTGAATTGTGTTTGTTTATCAGTACATAAATTTAGTAGCTCATAAATAATTTTATACAGAGTAGACAAAATAACTTTACGATGTCTACAACAATACTACTTAGATTAATTTTCTTTTGTTTATCAATTCGCCGTCTAGTTCAAAGGCTGAGTTTCTGGCAACTTATTAATTACTGGTATATCAACGACCTATCGTCCTAATCTTGTCATATCTTTAATCAGTTTTCAAGGTCACTTTGGGAAGCTCTATTACCTAAGAGCAAAAGACCTTTACTTGAAATTATATTGAATAGTATGTAGCAAGATTGTATCACAGCTATGTCATAGAGGCGAAATATTAAATTGAGAAATTCAGTCTAAATGTAACGACGACCCAATTGGCAAGGTGGGTAAGTCTCTGCCCTCTGCGCCGTGGGTCCTGGGTTCGATTCCCGGCAGGAGCACAATTTTCCTCCCCAAGGGAGATTAGTGCTTTTGGTTCTGTGTGCGATATGTAAATGTTTCCGGCACCCACGATACAAGTATTTGAACTTAGTGTGGGGCTGTGAGTGTGAATGCGTTCGTTTGTTAAAGTGTCACGGATGTTATAAAACTTGCGGTGTACCTACTTGTATTAGATAAGCTAGCGATTTACCACTTTCTCATTTGTAAATGATGGTGAAATTTAGTGTAGTAAGCACGATAGCCTAGCTTGGAAACTGTATGTCTACGGTATCAGTCAGAACAACGATTGGTGCTTGGTGAAACATTTGTCTACTTGAAGATAGGTAGCCAACTATGAGAGAAGAGTAATGGAAAGCCAAGCAAGGGTATACGACTCAACTTAGCTCCGTAATAAAAATATAATTTCAATCTTACTTTCACTGGCCGATTAAGTCAGTGTTTGAAACAGAAGATGCCTTATTAGCGGCTGACTTTTCGAACTTCTGAGCCATTGCTTTATAAATGTTAATCTTCAATGACCATAATATTTTTATTGAACAACTGAATTATAAACTTATGACAACATGATGAAAAACTGCGCCGCCGAGTTCTTGCCAGGCTCCACTTGAAATGGCTGTAGAGTCATGAAGTTACATGAGTGCCTCTTTGGGGCTCATGTGAATAAACGATTTGGAATTTGAATTTGAGTTAAATGCTAAAGCTTAAAAATTATTGGATCGGTGTATTGACAAAGATTTTACAGTTCACTCTTCTTTCAAGAACACTATATGTTGTGCTGATTCCACTTTGAGAAAAACAAAGGAAAAAATGAGGATACTAATGTAACAACTGTCCTCTCTTGCGTTATGCAGTCGATGGTTTCACCTATAATATTCACTATTCTATGCCTCAACTATTCTGACCCGTCGTGATATAGGAGTGCGGTTGATCCCTACACCAATAAATTTCAAAGATAAATCTTTGGTATGATAATATTAAGAAATAAATTTCTTTAAAAAACGTTATGGGCACATTTTTCATTAAATGCTTGAGTACATTGAAAATGCTGGGTCAGTTTTTGTGAAAAAATATTGTGGGTAACTTAGTAACTTATAGTAAGGCAGAAAATAGTAAATTTAACGTCAGTATTTGTTTTAACGTCAGAAAATATTGATTTGTTGTTCAATAATAAGGCTAAGTGCCTTTTGACTTTTATATTATTATTTTTTTTTTATCCGGGCGCGATGGCCCATCCAGCGTGTTGCGTCTCTGACATGATTTTGTTACAAATTTCTTAGTCTAATGCACACCTTAATTTAAAAAACTATTCTCTTATCTTTTGTCAAAATTTTCACAATAAAATACATAGTACATATTTTTTATCGTCGCTTGACGAATGAAATCGGAAATCGGTCATAGTCAGGTTTCGTTTTCATTCTTAGGGCTGCGACCTTTGCTCATTTATCCGCTCTCTCGTTGCCTATCAATCCCGCGTGGGCTTTTATCCAAAACTTTATATTTGTTGTTCAAGAAAAAGATGTAATCTTTATTATATTATGACAGTTTCAGCTTGAAATATAAGAAAGACCTCGGGACAAAATAGGCTTAATAACAGTGACTACGAAACTAATACAAATGGTTATTGACTTAGGACTACGAAATTATTATTTTATGAAGTTCTTTTCAATTATACCCCAGATGCGAAAAAAACTCAAATAAATATTATTTTTACCCCATTTACGTGTATTGGTCTTAGTAGAGTTAGTCTTAGTCTTAGTACACTTTAATATTTTCTCGTAGATCATTTTTATTGCCAGTTTCGATTTTGGAATATAGCTTTACATATTTTAAGAATGTTTGAAGTTAATCTTGTATGGTTTAGATGCTAAACGCTTCTGACAGAGTGTTGTACAGGAGTACTTAGAGACCTAGCTGCGCTGGGTCAATAACCGTTATATTGGGCCTGCTATGTTATAGAATAGAATAGAATATTTATTTATTGTGAAACTGTCATGATAACATTGCAAGATGGATAAGCATTTGGCGAATACAGTTGACCCCTTACGGGTATCCAACGTTGGGTGCGCGTCTGCTTTCTAAGCCACGGATTCGATTCCCGATCGGGACATGAGTTATATCCCAAAGAGAAATTCACAATAAATGCACAATCACACCCAAAAATATAAAACCATGGGGAGAAAAGTTATGTTTCCTCCGGGAATCAAATACGATAGCCACTGGATACGAAGACTAAGACGCAAGTAACTACCGCGCCAGTGGGCCGTTAAAAAAACAACTTGGTAATTTCGTTGCCGCAGTGCTTAAGCGAAACACCGCCACAATTTATACGAACAACCCCTTTGCAACTTGTACAACGATACACCTAAAAGTTTTTCCAGAATTCCCTAAAACCTTGTCCCCAAAAGTCCGAAAGCTATGACTTAATTCCGTCAAAAATAAAAACGTAAAGGGCAGCAAGTGTAATTTAGCCGGCGATGTAGCTACCAGTTTGCGCAACTAATTTGCCAACTTTTATTTACTTCGCCTCAGGTATCATGTTATCTCATTCTGAGGAGAGGCAGCGACAACTTTGAATAAGGTGACCTGTAAATTTTAAATAATACCGCACAAAATCGAAAATCTAAATAAAAATATTTATTCGTGTTACAAAGTAAATGATTAATATATACCAATTACACTTTTGTAACACAAACAAATATTTTTATTTAGATTTTCAAATTGTGCGGTATTGTTAAAAATTTACAGGTCACCTTATTCAAAGTTGTCACTGCCTCTCCTCAGAATCTAAATAAAAATATTTGACTTACAAAGTAAGCCATGATTAATAAATAGTAATCAGAATTTTGTATAAACAAATTCAATAAAAAATGTAGGTAGGTAATATTAGAAAACAAATGCCTAATTTTCTTTTGGTAAATTAAATTAGAATCAGATGATTTTACAGGGATGGTTTTTCAGCGCCATTCGTAAAATTTTCATATAATATTTTCAGCATTCATGGTAACTTTTTTTACTAGTGCCTGATTTTTGGCATACACTTATATTAATTACAAGATAAAATTAATAAAGTAAAAAACTAACTGATGAGATTGATAAATAAACAGAAGATTTTAGAGTAAATCTAAAATCATAACATTAAAGTCATTAATTTTCATGAATATTTGTATGGCGCCCATGTAAAAAAACAATGTTATAATTTAATTTTCACTATGATAATGTTTTTTTTTCAAATAAAGCTGTTGTCGAAATCCGATAACAGATGTCATTATTTATATGTGTATTATACTGTCAAATCGATGATAATATCACCAATCACAAAACACTTGGTGTTTTCAATAAATTGTATTTGATTCGATATATTATTATATTCTTTAGGCACCTTTCATGAGGAGGCCGAAACCTCTTCACCCCTTTCATGGAGCAGCGGCACAAAAAAACTTTATTTTGGCACGGACAAAAATTGTTGAACTGGAAAGCCTGCTTTTGTTCGAAACCAGGTGTGTAAAGTTTATTTAATTTTGTCAAATCTGTACACTGTGTGTATTTTTTTAATTTGCTGAGTTGAATAAGCCAGCCAATGAGAAAACCAAACAATCGACGTTGGTGAAAGAACTTTTATATTGTGAGGACATTAATTTGGCAAAGATAACATACAAAAATATATCATAAACATATTTCAAACTATTATAAATATGTAAACTCAACTGGGTTTGTAAATATCTCTTCGATTATTTTTTTATGATAGGCAAGCATTTGACCACTATCTCACCCGATGGAAAGTGAAGAAGCGGCCGGAGATGTGACATACTTGCCTAGAAGATACCTATGCACTCTAGACTTAAAGACACCCAGATTGTACTATTCGGGAAGCAAAGACGCAGGCAATGAGTTCCACTCCCTTGCTGTACGGATGATAAACGTAGAAGCAAAACGCTTCGAGCAAACTGGAGGTACGTCATGTATGGATGACGTTTGACGTCTTGTTGTTAGGTTGTAAAAAGGGCAAGGGGGAGTTAAATCATGTAATTCCTGCGCACACTCTCCAAAATGCAAACGGTAGAATACCGATAACCTTGCGACCTTACGTCGCAGACCAAGACTCTGCAACCTAGACTCGACTTAATATATTTAATGTTAATAAAATTTTGAAATAAACAATTTCATTTCCGGTTAGGTACCTTGCATTGTTGCGAGATTAGTTTCAGAGCAGTCGGTGCTCCATTTTCAGTAGTTCACACGCATAGATCGTTCGGGGTTTCGGGGTATACAATAGATTACATAACAGAGACATTTTCTGAAAACGGCCACACCGATTTTCACCAAACACAGCTAAAAACACTATCGATCAAACAAACAAACATAATCGGTTCTGCTGATGGGAATTCCACATACAGATACATAATAACACTCGTTAAACTTATGAGAGATGTATAAGAGAAGTGTTCACTCTTGTTGCGTCTGGGAGAAATAAATATAAAAAAAAAATATTTTTTACCAAAACTCATGCACACTTTTAACTTAAATGGCAATAGGCAAGAGCCTCAAAGAGCTATATCAAATATGTGGTAAGTTTTGTATAACGTAGAAAACTTTTTTAATTTCAAGCTATTTTAGGACTTATAATAAAAGTCGAGTTTTAGTTTTTAACTTTCGTCTTCAAAAACAAAAATATTTTAATGTAATAACTGTGTGTGAAATGATGTTACAAAATAGTCATAGATATTACATATCAACAGTTACCAATTGCGGAGATACATAATAAACAGTATTATTTTCATACGCTGAAATAATATAATTATTATTTTGATTTCTGATTCATTGGAATGAAAATCGTTTGATTTTTTCCAATTTTACCGACAATAAAAATGACATACAGTTACAAAACATAGGAATAACTACTGAAAGGCTTACATAAAGTTATAACAGTTAACATAATCTTATTTAGAGTAAATAAGTCCCAAAATACGACGCGTTTCAAAATGAATCCAGCAGCCGTATAGGGCGAACACTTGGCCCATAAAATAATGATAGTGGAGGAGATAAGTCCCGGGTCCGCTTGTTAATCTTCTTAACGCTCCAACGCCGTATCTTTCTACCATATAGTATTAATCCCGTAAATGTTAGTTATAAAGGCGAAGGTTATTTTGTTTAATAAACTCTGTAAAGTAAAGAGAAAAAGAAAGAAAAAGCGTTAATGCAATAATTTTTAAACGGAATGGTGATGGCGGTACTGAGAAAAATGTCTCGGTGTTCTAACATTCTAGTACTATTCAAAATCAAAATCCTTTATTTACATGGGACCAAAGGATGGACTCACTATTCATGACAACTTTAATTATTTAGTAACAATCACAAAATTATTTAGTAATAACTAGCTTAATTTGTAAAAATAATGTTTCTGAGAACTTAAGTAGTGTAAACCTTACAGTTTGAATTGCAACTGACTTCAGCTTCTCTGGTAGAGCATTTTTTCTTGGGCTTCTTGGTAGAGCATTTTTTTTTTACTTATTGGGCTATTCTTGTACCAAAATACAGTGATAAATTACCACTATCAAATGAAATGATGAAATTGACTCAGTGCCGCGATTTCTTCTGCGGATGTTTCTTTAAGATGTATAAAGCCTTAATTAAAATCTTTATTCACAAGAGCCCCAAAGAGGCATTCATGAAAGTTAATGACTCTACCAGATTCGCAAAATAACAGCCATCTCGAGAAAACCCTGGCAAACAATTCGGCGGCGCATAGTTTCATTTATTTTGTTTTTAATCATTCTTAAATATCAAATTAATACAAGAATTAAATAAAAATAGATATATCTTTGAATGCGCCTTGCACTGGGACCCTAGAGTAGATTAGATAAAAAGACTAAAACTTCTGGTAATCAGATCACAAACACGCAACCGAAGGCAATTAGGGGGAAAAATAATAAGGGGTAGATGGAGAGGAAAAAGGACTTACTGGAACGCCGCTATGCCGAATTCTCCCGGAGGATCCTCCTGAGAACAGCTTCCTCTGGCCATACGTAACGACCACGTAATGTCCTTGTATCTATTCGAAATCAGATCAAAGTCACACGCACAATATTGCAACCGGCACTTGCAAAATCACCAGCACTATGGAGTATTACTGATCGTGTGGAGTCACCGTGCATCGACAGGGCGATGCTTACCGCGTAAACACTTGCAATAAGGTCCACGGGGGATGAATTTAGGACACCACAAGGGATTTGTGATGGTTTCGATGGAAATTGGGGTGCACCGGGCGGCAGCACCTCTTCGTGATAATGGTTACGGGCGACTGCCTGCGCTGGGGTCGCAGGCAAGGTTATTAGATGCGCGTACGCAAGGAAAAAACAGGTTTCTCAACTACGGAAATGAAAAGGATGGGGTTGGACATTAAGGTTCGCGCGTGCGAATTTTAAGTTAAATGAAACACAATAATTAGCGTTAACATTCCCCCCGGCTTTGAAGGGAAAAAGTCCTTCAATATTACAAGGCACATACATTCATCTGGTTCCTTTGACATACGCGTAAGAAGACTGCAATGAGCAGTTATGTATTATGAATCTATTGTAGATATTTAAACATAAACTTAAATATAGATAAACTATTATGAGCGTAGCTAGTTTTTAATAATACTTAATAATTATTTTACCTAAGCTAGAAAAGTGGACTGTATTATGTATTTACTGATTTGGCAATGGATAAACCTTTACCACTGGCCTACGATAAAGACCAGTTTTCGTACGGACATCAACGACCCGGGTAACTCCGTCTGAACCTGGAAACGTACGTTCGATCACTCCAAGAGGCCAATTAAGAGGAGCACTGTTGTCTGATTCAAGCAAAACAACTGTTCCCTTTTGGATAGATGTATTGGACTTCGTCCACTTATTACGCACTTGAAGAGTGTGGAGATATTCGACCTTCCATCTTTTCCAGAAGGACTGGACAATATGATCGACTGCACGTTTACGACGAACAAGATTAACATTCTCATTAGATAAATCTTCCGCAGGAAGAGATTTAAGAGGAGTCATTACCAAGAAATGGGCAGGCGTCAATGCCAAAGGCTCAGCTGGATCACTACTCAGCACTGAGAGGGGTCGTGAATTTAATAAGGCTTCTATTTGAGCAAGCACTGTGGTCATCTCCTCATAGGTGAGAAGCTGCGTTCCTACAACTTTGGCTAAATGGGTTTTCACGCATCGAACGTTACTTTCCCATATTCCTCCGAAATGTGGAGCAGCGGCAGGATTAAAACGAAATTCAATTCGGTTTTCGCGAAGTTCATTGGCAAATTTATCGCGGTATTCTTCAGAATCCAGAACTTGGTACACGCTATCGAGATGAGACTTCGCTCCAATGAAACAAGTTCCTCGGTCTGAATACAAGACGCTCACTGGCCCACGGCGGGCCAAAAAGCGTTTAAGCGCATGAATGTAAGTAAATGAACTCAAGTTTGATGATAATTCTAAATGTAGGGCCTTAGTCACTAAGCATATAAATAAGCAAATATAAGCTTTGATGCTCCGCACACCACGACCGCGATGTAAAGTAATAGCTATAGGGCCAGCATAGTCGACTCCGGTGTGGCAGAAAGCTTTAGCTTCAGTAACTCGGCACGCAGGGAGGCTTGCCATTAAAGGAAATTGATTGACAGGTCGCGTCTTAAAACAAACGTTACACTTTCGGACTCTACTGCGTACAACATTCCGTGCCGACATAATCCAATATTTTTGTCGCAAGAGTGACATTAAAAGTTGCGGACCCGTGTGTAAATTTTTGCGATGGAAATGATCTATAATCAGATCAACAATATGATCACGACGCGGTAGGAGAATGGGATGCTGACTGTCGTATTCAATCGGGGCATTGGTCAGACGACCTCCAACACGTAATAAACCGTCATTATCAAGAAAGGCATTTAATTTGAGAAAAGCAGGGGGTAAAACTTTCTCGGTTTTTATTTTGGCAATTTCATCGGCAAAATAAATGCTTTGAAGATTCCTAATTATCAAAAGCTCCGCATAATCAAGATGCGAAACATTAAATTTTGTCGGTAATTTTTTGACAAACCGAAGGATATAGATTACTATTCGGAGTAATCGATTCCAAGACGAAACTCGATTGGCAAGTTCGTATAAAATCGGGGGTGGCGAAGGTGGAGACACATTAATTGTCGCCATCACCTTCGTCCTAGCTTCAGGAATTTCACCTGCAGTGCTATTGGCATAATCCAGCGGCCATTCGGACTGAGGCTGGTAAGCAAATTTCGGTCCGTCAAACCACAAAGGATGCACTAGAAGTTGTGCTGGAGTGAGTCCTCGGCTGAGACAATCAGCTGGATTGTCTTTGCCAGCAATATGAAAAAAGCGATCGGGAGCCAGCTTTCCTTGTATTTGTGCAACCCGGTTGGCAACAAATGTCTGCCAGCGGCTCGGAGTTGCTCGGATCCAAGCTAAAGCTACCGTGCTATCAGTGAACGCGTATACTGACTGCACCGGTAAAGAGTAAGTATCGATTACCGTTCGCAGCAGCTTAGCTAATATCAAAGTCGCACAGAGCTCTAAGCGAGCTAGAGTGACGACAGTTTTGGAAGGTGCGACCCGAGATTTAGCGCAGACTAGGTTCATGACAGTACGGTTGGTATCCGGGAAGTACACGTGGATGTAAACTACTCCACCATACGCCTTTTCTGAACTGTCTGCGCAGCCAATAACGGAAATCACGCACTCGTCGGTCACTCCAATGTGGCGGGGCAATTTGATATTTCGCAATAAAGGCAGTTCGGACTCAATTTTACTCCAGATTTCTACAACGTTGTCGGGGGGAGTATCGTCCCATTGGATCCCTTGATCCCAAAGGGATTTTACAATCAATTTAGCCATAAGCGTAACCGGCGCAATGAACCCTAACAAGTCCCATAATCGTGCGATAACGGAAAGGATGTTGCGCTTCGTACACTGGCGTGACTGTACGTTGACACTGAATGTGAAAACATCTTCGGCCGGCAACCAATGCAAACCGAGTATTTTTAATTCGTCAACTGGACTGAACTCAACGGTCTCAGAGACACGGTGGTCAGCTGGTATACTAGCCATTACTTCGGGCGAGTTACTCGAAAACTTAACAAGCTCGAAACCTCCAGCAGCGAACATTTTGATCAGCTGATCGGATAATTCGATACCAGCCTTAGCTGATGAGCAACTAGTGGCCAGATCGTCCATGTAAATATCCTTTTCAGCGACACGGGCAGCTACCGGGAAACGGGGACTTTCGTCTCTAGCCAATTGACGGATTGTTCTCACGGCCAAAAATGGACTACAACATAACCCGAAGGGGACACGGGTCATTTCAAATACTTGAATAGGATCATTCGAATCAAATCGATATAATATTCTTTGATATCGCCAATCATTTTTATTCATTGTAATTTGCAAATACATTTGGCGGATATCGGCACTTAATGCTATAGGCAGGAACCTAAAACGCAATAAAATTTGGAATAAATCATTTTGTAGATTTTGCCCGGTATGAAGGATGTCATTTAGTGACATATTATTAGTAGTTTTATTACTCGCATCTAATACTACTCGTAATTTGGTGGATGCTTTATCAGTACGCAATACGCCTCTGTGTGGAATAGTATACGTCGTCGTGTCAGAATTCGCAGTGGTAACGTCTATCGGTCGCAAATAATCTTTCTCGAGATATTCTTTGAAAACATTGTCGTATTCTTTTTTCACGGTAGGTTCAGCCAACAATTTACGCTCTAATGATAAAAACCTACGTTCTGCGGAATATCTCGAATCGCCTAGACAAGACGGGTCAGTTTTGAACGGCAAAGCAACGATAAATCTACCGTGATCGTCGCGACGAACATTATTTACGTAATGCGTTTCACACTCTTTTTCGTCGGGTGACAAAGAGTTTTCAATTGAGGGTACTTCTTCTAACTCAAAAAACCTGTCAATACTGTTTTGTTGCTCAAAATTCACAGCACAGTAAGTACGGACCACGTTACAAGCCCGACCAACAATCGGTGCTTGGCCTACAACCACGTAACCAAAAGAAGTTTCTAAAGCGACCGGTTCGCCAGGACCACGTGACACCGTGTTCGGCTTTAGAATACGCGCGAATAAATCGCATCCTATAATCAAGTCAATTTGACCAGGATAATTGTACCGGAAGTCAGATAAAGGAAGTGCTTTTAAATAATCTAGCCGGGCTGTATCAATCACGGAAACTGGCAACGCGTCAGTAATATGGCTTACGACTAACGGCTGAACAGAAAATTGGATTTCATCATTAAATCGCGACCTAAGCGTTAAACAAGTGATACCCGTTATAGGGTTTTTTACATCACCGACTCCTGATACAAACTTATTTCCGCACGCTGAAATGGGTAGGCCCAAACGCTGGCAGCAATCAACGGAAATAATTTCTCGTTGAGATGCACTGTCTACTAAGCAACGAATTAAATGTGCATTTCCTGCGGCGTCAATTACGTGACATTGCGCGGTACCGAGTAATATCGAAGAAGAGGATTCTACTCCATTGGCGGAAATCACCGCATCACATTTTGCACCAAGGGTGCAGAGGGAGATGGAGCCAGTAGGAGACTGCTCCGTTGATTGGTTTGAGGCTATATTTTTATTAAAACTATTGCCGGGAACTACGATTTCCTGATTTAATGCAGAAACGTTGTTATTATGTAACGGCGGAGAGCTATTTTTATCTCTATTTAGTGAGAGAAAGTGGCTCGTATTATTATTATTATTTCGGGAGGAGGTATTACTGTCGAAATGCAATAATGTATGGTGACTACGCGAACACTTGTTGCATCGGCCGGTTGATTTGCAACCAGACAAAGAATGTTTTTCGCTAAAACAATTTATGCACAGCTGTTTACGTTTAAGGAGCGTAAATCTCTCTTGAGGTGACATTTCCGAAAACGACGCGCAATTGATCAATTTAGTGTGATCGGATTTTCCGCATAAAACGCATTTGTCTCGAACATTTTCATTTAAATTAACGAAAGATTTTACGTTAGCGCGTGGCGCGGTAGCACGGCTCAGCGCGGTGGCACGGCTCGTCACCAAGCTGGCGTTCGTCACTAAATTCTTTCGAGAATAACTACCTACGGGCGAGGCTGTTGGTGCAACAAAGTTATCTGCACGTTGTAATACGTGCGCATGGTTCCGCATAAAATGTATGAACTCAGAACATTTAGGTATATTTTGAGATTCATCACCGAATGACATTTCGAAAGCCTTTACTGTCTCAAAATTGAGTTTTTTACAACCTATGTGTATGAATATAAGGTCTTCTAGGCTGCCGACATTTAGTTGCCGTAAGGCGGATATAATAGACGAGAATTGATCTATGAAGTCTTCTAGTTTAGAGGCAGATTGGGAATCAACGCGAGATAAATTAAGAAGTTTGTCTAAATAGGAAGACGCTAGCAACCTCTTATCATTGTACTTGCTTAAAAGAGCATTCCAAATGACATTATAATTTTCGGCTGATGGTAATATGCCTTGGCATATAGCCCGCGCATTTCCGGTCAATTTACTTACGAGGTACTGAATTCGTTCACCGTCAGACAGTTCTGGATTTTCGTGAATGACCGTACGAAAATTCTCATAGAAAATAGGCCAGCTTTCAAAGTCCCCATTAAAACTTATCAATTCTAACTTAGGTACTTTGACATTATAATTACGCTTTTTAACATCGCCATCACGACCCGACGGCACCACCTTTCTCGAGGATAATTCACTAATTTTATATTTAATTTGCGTATATATTTGTTCAAACGACAATAAAGCTTTATAAGAAGGTGCTGACGTCAGTTCTGTGTTAGATGCCTCATAATCGCATCGTTGTTCTAAGGTTTCGACATATTTGGCATGTATACCATCTACAGTATAACTAGATGCGAGAAAGCTCTCGACATTCGAAGGGACATTCAAGTCGAGCGACTTCATATTATCATAAATATTTTGCACATGTTGGAAATACATAGACAATTTACTCTGTATTCTAGCTAAATGCCTATCAGCTCGCTCTTGTGAATGAGCCATTTTTATTCCAATAACTTATTTAATAAAGTCTAGAAAATAATGATGAGGTAGGTAGGTGAGTGAAACAAACGTATATAACAATTTCCGCAACCTAATAACTCATACAAACAGCCTAGGTGTTTTTACAGAAATTGTTAATTGCCTAATAACTTATTCAAAGATATTTACGTAACTATCACGAACCCAATAACTTATTAAAAGCCTAGGTATTTACGTGATAATCACGTACTAAATAACTTGTTAAAAGTCTAGGTATACGTTTAATTATGTACCTAAAATGTTTTTGAAGTGTAACTCTTATCTAGGTAATCTAGGTTTATCTAGGTACAACCTAATCTACTGCTAAGTATCCGGCTATCGATAGGACCAAAACTAAATGAATGCGCCTTGCACTGGGACCCTAGAGTAGATTAGATAAAAAGACTAAAACTTCTGGTAATCAGATCACAAACACGCAACCGAAGGCAATTAGGGGGAAAAATAATAAGGGGTAGATGGAGAGGAAAAAGGACTTACTGGAACGCCGCTATGCCGAATTCTCCCGGAGGATCCTCCTGAGAACAGCTTCCTCTGGCCATACGTAACGACCACGTAATGTCCTTGTATCTATTCGAAATCAGATCAAAGTCACACGCACAATATTGCAACCGGCACTTGCAAAATCACCAGCACTATGGAGTATTACTGATCGTGTGGAGTCACCGTGCATCGACAGGGCGATGCTTACCGCGTAAACACTTGCAATAAGGTCCACGGGGGATGAATTTAGGACACCACAAGGGATTTGTGATGGTTTCGATGGAAATTGGGGTGCACCGGGCGGCAGCACCTCTTCGTGATAATGGTTACGGGCGACTGCCTGCGCTGGGGTCGCAGGCAAGGTTATTAGATGCGCGTACGCAAGGAAAAAACAGGTTTCTCAACTACGGAAATGAAAAGGATGGGGTTGGACATTAAGGTTCGCGCGTGCGAATTTTAAGTTAAATGAAACACAATAATTAGCGTTAACAATCTTTATTATGTAGTCGCCAGAAAGCGCTTGTGTAGTTTGCCTCCATGCATCCTTGTATTTGATATAGTCAATCATTTTATAATAAGCTAAATTAATGCCCGTTTTATTATCTACTGCTTTAACCTTTTCCAGTGGTAATTTTGTAACAATTATAGGAATTTCATTGTTAAACCTTACCCATTTGCCATTAAACATTTATTCATTTTGTTTAATCTTAATGCGCGCACGGTAATTTATGCTTATATCTAGTGTTAAGACTGTGTGCGTCACTTTTTAATTTATATTCAAGATATTTTGTGCCAACATGCAAAATATTTTCAAAGATGTAAAGCGAAGGCATGGTTAGTATGCCTTTTTCTTCAAAGAATTACCTGAAAGATTTGAGTGGACCCATATCATAGAATGCACGAGCCGCTCTAATTTGTAGAATAAAGATAGTTTCAACATCGGCAGCCGATCCCCATAGTAAGTTTCCGTAACTCATCAAATTATGAAAATATACAAAGTAAACAAGCCTTGCCGTCGCTACAACAGCACACACCACTATTCGTTTATTACATTTAGATAATTTTCTTTAAATATCTCCCATGACTACAAGATTTTATTTTCTTTTAAACATCAAACTATCTTTCTGTCTAACAAATTACTGCCAATGTTCACCTGTATATCGTATCTGCTCAGCGTATAATGACATAGGTAATAATTTCAATATTTTAAATGCATCTATTATCAATTTTAAGAGGTCTTGTGCATGGACGAAGCTACAAAAGAGTGAATTTTGTATATAAGTACATTTTAAATGAGCGTACTCATATTTTTTAGTATGACGTGTGCATTTCGGTTAAATACTACCTAACTCATGATTTACAATACTCATTTTAACCCTGTTATCCTACTTCCTATCTACTAATATTATAAATACGAAAGTTTGTGTGTGTGTGAATGTTTGTAACCACGTAACTTCGTAACGAATAAATCGATTTTGATGAAATTTAGAATGAAGACAGTTTAGGTTCCGGAATAACACTTAAGTTACTTTTTAACTTAATTAACGCGGGTAAAGCCGCGGGGCACGGCTAGTATTGTATAGAAACCAATTTAGTAAACCAATGGCCTCGATTCTGATGCACTAAAATGAATGCTATCTCTGTCTTGTGTTCCTATTTTGTAAAAGACAGGAATAGTTTAAATTTAATTTAGTGTGTTACGTCAGAATCGAGGCCAATGATTAATATAAAAAAAACCTACTGTTTGATTTTAGGATTTACTGACAAAGAAACTAACAATGGTAAACTTCATATATTATGAATTTGTCCAACCGCTTTAAACACTTTTCTTTAGAAAAAATAGCAAAGTTCTTTGAACAATAATGGTTATCTTTAGTAAATATTGTACCATTACCCAAAAAAAGTACATAAAACAGTAAGTTTCAAATAATTTGCAGCTGTTCTAGACAACGATGCCGTATATTTTAGTTTTGGTCCACGAGTTTTTGTACGGAGTTTTATACTGTCTACAAAAGGAAAGTTGTTTTGAAAGAACGAGGAAAATTAAAATATATGGCGTCCGTAATGTTATTACACACTAATAACACAATAATACTATAAATCCGAAAGTTTGTGTGTACGTGTGTTAATATGTAAGTGTGTATATATTATATATCCTACATTTGTTTTCTCTTCGCGCTGTAACGGTTGAAAGGATTTAGATGAAATTAGGAATCTAAATAGCTTATACCTAGTAATAACACATATGCTACTTTTGAATTTAATAAACGCGAGCTTAACCGCGGGCTTGACCGCAAGAAACGCCTAGTAGTCCATAAAGTAATGACAAAAAAAAATAGACAAATTCCATCGTATTGGGTATGAAATTCGAAGTTATAAAATGAAAAAGCTTTTAAATACCATTTCAAAAATATTATTTTAACATAAATATGTAGTAATTAGTTCGCCCCAAACTAAGATCTCGCACCTACTTTATACCTACTGACGGACAGATGAACGGATGTACGCACCGGCAAAGCTGAGTCACTCAACTTAAATATCTCGTATCGCTACACCGATCGAACAATAAAGTGCACGTGAAACATTTAATTATATTTACTTTATTTTTATATTTTATAGGAAGCTGTTAGGTCGGATTTTAGTTAGTTTAAAATAAGTAACGTCTAAGGTGTGTAAAAAATCCTTCTTTACAATGTCACAAGCAAGTAGAAGCTTTCTTTCCAGTGTTGGAATCGGCTCAATATTCAATCTCTTTAGATCAAGTCGGGGTGTCACGACACCGAGGTGCGCATTGAGGTCACCGCTCATTTTTCCTGTACCACCGCGACTCAACATATAAATTCAGCTTTATCCTGACATTAGGACTGCCCTTGTGGTGATTCTTGCCAATTACGATATATTTTCGTCCGCATCTTTGCTTTCCATCTGGTGAAATAAAGATGCTTAACATAAAACAAGTCTTCATCTACGAGACGTCACTTATTTAAAGTTGTAATTTCTTTTATTCTCTCAAAACGTTGTGCAACAACTTTAATTATCATCCGAGCATCGAAGAGGAGCAATAAACCAATTTTATCTTTTTTTAGGATTTCAGTCGCAAGAAATCCTCTGCTGGATACAGACTTCCCCCAAAGATCTACAAAAAGAACAGTTGCTAGCGGCCAGCATCCAGTGTCTTCCTGCGACCTTTATTATGTCGTCCGTCTACCATGTGGGTGGTCTTTCAACACTGCGATTGCCAGTCCGTGGCCTCTACTTCCACCCGCTCTCAGATGTGATTCCGTCATCACCCGGCGCCTTGTTGTCTTTCAACTGTTTCAGGACCATCCTAATCTCATATAGGCTAATCTCCGGGATATCTTCGGTATAGTGTCGGGTCAGCTTGGCTCTTGGGTCTTTGACCGAGCTGGTAACGGGTTTAGCGACTAAACTGTAAAGCTGTCCTAGGAAACTCTCAACCTCCCTCAGCACCTCTGGTTTGGTCGAAATTCCACTGCCGTCGTCTCTTTTCAGCTTTGTCAACCGGCTTTGCCCAAAAGATAAGTCTCTTGCAATCACTTTGGAGCCTAGATTCCGCTCTTTAGTCTCCTTCCAGTACTTCCTTCCAATACTTTTGGTATTAAAGAAGCAGATATCATGCCTCTAGGACTTCGAAATTGTTTATTGAGCTTCCTATATATGACTTGCATAGTCATAAGCATAATCAGAAGACTGCAATGATAACGAGCGTTGTTTCACCATAAGGTGAGAGTTTTTGAGGTCTATCTGAACGACAAGATCTAAAATGCTTAGAAAATACTTTTTTAGCATCTGTGGCGTAGAGAGCAGGAACAAGATCACTGCGTAAATTAAGTCGTTGTTGTTCTATTTGTATGGGTTTATAATTTTTTTTTTGCTTTATGTTGTATCATTTAATTGTTGTTTAGTTAAAAACTTAATCTTTATGATTGCGTTTAGGTTTCTGTAGTGCATGGTGAAAATGAGCGATGACCTTAATTGGCAGTGACGCTAACGCTTCACCGGCGTTGGATGGCTTCGATACATTTTCTTGTCGCCATACCGAGAAAATGGAAGGATTTACGT
Organism: Lomographa bimaculata; assembly: GCA_948107665.1. Taxonomy (NCBI): domain Eukaryota; kingdom Metazoa; phylum Arthropoda; class Insecta; order Lepidoptera; family Geometridae; genus Lomographa; species Lomographa bimaculata. Next base: position 861,317 of record OX403592.1, on the reverse strand, counting down.
GTACACTGCAGGTTGAAGCTTAGTAAGATGTGTTGTAGTTTTATTTCTAAGACTCTACAGAAACAACAACGATAAGATACTTCAAACCACCGAAGAAGTTTCAATTTACACATACTCAGGAAGAACATCACATCGCAAACTAACCAGCAATTTTTTTCGCAGGGTTTTTTTTAATTTTTCCTACATTGTCTTGTTTACGGCTTAGGTTTGCATTTTCGTTTCGACAGCCATAACCTTGCTAGGCAGAATTATAGTAGTAAAAAATATTAAAAAGGAAAATATCAAAAATATCGGTTAGAGCGATCACCGCTGAGCGGTGCCGGTGTTCGATTACTGAGATTGAACTACCAGCAGCAGCCATAGGGTGTCATGCCCTACCACTCCTAGGGACTAAATATAAAAAGCACCCTAGGTGCGCGGCCCGAGCGCTGTGAAGATAAAACATATGGCGCCTAAGAGATATACAAAGCGGCCAGGGCGCGCGAACGAGCTCCACAGCGGGTGCGCGTCTGCGACTAAACTAATCGTTGACCAAATTACGCATTGTTTTTTTTAATTAATAAAAACAACGAGTTCAAAGTTCTAAAGAGGTATATTCACTTGAATGTTGCGCAGGGATAATCTTTCACCTAGTAACTCGTACTTGAAATTTCTCATGCTGATATTTCTTAGCTCAGTTCTACTTGACTGGAGCTTTGTTCCAACTAAGGATTTTATCTTTGAAAGGGATATCCCTAGAGTCTGGTGTAAAACGGTGTTGTTTAACTTCTCGTCTCGGATTATTCTTAGGAGATATCAGGAGAAACTCTTAGTGTACAGTTCTGAGATTTCTTTTTTTTTCTTTTCTTACGTAGTAGCGTGAAGAAATGATAACGGAATAAATTAAAACTCTGACGATCTCGTTTGTTCAACATTATTTTCATGAGCCTGACTGTGATGAACACTTACCAAGAATGTTATTTGTTAAGTGAGTTGTTTTCATTATTACTAACAAGGGAATAAGGCCTTTTTTTTTTGTTAGTTTCATCCAGGATATAATTATATGTATTTTTACGTAATTTTATATAATAAATAAACATAAATTGAATAAAAAAATCTTATTTAGAGTTAATCTTTTTTCCATCGAACATCCCAACTGACAGTATTGTACATATTATTTTATTACTTATTAACTTAGGTCGCAAGAGTCGACCTTAAATCGTGAGTCAAGCCGTTTCTTTTATATAAAGTATAATGTGTCAAACTCACGAAAACTTTAATAGTAAAATTTTACATTTTGTTTCAAAATAACGTATTAGCGCCTTAAATATATTTTCTAATCCCATTAATAAAACGGTTTTTTTTAACTCTTTTTTTATGCTAGCTCGCTGTCATATTCTTTGTTTCCTAAATAATTTATAATTCTTTACAATAACAGCGATTCAACTCAGAATTAGTCTGCCCGCAAATATTCGTCGAGCTCCATCTATCTACAAAAGTATACAACCTCCATTACCTCGCCTTACAAAATAATCTTCCAAATTGAGCAACAGAATTCAATATTGATTACATTATATTTCAATTAAAATATTTAATTAATAAATATGTTTATATATATATATATCAATATAGAAAATATATGTATGTATATATAAGTACTATGAGTAGTAAAATATATCTTAATGTTTGTATAAATACTTGGTATCCTAAAATAGACTTTTTTATATAATACTTTATACAAATTAAAGATTTTGTAAAATAAAACTACTTTTTACCGAAGATATTATTATGCATTACCATATCGAAATATCCTCGATACACCCAGGTTAAATAGTAGAAAATGCTATGTAGCATTAAGTTCGCCTATTTACCTATAATACTGTTTGTGCAATAAAGAATATTCTATCTATCTATAATCGGGGTGTTTTTACATATGCTAAAGAAATTATTAATCGATTGCTATGAAAGATGAAACGAATGGAAGAACGATTTCTGTCAGCAATTGTCGTAATAAAGATTAATGTTAAAAAATAAAACAAAAACATTATTTTACACTTAAATACCACCTTAATGCTATACATTTAATAACGAAAGTTTGGATTTTGAGATCTAAACATACATACAAAAAGTATATAAAGATGTTTGTTTCTCTTTCACACCAAAACTGATTTAGTTGAAATTTTAAACACAGGCAGAGGCAATCTAGAACACTAAATGATATTTTTACCATCGTCAAAGCGGGTAAAACCGCGGGCAGCAGCTAGTTTATCGACAGATGAGAAAACAAAATACACTGCATTTTGATCCGTGGCACGCATTGAGAAAGACATCTGTCCAGCGTTTAACTATCACAGGCCGACGATATCTCATCACAACATTAATTTCAATTTCATTCCAAGTATTTAACTTACATAAAAGTATTAAAATATTTAAACTCCAAAACAATTTTCCAACAGAACTCGCTTCCCTAATCATTTCAGTTTAAACTCCTCGCTAAGTACGACTTAAAATAATTAAACTCATTTTTGTTTCAGAATTAATTACACATTTACATTAATGCGAAAGGTATTTCCAACGAAAATTTAGTTTCAAGGTAAAGTAGGTAGGTTTCATTAAGATGTTCTTTTTAAGATAGGTCCGACGTTTCTGGCGCTACCTTTAATTGGCAAACACCTTGAGAGGAAAAAGATATTTCATTTTGTCTCGCTTATCTAAGTACTGCTTATTTATTTAAAAAAGGTTATTTGTTACGTTCTCCAGAATAAGTTTGGTGACTGTATAATGTAAAATGTAAATAATAGAGTTCCTAATATAATGAAATGTTTATTAAATCTATGTTTTATTGTAATTTAAATTTATGGCCACAATATATATTTTTTAAATGATATTATAGTAGAAATCGCTATGGGCGATAAAACAGCCATTTGTACACATACTTTAAGTAATTACGAATTCAAAATAAATTGATATAATAATAGGATACAACATTATTATAATGAATCCATAGGCTACCGAACTAGTCTTAAACTGTATTTCAGGCAGCCAAGTTTTCTTTCATAAGTCTCTATTGTGTTGTATTTGGTGATCAATAAAGTGATCAATAAAATTATCTATCTATCTAATAGAAATAAAACATAAAAGAATAACATGAACTTAAATACAAAATACAATAATCTGATATGAAAATTAAAACTATCGTGAGTATTATGCATAATTTATGTTTTATATGGCTTAAAACAGGTAAAAAATGTCAACTTACTTATGTCGACTAGTCTCGGACAAATTTGTTGTCCTTTATCAGGATGAGTCCGACGCGCGATACATAGATGCGAGCGGCTCGGGCCTCGGCGCGTGACACTCGTCGACTACAAAGAAAGTTGCTACGTGTTTTAAGCCGTATACAACATAAATTAGAAAATTCTTATTGAATTTTTACTTTTTGTAAATGACAAGATTATTATTATGCTAAATACATACATAAATAATGTAAATATATGCAGGCCGCTAACAACCGTTCTTTTTTGAGATCTTTGGGGGAGGCCTATATCCAGCAGTGGTATTCTTGTGGCTGAGATGATGATGATAATATAATAATAATAATAAAAAACTTTATTTGGTTACAAAATATGTTAACCCTTTAAAAAAATTATATAATAAAGTAACATTAGTGCATATTATGTGTTAATTAAGGATCCCTGAACCCCACACTAGGACGACCTGTTTCGTGGGATTCAGTTTCTCTTCCAAAGGTTAAGTGGAATCATGTAGACATAAAATAACAAAAGGAAGCCTTATAATAACTATCCTAATTACTGTTCTAAATATCCCAATTATATTTCCTACACTTAATACAAGTCTGACGGTAAGAAGGCAAAAGTATGGTAGATTTAGTAATAATATCCTATCCCACCCGTCTCTCTATTTGTTACTGAACCGATTTAGTTAAAATTATGAGCATAGATAGATAGATAGTAACCTAGAATGATATAAAATGTTATATTATTTGTTTTATTTTCATGAAGCGAGTGAAGCCGCTGTATAAAGGGGCCTGGTTCCCCAACCGTCAGGCGGACGGTGGGGGGCAGGCCCCGTAATGTTATGTTATTTGTTTGATAAAATTCTCCGAGTCACTATAACCCATCGTGGACAGCATGATGATGGTGAAATACAAACATTATTATCAATATTTTTTATAATCAAATAAGTTCCTTTCCACTTGAATATTTAATATTAATGTTCTGGTGGAATCTAACTACACCAGTCTCAGTTCTCGGAAATCGTATAATAGCATACTATTGCAACTACCATTAAATTGGTGTTCAGTAAACCATAATCATATCAGAATGCGATACGTGGCGATACTGTATATCCCCGTATTTGTCTATTATATATAGGCCCCGTAGGTATTGCTAGGTAGGTCCATTGAGGAATACATTTATTACTTATGCATGGTTTCATAAATAATTAAAATTATAGGAATAAATTTTAACTATTTTTACGTAAATAAACAACCAAACATCAAGTCAATCATTTGATTCAATGGCGCGGTGGGCAAGCGTCCGTTCTCTGCGTCGTGGGTCCTGGGTTCGATTCCGGCCAGCAACACAATTTTCTTTCAAGGGACATTTGTGCTTCTGGTTCTGAGTAAGATTGTGTATGTGTACATTTTTACGGCACCCACGATACAAGTCTGTGTTCGTTTATTAATTGAGTTTGTGTTCGTTTATTAAACAATATCCCATTTCTAGGTTGGAGTTTCAAATAATTTATCAGCCGCTTTCACACATCTCACCCAGAAACAAAAAAGCTCATATATATTTCATATAAATATATATTAATTAATGAATTTACTTAAATCTATTTTTTTTAAGTTTACCACACCAAGTGCCTTTTTGTGAATCTAAACAATTTCACTTTATATTAGTATATTTATATAATTACAGTACTAATATTATTAGTATGAAAGAGTTTCTTCTACACAATAATATTATATACGTCTCAGCAGTATTCTAAGTAAATGTCCATTATTGGCGTATACTGCCTATACATAGATATGTACCTACATATACCCACAACTTAGATGTATGCAATGATGTGGTTGTGTGGAGGATGCATAGATAAGCCAAGCTTAGAGCCAGCGGTTTTCGTGCTTAATCCCAGTAGTGGAGGATTTTGCAAAGAATTAAGGAAGCGATAGCTTAATTTATTGGATGAGGTTAGATAGAGTCATTGTGAAACTATTTCCTAAACACATAATAATTATATATTGCAGTTTTATGGAAGCCAATAAACCAACTAGCCCCCTTCTTTAATAAATTAAAACACAGTTAATTATAGTTTAAGAAAATAAAGATAAATAAATCCATTATGACAAATGCAGTTAGGTTTTATAGCAAAATTCATAAAACTGTGACTAAATTACCAATGCGAAAGTTGAAATCATAAATAAAAAGTGTGTTGATAATTAAAGCTTATTATAAAATCAAATATTATGTTGATGACAAGCATGCATGGAGGCAAAGTGCATAAGCGCTATCTGGCGAATGCAAAATATAGATAAACCTAGGTTAAGATTACTTTGCATTAGAGATGTAAATATTTATATGAAAAATGGATGGAAAAAATGCACCTGCGAGTTTCTTGACAGGTTTTTTTCGAGATGGTCTCAAAATATTCGAATCTTGCTTTAAAGTAGGTAATTCACTTACTTTAAGTATTAAGATTCGAACCGCTATGTGGTGGACATTCCACAAATCCACTGAGCGAACCGCAAAGGAATGGAACTTCTTATCTGAGTCGGTGTTTCCTGCTGAGTACAATATGGGAGTCTTCAAGTCGCGAGTGAATAGGTACCTTCTAGGCAAGCTTGCTCCATCGTCGACCACATCGTCGCATACCATCAGGTGAGATGGTGGTCAAAAGTTTGCCTATCTTGAATAAAAAAAAACTTTCACGGGTGTCTCTATGAGGTCCATGTGAATAAACAATTATTACTGTTTACTAACCGGCTGGTACTCGCGACGGTTTTTGTCAGATTTTCTGACTAGTTTCGGGCATTTACGATACCCATCATCTGGAGGTAGCCGATCGCAACGTTCGCGTCGCCTCTCTGCACGCACAACGAGTACCAGTTGGTTAGTAAGCAGTAATAATGAATAACACATGCAATAGTTTTCAAACTGAATAAACAATTTTGAATATTAAAGTTTAACTTTTATCTTAGTTTCTTATTTCTGGTATTATTTTAATATAAGTTTATCTAATGTTAACAATTGCTTTATGTTACTTTGACGCGCGACATTACAGATAAGCCGAAAGAAGACAAAACTATTACAAGTTTTAACGAATATATTATCATCTTTTTTTTCAATAAAGAGATTTATGTAGTGCTAAAACTTAAATGGAGTTAATAGGCGATCAATCAATAAGTTACAAAGTGAACTAGCTGTGCATTTTATTACCGAACAATCCGGGTCTTTTGATAGGAAACAAATTGAGTGGGAGACTGTTCATTTACAATGAAATTACTACTGGAAATTCCGGACTAGTTTAATCGAAAATTGAGGTTGTTAAATTCAATATACAGTGGAAGGTTCTATACGATTGTTGGTTTGACTGAAACACGATGTGTTGCAAATCATTCAATATTTGTGATACATGACTTTAAATTTGATTATTGAATATATATCAAACGGAATGCATGACGTTGGATGTTATTAATGTTTTTTTTATTTGATTTATATTTAAAGGACATTCTCAACAATATTTTTTTGCTCGTTTGAATAAACAGATCTAATGTATCTTGGTTGAGGCGGCGCGTGATCAAAATGCTGGTACTACATCAGCATTGCAATTTGGAGAGGCAATGCCGCCAGCATGATGGGATTGCTACCTACTGGTGGTGGGCTTGAGTATTCGAGCTACCCTTAAGCCCAATGGCTTGTAGGTAACTTAAATCTTTGCTGTATAGATGTATAAAATTTAAGTTTAGTTTTAGGAAATATGGGCAATTGACCCGTCTCTAGCCTAAATACCAAATTTTATCAAAATCCTTCTAGTCAATACAAATATATCTAGTTTTACTATGTATACAGATACACACATTAAAAGTTATATATGTATACACGCGTACATAATTTTTTATGGATTTTCCATTATTTTGCGATTAATTAGAAAGAGAGAGAGAGAGAAATTGTATAAAACTTATTTTTCAACCGAAAAAGTTATTGAGATATATCAAGATTAAAATTATTTTGTCATAATTAAGACTTATAATTAACAATCGAGAGTGCAGTAACCATGCATAAACATGACTAAAAAGTACATCACTAGACAAGAGAACACCAAAATGAATTACAATTGTCAGTTATGTAACCAGATTACGCTATTTTTATTTGTTTATATAATACATATTTTATCAATGATGCGATAATTTAGATGAAAATGTGTAAGTATGAGATAGGTAATTGTATAGAACTAAAGCCTATATTAAAGTCTCTCAAAGCAAAGTCGCGCAGAGTAAGTGCCTAGTCCAGTATGTCCCACCATCTAACGCATCGTCGCTTTCCACCAGGTGAGATATTGCGGTAAAATGCTTGCTATTAATCATGATAAAAAAGTTTATTATTTTTTTATTAAAAATATTATTATAATGCTTCAAATGAACTAGACCTACGTCAACCACAAAATATTGGAAGGTCGTCTGTTTGTTTTGTCTCGATACCGCAATAAATAATAACAAGTGAAACCGATTGCCATTGCCTGGTAGAGATCGCTATTAGTGATAAGGCCGCCTGTTTTGATACTTTACGTATAAGCTTGTTTGTTACCTTTAAAGTATTATCTATCTATCTATCTATCATTGCACGAGATCTTAGTTCGGCACAAACGACTAGTTGTTCGTACTATTCGAACAAATTTTCGTTTAAATGGATGGGGCTATTATTGATTATCTTTACCGGCTTACAATACAATACAATACAAAAACTCTTTATTGACACCAAAAGATAAATACAACTCACAGAAACTTATAAAGATAGGTACAATGGGCGGTCTTATCGCTAAGAGCGATCTCTTCCAGACAACCTTTGGATGTAAATATAAACGAAAAGACAATGTAGGGATGGTGGTGCGATAAAATGAATGAAATAGATTTAAAAATAATAAAAATGCATTGTTTAAACTACATAAACAATACATACCAATACTAATATCAGAATATACTTACATAAAATAAAGGTTTAGTAACATGTTTAATGCGTTGTATCTGTATTTTTATTATATTAATGCACTGTGTGTGATACTTTCGAAAAAAGCCTCTCAAAAATCGTTTATCATCATCATATAACTGCCCGTTAGCTTAGTTGAATGAGCGTTCGTCTTCTAAGCAGGGGGGTACCGGGTTCGATTCCTAGCGGGAAGAAAAGTTTTCTTGCCAAGGAAAATTTGTGTTTCTGGTTCTGGTTGTGATTGTATGTATGATGTGAATGTTTCCAGCACCCACGACTCAAGTCATCGAACTTAGTGCGGGGCGTGTATGAAAACGTGTATGTATAACTAAGTACGATACAGTCGATATCTTAGTATGAACTGAACTAACCGAGGATATAAACTTCCGTTAAAGTTGTACTTATTCTAAACACTAGTGTGTAAGCTCCTCACGATGGTGTCAAATCAGACTTTTTGTTAACAACCCCCTAGAGTGCTGGTTTTATAGCTAGTTCATTAATCTTTGCCGCATATTAATGAGAGTATTTCAATTTTAATTCACTTAATGGACTTTACTCAAAGTTTTCTCTTAAAACCTTTCGTAAAAAGAGGTGTGCGGTCAGCGTTACCAGGCTTAATAGAACGGTGTTACATTTTCAACTCTAACACAGAATGTTAAGGCTCGTTTTAGAATAGGCGCATTTTAAGTTTTATTTCAATATTTTCATTTGTCAAATCTTCCACTTACGTATAGTTTGTATTTCGAAAGTTATTATTCTTTTTACCAGATGACGGCGAAGTTAAAAGGAGAGTACGATTTTAATAACGTATGTATGTATGTAAGTATATAGTTATACTAGCCGTGCCCCGCGGCTTCGCCCGCTATTATCAAGTTAAAAAGTAGCCTATGTGTTAATCCTAGATATAATATATGTACATTCCAAATGTAATCCAAATCCGTTCAACCGTTCAAGCGTGAAGAGGGAACAAACATACTTACACCCTTACGCACACACTTACACACAAACTTTCGGATTTATTATATTAGTAGGATAGGATACTTATTACAATGAGTATATAAATTTGAGTCCAATCTAATAAACCGATTATAACATTTAAGGTATCGTTATATTTGTGTGAATTCTTTTTTACATGCATCTCCTTGGCCAACGTGCTTCATCGTCGACTGTATTATCTCATACCATCATTTTAGATAGTAGTCACACGTTTGGCAACCTTGAATAAAAAATAGGGTTCATACACTATCAGAGATAATTAAACGCAAGCAAAGCTTAAAAAAACCGATTTCACCGCTTATATTTTGGTTATGGCTTGATCGATTTCGATAAAATGTATATGGGACCACCCCTTAAGTATAATTTACCAAACAAAAAAACACATCAAAATCGATTCATAATTGGCGGAGATATCGCGTAGCATACATAAAAAAATATAAATAAAAACCACACAGTCGAATTAAGAACCTCCTTTTTTGAAGTCGATTGAAAATCAGCTTCTCATTTTGCAATCATTACAATGACACTCGAAATTACGGGATTTTTTTTTTCTTTTTTTTCCTTAGTTTTGGCTTCGCAATCTTATGCATATAGCCAGTGTCAAGTGATAATATATTTCAAGTGTATTTCATATTGTAGGTCCTAGTCACAAGTCACAGTCAAAGTCAAGTAAAAGAGTCAAGGTCCAGTCGTAGTCAAGTCATGCCCTAGTAAAGTGGTAGAAACTTTACTAGAACTTCTATTGGATTGTTTTGGAGCGAAGGTGAAAATCACGTTTTTCAACTTTGTATGATTTGCCTACACTTATGCACGTTCACTAAGTATTAACGGTTAATAATCCACCATTATTACACATTAACACTCGAAGAATCACAGGTTTTGGAAAATTTTACAAAATCAACAACGCCATTTTTTCACTTTCGCGGCAAAACTCCCGAAATTACGGGTTGTACTACCACAGATCACTGCTATCAATAAAATATCTTTCATAATTATGTTAGTTTCTTGACATCTATATTTTACAATTTCTTTCTCACGACACGCATGGAGGAGTTTGGTCGCGGCAAGAAAAGCTTCTGACGGTATCCTTACTGGCGCCCTGGCGCTTACGTACTCATCAACTTATCTCTTCAGACGTAAATCTCAAGGCTTACGTTGAAAACCGTAATTGCCAAAGTTTCTTTAACAAGTTATCGTGTCAAGCCGTAGTGGGTCACGGATACGGCAAATGTTCTTGGAAATACACACGACATTGTTCCTGTAACAACGTAAACTTTCTTAAATTGTTGGAATATTTGCCTTTCGCCTGAAGCGCCTCGCTTCTAACTTCAGTATGAAATTGATGATAATTATTGTATCCATCGAAACCGATTGACATGGTTAAGTGTACTGCAAATGATGAAAATATTGTAATCTTGATAGTGGTTTTATATAGTATTATGTGTCTTTTGTGGTTGAGCCGTTGGGACCGTAAGGACCGGGACCACATTTTAATCTACAGAGAATTATCAGGGCGTTCGTTGAGGCAACAGGCAAATATTGAGGACAAGAATTGAGTATTGCTATTCAACGTGGCAATGGTGCCAACATTTTGGATACTTTGAAAACTGGCAGTGGTCTGTTAGTTTAAGTTTTGTTCATATTTTTTCTAGTTATAATATTTTTTGTATAGATTTAATGTAGTTTCATTTAGTCTTATTAGTATTTCTATAAGTAAACTGATTACTACTTGTATTATGATGTGAGTTCAGTTTCAGGTTCAATCTCACCTGATGGAAAGTGATCAAGTAGTCGAAGATTTAGCAGGTTTGCCTAGAAGATACCTATTCATTCTAGACTTTAAGATTCCTAGATTATACTGTTCAGGGAACAAAGAAAAAAAATAAATAAACATTAAAGAATGAAACGAAATTTCAAGTTCATTGAACAAGCAAGCAAGTAACTGTGTTTGTTACCCATATACAAACTTGTGGAAGTAGTGTACCTTTAACGACCTTTTGTTACCTTAAATATTGTATGATTATAGTCCTATATTGTTATTAAAACTAACGCGAGTCGGTTATCAGTTATCACTCACGCTTCACAGTCCTCGCCAGACTCTCGCAGCCGCTACCACGCGTACTCCTGAGGATAGTCGCCTCTATCACCCGAACACCGGTCAAGTTTCTCGATAACAATAAGAAAACGTGAGTACAACCGGAATTAATATTAATTATAGGTCATGAACCCTTACACGATACGATAATTATTGTTTATTCTCGTTTTCGACTTATCACACAAACTTGTACAATATAACTTAACCATCTAGCCCACATTCCTACTTGCCTCTAACTTGCGAGGAAGTTTAATCAAAACAACTTAGTCTAACTTATTTGCCATATGTGTAGCCGCGTAAATGAGGGTACTCTGAGAAACATGTCTGCTTTTTTAAATGATAAGAAAACTAAAATCCGACTTTTAGTACAAAATGGCTACTAATACAAGAAAACAAACATACTTACACACTTACTCTGTGTGTGATGAAAATTTAACTATTTCTACTTTTTTATTATTAATTTATGGCGTACCACGGTCACTATTTCTTTTTAATAAACAAAACCTTAATATGCTAGCATGAGGCACTCGTAGAATTGAGACAATTTCATCATCCCTTTCTCAATCTATGTCACTACATCTTCTACCACGCCGCGATCTTCCCTATTCACAATATTCCTCACTTTGTCCATCAGAGTCACTCCAGCTATATTTATTAACCCTCTGATTTCCACGGCATTTATCTTACTTTCAAGCTTTTTCTGGCAAACCTAACATTACCATACATAAATTTTGATACCAACACCACTCTATGGACAGCCATTGTTGCGTTTTTAGACACTTTCTGACACTTCTTTTCAGACACTTTCACTAAATAAATTAGAAAGTTGCAAAGAACGTGGTCGAATATTTCACAGTCGAGATGACTACCAACACGAGCAAAGTGAAAAGTAGTAGAGTTGCATTTGGAATAGTCTTTTCTTCTTGAACTATGAGCGAATAAGCTGACGGACTTGTTATGAGTTTATGCAACAACGGAATATTTCGAAGTTCTTACAACAAGTTGTTAGGTTCAGATGTGGCGGTGAGTTTATTATAATACTAGCACGGCCCCGTGGACACGCTCGCATTTTAATAAAATTAGCCAAAACCTATCGAGGTAAAATGCGTAATTTTTTACGCTTTTAAATTATTTACTTTATGACTACATAATATATGCTAGTATATGTAGTTGCAATCTTGGTTTGATTCAGTACTTACATATATAAATATTACCTTCCATTTATTAATAGGTTATATTTATTTGGCGCTCCTGTTTAGTTTTTAGTGTCTACTAGTGTAAACAACATTTTTTACGCTAAATACACGTATTTAAGTGTAAAATCCAAGTTATCGAATTGTCCGCTGATAGATAAATGCGCGTCTACTAAATAGTGTCTCTCGGGTTCAATTCCCGGAGCGAACACATTTTCTTTCTAAGGTAAATTTGTGTTTTTGGTGCGGTTCAGTTTGTGATTGTGTGTAAAATGTGAATGTTGTCGGCACCCACTACACAAGTGATACATTTACACTCAATTTAAGTGTAGGGTTGTGAGTGAGAAAGCGAAAAAAATAATATTAGTCGCTTCCACGTCAATAAAATAAGTATAGAAAAATTACAAGCATAGCAACGAGACGTAAAAGGTTCAAAGAATTTTTAGTTCTAACTACCCACCCCACACAGCACTTAAATAAAAACTTCTTCTAGTAATCCACTGTAATTGAAGTTTATTCAATGTTCAATTTTAAATCTAGAATCGTAGTAGGTCATTCTTTGTCTTTTTATTTCGAAAACTAAATCGAACAATGTAGTACTCCATTGGGACATATAAAAACAACGCAAAGTTTCGATATGAGAAATGAAAAATACTTGTGCCTATGTTTTTTATAGGTTTTTATATTGTCTGGGTTTGACGAGACTTATCTCAGTAAAAAAGCATTTAATTTTAATTTGTCTGTTTACTTATTGGATTATATAACTGATAGATCAGATAAGGTAGGTGATACTGTCACCTAGCCGACCTAAGAGTTGTACCTGGTTTTGAACCGAACAAACCGAAAAAGCTTCAGTAACTCATAAACGATAATTCCTAAGAATGAAGAATTAATTTTGAGGTTTTTTTAGGTTGGTAGAGTATACTTCGGAGGTGGTCCCATAATTTTTTTATCGAAAGCGGTCCCAAGACCGAAATATAAGCGAGGAAGTCGATTTTTTTAACCTTTGTTAGCGTTTCAATTACGACGAATGGTTTTCACAATTGAAAATTGATAAACGCTTAATTTCGGTAGCGTCAAACTCTATTACTATTTAAGTTTTATCCATACGGAAAATAAAAGCTAGAAAATTTAACACTCTGCCTGTTACCTAAATAATACTATAAAGGTTGCCAGAGAGTACTTTTCATTTCGATTTTCAATTTATTTAAATCGGTTAGGTGCCTCACATTATACGTACCTATTCTAGTGCATATAAAAGCTATTATTTTGAATATAAGTGTATCAAAGTTTTCTCGGAGTCCTCTAAAACTTAAAATCCGTAGATTTGGAAACCGATTTTCGTTTATCGTGAATACAATAATACCATTTCTGGACTGATATCAATTATTATATTAAATATGTCGAATAAGGATACATCAATAAAATTACATAACATTGTTAAAAATCATAATCAATATAATATTTACACATAAATTACGATTAGATCACTGAGCTAATTATTTGGCTTGTAATGAGATTAACTGACACTCATTGAATTGTATGACACGCAGAACCTAAATTTAGAGTAAATCTTGTGTTGTAGGTGTCTGCATAATCTCAAATGCACAATTAAATTGTTGTTTTATATTAGCCACTATTTAAAGGTTGTGCACATGAAAAATATATAAATAGTTAGGAACTATAGTTTAAACAATTTTAGATGTTTGCTTTTACCTCTTAACTTTGTCTGTTCCATCCCGCCTCCAGCTTGAGTCTGCGGCGTTACAAGTCAGGCCTAATTAAAGGCATGTCGCTTCTGGCGCCCATCGTGTCCAAACCAAGGAACGATGTCACAGAAGACAGGTTCCATATGTATAACATCGACTATGCTACATGGTTTTACCCGCATTATTGTTGAAGATGGCAATGTATCAGATGTGTTATAAGCTATCTACGTTTGATATTTTTTATGAAATAACTAGCTGCGGCTCGCGGTTTTACCTGCAAGCATTTTGGGATAAAAAGAAGCATATGAGTATAATCCAGTATGTCAGCTACCTCCATTTCAAATCACTTTTAAATTGGTCTAGCCGTTCGTGCGTGAAGTAACAAACAATATTATTATGATAAAGACGAAAGTTTGAATGTTTCTTTTTTTTTGCCCGATAGGCAAGCATTTGACCACAATCCCATCTGATAGAAAGTGACGATGCGGCCAAAAAGTAGCATGCTAGTCTAGTACCTTTTTACCCTTGACACAGTGGCATAACCCACTTGAAGACTCCCAGATTATATCGTTCGGGTAACAAAGACGAGGTCAATGAGTTCCAATCCTTCGCAGTACAGATGATAAACGTTTGTTTGTTACTCTCCTTTGAACAAGTTGTTTCCCACGGCTTCGCCTGATAGATAAATTTATCAATACCTTCCTGTACATACTTGGAATTATTATTATCACTTCCGAAACTGTAGCAACGCCCGGGCCTAATTAAGAACGTGTCGCTCCGGGCACGTCGGCGTCGTGTCCAGGTAACGACATCGCAGCGAACATGCTCGCTCGCCGATGTAATTAAAAGTATTGGTTTTGGTGATGCTGTTGTTTGAGAAAGTTGCTTTTGTCGTATATGTTAGTATATTAATAGTGTTAGGTATATAATTACATATTATTTAAATAGTCAAGAACGCAAGTGTCGACCTTAAGTTGCGAGTGAAGCCGTTTTCTACCGACTTCACAAAAAGGAGGAGGTACTCTTTTTTTTTTACCACTATCTCACCTGATGGTAAGTGACGATGTGATCGAAGCTGGTAAACACACTAGACCTGGAATACGCAGGCTCTCAAGGATAACTGCCGGAACACCGTATTTGGCTTGGCGGCAGACTTTCAACTTGATGGTGGTAAGCTACTTTGGTAGCAAGCCAGGCGAGCAACTCACAAAATGCTCTACCACCTCTCAAATGTCACCTGATTAGCACCACCCGGGGACCACGTGTAGGGAGTCAGACTTAAGGGGTATCCTCCTACGGACGTGGGTGACTCAGCCCCCACTCAGTACTCAATTCAACTTTATTTTTTTGAATCCTCGCCAAGGTTTGGCAGTACTTCACACCTCGCCAGCTTCTTAATTTATATCAAGCGCAAGTCCGATCGCGTATGGAGTACTGTGGCCATCTCTGGAATGGATCCGCTAAGTACAAGCTTGAAGATCTTGAGGCTATTGACCGACGAGCAAAAAGACTTATTGGCGATAGTAAGCTGATTGAATCCAGATTGCAGAGCCTCGGTCACAGGCCTATGGTCGCAAGTCTATCGGTATTCTATCGTTTGCATTTTGGAGAGTGTGCGCAGGAATTACATGTAAGCGATAGAATACTGATAAGCTTACCGCCTTACGTCGGTGACCAAGACTTTGCAACCTAGACTCGATTAGCTTACTATCGCCAATGAGTCTTTTAAACATAATATAAAATGTTTATTTCTATTTATTTCAATGTCTCTATTTTCTATAATGATATCTATAATGATATTTAACATATTTCTATTATATTTTATAATTATCATTCTTCTATGCACACAACAACTTATTCTGTATTTTAGTAATTGTTGTTATAGCTGCAATAAATGTATTTCTGCATCATCTGTGAAAATGTCAACTGTCTAACTAGTTTTCTTTAGGATTTTAGAAGTTCTACAATTCTCTAGTTCATCATTTAATGTTTCTCTTAAGGTTTACGGTACGCATGCCTACGTAAGCCATGTAAATCTAGTTTTCGGCGACTTGATTGCTAAATATTGTATCTTCTATTTATATTAGGTATTATTATTTATATATAAACCTTCCGTGAAAAATTAACTCAGTGATAATGAAAACTGTATCAAAATCCGTTGCTTGGTTAAGGAGGATTTAACGGATAAACAGACTGACAGAGGCGGAAAGCGACTTTGTTTTATACTGTGTACAGATTTGTAATGAATCAAACATACGTAAATATTAATTGTAAATAATATACTCTAAAATGTACAATTCAAATTAACTCTCAGTCGAAGGGGTTATTTTAAGCCGTATGGTGGCAGGTATGGTGGTATTGCTAGTAGAGTACGCTTGTCATATTCTTCACCTCTATATAGTAGACTATGATAGTGGAAAACAAGTCGGATACTCTAGTCCAAGTTAGTTGATCGAGCTAAGCAAGATCTCTAAGTCGACTTGGATGGTTCAGCAAATGGTCTACCCGTCTGTCAGAGGCATCTAGCGTCTAACTCCATCGTCAATACAAGCAAATAACTTCAAATTCTCAAAGAATAATAAAAGCTATGGTCCAAAGCCAGAAATGGCAATTAAAATGATATAAATGAAAACATATAGGGGACATACACGTATGCGGGTAGCAAAATATTTTATATTTTTTTTATCTAGCTCTGTGGGGTATTTTTAATAATTAAACGCAAGAAAAGCTTAAAAAAACCGACTTCACCGCTTTATCATCGGAACCTTGATCAGATTTAATGTATGAACACGCATTATTGACTATAACTCAAAAACTAGAAATCAGACCTTGATCAAATTTTAATGGGACCACATAAAAAACACCAGCTTTCAAATAAAAAAAAAATCATCAAAATCGGCTCACAACGAAAGAAGTTATGAGGTAACTTTTAAAGAAGTCGGGTAAACCAGAAAATCGTTAAAGTACGCATTATTCGTCACAAAATAGACATTATTGACGATATTTCAAGAACTACTGATCAGATATTGATCAAATTTTAATGGGACCAATTAGAAAGCAACATCTTTCAAACTAAAATTTCGAAATCAGCTTACGTGGAGAGAAGTTATGAGGTAACACACATAAAAAAAAAATACAGTTGACTTGAGTACCTCCGCTTTTTTGGGAAGTCGGTAAAAAGTACTTTGCTTTTTTTTGTTTTTTTTTTATAAACTGGTTTCGTACTCTACTTGCGTACGAAACCAGTTTGAAAAATAATCTGGTAGGCTTACCAAATTGTTATTTACTAACATAGATTTAGTGGCCACCAAAGTTACTGTTTAAGACCTATTTTGTCTCGGGGTCTTTATTAAAAACCGCTTCACTTTTAAATATGAAACTTAAGTATAATATCCTGTACTTGAACAACAAATACAGAAATCAAACAATTATTTTAAAAAAAGTTGTATTAATAAGCTATTAACCTCAAATGTTTTTATTTATTCATACACTGACATTGACAACAATAAAACAATCTATTATTAGTTATGACAATTAAAAGTTATTTTAACTTTGTTATTTTTGTATCCCTGAAGAGCGGTAAGCTAAAATGTAGTGCTTTTTAACGATAAAGATCAATAAATTCAGCCGGTTCAGAGGGCAGATCCAGCACCCACATAATCAATCCACGGAATGCTAAGAACGTTGTCTCCCTGTAAAGTACTTCGAAAGCGCAACCAACGTTGTTTCCAACAGCTACAAATACTTGCATTGAACATGAGTAGCCTGCGAATGTCTCGATGAGAAAAGCGGTTACCTTTCTCACGGCAACTGCCAATATGACTGAAATTCTTGAAATGAAACCACTCATGCCGGGATTCTATCGAGCACCGACTACAATTCCAAACTAGTTTCTGTGAAATAAAACCCTTTTCGAATCACTCGCCTGTGATAAAGGCGTCGCGTAGAATATGGATATAGACAGTAGCGAAACTTGTTACCAATTGTTGCTAATCTTAAACTGAAAAATCTTAACTCTATTGCGTAATTCCTCTCCATCTAAAGGTTGTCTGGAAGAGATCGCCTTTAGCGATAAGACCGCCGATTGTTACACTTTTTTTGTAAATAATTATTTTCTGTTTTGTTTTTTGTCTTAATTAAGGTGTACAATAAAGAGTTTATCTATCTATCTATCCAATGTTACGCCTTGGTAGTAGGATTAACGAATAATTGATTGCAACTAATTATTTTTAGTATGTATTTGTTTAAAAAATGGTCGTCTTTGAAATAATCCTACATCGATTCATATAGAGTTTACAAACATTCGCAAACTGCAATAATGTCTAAGAAGAAATTGAGTACCTATATTTAAGCCTTTCTTTAAATTGACTGGCCTGGACATTCTGGAGCTAATTCAGCCGTAGCCGCGTGGTCGATTCATATATGCGTCAGGTTGAGATTTTTTACTTAATTGACATAAGCAGTGAGCGACTTCTGCTACTGCTGCATTATGTACATCACGGAAGGAGGGGGACAAACAATTCACTTTCTTGGTCCGTATGTGACAATGTGAGTGATAGGTAGGGATTTCGGAAACGTAATTTTAGTGGCTTTCCTTGTTCATGTTAACTGGCATTATTTATAGCTATGTGAGCAGGTTTTAGAGTGATTCATTTCTTTTTGGGAAAGTTTTGGATAAAATTGAAGAGCCGTGGTATGCAAAGTTACTCTTAGGAATAACAGGAACAGATTCACAATACAAAATTGTTAATTCAAATGGACATATATGTAACAATCATGTAAGGTAATAACTCTAATGTCTTATTCGCAAATTTACAGCCTATTTTACAGATAGTTTTAACAACTACCATGTTGATAATAAATTCAACGCATTGTTACGAGACTAGTTTTTTCACTTAGAAGTCGTATAAATCCTTAATGTGTATTTACTAATGTTTTGTTTATTTTATTATGACATCTTTACCTATTCAATATGTTAACATTTATGTACCAATTTATAAGTTCAGATATACATAACTTTTTATTCATTAACAATAATCTCTTAAAATGTCTACCTTACACTCATAGATTTCAGTAAACCTAAGATATTTTCCCTAGAGGTCTGAATCACTTCAACTTCTTCAACTCTCGAGAGTTAAATTTGTCGTAAGCAAAGACATTATTATTCAGTCTAGTACCCTTATTGATCCCCTAAGTGGAGAATTCCAATTCAATTTTGAGCTTACCTTGGTAACTTGGATTTGACCTTTGGATCGGTAATTATTATGCAATGTTTACTTTGCGTCGCCCAGTCTTCAGCATCACCGGTTGTTACCATTATTATAAACCAAATTAAAAACATTCCGACGACATCAAAAAACACAAATGTAAAAACACTTAAAGTGAAAAATTTCGTTCACATGTAATAATTATATTTTTTAGTTATTTTAATTTTAAACCAGGAAGTAAGTACTTGGCCGATGAATTTTAATGGAACCAATCTGAAAGTTTGTCCTATCGAATAAGCAACATATTTTTATGTGAAAACAAATATTAAAAAATAGAACATAAATTAAGAACCCCATTTAATTCGAAGTCGTTTCAAAAGAAAAATATATCAAGGGTATCAACATCGGACGGACGAGCGTAGAGGCCTTCGTTTTTTATTACTAATTTGAATATAACTATCACTGTTATAACATAATTAGGTAATAAACTAAAGGTTAAAACAATATCAGTGGTTTTGATTAAAAATTTTCATTTAGAACTTTAGAACCTCACTTTTAGAAAGTTTTGCTTACCATCCACGACCATTTCATCAAAAGTTCTATCACAATAAATTCAATCACAGTGTACAAAGCATATTCAGCAGAAATACAATAAAACACGTATTTAGTAATCTGTTCCCGTAGTGGAACTCGAATCTACGACAGTTCATTTTGTTATTATTGCTACAGAGAATAATGAATTCCGCCTATAACACTGATATTGTATGTAAATCAAAAAGTTTTTATCGGCTTCTAATGCCGAAAAGGGATAATAATATAGGCTTCATAACTTGGGCAGTCTATAGCGCTCAGCTAGTGTAGGCCTACTTTCAGACGATAAAAAATCAGTTTCTATTCTTAAGAATTGTGCAGATGAATAAAATTATAACTTACATTAATGTTTTTCCTTCATAGGCATAGAATCCCCATTTAAAGCTATATTTATTACAAAACCAATCAACTTCGATAACACCAAGTCATTGCTTCTACAATTAGGAAGCCGTAAAGATAAAGGCGCCAATAAAACCTTGCCATTCACCGAATGTACATCGTATATACCTAATTAATCTAGAGAACGTTTTGCATTTTCTCCGGCAGCTAATGTGCCGCATAAAATTACAATAAAACAGAGTTATCTTGGGCTAATGGCGCAGTCTTCTTATTTATTGCACCTGGACGATAAATTTTGAAGAGCGGCCCGTCACGTTTCGGGGCTTTTTTGGAGGAGCGTAGTCTTTGTAGAGATTGCAAAATGTTCTTTACCTTAGCAGTTAGACAATACTAGCAATTTCTATATAGAAAGAGGTATAGGAAAGCGTGTGGTGTTGAGCCTAAGACGTGGGAGTCGCAAGCTGCCAGTCACCCTAATGGAAATTGTAACGTCAAAAGAACATTTCCGTATTTGAATATAAACTAGATCTATGAAGGAAACATATTTAAAACATATCCCCTTTGAACATTGCCTACTATTATGTACTATTTACTTGTCGTATAAACTAGCAGGTAGTCCTAGTATAAAGATTTTTGAATAGTGGTATATTCCTGCCGAGCCCAGGACCAGACAATGCCCTACTTATTATCATTATCTTTGTGCTCAAACTCATGCACAACTAAGGATCTATATCTACGTATACAAAACGGATACAAAAACAAATGAACACGTAATGTCAGCATTTGAAATAACAAACCAAGGCGTACCTCAGGGCAGTATCCTTGGGCCCCTGTTGTTTCTTGTCTACATCAGGAGCTTCCAAATATCACCCGAAATCTTTGCGTTATGTTTGCAGACGATGACAATGTATGTCCCCCAAAATAAACACAGCATACCTTAATTCGAAGAAGAGGTAAATAATACATTACATACAGTTACAAATT
Source organism: Lomographa bimaculata (assembly GCA_948107665.1). Classification (NCBI taxonomy): domain Eukaryota; kingdom Metazoa; phylum Arthropoda; class Insecta; order Lepidoptera; family Geometridae; genus Lomographa; species Lomographa bimaculata. The sequence continues at coordinate 839,996 of OX403592.1, read as the reverse complement.
GGCTTTTAAACTGAAGGTAAATATAACAAAGACGAATATTATGCTATTTAAAAGCAACAAATCCATTCCGCTTAATTTAAATATATTACATAGCGGTGAGACAGTTTGCGAAATAAATGAAGTCAATTTCTTAGGTGTCACTTTAGACGGTCATCTCAACTGGAAACCACACATAAGTCAAATAAACAAGAAAATAACAAAATACTGTTACGCTCTAGGTATCTTAAATGGGGTTACTTCCTAATCTGTGGCAAGTATATAATAAGTGTATATTACGGTTATATTTACCCTCAACTATTTTATGGTATCATCTTCTAGGGAAATTCAGTAAATATCCATTCCACATTTCTACTCCAAAACAGAATCTTGCGTAGCATTTACAACATGGATCTCTTCGATTAATATTTAGTTATCATAAGTTCCTAACTCTAATGTCTATTTATATACTAGAGCTATATATTTTTGTAAAAAAATAACGAATCAACATACTTTAACCTACAGTCTACTCGTGTTAATAGATTGCGAAGTAAGTATAGGTTTAATATGTGCATCCCGCAAGTAAACAATACAACTTTTCATAAGAGTACTTACATAAATGCAATCAAAGTCAATAATAATTTGCCTACGGAAAATTTACATGGCACTAAATATAAAGATGGCTAAACTGAACTGACTAATCTGCAAAGATTATTATAACCTTAAGAAGTATTTCGACAAATAAGATGTCTCAAGACCGTTTAATATTTTTTTTATGTAATATAATATATTTTATTCCTGATAGGCAAGTATTTGACCACAATCTCACCTGATGGAAAGTGATGATGCGGCCGAAGATGTAGCATGCTCGCCTAAAAGGTACATATTCACTCTTGAATTTAAGACTCCCAGATACCATTCGGGGAACAAAGACGACAGCAATGAGTTCCACTTCTTCGCAGTACGGATGATAAACGTAGAAGCGAAACGCTTCGAGCGAACTGGAGATATGTCAACCATATTGTATGGATGGCGTTTGACAGTTTATCTTATTGTTAGATGGTAAAACGGAAAAGGTGGAATTAGTTCGTATAATTTCTGCGCACCCTCTAATAACCAGTATTGTAAGTAAAAATATTTTTTTGATTACTAAACTTATAATTTATGATATGTGTGTTACATTGTACCTATCACATTTTATTATTGTATTTTTGAAATGAAAAAAGCTGTTGGAACTATTTTGTTATGCAAGAACTACAATTGTACACAGTTTAATAATAAATGCAATTCTTATTCTAACAAATGCTTCCAGGGAAGCTGTAACTTTGAACAGCTGTGTACTTGCGACGCATTAAAAAAAACATAAAGTAAGAGTATGGCTGTTTGACTCAATAAGACTAATTTTTATGTGATCAATATATACATTCCCAACAAACTTAAATCCTACCATTAGTCCTATTGGTCATCTCGCGCTCGAGTCTAAAACATTTCGTAGTGGTATAGTGTTTTCTTTAGTGATCTGTAGGCATGCATTTGACCGCAATCTCACCTGATGGAAAATGGCGATGCGTTCGACGGTGGAATATGTTTGCCTAGAGGATAACTATTCACTCTTAGCTGAGGCGTAAATTATACTTATCGGGCATCAAGAACGAAGGCAGGGTGTTCCATTCCTTTACAGTTTGCATGATAAAAGTTGTGGCGAATTGCTTGGTTCAAATCGGATGAACGTCCACCATGAAAGGATGTCTTGTTTAAGTACGTAGTATTTTTTCACACACGCCCAGTCAGATACGCTGTATTGAATAATAGGTATAAAAATACCATCGTTTTTATAACTTACCTGCGATTTAATTATTATATTATTGACAATGTTTATTATTAAAAAAACAATTATAATTTGGTTAATATTTTTTTATTTAAAGCATATTAGTCTAAATATTTTCGGAGACAGTAAAAAATTTAGCTTTCACACGGGAACAAAGACTTTCTTATAATGTCCATAACTTGCTATCATCTTTATTTTCATTACTGTATACGAATTTCTCCATGTGTTCCTATAAATAATATTTGTTATAATTTAGGTTAATATTTTACTCTCGTAGGTATATTAAGTTACAATAATATCATTAATAAATTAACTAATTAGACACAGACAGACAAAGGCATCAAACTTACATTACTAAACTGTTTAGGTCGAGAGTCTCAAGATTTAATAATTATACTAACCACGAAATATAACCGTTAAAGCCTTTTTATAACTTTTATAGAACACATGCTAAACACGGATGTAATAAAAGAGCTTAACCAAAATCTGATGGAAAGCAACGAAGCTGTTACCTATTTCCCTGCACTATACTCTTATGGTAACATTGTAGAAGTCAGTGAATTAAAATATGTTGCAGTTCTTGTAATAAAAAGGAATGCAAAACGCTTTATGCGAATGGTAGATATTCAAATCATTAAACGATGTCTCATTACCGACTGTTCATGTTCTGTAGGAAAATGGTGATGCGGGAATAAGATCACGTAATTCCCTTGAACTGCTCTCGGTTGCAAATTGTAGAAAACCGATTATTCTATTTTAAGACATTATACGGGACTCAACTAGTGCATTTTTATTAATCAGCTGTAAGCCTTGTCGTTCGATTAATTTTAAACTCTTTAGTGATTTTTTTCGGCATGGTAAGAATAAGACAAATCGATTGATGTAAGAATAATCAAAATAGTCCCTAGAGTCCCACAAACGAATAGACAAGCATACATAGAATGATGATGAGAATAATGTATTTCACATTATTCTCCTTTGTGTCGAAAGATCTTGAAGTTTGTCCTCATTTAAATTGTATTGTGATACTGAATAGTGTGTTTTTGTTCTTTTTAAACTATAGTTATTGATTTAACTTCAAGTTAAATGTCACTTACACTATAATATTTCTTCGAAGCAGGAGATAATTTGGGCTTGGGCATACATTTTGGTAAACAAATATCAACCAGGCAACAATTTATTGTACAATCCACAATACAATGACCATAAATGTAGCCTGGGATTATCTGTCCTGGAGGTCCAAATACTGAAACAACAGTAATCAAAGAAGTAAATACGCTGGTTGTAGAGATACAGCAGCGCGACTGTAGAGAAAGGACAACTTTTTACTCTTATTCTTAGAATATGTTTGAACTGTGGGACTTTAAGTCTAGACTACAGATATAATAGTATATCTTATAATATGCAACTACATAATGAAATCAATCAAAATATTTCATTCCAATACTAAAGATTGTCTTGTTTTTAGCCCAAGGGACATATTTTTCTTGATTTTTCGGTACTCCATGATATTATGGGGTAGTTGCGCTTATCTCCAAAAGCTTTCGAGCTCAAAAAAATTTAAAAGATCTTCGACCGAAGCAGAGCTTCTCAAAGTAGCGAACAAATTAGTATTCAAAACATTTTCTTTATTACTTTGCCTTTGCTTTACATATTTGAACACATAAACATGAAATATATTTGTCCAACGCAATTATGCTCTTTAAAAAAACACAATAATGTAGGAAAACAATAAATGCGCTTGACACAAGTTGAACAATTATTCCACCGTGAAGTACCATTTCATCTTTGGAAAACACCTATGTTTCCTGTGGCTATATGGGCTTTTGATTCAATGTACGGCCTAAAATTGATCCTTGAAGGAAACGGGATATAAGTAACTGAAACTGTTCAGTAACTGTTACCGATAAAACTGGAAAAGTTGGAGTCGAAATGACTCCTTTTTGCATAAAATAAACACGTCTATGAGGCGTCAAACTTGACCAAGTTGGCATAAACTGCCAACCAACCAACTGCCTCTAAGATAAAATTTTAGCGTCTAAACGCTCCACCATTGCTGCCATTTGTGCTTCACTAGCTCGCGCGTTGGATACATAATTCTCAAAAACCGTGCTGTCGTTTGCATATCTAAATTTACTGGGCTTATTCAGATCATTGATATGCAAAAGGAAGACCGTTGCCGAAAGACTGACCCAGAATCGACCCGTAAATGACCACGGCAATGATAGCCAATTGTTTTCTTAAGAAGCAGCCATCAGTGACTACATATGTTTATTACGTATTGACTGGTTCCTCAAGATGTCAACACACGAACTCTAATAGGTAAGCCGTATGATGGAAGCATATGTCTGTAAGACTATCATGCTAAGCTCTGCTTCAGGCTTTCCAGATGTCGAGAGAAGCTCTCGATAGCCAAATTCCAGTTGTGTGAGAAAATCGCTAGAAATATGCCAGGAGCCTGTTGGTCAGAACACGTTCAATAGTCATGCATGATAGGGAATGAGATTGGTTTTTAGTTGACAGGTTCGGAAGGACTACATTTTTGGCATAAGCTGTGCGTTAGCTGGTTTCCATGATTTCAGTACATTTTCATTCTTTAAAAGAGAGTTGAACACGCGTTTGTTAATACAACAACTTTGAACTGCCCATTGGCTTAGTAAAGTGAGCGTTCGCCTTCTAAGCAGGGGTATCGGGTTCGATTCCCGGCAGGAACACAAGTTTTCTCCCCAAGGAAAATTTGTGTTTCTGGTTCTGGTTGTGATTGTGTGTGTGTGATGTGAATGTTTCCGGCACCCACGACACAAGTCATTGAACTTAGTGTGGGGCTGTGAGTGTGAAAGCGTATTAACATGCTCAGGCTCACATGGAGCACTATCATGGCTGGGATCTCTTCAGAACTCGCAGATACTGTCAGGCTGTAGTCTTAAAAAATTAAGTGCAATTAATTATAAGTAACTTAATAACAAGTTAATTATAAGTGAAATTTATGAGCCTGGTTATAAAAACTTACGCGGAGAAGCAGCACAGACGGTAAAGACAACACAAATCAGTAATATTTTCATTATCAGAATATATTTTCAGCAGAAATGTGTATAAAACTCACAAATACTAGTATTTGTAGGTAATATGTTTATACTTATAGTTCTTTACATTAAATACCGTGAAATAAGATTGTAATTGCTGCATATATTTATGTTCATCATTCCAACGACACGTAGGTATAATTTTGTTTATAATCGAGTTTATTTTAAACATTTCCAATAATTTATATCTTGACTTTCAGTTATTCATATTTTTAAGTTTTAATGACAAACATGTTTTTGCTCGTGGCACGTAAAGAAAATATAATAATATTAGAAATATGTTCTCATAATTAGCACGTCATGAGCATAAATATAATGATTACTGCAGTGTATTATTTATATTTAGAGATATTATTATGATGACACGTATCAATATTTGTGGCTTACGATTTTTATTTAGTTTGTGATTACATCGGATTCAGTACTCGAGACTTCACACCGAAGACTCCCATATTATACCGTTCGGGAAACAAAGACGCAGGCAATGAGTTCCACTCCCTTACTGTACGGATGATGAACGTACAAGCGAAAAGCTTCGAGTGAACTGGAGGTATGCCGACCATAAATGGATGACGTTATGTGATGGTTTAAATGGTTCCGAATTAAATACGATCGCAAAATGTAGAGTATGTTTAACTTGATTCCACCGTATTGGAGCGGAGAATTAAATTCAACTATATACCGCTAACGTGACGTGTATGCATTCACATATTGACTGATAATATATAATGAATATATAAAATAAAATGAATTAAGTTATACACGTTAAGTTACGTAACCTACATACATTATTTTTCATATAACTTTATTCCAATAAGTAATTTTAGTGCGTAATCGCAAATAAAAGAAATACAATCGTTTGCAAGACATAAGGCGATAACACAATAATAATATTATTTCTCGAAAAAAATAAATGTCAAATTCAATCTATTGTTCGTAAGCTTTGTAAATTAGAGTAGAATATATCTCACTCCATCAACTTATAAACTTCGTCACGAAGTTTCGGTTTTCAATACCGATTGCATGAAGCGCAACCCGAAACTTCTTATTTCGATGAATTGTGGTTGGCCCCTAGCTGGAGTAAAAGATTTTTAACGCTTTCACACTCACAGCTTCACACTAAGTTCGATGACTTATGTCGTGGGTGCCGGAATCATTCACATCACAATCAGAACCAGAAACACAAATTTTACTTCGGGAGAAAACTCTTGTTCATGCCGATCATCGAACCCAATACCGATCGAAGGCGAACGCTTGCTCAGCAGCTTTAACGGGCAGTTAAATTTTCAAGTTAAAACCTCGGTTACTGTTCTCTACCGAGTAACCACCTAATCTTGAAGGACGCTAGCACTCCTGATAATCTCATAAGGCGCTTACCCATCCAAATCTGACACTGACGGATACTGCTTGGCTTTGTTCATATTCTTATTTGATATTTACAGATTATATGACCCAGGAAATACAGTAACTTGTAACTACTTTTACGTAGTTAAAACTGAAAATAAGATTTTAGAGTTAAAATATCGTGAGTATTACACATTATGTTTCTTATAATATTATGTGGTGTGTAAGTATGTTTGTTCCCTCTTCACGCTTTAATGGCTGAACGGAATTGGATGAAATTTGGAATGTACATAGCGTATGCTTAGGATTAACACATAGTCACTAGTTTAACTAGTGACTATGTGTTATTCCTAATTCCTTGATAATAGCGGGCGAAGCCGCAGGACATGGCTGGTGTTATATACGGCTTAAAACACGTAAAAAATGCCGACTTACTTTTTAGTCGACTAGTTTAAGACAAATTAGTTAGAAGGAGAAGAGCGGCTCGGGTCTCCGCGCGTGACCGATTTGTCCGAAAGTAAATCGAAATTATTTACGTGCTCTAAGCCTTATATAACATTGAAACATTACAAAAATAGGATAATGTATGAAGAGGTAAATAAATAAACACATAACTTTCCAAATATTTATTATTTTTTTACAACGAAACAATTTAATACAATGGTACAGATTGTATTCACATTAAGAACATTACGTAGTACAGGCAGGAATACCAGGCTATATATAACAAAAACCAAAATGGGCAAGAAATTATAACAATTTTTTCAATTACTTTCAATGACTTTGACATTGTTATTAAGACGAATGTTATAGGGTCACAATATTCTATTCGTATATTAATTATTTTTACACGTACTTATAATGCAAGTGTTTATAAATTTGATATGACTAGCTTCGTGCAAAATTATTTACAGCATTTATATAGATACTTACAAATAAGTGAGAACTGAGACACATATATATATGTGATTGTCGTAGTTTTCTCATTGTGAAAAAATTTGGGATGTCGTATTATAGATAACTGTGAGATTTCTCAATCAATGACATGTTTTAGTTGCTGGCACTGATCTACGGTGAATAAAAAATCTACGAGAAAAAGAATTTGATAATTATCTATAAAAAACACATTATTTTCAAATTATAAATGTGTCTCAATTTCACAATTAAATTTTGGATATTATTTCATAAATAATATGTACAATTATTATAATTACAAGTAAACAATTCAAAATTGCAAAACAGCAGTCGTTGTTACTTTTTTACGATTATTTTTATTTACAATTCCATTATGCTAATCACATTAATGTATTCAAAAATGACGAAGAAATTAATAAATCAAAAACGAACCATATGATTAAAGTGAAAAAAATTATATAATATTTACAAAGCTATTCGAAACAACCATTTTCATAAAATTCATTACCTTCGAATAGACGGCAGGAATCACTGTTACACGGGTAATGTAAGCAAGTAGCACACCAAAAACAAACATGACAATGCTTTACAGTTTCAAGGATCCATTTGTTTAAATAACCTCAATCATACGAATAATATTAGCTATAGAAACGAAGTAAAATTCAATAGGTCATTGCTTTCTCCAGTATATACATAAACCGAATACCATAAACAAGATAAAACGACTGATAGTTGTAACAGGATTCATGTAACAATTTTTTATATAGAGCTTCATTCACTTAACTCTATTTGTCTGTAATTTAAAGTTAATAAATAAGAATATAGCGTGGAATGAAATATTGAAATGCTGAAGTTTGTTACATTCATCCTTCCGATTACCACACTAGCCCAAGTCCCACTACACAACGTTCAATGTCACGCAAGGTTCATGATCACCACAACCCACAATAATATCGTCCAGGTGAGTGCGCACCGCACGGCGGCGCTCGGCGGCCAGCCCTCGCTCCAAGGGCCGCGCACGTTTGCTTCGGGTCACATCGTCGTCACCATTTCTGGTAAAAATATGTCAATCTATACTAATATTATAAAGCTGAAGAGTTTGTTTGTTTGAACACGCTAATCTCAGGAACCGCTGGTCCGATTTGAAAAATTCTTTCAGTGTTGGATAGTACATTTATCGAGGAAGGTTAAAGGCTATATTATATTTTCAAAAAAATTAGGGACCCTTACTAAAAGTCCAATAATCACGCGGACGAAGTCGCGGGCACTGCTAGTTAAAAATAAATATGTATGAAGTGAAGATGGGGCAGATGGGTGAAAAAGTGTAGAACAACACAGAATAACGAAACTAGCAGTATAATGGACTAGGTAAACTGACGTTCTTGATATAGTTACTGGAAGCCAAAAGTGCAAACGAATAACAAAAATGTTCACTGTCGTGCATTTTGTTACGATAAAATACTGTCGTTTAGGTAACATTCCAATAATAGTATTTTAAGAAAGTAATTTTTAAAGCTTGAAAATGTACTGTAAATATATTTAAAACGAATTAAAAGAATTCAATAAGTTATTTCATAGTCTCAGCGTCTCAGTCCCATTTCAAATTCAATGATGTATAAATATCGTTAGGTACTAACCAAGATTCTGCATTTGGTGCTGGCTCAAGACAATGTATGGGTTATCAAGGTCTGGATCTTCTAACACGCCTCGATGTAGTTGCTCTAAATGCCTATCTACGTCATCTGTAAAAAATAAATATGGTTCACACATGGCTTTTAACAGGATTCGGCAGTGAACGATAATAGACGTAGATTAAAAAAATTAAAGGATCTGATTTGGTTGAAATTTGGAATGTACCTAAGAAATAAAAAAAATTCTGCATTTGAATGCAGGTAAACCATAACAGCAAGTAAACCAAATAAAATATGGTCTAAAAAGCTATGTTGCAACAAAATTAATTTTATTATAATAAGTGTTAATCTTGACAACGCTGTTAGATTTCAAGTACGATGTGCATCATCCTTCGATTTGTGGTTATAGTTTTCCGAAAAGAAACCTCTAATTTAATTTTGAATTCGAAATCATTTATGCACATGGGCCCCAAAGAGACACTCATGAAAGTTAATGACTCTACTGCCATATTTGCTAAATAAAAATTGATGTTCTATGTTATATTATATTCTTAAAAACTACCCTCAGATTTGACTAAAAAAAGACAGTACATAACACGTTAATTAATTATTTCTTTAAACAATCATTTTTAATTACTAACAATAAAGACTGAATTAAATTAAAGCTAATCTAAGCAAAATATTATATAAAAATATTATATCATTTATGGCTCAGTACGTCAAAAACAAAAACATTTTGTAGATATGCAGCGTAGGAGTGTACCAATAGGGCTGACATAGTCGCAAAGTGACTCAAAGCCCTTACAAAATATTGATTAAAAAAAAGTATACTATGTTGCAAAGGTGTCTATTTCATTTAAAAGTTTTAGTTAAAATCAAGTGAATTATAACTCACATATCGGAGACGTAGTGGTCGGCGGAGCGACCGTAGTAGTCGTCGTTGTAGTAGTTGTAGTAGTCGTTGTAGTCGTTGTTGTAGTCGTAGTTGTGGTTAGTACTATGTTGAATAAAATATTATATTTTTTTATGAGCTTAGTGAAAGGATTCTAACAATGAACAAGTAATATAAACCAGTTCAGTAGAGATGCTGCTGCAGTATGTAAAAATATTTACACAAGTGGATACAAATCATGTTACAAAAATTGTTAAATTGATATAATTTAAAAAAATGCAACAACAAGGTACACACTTGTTAAAACAAACAAACAATAAACGCATTCACACTCACAGCTCCGCACTAAGTTCAAAGAAATGTGTCGTGAAAGCCAGAAACATTTGCATCAAACTAAAAACTGTTTCTTTGTTTATTTCTTACTTGGGTTATTTGTTAGAGACTTGAATTTAATAATTTAAAATCTAGAACATTAGATAGCCCCTTCAATCAAAACAATTTTAAATGAACGTTAGAGACACAGACTGTTAATCGGGCTCTAGTGGATTTAAACTCAAGGAGCGTTTGATTCGAGTTTCCAAAAGCAACGTAATGAAATCGGGATGAATAGGGAAATTTTGAATGCTACTTCATCAAAGAACAATCGTAGTCCTTTTTTATGTGGAAAAGGCAAGCATTCGTCCACTATCTCACCTGATGGAAAGTGATGATGCGGCCTAAGATGTGATATGCTTGTCTAAAAGTCCTCACTCGAACTCGATATAACTATCGATTTTAATCGCAAAGCACCAAATAATATTCCGGATCAAAACTAACGTGTTTACCTTCAGACTTAGCATCATCATCATTATCGTTTACTAATATGTAAAAGTGGTTAAGATAATTAGAATACAAAATAATAATACTTACAGTGTAGGAACAGCTCAGCCTGCGCTCGTCCAAGATTGTTTTCCACGTGGCAGCGATATGCCCCTGCGTCTTCTCGCGACATTTCCGTCACTATAAGACTGAGTGTATGTCTGTATCCTCGGGAAGATAAGCTCAGCCTATGTTTTGATCCTGGGAAAAAAACGAAGCGTGGGTACACCGTGTGGTATCGGTTCCATAGTGTTGCAGATAAATAAACTAGGAGCAGGGCCTTGCATTCAACCCTGGTGGATTCAAGAGGCACCCATCAATATTTAACGATATAATCTTCATCATGTTTTTTCCAACAGATGGCTATTCTTTTCGTTGTTTTGATTATGTAGATGACCATTTGATTAGGTAGTTACTGCTTATTACATACATTTATATATCCATTTAATATCATACATATTAAGAGTAAGTAATTGGAACGAAGTATCTCTGTTGATCTTACAGTTCATTGGATGTGAAGTGACTATGTTGATATATGTGGTAAATCCAAGGATTACAGTAAATATTTATATAATAACTAATTGAGCGCTGCGGCTTCGCCCACTGATGATGATGATGATTAGAGCATATGTCCTAATCCAGAGTATAAGCTACCTACGTTTCAAATTTCATTAAAATCAGTTAAGTAGTTACAGAGATACGTGGTAACTAACATTCACACACACACAAACTTTTGCATTAATAATATTAGTAGGATAGGATATTATACAGGTTTGTCGTTCTGGGTGTGATTGTCTACGATGTGAATATTTCTGCCATACACAATTCAAGTCTTTGAACTAAGTGTGCTGATTTATAAGTGAAAATATTTTTTAAAGCATAATCATAAAAACTTTCATGACAGAACATGGTAGTTTGTCAACAATCCAATATCATTATCGTCTAAGCACATAATGAGTTTCCAAACTTTACAAACTGTAATTTCTATAATAGCAATATAAGTCTCATAGTTATGACAATTTAGAACTTTCGAATAATAAAGGCTCAAATTTCAACTTAATTTTCGAGAAAGTTATAAGATTATTAAAGTATTAAGAGGCTGTATCAATAAACTTGAAGTATAAAGAACGCAATAAAGTTGTTGTAATTAAAAGGAGAGATCCTAACTTTTAATTGACACTTGATATGTTTTAAGATAATTAAAGTTGAATATTGCAAGATGTTCATATAAATATTATAGTTTGATTTCATAAGCAAATTACCGTTGCGTTACCGATAAGCTTGTTAGTTTAGTAGTGAGATCATAATGACGTTTAAATCTATTTATCATTAGTTTTTAAACATATAAAAGATAGTAACCAAAGGTAGGCAATCTAGCCTATACAATTATAGACTTAAAAAAAATACAATTCTTACTTATTCGATAACCTTTGTCATTTTATAATAATAATAAAAATTACAGTGATACATTTAGAAAAGAAAATTATCGCTTGAGGCGGGGATAGAACCCGCGGCCATAGGGTGGATATATAGCACTGACTTTTATTAAATGTTTCTAATGCGGTTTCAAACAAATTGATGAACAGGCAGCGCTGATTTGCCTATTTATTATTTTACGCTACGTCGGACATTATACTTAAATATTTTTTGTTAGACCAATAAATGGCTGTTGTTATACTTCAAGTTCGAGACTAGATACGTTCACAACTTCTTCCTCCTATTTCTCTCTTCCTAGTACCCTCTACTCACTTTGCACGTGTATATTGTTACTGATTTGTTATTGCTAAGCTTATATTATTGTAGAGGACCTTGCATCTAGACAAATCTTTACGAGGTTTACAGATGCATGATTTTGAATATTTTGTTAAACTTTCATGTTGGTAATAAAAAATAAAAAAAAGATGTTACATAAAAAACTTGTTTCGAGTATACTTTTCGATTCATAATTTAACAGTGATTTTTAAGGAAAAATAGATCTTATTCCAATGTTATCCTCGTTTTTGCGTGGTTACCAATTATTTGCAAAATCAGCGTCGGTTTCAATATCACTAATGAAAATCGTGATTTTCCTAACATTTTCCTCAATGTTAGCCCTTAACGATCGGATACTTCCCTGTGATTTATAATGTTAAAGATTACATTTTTGTAAAAATGTTCTCGATTAAGATATCTGCGGTTAAATATACCAACCACTTTCACTAAAAATTTTCGCAATAAAATTACTTTTTCAAGCTAATGTAAAGCCAAATAGAAGTATTTTTATCATAGACGAGTTCTAGTTGTTTCGTGTATCTTTCTATCTATGTATATTTCGTTAGAACAAATACCTATGTTTTATCTATGTTTATTTAGTTTGAACAGATCGGCGGGCGTGCGGGGACTGCTGTTCGGAAGGTGAACTCTCTCATGTCTCCAAACGATATCCTTTCGACCTGAGTGCCTCCTGTGTGGCGCAGCCATTAAATTAGAGGTTACGCAAAGTCATTAGTTATTTCTCTCAAACTGCGACACAAAACTATTTTGGTTTTATACGTAAATATTAAATTATACTTGTAACATCCAGTGTATCCTACTAATATTATAAATCCGAAAGTTTGTTTGTAAGTGTATGTGTAAGTGTGTAAGTATGTTTGTTCCCTCTTCACGCTTTAACAGCTGAACGGATTTGAATGAAATTTGGAATGTACATAAATTATACCTAGGATTAACAAATAGGCTACTTTTTAACTTGATAATAGCGGGCGAAGCCGCGGGGCACGGCTAGTCTTAGAATAAATCCTACTAATATTATAAATCCAAAAGTTTGTGTGTAAGTATGTTTGTTCCCTCTTCACGCTTAAACGGCTGAACGGATTTGGATGAAATTTTGAATGTACATAGCTGATACCTAAGATTAGCACATAGGCTACATTTGAACTTGATATAGCGGGCGAAGCCGCGGGGCACGGCTAGTGTTATATAAAGGTTAATTAACCATTTAAAACCTGCCGATTTTATATAATTAAATATTAAATAAAATAAGATTACTTACCATTGACAAGTCTCTGTTCCCCATTGAGGGTCCAGTAAACCATCGGAGACGGGTACGCCTCAGCGGTGCATAGCAGTGTGACCACGCCACCTGCCGGCGCTCGGATCGCAACTCTCCCGGCCCAAACCGATGGCGTGACTGTGACAAATAATGAACAAATTACCTTTTAGCGTAACAATATTAATTTTAAGTCATTTGCGGTGACTACATTGTAAAAAAATAAGAAACTAATTTGTGACGATAGATTAGGATTAAATTGCGTTTTTTATTATATTGAATAGATTTACGCCCATCGGCTATGTCGTAATTATGTAAGTAATTAATCTAGGGTACAACTAGGTTCGTAAGGCTAAATACCGGACCGCTATTATAAAACTCAACAGATTTTACTACTTAAGAGTGAGTTAAAAATAAAGCTATCGGTACAAAAAAAAATGCATCTTGTTTTTCGTAGTCGTTAAGTACAGGGTAACTAGAAGGCAAATACGAGAAAATGCACCATGGATTGCTTGACGATGTTATCAAGTCTACCTTTGGTAGGATTTGACACAACAAACACAAGATCGAGGGACTTGTTTGTTACCTACTACTTCGATACTGATACCTGATACTTCGATATACTAGATGGCTGTAATTTTGCGAATCTGGCAGTAGAATCATTAACTTTCATGAGTGCCTCTTTGGGGCCCATGTGAATAAACGATTTTTGACTGTTATTTTGCGAATCTGGCAGTAGAATCATTAACTTTCATGAGTGCCTCTTTGGGGCCCCTGTGAATAAACGATTTTTGACGGTTATTTTGCGAATCTGGCAGTAGAATCATTAACTTTCATGAGTGCCTCTTTGGGGCCCATGTGAATAAACGATTTTTGATTTCGCTTTCATCGCTTCACCAACTAAAAGAAATTACGAACATAAAACTCACACATTACGTTGATCTGTATTCTCTTGCTCACTGAAGGCGGAACACCGTTGGTAGCTATACAGAGGTAAGCGCCCGACGTGGCTCGCTCCACGCCAGTTATGTTCATCCACGTACCGCTCCATTTAGACACTGTAGAAAAACATGACAAAAGTTACAAGTATAAAACCTGACGAGCACGTTTTACCATGTATTTACTAAAAATACGCGCTTGTCACTAACACGCTAAACAATTGGCAAAATAAAAAAAAAACGGTCTATCTCGAAAACAGCTAAACCTAATTTTTACCAAACATAAATAAGAACACTATTGATAGTCACCTTTCAAATAAATAAAACCGCTTCCAAATCGGTTCACCCGTTTGAGAGGTATTACACTAGGTGCCACTGAAAAACACACGACTGCTATTTTTTTCGTATTTCAATTAATTAAAGAATGTAGTACAATTTCGTTTATGTTGTAATTTTTATAGAGGGTATATATTCAGGCTATTAATTATATTAGTGTTTCAAAAGAACCAACTTTGTAAAGCCATTGTAGAGTGATATCTACAAGATTACATTTATTTAGATAACTTTCTTAAGTATGTACAAGTATTGTTTATATACTGACTTATCATTTGTTTTTCTTAAATACCAGTTCCTAAAAAATTCAAAGCGTCTTAATTGTATTAACATTCGAACTACAACATACATTCAAGAAGATTCAGTTTTATTTCGACACTTAAATGCAGGTTAAAGCGACTTCCAACGTTTGTAACACCAACATAGTTGCATAAATAATACTATAATTGCATAAAAATAATCAAAGGACAGATGAAAATACTTGTAAAATGTCATTACTGTAACGTAATATAAACATAACTATTTATCTAACACAGCGTAATTTGTTAAAAAATGTTTTAACATCTAATAAATCTTTTCTCGAATTCGTCAGTGTAATCCTTAATGATTCGCTTTTACAAATCCTATTGGTTTTTAGGTCGTTCCTCAAAGGACACCTACGTTTTTCTCTTTTTTCATTTCATCGCTGCCTTTTCCTGCTTTGTAAGGATTCACTAAGTCCCTTTGATCTTATTGATGTGATTCTTCAGACACAATTTTATAGAAACATATAACTCTGAATGTATTTTGTCCATGATTTATAATATAGACCGTTCTGCACGCGTGGCCTCTAGCATCTGTCAGTTTAGTTTTTACATAAAAATAGTAACGCTTTCACACTCACAGTCTCACACTAAGTTCGATGACTTGTGTCGTGTGTGCCTCAAACATTCACATCACATACACAATCATAACCAGAACCAGAAATAAAAAAATCCTTAGGTTCTCCCTAAGGATTTTTTCTCGTGTTCTTACCGGGAATCGAACCCAGTAGCCCTAGGTTTAGAAGGAAAAGGCTCAACCAACTAATCGAACGAGCATTTTTATATAGAATATCATAGAACAGAATAGAATATAATTTACTTCTTGAAAGTTATATCTAATACATACAATAACAACAATGTTTTTTTTGTGTTGGGGAGCCCTGTCTTTTTCAGTTTACTGTTTTACATAAAAGAATTAAAAAAATATTAAAAGGAAAATAATATGACACATTATTATATAATATAATAAATGTTAATAATCCTAAATTTAACCACAAATACGTCTTTTTGGGGTTTTTCAACAAAGCTATTCAACTGACTTCAATGAGAAATTAACTCGGATCATTTAAAATTGTTCCACTTCGTACCAAAAAAGAAGTTATATCAAATTATAACATTATTTGTGGTATACGAAGCAAACAAAAAAGTTGAAAACACGATTTAAACTTGTATAATAGATTTATTGAAAAAGCACCAAGCAAATTATTAACAAGCAACCAATTTCACAACTTGCTAAAGTACTCATCCCGACAACAGCGAAACAATACCTCAAAACATTAATTTCAAAATCCTTCAAATAAGGAGAAGGAACGGATTATACCTCTGCAAAGTAACTTGACAATTTCTACGAGAATACTTAGCGAGAGCTTTCAATACTTACACACTTGTTCGAGTTTCCAAAGGCTCGGAAATGATATTCCTTGCAATTTTATACAAAGTTTGCATTAAGCGTACAATGCAAATAAGGGAGTAGAACATTCAATTTATAGCCGCAGGCGCGAAAGTTTTCCCTTTGTGCGGCCGCAGTTAGTTGTTTTGTTAACGTGACTTGTGTGCAGCACTGTAAACTGTGACAGTTTTTGCACACTGTAGCTTTATGTTTGCATACAAACCACTATGGTAGTGTGAATAGCAGATAAAGCCCGTTTCGGACTGAAGTTTATTTAAAACAATTGTTTGTCCTGATGTTGTTTGGACGGAATTAAAGGGAATTTTGCTAATTCTGCTTTTCAGTGGCTTGTTGATGCTATTCCGACATTTTGCTGAAGTTGGGTGTGTTTGTTTGCTGACAGTTAACATGTTAATTTTAGCATTTGGTTCAATTTCTGTATGGTTTTAGAATATTTGAAGTGTATCTTAAGGGTTTGGATGGCGATATTGTATAATTTTCGGTGTTTAACATTTAGGGTAAAAGGGTAGCAAATAAAAATTTTGTGTATCGTGCAGCTATTTTATGCTCTTGATTATCACAAAAGCACTACCCAATAGCCTTCTAAGCAAACCTAACCTTCTTATCGGGTTCGTTTCCCAAAGGAAACACAAGTAATCCTCCTAAGAAAAAATGTGTTTCAATTCAAATCAAATTCAATTAAACTTAGTGTGGAGCTGTGAGTGTGAAAGCGTTTATGTTATGTTTATAAATAAATAAATATACTATTATAAATTCAATCTTATATACCCAGCGTGAGATTGTCCATCTTGAAATGCCTGGAGTCCTCTCTTCGCCAAGTGATGACGGGCGGGGGAGTGCCGGAAGCGGCACATCGTAGGGCGGCGTTTTCTCCTTCCTTGATGAGAACCTCGCCACTACTCGCCTCATCATCTATATCTGGAGGCACTGCAAATAGACACTTCGTTAAAAAAGTAAAGATTCAAACAGCATAATTTAAAATGTTTTTGCTTAGAATCTAATTAAATATTTTTGTTTGGGGATTTATTATCCATTGTCTTACGACTCATTCATACGTCATTGTACTTTTTTAATTACTCATAATATATTACGTATAAATTACTTGTATAATATGCACGAGTTCGATATATTTACACGAGTTCTTTTAAAAATTAACACAGTTAAACTAATTATTTTTTTTGCGTTTCGGCGGACATAGTCGCTCGCGCAATGTACTTTCGTTCTTCTAGCGCTCCTCTATGCTACGATTGTCTTCATTTGACTAAAAGACGTAGACATATTTGCTCTTATTTCAAAATAATTGACTAATCGTTGTTTTTAATAGCATGCCAGCATTTAAAAGAATCCGCCAGGATATATGATTGGATGACTTCATAGACATAATTTTTAGCTACGTTTGACGACCCAGTTGGCAAGTCTCTGCCCTCTGCGACGTGGGTCCTGGGTTCGATTTATACTTCTGGTTCTTCGTGATTGTGTGTGTGATATGTAAATGTTTCCGGCACCCACGATACAAGTCTTTGAACTTACTGTTGAACTCAGAGTGTGAATGCGTTTGTTTGTTCACATGAGGTAATAATTTTAAGAGGTGGTAGAGCATTTTGTGAGTTGCTCGCCTGGCTTGCTACCAAAGTAGCTTACCACCATCAAGTTGAAAGTCTGCCGCCAAGCCAAATACGGTGTTCCGGCAGTTATCCTTGAGAGCCTGCGTATTCCAGATCTAGTGTGTTTACCAGCTTCGATCACATCGTCACTTACCATCAGGTGAGATAGTGGTCAAACACTAGCCTGTCACAAATAAAAAATAAAAATAAAACTATAGTGCCAAAGTATGAGCTTTAATCTGCACAAAGTACAAAGTACACTTACCAACTACGTGAAGATAGTGCGTCTGCGACATCATGGGCTCTGTATTGACTTGACACATGTACCGGCCGCCGTCTCCCGGGCCTGCATCTTTCAGAGCCAGGGTCCAAGAGCTGTCGCCGTGGTAGACGCTGACTCGGTGGTTCTTGGTGATCACGTGGCCAGCAATGGTGAGGATTGTTTGTGTGTCAACACGTAGCCAAGCCACCTGGTGGAAGAATAAAATGAATTTAGTTTAAAAATTAAATAATCGTATTACATTATGTTGGAGTACCCATTTTGAAATTAAAACCAATGACTAATCTGCCAAATATTACCAATACTTATTAGTTTACACCTATTGAATACATCTTCTTTAAACACAACACATCCTACTAATATTATAAATCCGAAAGTTTTTATGTACGTAAGTGTGTAAGTATGTTTGTTCTCTCTTCACGCTTTAACGGCTGAACGTACATATATTATTGGAATGTACATATATTATACCTAGGATTAGCACATAGGCTACTTTCAACTTGATAATAGCGGGCGAAGCCGCGGGGCACGGCTAGTATATTATAAGAAGTAGTGAGTTTCAATTAAACCATCTTTTAACATGAATGTATAGTAATTGCGACCAACATAAATTGTTTAATTAAAAGCTATACAAGATTTTTAAAATTTGTGGGCGTACATTTGGAATCGAGAACTTAACGGGTTTTTGAACCATCTAGTCTACATCACCAGATGCCATCATTCGATATTGAATTATTTTTTAAGAAAACAAATAGACACTAACCCCTTCGATCACTTACACCCATTAAGTATTAAACAAAAAACGGGTCACGTATGCCGAACCAAGGTTACTTATACATAAACAAAAATACCGTGATCAGTCCAAAAACCTCCTTCCATTTATTTTAATAAAATCACTATTAGTGTTTTATTATTATGCCCGGTAGCCAAGCTTTTATTCACAATCTCAACTGATGGAAAGTGATGATGCGGCCGAAGATGTAACATGATATTATGCTTGCCTAGAAGGTACCTATTCACTATATTCACTCTTGACTTGAAGACACCTTGATTGTATTGTAGTTAGGTCTTTTGCTGTAAAGATTCATTTAATTATTATTTGGTTATAGAAATAATTATCACAGGCAGAATGATCCGTAGACAACCCGTAAATGTTGAGTCATAATCACATGTCCCACATAAAACATTTTTGCTAAACTAAGAACACAATAATAAATTAAGTAGTATATACAACCTGTAACAAAAAGGTGTAGTAATACTTGGTGGTGTGTATGTGTATCGTGCCAGAAATCGTCTGCCAGAGAACGAAAGTCGAAATCGGACATAATTTTTTCAGTACAAAAATAAAAAAATATATTTTTCAAGTACTTTTGACAACCCTACAGTTACATGTGCGGCAATGGGAGATATTTGTTCCGTACAAAAATTACAAAATATTTTTTTGCCAACCCTACGATTACATCTGTGGCGCGTGACCTTGACCTTTGTTATGGCCACCAATGTCAGATGTCTAGGTTCAAAGGCTATGTGGTGTAGAACGGTAGCTGATGAAATAGAGTTGCAAATGACATAATTTTCTTTAAACTTTAATTCATCATAACTCAATATTCATTTTGCTGCCGCGAATGCAGAAGTTCCTGTTAGACTCCATACATTTTGCTAGATGTGTGACTTGAGTAATACTACACCTTTCTGTTACACATTGTATACAACGTTTCCATTTCTCGCCATTCATTCTAATATTTTTTTCAACAAGCCTAGCTTGTTTGAAAATTTCAATTCCCGAAAAGCAAACACAATTTTACAAATTCATATCGAAATTCAAGTATGCTAAAGCTGTAACAGAATGGGGGCGCGCGATACATTGAATAAACTATTAAGTTTAGGTGCGCGCCGTCGGACCTAAATGTGCGATAGTTTAAATTTTAAAATACACGAGACTTTCTGGATTTGATATCGGACTACGTATAATTTTTGAAAGCGGATGAAAGTTTATATGATTTTTACAAGCTTCTTTAATAGATTTTGTACGACTGTTAGCCAAGAATAAATGTTTGGTTGATGTAAAATTATTATTCATAACATAAACGATTTCACATTCACAGCCACACACAACAATTTTTTATGAGTTGAGTCGTGGTAGCTGGAAATATTCACATCGCGCACATAATCTATATTCTCAACCAGAAATACAAATTTTCCTGAGGAGTTTCTGGGTTCGATTCCCGATGGGAACACGAGAGTAAAGGAGTATAATGTTATGCCGTTATTTTAATAAGAATGAATTCTTCACTTTACATCAGGTGAGATAGTGATCAAATGCTGGCCTCTAGCATCTATCTAGCATCTATCTAGCAAAAATAAAACATATTTACTGACCCGCATCAAATGAAGCAACTCGCAAAATGTATACCTACATTATGAAAAAATAGATTACGAATTTATTACTTAATCTATCACAAGTCCTAATTAAATACAACACTGACAGTAGGCAACGAACCCAGATAATATATCTTGTAATAACATAGCCTTTCTCACATAATTATTACACACACATTTTCATAGCCTAAATTAAAAGCAAAGCCTGGAGTAATTAAAACTAAACAATGAACCTAAAACATGGTAATAAATATCATCGACCCAATTAATTACTAGTTCCAAGATATCCAGAGCGTAAGACATCGCCTTAAGGCGCCCCTCAGCTTTTTATAGGATACATTTTGGACAGTTATCAATCATTACATGATCTAGTTATCCCATCAGCATTTTATAATCGGACACGCAGACAAACAGCTAAGTCACACCAGTAGACATTGTACAAATGCGGACGAGTAATTTTAAATCCACATTCATTGTGCATACTGCAAAGGAATGGAGCTCCTTGTCAGAGTCGGTACTTCCTGATAAGTACTATATGGAAGTCTTTTACTGGCCAGTGAATAGGTCTAACTTCATAGGTAAGCTTGCTCCATATATTGGTCAAACATGAGCACGGAAATATCTTTTAGATACGAATATGGAAACCTCGGTAGTGGTTACATATTTGAGCCGTTTGGTGTTGAGACACTGGGCCCGTGGGGACCGAGAGCTCATTCTGCCTGTTGGCTCAGTTGGGTGAGCGTTCGCCTTCCAAGCAGGGGTATCAGGTTCGACTCCTGGCGGGAACATAAGTTTTCTCCCAAGGAAAATTTGTTTCTGGTTCTGGTTGTGATTGTGAGTGTGATGTGAATGTTTCTGGCACCCACGAGACAAGTCACGAACTTAGTGTAGGGCTGTGTGGGTGAAAGCTTTTAATATAATTTAATAATTAATTTATGTATAATATTCTATTTCCAAAAATCTATCAGATCGCCTGGTTGATGCGACGCGTGATCAAAATGTATACCTAAATGTTAAACCTAAACCACTTTCAACTAATAGAAAAACGCAAAGTATGGGTAAATTCAATGACGAAAAAATGATGAATTTCATAAACCAATTATTCCTGTTTGTTTTAAGGTATTAAAAAATCTCTACTCGGAGTTTTATTGTTTTACAACCTTTTTCGTTAATGGCTCTGAATATTTTTACGATATTTCAACGTCAGGAGGTTGATGAATATTTTTTGAAATGTTTTTTGTTTTCTTTTGTAAAGTCCAGTGGAAGAGGGTTATCAAAGAGAGGCTTTACAATTCATAAAAAAGACTCATCAATGTATAAAATTGATAAATTTATTTATTGAAATTGCGTAATAGAACAGCACTAAGTTAATATTGACACATTTAACACAAATACTGGTATGTAAATATAAGTTTAGGCGCACTGCCCTTTTGTAGAGGGCTTGAGCACTTGAGTTACATGATAACATAAACTCGGCGCCATGAAGTCAGCTCTTTTAGTATGTAAACAATTTCAGTTAAAAAAATCGAGTCGATTCTTTTAAATAAAATAAATTTGCTAAACAAATTACTTATCGGATCGAATTGTGAATCTAAGCCATTCTTGAATCCAACTGAAAACATATTTTTTTTATCAATATCAGTCCAACCGTTTCGGAGGAGTTCAGTTGCTTACACACGTACAGAAGAAGTTAGAATATTTATTTAAATTTTCGTTACATACTATCTCTTTTGCCCGTAGGTGATTCTAATCAAAGATGGTATGCGCTAGCTAAGAATGAGAATTGACTATCAACTGTATCTCGTTTGAAATAGCAGCTGAAATCTAGAGTTGCTGATTCGCATAAATTTAAGTTCTAAGCTGCATTGCCCATTTAAGTTACACTACAACTACACGCTGCAGAATCTGCGATCATTCGTCTCAGTCAATCTTCGTCTGCATCATTCATTGTTAAACGCTTTGGAAACCAAGATTCATCGTTTATAATTTTACCATTTATATTTTAAGCATAGTGTGTTCACCTTCCTCGACCAGATCATTACTAATCTTAAGGTGAGATAGGGGTCAAAAGTCAAACAGAGATAAAAAAAAAGACGTGTGGCACTCGGAGACTGCCGCGGTAAAGCTATTGTATAGCATTTTTTATCAACGTATATAATTATTTATTTATTTTATTTATGCAGTATTTTTTTTCCTGCCACCTAGAGGCTAATCAACAAACTTAAATATTAAATTTTATTCTAGATCAAATTTTAGTTCTGTCCAGTTTCTAAGCATAGATGGCGCCCTCTAGCGACTGAAAACGCGATGCAGTTTCATTTTTCTTCACAAAAAGTTTTCGGTCACATTGAGATACGAACTCCGTACCGATGCATTCGAGTCAGTATCCAATACCAAATTTTTCTTCACAAAAAGTTTTCGGTCACATTAAGATACGAACTCCGTACCGATGCATTCGAGTCAGTAACCATTACCAATTGGCTACTGAGTCTTCTGAATATATCTTCGAAATAAGCATATAGGTTAGGGGCGTTAGGTTTTTTCGTTACGGAATTTCTGGATTCGGTCTCCACGCTCAAGGCCCGTGATAGAAGCTATGCAATAGCTTAATTGAGTATCGAATATTGCCAATAGACCTTCTATTCTTCGTTTGCATTGAAATTTTAGTTCATATACTGTACTGATGCAATCGATTAGTAAGCGAGCAATTCTATTAAAGCTTAAAAAGTAAATAACCAGTTATTCAAGCTCTTCATATCACGAGTGAACTGGCATTATAACTAAACATACGAGATCTGTCGCCAACCGCATCACTAGGTGAGAAATTGTTTAAAAATTTGCTTCTAAAAAAAAAGCTGTATTGAAGTGCTACTTTTGTAAATATATTTGGCCGTAGTATTTTGCTTAAACAAATAAACATCAGAATTGATGAAGCGATAAATAAATTGAAACAGCGAATAAGAAAGTGCATTAGCATGAAACGATTGATAGCTGCAGACTGCAGCGGGCTTTATAGAGACGAATAGCACCCGCTGGCTCACTTACTGCTGCAAACTTAATGGGGGTAGCTAAGACCGGCGAAAGATATAAATAGAAAGGATATTTTAATGCAGACACAATGTGATTTATAGATAAGGCGTTGAAAGTTCGAGTTTATTTCAGCGGTAATTTGTAAGACTTTAAAGGTTGCACTTACTCTAATAACGACATTAACGATGAAGTAAAATATCATATGGAAACAAAATAATAATAAATAAATGTGGAACGTGTTTCACGACTCTCACTTGACCAGGATAACTAGTCGTAGTTCTGGCCTTAAATGGCTTTAATCTCTCGTGATAGAAGGCCCCAAATCATAGCGGTGAGATGAGTAGATCATGAAGCAGTTGAAATCTTTGATTGTGATAACAAAATGTGTACTCTACGCACTATAATTTATTAACGCTTAATTATTTATTTTTACTTTCAAAGGCTAACCTAAAATTAACGACTACAAAGTACAGATATAAGCATAAGAATGAGCATTGAGAAAAATATTATTCTTATAGATAGAAGCATTACTTATACTCGAATATGTTTCTTCGACCTCATTGGGCACACACATGCAAAAAATCATGTCATAAGTTAGTAATATAATTTGAAGACAGTAGTATAATAATATGTAAAACATAAATGCTTTCACAATCACAACCCCACACTAAGTTTGATGATTTTTGTCGTGGGTGTCGGAAACATTCGTAGTAACAGGAACCAGAATCACAAATTTTCCTTGGCATATTAACATAATCGTGTGAATGTGACTTAAAAAAAACAACACCACACATGCAGTCTTCCTCGCCATCTCACACCGTGAACTCATTCCAAGGAAGAGCATCGTACATGCTTGAAACGAGGTCGACAATGTCGATCAATGACTTTTTTTTATGTCTGATAGGCAAGCATTTGACTACAATCTCACCTGATGGAAAGTGATGATGCGGCCGAAGATGTAAAATCAAAGAAAAATAAAAAAATTAAAATGTATGTGTTAAATGACATGAAAGAAAACCTTCTTTGTATATTTTTTGGAATAGTCTATAATTTTTATATAAAACCTATCGCGATTGTTATTCATTGTAGTCCTAACGGGCTATTAATCGCGTGATTTAAAAAAAAATCCTTCCAATTTCGAGAGTAAAAGCGAAGTATACGCTCACAATTAATTGGAGTATTTTCTTCTTAAATTTTATCAAACCTTAGCTTTTAATCTAAACTATGCTATTTATTTCACTATTTAAATGCACGTTCGATCTCAATTACCAACGAAGTGAATTGCACTTGAAATACAATCTGCTGTTCCATCTCACTTAAGCCAGTGCCATTAGTCCGCGCGCTCGTCTGCTATCAATCCTTGCATGCGCTAATGCGCTTCCTTCCGAATGGATTCAAACGATCCGTCGGGATTTAAGCACGTTTAATTTATTGTGAAAATTAATAGTTGCTGTGAGGTTTGCGAGGTTTTTCATTTGACTGACGGATTTTTACTGCAATGTTATGGTAAGATTTCTTAAGGTTTTAGATTTGATTTATCACATAGCACGTTCTCCTTACGTTAAAAGAGGGTGATGGTACTTTTATTATAAAAATATACGTACGTATATATTTTAATGTTAAAACTATCGTGAGTATTACACATTATGTTATGTTATATTCGGCTTAAAACACGATAATTTTGACTTACTTTGTAGTCAACTAGTTTCGGACAAACTAGTTGACTACAAAGTAAGTCAAAATTTTCGTGTTTTAAGCCGAATATAACATAACATAATACGTATATATTGTTTTAGTACAGTACTTTTTGTGGTTCTAGCTGACCTGCCCCAGCTTTGCCCGGGCGGACATAAATAAAATGTCTATCCAACTAATATTATAAATCCAAAAGTTTGTGAGCAAGTGTGTAAGTATGTTTGTTCCCTCTTCACGCTTTAACGGCTGAACGGATTTGGATGAAATTTTGGAATGTACATAGCTTATACTAAGGTTAACATATATAGGCTACTTGTTGACTTGATAAGAGCGGGCGAAGCCGCAGGGCACGACTAGTTCTTTAAGACATTTGTCTACCTGCGAAATTGATTAGGACAAGAAGTTTTTGTAATTAGTCATTGATATAAATGATTCCGGAACCCAACATTTTTATCATAAAATCATGGTTTGGCGGTGATTGTGAATGAGTTTATGTTTAAATTTAATGTAACTCATAAATAATAAACAATTTTTCGTGGTTACTACCATAATATGCAATTATAGTATGCAATTTTTCGTAGTAGTATTCATAGGTAGGGTAAACCTGGCAAACGTGCCCCATTATTCAATGAGTTGAAATAAAAAATCAAGTATAGTCTAATAATGTTTATTAAGTAATCAGTCTTAATTATTAGTTCATTTGGCATAATAAAAAATTTAAAAACTTCTAAATTGTTAGCATATCGAGCTTTATGCCAACGTTTTCTACTTTAAATACAAATGCGTCAACTAGGAAGGTTTTGAAATAGATGGAATTAATAAAACAGGGTAATACTCACATGTGATCACTATTATAATTGCAATAATATCAATAGTAAAATAAACAAAACCATAAACCATTTTACAATACTTTCTTTAACAACTTCTTCAACAAGCCACGTTCTGCCTGTAATACAATAGGGCTACCTTTCCCTTTCCAAATCTTTCGAGCTCTGCGAGCTCCTCTGTTCAATACTTTTCTGACGACGACGGTGGCTCCCACTGTCGTCGATTTAGTTAACCTACGCAGGCAGTCGCAACTCGGAAGTCAAAACACTGCCTATTAATGTATCAAATAAGGCAGTGTTTTGATAAACTAGAAATAACAGTCAATAGGAATATTCTTTTAATTATTTACAACAGTCGGCCATCCGAAACAATAAAGTACGACCTCGTGCTTAAAAGAAAGTAAGCAAAATAGCAAAATTTCATAATTACAATAAAAGGTGGATTACAAGTTACTTAAGCTATATCGTTAGGAATGTATAATCTACGTTAGACTATAATTAAACTATAATTAGTAATCTATGTATAAAATCAAATAAGAGAAAAAAAATAAAGATGCTTTAAACATTTAGAAAGTATGAAAACTATTTTGTTTGCCAATACCATAGAGTTTGAGCATCAAAATACCATAATATCAGAATACACCAACGCCAGAAGCACTATGTAACGCAGGGCATATAGCCATCAAGTCCGTTTCGGCATCAAGTCCGCTTCGGCATCAAGTCCGCTTCGGCATCAAGTCCGCTTCGCCATCAAGTCCGCTTCGGCATCAAGTCCGCTTCGGCATCAAGTCCGCTTCGGCATCAAGTCCGGTTCAGCACCAAGTCCGGTTCAGCACCAAGTCCGGTTCGGCATCAAGTCCGGTTCAGCATCAAGTCCGTTTCGGCATCAAGTCCGGTTCAGCACCAAGTCCGCTTCGGCACCAAGTCCGGTTCATTCGGGTCGGTATAAAAGGGTGTTTGGGCTAACAAGGCCGCATGGGCATACAAGGCCAGATCAGCATATACGGCTGTTTCGGCTTACAAAGCCATTTCTACATACATGTAAGGATCGGCATACAAGGCCGCATCCGCATTCAACCAGATCAGCAACACGGCTATTTCAGGTTGAAAAAAAAAAAAAAGTACAAATCGGGAACGGCATACAAGGCCGGATAAGCATTTAAGGCTACATCAGCATACAAGGCTATGTCAGGTTGAAAAAAAAATGTACAAATCGGGATCGGCATACAAGGCCGGATAAGCATTTAAGGCTAGATCAGCATACAAGGCTATGTAAGGTTGAAAAAAAAATTTACAAATCGGGATCGGCATACAAGGCCGGATAAGCATTTAAGGCTAGATCAGCATACAAGGCTGCATTGGGTTACTAAGCCGTTTCTACATACATAGGTTCCAGGGCTTGTGTTAGGATCAACGGGGCTTACACAGAGTGGTTTAACTTCGATAAAGGTGTTAGACAGGGATGTGTAGCTTCTCCAGGGCTGTTCAACCTATTCATGGACAATTGCATGAAAAATTTGAAAGAGCACTCTTTTGGGTTAAAAATGAATGACTTGACCATCAAATGCTTACTTTACGCCGATGATCAGGTTATTTTGGCTTCATTAGAGGGGGAGTTGCTGTTGATGGTCGATATTATGCATAGTGCCTTAAAAGTAAAGGAATGAAAATAAATGTGAGC
The DNA here is from genome assembly GCA_948107665.1 of Lomographa bimaculata. Lineage (NCBI taxonomy): Eukaryota > Metazoa > Arthropoda > Insecta > Lepidoptera > Geometridae > Lomographa > Lomographa bimaculata. The sequence continues at coordinate 811,961 of OX403592.1, read as the reverse complement.
AAGACGAAAATAATGATTTTTGAAAGTATGACAGTTAGCGCCATTATGATTGAAGGTGAAAGGGTGAAACAAGTGAAAGAGTTTGTGTACATGGCGTCAAAGTTTACAAGAGACGGCAAATATGACAGTGATATTGAGCGAAGAGTGTTGGCAGGGAACCGAATGAATGGGGCCCTACATACCTTTATTAACAGTCAGAAAGTGTCTAAAAAGGCAAGATCTCCATAGAGGGTGCTGGTGCCAACAATTATGTATGGTAGCGAGTGTTGGGTTTGGCAGAAAAAGCATGAAAGTAAGATAAATGCTGTGGAAATGAGAGGGCTAAGAAATATACTCTGATAGACTAGGCGAGGAATATTGTGATTAGGGAAGATTGCAACGTGATAGAAGATGTAGTGACCAATATTGAGAAACCAACGAGCATGTATTAAAAGACTCATAAATGTAGGATAAGCAAAAGATGTGTGTCAGGATCATAGCAGGTGGTGAAAAGTAGTCTCTGCCTACCCCAATGGGAAAGAGGCGTGACTATATGTAAGTATGTATGTATGTGTGTATGTTCTACATTCAAGTTAGGATCGGCATACAAGACCGCATCCGATTTCAACCAGATTAGCATACAAGGCTTAGTCAGGTCACAAAAAAAAAGACGTATCTACATACAAGGCGTGATCGGCATGCAAGGCCGCATCTGCATACAAGACCAGATCAGAGGATCGGCATACAAGGCCGCATCCGATTTTAACCAGATTAGCATACAAGGCTTAGTCAGGTTACAAAAAAAAGACGTATCTACATACGAGGCGTGATCGGCATGCAAGGCCGCATCTGCAATCAAGACCAGATCAGCATACACGGCTGTGTCAGCTTACGAATACGTATCTACATACGAGGCGGAGTCAGCATACAAGGCCGATTAATGTGAATAGAGCAAAGTCATATTATTATGTTGGGAGGATTTATGTTTTTTTTTTTATTCATGGTACCATCAAAGGTATTTTACCAACGTGTGTGTTTTTGTCTCACATGTTTCTAGTGTTCCCAAATATTGTTAAAACATGTACACCACACACCTGGTGAAATCGACAAGTAATATATAGGAATGATGATGTTTAATTACCGACTCACTGACTTACCGATACCGACTCACTTATAAAAAGTATTTGGGTACTACAGGTAAGTATCAGTAAAAGTACCATAACAGGCTACACATTAGGTATATATATGCAAACATTCATTACTTCCATATGAGTAAGACCAACCTGAATTCACTTAGATCCTATTAAAGATATACGTTATATACGTATTATTATAAGATATTATATTTTGCACGCAATTTTTTTTTATGAGTATGAAAATTTAAAACTCACAACTCGTCCTGCCTCACCATCAGAAATTAGTTTTTTTTTTGTGTATATTTTATAATATAGACTTATCATATATAATGTATGTTTAATGTTTTAAATAAGAATAAAATTCAGTATTGACATTAAATACTTACAAAAAATATATCGATCCAGCTACTTCCCGTGTTTCATTGCCCTTACTGGGTACATAATATTATATAGACAATACAAAGTAATTTTTTTTTTAGAACTATATAACATATTTATAATGTAATAAGCGATCGAATATGAATACGAAAAAATGTGTTGTAATAAATGAATAGTCTTGGATTGCATTTGCCAAGTTTGGTAGTTAGTGGCATGATTCAATCACTATTCTAAAAAGAAACAGGTATATGTCCAAGCCCTCATTAGTAAACAACAGTATATCTTCTTGTAGGGCGTTATTCGCACTGTGTAGTGGATAAAAGGCTTTGCTACCGTAATTGGAATCTCGAGTTTAGATGGTGAAAGGAGAAGAACATTAAACTGAGGAATGCAAATAATATATCATCTCCAAGGACAAACTATGGAAAGAAACACATTTATCACTATGAAGGAGCATAAAATTATAAACGTTATAATAAGCCTTTTAAACGATAAATAATGTACGGTATTTGTAAATATTTAGGAATAAAAGTAAATTATTTGTGTATGGAAAATATTATTACGCAGTGCCCGCTGAGAAATTAATATTATTAAATTCTTGTTACATTAGCGAAACATCGTGATGTTTTGTAAGTATGTATGAATACAGCAATGTATAAACCTAAATTATGTAGTAGGTAACTCCGAGAGACGAGTCTTCGAGAAACATTTGTTATATTCAAGTATTCTTCCTAAAGAATATCCAAAATCAGTAGTGCATGTTATCGTCAGCATTAATAAAGTAAACTAACTAAAAGTACTTATCGCAAGATTGCGTTTTTAAAGTGTAAGCTTAAAGCTATGATACAATGTATCTTGTATTTTTCTGTATATATAACTTTTGTGTACTACTTTGGTAGCTTTTACGTATGTATGCACAGAATGTCACTCAACTTTAATAGAATAGAAGAATAGGATATAATTAATGTACTGTCATACAGAAAAATAACATCTTATAAGAAAGATATGTACTAGTAACAGTGCATGGACTCGTCAAACATATTCATTCATTTTAGAGAAAAATCACCAAACGTCTAGTAAGTCTGAGAATAAGATATAAATTTCCAACACCACAAATTACCATCCAAAAACTTAAATCCCATCTCTCATTAGATCTCTTCCACGACGTTTCGTTCGCGTCTGTCACGTCAAATCTCCTATAGTATTTACTAGTTCTTTTACGAGTCAATGACGAATGCTGATTATGATGATGATAAAATATCAATGTTATTATAATAAAACTATGTGATGTTACAATTATCCAGGCTTATTTCGATCTTATCTTAAAATTTCACCGAACTCGTTTCATTGGTTTTAGTATGATTGAGTAACACACAAATCCCATCAAAACTTTTCCATCTCTTTTAATACATAATTCACTCGTTAAGCCACACTAAATCTATTTGATTAAAATCTGTGGCGGTGCTGTAAAAGCTAAAATATCCAATTTGCCGATATTAGACACTAAAATTAAAAAATATTATTTCATTATCACTTTTAACACCTTTTTGCAAAAATTACAAAGAAAACAAACTAGCAGAGATGAAACGATTGAACATCTATAATATTAGTATTATCTTCAGAACAACATTAAAATGCAAAGTAATCTCAATACTAGAAAGTATGTATATATGTATATTATATACCGTTAAAATAAATTGTATGCTCATTTAATTCATTTAAGTGAGAGCTTACAAAATAGTACATGAAACATATAATTTACTAACCACAAAATGAACCTTTACAACCAATTATTTTTTTTAAATGAAACCAATAAGACCAAGCAGTTAAATTAAAATTCCATACTTAATACTTTTTAGTTCTCCTACTCACTTACTCTTTGTACCTCTTCAGTTTACGTGTCTTGGTAATTGCAAATAATATTGAAATTGAATTACGTGGATTTCAGTTACTTTTCTTTATTTTAATCTATTAACTTTATTTATATTTATTATTTTATCTCAATCAATATTGTGATTTTGTTGACATACTGTCATTTACAATTTTGCGAAAATAATGATGAAATTTGTGGAAATTGTGTGTGTGATGTAAATGTTTCGGGCACCCACGACACAAGTAGTACCTAGTGTGGGGCTGTAAGTGTGGAAGCGTTTATGTATGTTAATGTCTTAATAAGTTGTATCAGCCGTAAACTCTTTGTTATCAAATATCGGTTCCTAAAAGATCTCCAATTTAAAATAATATATCGGGCTGGTTGAGGCAACGCGTGATCAAAATATTTATTTGACTTAATGTATTAGCATTGCAATTCAGAGAGGCAATGCTGCCTAGGATTACGGGGACGCTACCCTATCGTAGTGGGCTTGAGCACTTGATTTACCTATAATCACGGTGCCTTATAGGCCAACTTGGGTCCTTGCTGTATATAGATGTACATAGTTTCAGGTTTGCTCGTGGAACAGCTAGGGGCCGTCTGTTTGACTAATTTGTGAATTAAGATGTAGGTACTTTTAAATTTATATTTTATATATATACTTATTAACAGCATGTAGAACCAATAATCCATGTTGACCTCGCATGATATTTATGTATTAAAATACATTAAAGAAAAATATTCCAGCTATACAACAAATCACATCAAATAAAAATTATTTAGAAAATATAGGCAATTGGCCCCGTAGATAAAACTTGGAGCAATCTTACATTACCCATGTAATTAAATATCAAATATTGTGGCCCATAGCCACAGCTGCTTGCATAACTCTTTTTGGAACTTTTAGTTTCTGCAAATATAATTAGTAGACTCGCAAAAATACCATGGCTGCGCACAGACAGACGTCGCAAAATTGCATGTAGTCCCCTGGGAAGTGGGTCGCTGCGGGCTCGTTGGTAGGCGCACTGATATCAGCCAGGCAAGCAGATGAGATGCGCTGCGTGAACGCCAGCAGGTGCACTGATTTCAGCCACGCATGTGGACGCGCTGCGCTGCGGGCACGCGAGCAGGCGCGCCGATTTTAGCCACACAAGCGAATGCGCTGCACTGCGGGTACGCAGGCAGGCACGCTGACCAGGGACACGCGAGCGGGCGCGCTTGGCTGAGATGTCACACGTTGCGCCACATTTTGTTAAACGTCGCACTTATTTTCCATGTGAATCAACTGCAAAAGATATCTCGACAAGTATTCGTTGCTTTGGAAAAGCTTAAGCCGTGAATAGTTCCGTAATATTTATAGTATATTTAGTAATATATGTTTGTTCAATATTTCTACAGCTCATAATTTTTTTATGTATTTTTTTTAAAGTAATATCAAGTAACGTTTACATATAAGGGGGCTAGTATCGAATGATTCAAGTACTGAGCATGTTGAATGTAAATTTTAATAAAATGTTAATCTATTCGTTTTACTTTAATAACGTCAACATGCTTTTTAACAGAAACAAAAAAAAATGTAAAGGGTAGGCGGGAGTAAAAAAATAATCCAGTTCAACTTTTGTTCGAATCCCTATTCTGAAATGTTAGCATATCGAGCTTTATGCCAACGTTTTCTACTTTAAATACAAATGCGTCAACTAGGAAGGTTTTGAAATAGATGGAATTAATAAAACAGGGTAATACTCACATGTGATCACTATTATAATTGCAATAATATCAATAGTAAAATAAACAAAACCATAAACCATTTTACAATACTTTCTTTAACAACTTCTTCAACAAGCCACGTTCTGCCTGTAATACAATAGGGCTACCTTTCCCTTTCCAAATCTTTCGAGCTCTGCGAGCTCCTCTGTTCAATACTTTTCTGACGACGACGGTGGCTCCCACTGTCGTCGATTTAGTTAACCTACGCAGGCAGTCGCAACTCGGAAGTCAAAACACTGCCTATTAATGTATCAAATAAGGCAGTGTTTTGATAAACTAGAAATAACAGTCAATAGGAATATTCTTTTAATTATTTACAACAAAATTGTAATTAAATTCAACTAAAATCAACAATATTCGTAAACATTGGTGGGGCACATTAGACAGATACGTCTGTCTAATGTGCCCCAGTATAACCTCCTACTTTACAGTCTTTTTTCCATTCCCTTTACCTTTATTCTTCTCGCTACACCTATTACACTTTTCCTGATAACGTGTGCAATCTTCATGTAACCAACCGGAACATTGCACACACTGAATCCAGTCGCATTTCTTTTTTGTACGGTCGTAAGACTCTTGACATTCTACACACATGTTTTCATTTTCATCGGAACATTCTTCACTAGATGAGCCGAGTTGCAAGTCTTCCTCACTTTCTGAAGAAGAAGAAAAGACTTTAGGCGAATACTTCTTGTGTTTAAGTAAAGGTATAACCGTCTTCTTCAGTTGCGTTTCTTTCTTTTCTTTAAATAGTCGACGACTTGTAAGATGCTCATCTGATGTCAAAACTTTAGCATTTTGTTTTCTCTTGCTTATTTTTTGGTGGATGGTAGGCCCTTGAGAATGTGTCTTCGTAGAGTTCGCGACGGGATCTCATAAAAACGGCTCGCCTCATTAACTCCCATTTTTTTACAAATTACATCTTCTATAGCTGTTTTTAAGTTTTCTTCTGTCCATCTTCTCGGGTCTACTGCTTTCACCTTCCCCATTTTCTGAAATATAATGATTATTTATTAAAACCTTAATTATAGCAAAATAATAAAAATTATACTTGGGGCACATTATCCGACAAAAATCGGGGCACGTTAGCCATTGTTCAGTGTAATGTGCCTCACTTAAAGAAAGAATCACAAACAAGCAGAAACGAAACGTAATAGTAAACACGAAATTGCTTGAGAAGGTTAGATTCAAATAAAAACTTGAAAAAAACAAAAACTCATTTGGCATATACTTTTAAATTACGTTACATAACTTATAAAACAAATTCACAATGTTGTACATACCTTTTAGTCACTTTTTCTAACTTAAATCAAAATAAAATCAGCACAGTGTTGTTTACATGTCAGCCATATTGGTGTCACTGACCGTTCCGACTAAATTGGCGCCGAATTTGAAATTACTTTGCGACTTGCAAGAGTGGGGCACATTACCAAATGGGGCACGTATGCCTGGTTTACCCTATAGAAAAATATAAAAGATTTTTATTATACAAAAGCAGTTAACATTTTACGTAATATTTTTCTATATTAAATTAATCTCTGTAAAAAACTAAGCGGAAGTAAAACTTAGCTCTTTGAGCGAATGTAAGCTAAAGCATTTTTATTTAAAAATGCACCAAAATAAACGCAGCATTCATTCAAAATAGCAGCTCAAATAAAACTATATTGACCTAAAAACCCACATCGTGTTATAAACATCTCTCCAACTGACATTTTATTTTACTTCCGCTGAAAAAACATTGTAAAAGATGTAATAGTTACTTCCTGAATTTAACTTTAATATTAATTTTATTTATCTTTACAGCTAACAGTCAAACTGAAGCTGAGTTTGTGTTATGTTTATTTAAATGAGTTTTGTTATTCAAAATAAAAATCTTTAACAGCCTCGTCACAAGTCATCAAACTTAGTGTGGGCACACTGACGACTTGAGTCGTGGGTGCCGGAAACATTCAAATGACACACAATTACATTCAGAACTAGAATCACAAACAAACTTTGCCACCGGAATTTTAACCCTACACTCGCTGCTTAAATTAAAAGGCTTTTACAGTCACAGTCCTACAGTAAATATAAATAATTTTTGAATGGGTGCCGGAATATCAATACACATTATACACACACAAATCTGGGAGTCTTCAAGTCAAGAGTGAATCGGTACTTTCTAGACAAGCACGCTACATCTTCGGCCGCATCATCACTTTCCATCATTTGAGATTGTGGCCAAACGCTTGCCTGTCGTAACTAAAAAAAAACACAAAACGGGACACAAAACACACTCGGGGACTGCCGCGGTAAAGCTATTGCATGGCGTTTTTTATCAACTTATGCAATTATAATTATTTATTTATTTTATTTATGCTGTATTTTTTTCTGCCACCTAGAGGCGAGTTGCTGAACTAAAGAGACAAGCGTGATATTTCAAAAAAGTCATTAAAAGTTCTGCTATTCATCGATAGATGGCAAAACTACGTATAACTGGTTCTGTGGCGAAGGTCGCGCTCGGCCGGTGCACATCATCCGTCTCGCTCTGAATCGCAACATTGCCGGTGGTGACTTGGATATAGCTGGTCTACTCGCACGGCTGCTCACTCAGGGCTTTTATTACCTACGCTGCTGCAGTCAGCTGCTCTCTGAACTGTTGTTGATGTGTCACGCGCTTATGAATGTAAATAAATAACAACTGCTTGCCGGTAAACTTGCGGAAACAAAAACAAACAAATATATATACGTAATTTAGGCGCCTTAAAGAAGGACAGCTATAAGAAAACTTTGTATTCAAACAGATATTAAAAATATATATTGGTTATTATTCTAATCTTATTAGATTTAATAGTAAACAAAATACAATATCGCTTTTTTGCAGCTGCCTTTTGGGTGTCGTTTTGAAGTTGTTTTCTTTCCCATCTTTTGAGGCGGGGTCGTAGTCGTCATGTCTTCAGCGTCTAGTAGATCCTTGAAGGGAGCATCGGGCAAAGGTTCAGGCAGCGAGAAGGAGGTGTCGCACAAAAAGGTACTTATGAAGAATGCTGATAAGCGTAAAAAGGTGGCTTCAGAAAGTGGATCGAAGCCAATCGAATCGGAACTGCCGCAAGCGGCTAAGGTAGCTGAGGAGCTTTCCACCCATGTCACTATGACACCCTTGACAACTCCGTCAACTTCGTGCAGGTCCTCGTTGGTAGAATTGGCTACTCCGTTGACGACCATGCTGGCGACGGCGAACCGGCTCTATCAGGAAGCTAAAACAGAATTGGAGCAATCATCAAACCTGAGAGCCAGCATAAAGGAGAACGTGCTGAATTCGCTTGCGACTATGTACGAAATTGTCCTACGGCAACATGAGTCGAGGCAAACCCTCCTAATTCAACTGGAGAAGGCAAAATCTCAGGTAAGAGAGGAATTGTATAGCCGCGAGCGAGATCATGCAAAAAATTTAGCTCAACTGGCCGAGTCGGTTAAGGAGGTAGATGTTAGATCTCCGGTGGGAGAAATTTTAGCTGAAATAAAATCACTCAGGCAGATAGTGGTGTTTGAGCTGGTTGAAAATCAAAGTGTTCCAATAATAGCACCCAGAGACTCTGTAAGAGAAGAAGCAGGAATGGCACAAATGGTTCAAGATATCAAAGAGCTAAAACACACCGTGGCAGAAATATTGCCACGCACAGCGGCTGCGTTGGAGGAAGGGCTCACTAAGATACAAGAACACAGTCAGTCTATGCCCCTGTCGTATGCAGCAGCGGCAGCGCGTCAGCCTTCCCCGAAGCACACAATCATAATATCATCGCATGAAGAAAAGGACACTAGCGATAATGTCCTCGGAAAGATAAGGGAAGCGGTTGATGTCAGAGGTATGGGAATCCAGGTATCCGCGATGCGAAAGGCTAGAAACCAGAAGGTACTGATAAGCTGTCAAGATAAGGGGGAGGTTACTAAAATTGCGGATCAACTAAGGAAATCACGTAAGGATCTTAGTCCTATGGTAATAATTCGTGACGTTCTATCTTACAATACTGATGATGATATATTGAAGTCTCTGAAAACACAGAACGCTAAGATCATTAGTGACATACCGGATCATGAATATAGAGCTGTGGTCAAATATAGGCGTCGTGCTAGGAACCCGCTCCAATGCCACGTAGTTTTGCAGGTGTCGCCGAAAATATGGCAACGGCTAACGTCAGCAGGAGAAGTTCATGTTGACCTTCAGCGGCGGGCTGTGTACGACCAGTCGCCGCTTATTCAGTGCACAAGATGCCTAGGCTTTGGCCACGGGCGAAAACTCTGTAAGGAAACCGTAGATTTGTGCAGCCACTGCTCCCAGCCTCACCTCAAGAAGGATTGTCCAGTGTGGACTGTCGGGGAGGCACCGTCTTGTAGAAACTGCTGCATTGCAAAGATGGACCGGCGGGACCACGGTGCTTTTAATCTGGAGTGTCCTATCAGAAAGCGATGGGATGCACTGGCTCGGTCTAGCGTAGCTTACTGTTAAGAAGAGGGCTCCCAAGTATACAAAATATTGCAATCCAATTTGCACAGAAGTAGACTGGCAACATCAGAGTTCCTAAATGAGGCACAAAAGAGAGGTGTGAGTTTTGGACTGTTACAAGAGCCATATGTCGGGGCAATAGGAAGGGTGAAGGATTACACCGGAGCCCGAATAATCCAGCGAGCCATGACTATTATACCCCCTGAAAAACCTGTGAAAGCAGCAATAATGGTTATGGACGACAACATTAAAATAATAGCCGATCCCACATTATCGACAGGAAATGTAGCGTTTGCGGTGCTCAAGACCAGTTCCTGGGAACTGGCAGTGTTGTCAGTCTATTTTGAAGAAGACCAACCTTTGGAGCCATATCTCCAGCACATTAATCAAATTATAGTAAAGAATAATTATAAAAATGTACTTGTTGGCGGAGATGTCAATGCATGGAGTCCATGGTGGGGAAGCGCTTCTAAAAATGGTAGAGGCGCTGAAATATGTGCATTTCTGGATGAAATGAATCTTCACATACTAAATACAGGGGATAAGCCAACTTTTCAAGAAGTAAGAAATGATAAAATCTACCAAAGCAGAGTAGACATAACTGTCTGTAGTGTAGATATCCTCCCTAAAATCGATGACTGGAGTGTAGATGAGTCTGTGTCGAGCTCAGATCATAATGCCATATCATACACAGTAGCGTTTAGGAAACCACAAGTGATGCTAGAGTACAAATCTACTCGAATCTATAACACTAAAAAAGCCAAATGGTCCGAGTTTGATTCAGCTTTGGCCAAACTTCTTACCGAAAAACACATCAACGCGACTACGATAAATGCCATAACAAGCTGTGAAGATCTGGAAGAAAAAGTAGAGACATATAGTGACTGTATAAAAGAGGCGTGTAAAAAGACCATCCCAAAGAAACACTCGAAGAAAACGTTTAAACTGCCCTGGTGGAACAACGAAATTGAGATGAAGAAGAGAGACATGACCACTAAAAAGAGAAGAATAAGATGCGCAGCTCCTTGCAGAAGAAAATACGTTATAGAAGAGTACTTGGAAGCCAAAAAATGCTATGAAGAAATGGCAGAAAAGTTGCAGACAAATCACTGGAGAGATTTTTGTACTAAGCAAGACGAAGAAAGTATGTGGGATGGCATTTACCGAATACTTAAACAGACGGCAAAAAGACAAGAAGATACGCTGCTGATCAAAGATGGAAAAGCGCTAGGACCACAAGAATCGGCCGAATTGCTCACTACTGTCTTTTACCCTGACGATAAACAGCAAGACGACACACCCTACCATTCCGAGATCAGAAGATTGGCAGATACCTCAACATTAGAGCAAACCCCTGAAGAAGATCCGCCATTTACTTTGGATGAGTTAGTGAATATAGCTAGGAGCTTTGACCCTAAGAAAGCGCCTGGACCCGATGGACTGACTGCAGATATATGTGCCCGAACAATACTGATGGATGGCCAGCTGTTTTTAGAAATAACTAAAAAATGCATGGAACTTCAGTATTTTCCTAAAATATGGAAAACAGCGGCTGTAATCATATTAAGGAAACCAGGTTAGATAGATTATAGTCAACCAAAATCTTACAGGCCTATAGGATTACTGCCGGTACTTGGAAAAGTATTAGAGAAAATGCTTATCAAAAGATTACGATGGCATCTCTTACCGAAATGTAACCCTCGACAATATGGCTTTGTGCCCCAGCGGTGTACGGAGGATGCCCTTTACGATCTAGTGAATTACATTCGGCAGGAGATTGATGATAAAAATATTACAGTGCTAGTCTCACTGGATATAGAAGGGGCTTTTGACAGCGCCTGGTGGCCCGCTATAAGACACCAACTCGTAAGAAAAGGATGCCCTAAAAACCTAAATGGATTGTTTAACAGCTACCTTTCGGATCGTTCGGTGGAGGTAAGATATGCTGGGGAGCGATGTGTCAAGGAGACGACCAAGGGCTGTGTTCAGGGATCAATATGTGGACCCACGTTTTGGAATGTGCTGCTGGATCCTCTGCTGAACGAATTGGATGCGATGAACGTATACTGCCAAGCTTTCGCCGACGACATTGCCCTCGTGTTCTCGGGTAAATCAGTCTTAGACCTGGAAACAAAAATAAATGAAACATTAAATAGAGTGAACGTGTGGGGTAATAACAATAAACTAAAATTTGCACCACATAAAACGTTCGCCATGCTACTTACAAGAAAAAAAAAATACGATGAGCCAAATTTAAATATGGGTGGGACTCCAATAAAACTTACAGAGGAAATAAAAATTTTAGGCCTAATCATTGATAAAAAATTAACTTTCAAAAGTCATATAGCAAACACCTGTAAGAAATCTATTAATATATACAAACAACTGGCGCGGACAGCTAAAATATCTTGGGGGCTGAACCCCGAGGTCACGAGGACAATATGCGCAGCAGTAATTGAGCCCATAACACTATATGCAGCCAGTATATGGGCGCAGGCAGCAACCAAAATTTCAATGAAGAAAATGTTGAACTCTGTCCAGAGGGGTTTTGCTCTAAAAATTTGCAGAGCCTATCGAACAGTGTCATTGAACGCAGCCCTTTTACTGTCAGGCTTAATCCCTCTCGACATGAGGGTACAAGAAGCGGCAATTATTTACGAGGCCAAGAGAGGAAAACCTCTCGACCAATATGTAGCCGACCATCAGCTGGAGATCAGAGAGACCTTTATGAAAGCAACACATCCAGCAAGAAACATAACAATTACATACAGGTGTATTGAGGAGTGGACAGAACAAAGTGTATCGGAAAACAAGATAAACGGTCTCTTGGTCTTCACTGATGGCAGTAAAATAGAAGGCAAAGTTGGTGCAGCCATCTCTTGGTGGAAGAATGGAAAAGAGATTAAGTCCAAAAAACTGAAACTAGAGGCGTTTTGTACAGTATTCCAGGCGGAGATGTATGCTCTTTATTACGCGATAGGGCAGGCTTTAGAGGACAGCGAACCAAAAATAACGATATTGACAGATTCAAGGTCCTCCTTAGATTTGCTTCAAAACTGCGAAACCTGTCACCCGCTGGCTTCTGAAATAAGAAGAAATTTAATAAAATTAAAAGAACAAGGCAAAAATGTTGAATTGTTTTGGGTAAAGGCTCATGTAGGAGTAGAAGGCAACGAGCGTGCTGATGAAGCTGCCTTAAAATTGAAAACAGCAGCTCATTATGATAAGTGCCCCATATCCTACATAAAACGCGTCGTACGAAACAATTCCATACAGAAATGGCAAAAAAGGTATTCTGAAGAATCAACAGCCAGTACAACCAAACTTTTCTTCGCTAATGTTCAAGCTGCCTACAGAATATTAAAAAAAATCAAACTTACCCCACATTTGGTACAGGCTTTCACAGGTCATGGTGGTTTTGCGCAGTATCTGCATAGGTTTAAAATAAAACCCAGTCCCGAGTGTGAATGCGATCCCGCAGAGGAAGACAGTAGTATTCACGCAATTGTCAATTGTCCTGTTAATATTCGCAAAAGAAATGAAATTGAAATTGAATTTAAAAAATACATAAAAACAGACAACCTAAAGGAATGGCTGCAAGAAAGCGATAGCACAAAATTTTTAGAATTTTGTAAATATGTAACTGTAAAATGCATCAATAGAAATAAGACTTAAAGTTCCTAAACACTATAAATGGATAAAATATATACATAGCATAAGTTAATTTAATCAAAGTATCTATCTACTTCTACTTAACTATAACATTAAATACAATAATAATAACTTCTCTAATGAAGAACTTTTATATTTTTTTTTGTATAAGATTAAATTTAAATAATTCTATGTGAAACCTATATATAAGATATATTTAACTATAATATATCATAATTATATAGAAATTAATGCTTCTAAAAAATTAGTCTTAAGTATAAAAGAAAATAAAGTAACTGTAACTTCAAATATAACATGTCCACTAGTAGTTTACTAAATCAAAAATGTAGCACCTAGAGTGAATAAATTTAATTACTATATTTGTTGACTGTAGGAACGTAACTCGGACTTTTTCAAATCGACACAAACATGATATACATGTGAGTGTTATTTGAAATAAATGTAAAGTACATACACATGAAAGACACATTGTAAATGGCAAAAAAAAAAAAAAAGTAATAATAAAACATAAAGATAATAAAAAAAAAAAAATTACTAAAAAAAAAAAAAAAAAGTACACAAATAGAAAAAAAAAGAGAGAAAAAAAAAAAAGCCATTATTATTAAAGAACTTACCTTTGAAAATGTATATATATGTACAAGTTAATAAGTTAATTTATACTGTAGATTATTGCACGTCACTCGTATCTATTAACAAACAAAAGCGTGTGTAACTAAAGGCGAAATTATGATAAATCGACCTTCAGAAATAAAAATAGCAAATTGTTTTACAAATTGTTTTGCTAAAAAAAGTCTCCGACCTTTGTCGGAGGAAAAAACGGCGGAACAAACAAAAAAATAAAAAAATAGATGGCAAAACTAAAAAGTATCACCGCTGTGCCGGTCGGAGTGTGTTAGGTTATTTTCGTTACGGTATTTCTGGATTCGGTCTCCACGCTCAAGGCCCGCGATGGAAGCTATGCAATAGCTTAAAAACACTCAGAAACACAAATATGTATCCCTTTTTATTTTTGTTCGCTAGATATTTTTTGTACCGCTATTGCACTTGATGGAAAGCTACGATGCGGCCGAAGATGTAGCATGCATGTCTTGAAGGTACCTTATTATTATAATATAGAAGACTCCCAGATTAAACCGTTTGGGGAACAAAGACGTGGGCATTGAGTTTATTACGAATTATATACGTAAAAGCGAAACCAGACTACGGCGATTGAGTTTGTTGCTCGTGGTCCAAGTGATGTTCTCAGTCATATGGCATCATTATTTGTTGGTGTAATTGGTATAAAAGTACTATTCTTCCTGGACGAAACCTACGAATGAAATATTGATCTTTGACGTTTGGAAAACTACGATGTGAATTTTTATAACCACTATCCTAGCGTCAACTTTCTTTGAAAATGTACAAAATAAAAACACAAAGCATTTTACAACTAAATGTAAAACAAACTAGTGAAATTAGCAATGAATTCTAAATTTATTCAAATTTGTGTAACTCCGCTGAATTGCAATAAATACTGCGAAACTATTTAGCGGAGTTCATTGACCTGCAATCCGTAGATAAAATACCGTTTATTTTGTACTAAAACGGCGTTTGTAATTTACACACAGCCAGCGACCCGACAAATTGCAACCGATTGTACATAATTGCAAGTGGTAGGTTTACTGTCAATTTGATGCAGCTCAATTGTGACGTGAGAGCAGATGAACATTCATTTTATTAGTAGGCTATTTTTACCTAACAACGGTAAAGAAAAATGTTTATAGTGACTCAGTTGGCGCAGTGGGAAAATATCATCGCTCTGCGCCGTCGGTTCTGGGTTCGATTCCCGACTAGAGCACAATTTTTGTGTGTGTTATATGTAAATGTTTTTAGTGTAGGGCTGATATTGTGAATGCGTTTGTTTGTTTTGTCATTTGTTATATAAGTATGTTCACAGCGTCCAAACTAATAAACTAAAGAAGATCAGGCTTCATCTTTCAATTCCTCTGGTATCGTAGGCTATATACGAACGATACTATTCACCATCTAATTAAAAATGTAAAAGCGTGTTGTACTGAAACTTTTTAGGTTCTAAAATATAGAGTGTCGTTTAGTACTATTAATCGGTTTCTAGTTTTTTACATTCGTATGTTCCAATGCCCGCTTGGCTATTATATCTACAACTAAGTGTGTACATTTAACAATAGTAATTGTAATAGGAAAATCCTACTAATATTATTAATCCAAATGTTTGTGTGTAAGTGTGCAAGTGTATGTTTGTTCCCTCTTCACGCTTTAACGGCTGAACGGATTTGGATGAAATTTGAACTGTACATAGATTATACCTAGAATTAACATATAGGCTTCTTTTTAACTTGATAATAGCGGGTGAAGCCGCGGGGCACGGCTAGTAGGTTGATATGCACTGATTGTATTAGAAGATATGGTTGAGGGACAGTTCTCATACTAAGCAAGAAAGGTTCACTACCCTCAACTACATCATCTTTACCAATAGAGTAGATCTATATATCACCACCGTCTATCAGATGCTCGCTATTTATTTGACTTTTATTCTTTAATCGAATCCAGGACTAATTAATACTGTTGCAAACAATTAACATCCATTATCATTACATATAAAGCGGAAGGATTACGTAAAAAAACCTCAGATTTTGCTTCATAAATTCCTCTACAAAAAGAGTTCAAAACAAAACTGCTGTATTCTTTGACATGCAAATGACATTTCTTTTTATTATACTTAAGTTTCTACAGCCGCGAGCTCTGAAACAGAACACGGGAAGTGGCAAAACGGGGTCAACAACTTGCAAGAAAGTCGTTATGTGCTCTAGTGTGTATTTATATATATGTATATACCTATATAATATAATATAGATATCTAATACGAGAACAGGTACGAGTATGTGAAATGTACGTTTAAAGTGTCGTCACGCACGAAGTATGTCCTGATTCAGGTGCCTCTTTGGGGCCCATGTGAACAAACGATTTTGATTTTGATTTGATTCGGATGGTATACATAGAAGCTTATTTTATTACCAAAAAAATAAAAAAACGCGTAATTAAAATTCTGGTAGTTATGTGGCTCAACGTACAAATTCAAAGAAGTAATGGCACAGCAAGATAAGGACGCTATTAGCTACCTGCTACCTACTATTAGTGCGCTTGAGCACATGAGTTACCTATAAGCTCAGTACCTTGTAGGTATCTTAAGTCTTTGCTGTACCTATGCATGTATAAAGTATCAATTTCGTGTTAGGAAATACTATCCGTGCCCCGCAGCTGTGCCCGAGTTAATCAGGTTAAAAAGTAATTTGTTTTTCCGAAACCCAAAATGTCTACGTTCTAAATTTCATCAAAATCTGTTTCTTCGTTACGGAGATACGTGGTAACAAACATTTACAAACACACAAACTTTCGCATTTATACTATTAAGTAGTATAGTCAATAGGCCCAAAGATTGTGAGATAACACTAACCCTTATGATGACAGAGCAAATTAAAAATACTTAATAGTAAAAATAAGTCACTTGTTTATTTATATAAATCTACTATTTTAATTTGCCTTATATTTATGGGTTTGGTTCCTCTTGTATCTAGTTTAATGATAGTTGTTAACAAATAGTTCATTTTGGTTTCTTATAGATGCGAGAGAAGTAATCTAAAAGAAATCATTAGACATTAGACCTTTCTAAGTATAACTCTAGAATTATGTTGTGATGTAGAATAGAATAGAATAGAATAATCATTTATTCGTATGTGTAACACAAAACTCACAGGTGTGAACCATTTTACGCCATAATAAGCTTACTATCTCTATTCATACACTTAAACCTACTGATATCAAGTTATACATCTCTGAACGTGAAAGCGAACCGTTTCACGGTTTTCGAGCTAAGTGCATGACTATTCTAGACAGAACACATAAATTCCGTTTCAGCCTTTTGCGTCGAGCGTCAATTTTCACTCCTTTTGATTTGACTGTACACGTGCAAGTTCTTTTAAAAGTCTTTTAGGTAAAATTATTGGACGCAGTGGGCAGTCCAAAAGAAGCATTGAAATTGAGGAGTTCTGTTGTGAAAGAGAATGTTTCATGAGGCAGTTGAACAACAATGAGGTAGACGTTGGATCTATTCACACATGTCTTCAATACTCAGATTATATCAACAAGGAAACACTGGCCTTAGTAATTCATAATGAATATAGAAACAAAAAGCTTCGTGCGTTTTGCTGTAATATTAAAATGTATGTATCTAAACTGAGACCTAACACAAGCTATTTTATAAGATCTTCGAATAGTAAACATGATTCGATGAGAAGCTATTTGGTTCTTCTCGAGATGGCTGTTTTTGCGAATCTGGCAGTAGAATCATTAACTTTCATGTGTGTCTCTTTGGGGCCCGTGTCAATAAACGATTTTGATTTTGATTTGATTCGGATGGTATACATAGAAGCTTATTTTATTTCCAAAAAAATAAAAAAACGCTTAATTAAAATTCTGGTAGTTATGTGGCTCAACGTACAAATTCAAAGAAGCAATGGCACAGCAAGATAAGGACGCTACCTACTATTAGTGCGCTTGAGCACATGAGTTACCTATAAGCTCAGTACCTTGTAGGTATCTTAAGTCTTTGCTGTACCTATGCATGTATAAAGTATCAATTTCGTGTTAGGAAATATGTGAATAAACGATTTCGATTTTGATTTTTGCTTCTAACAGAGGGACAGACAAATTGCTAAAAACCCGAGTAAACGTAAAGAACCTTTGTGTGGTCAACGAGGCTGTATTGAAATAAATTTGATTAGCAGATTAAATAGAAAGGAATGGCAGAATCATAATGTGCAAAAATCCAACACACTCTGAAAAGTATCAAATAAAAATACATATATTTGTATTGTCATCGGTCCTCGATAAGTCTACGAAGTTTAAATGAAATCTGACGGTTTGAAGTGGGTCAAAATCACGTCTAAAGGTGTCGGTTACAAACATACAATATATACATACAAGTAAAGCTAATAAAAAGCGTGTAAAAACTGACAATCTTTCTACTCTACTCTTCTTATCTGCTTACACCGGGCATGATGGATATACTTATCACACTTTCTTGTCTTCTCTTATAGTTGCATGAAAAATTAATATGTTAGCTCCATCGGCCAGTCTGTCGTCACGAAAGAGAACCCCCGCAACGAAGCGGAAAAGGGACCCCGGGTATGCAGGCTTCGTTTAACTCGCCAAGTGTGCCAGCTGAGTCGAGTCCCAGCAAATAATCAAATTATCATTTAGGAGATGGGGGATTCGTGATTCATTTTGACTATTGTGAAATCAAAACTTTTAAGTACACGTGACAATTTTATAATGATTACAATTATTAAAATGAGGTTGTAATAGGTGATAACGCTCCAAATTTTACACAAAAACATGTGAGGAAATAACAATGAGTAAATTAAACAAACAAACTCATATAAAAATAATTTACATAGAAAAATTTAGTGCGCTACACACATTTCTTTCAAATCCGTGCCGCCACATAATATTGGGCTTCCGCAGATGTCATTAATCTTCACTGTTTTTAATACATGAGGTGGCCGGTTTTTTTAAATATTAAGGACTAGCGATATGCCCCGGCTTCGCCCGGGTGCAATTTCTGGTGGATTAAAAAAAGTTACATACAAACCTTGTCCTGGAAATTACAAACACAACAAAAAAGAATCGGTGAAGCCGTTCTCGAGTTTTTGTGAGACTAACGCAGAACAATTTATTTTTATTATATATTGATTGTTATGATGGACGTATCCATGCTTAAAATTTTTGCAGGACACAAGAAAAATAAATTTTTGTTAAAACCTCGCCTGGTTCAAAAAAAAATTGTCGAGCACAAAACTCATTTCCTCAAATTATGGGGTAGATTTTCTGACAAAATATGTTTCTACCCTCCACTGTATCAACATTTATGATGGGAATGTGACCACTGGTGGAGTTTGGGCACTTGAGTTACCTATAAGCTCCGTGACTTGTAGTGTGCTTGTAGGTCTTTTGTTTTATATATGGAGATAGTTTTATGAAACACAGGCAAATAAATATTTGGTATGCCGTGTATATGGAACAGAAAGAGTAATAAAAAACTAAATGGAAAATTGGCCAAAAGCAATAATATTCCTTTCTCGGTAAATGCAGGTGCAAAAGCTAGATAAAATTGGAATTTTATCGCAGCTATTACGCAGAAGTGACCACTTCCCACTGTTGGATACCTGCCAGAGATACTTACGAATGCGCTTTTTACTTTTTCTAGTCAAACTACGAAACTTAGAAAGAGTTTATGTGCTTTTATAAAGATGTTAGTTACCTATGCAGTCACTCGCTTACTACTAGTCTCTACTGTACATTCTGGATATTTGGAAGATAAATTCATTTTACAGCTTTGAAATATTCTCACCATCGAGTAAGCCCATACTTATAGGTTATAGACCCAGCAATAGATACATAGGGGCATTTTTCATATGTTATGGTTATTTATTTTCGTTGACTGTATACTTTTTTTATATGAATAGGCCAAATGAAAAAAGTATACATCTACGCTAGCTTATCGAAAATAAAACATGCGGGCAGTCTTTTGGGACTGCCGATAGAAGTGGAAACTAAGTAACTTGTGAATTGTACTGTCGAGCTATTAGGAAGCGTGCGGTGACGATGACGCGAGTTCTAAGATTTTTGTTCACCCAAAGAGCGCTCAACCCGCCTATAGAAGTGTTCACACGTAGACTAGTCTTACGAACATGTAACTCTTGTGAATGTATATTTTGGTAGTTACTGCAAATTGTCAATGCAAAGTGAACTGTCTTCTAGTTCCTCCTTATCGTATCACTTGGCTCGTCTGTCAAACCACGTGTTGCGATTTCGTACAAAATGAACCCACTGTGTTCTGGGCACTTTCACAATATTGAGGGATTGTCTGCCTGGTAATCTCTTTTTACACCATGTTCACGACTACGTCATAGCTTTGATTCGCTTTTCTACTATTAATCAGATTCAGAAATTCAGCCTTAAGTCACCATAAATATACACCTTTGCATGGCTTAAAATATCTTTGTTGGGTATGATTTATGTCATAGCACTTTCCACCCTTTGAAATTTGTGGGAGTGTAAATGTTTAATAGAAGAATATAAAGCCAACTTTTTTTAAGTTCAAGATAGCGAGTGCGTCTTGTTGTAGCTTGTCCGTTTTTATAAACTATGCATCTTGGTTTCCAATTAAATCTACACCAATCGCTTTCGGCAATTATGTTTTATAGAGATAAAAAAGGGATAAGGAAAGCATGTTTTAGTCACAAAACTTGTGGACAAGTCTACCTACAAACCAGAACCCAGACTTGGCCAGCGTGGCGTTTTGTGGTCCAGGCTCTCACTCTGTGAAATAAGGTCCTGTAGAAATTAAATAGGCCGATTATGAAAGGTAATTTCAGATTAAGAAACATGTATCCTAATGCCATGTTACATTTTGGAAAATTAGGAAAATGTGAATCAATTTAAATTAATGTCTTTTACGAATACCTATGATTAAATTAATAGTTACGTTTTGAATATTTTCTGAAGATAACAACCATGAAAAGTAATTACTCCTGAAGAACCATTCTGATGACAAATAATAACGTAAATATTAGATGGCACTTTAGCTCCTTACGAACATTGTCTAGCAAAACTGAATCTTACGCTTAATTTTTAAGGGTGAAATTTGTGTAATTTTTTCTCAAGCTATCAAAATGGTACTTACTCACAATTCGTCAAATCAAAATAATACCTGTTGTAACAAATATAAGGTTTAAGTTACCTTAAATGTTTGTAAGTTGTCAACTCTGCAAGTTAGGGCTGCGTCGCGGCCCAGGGCCACAGTCACGTTTGAGCCGGGACCGACAAATCTTGGCAAATCTGAAACAATCAAATTATGAAGCTTTAAATATAAGATACCATATTACTTAAGAGACGGAGCCGAAAGATCGTCGTTCAGTGGACATAACAACATTAATTTATCTTTGGTTCAACATACAGAAACAAACTGATTTAGTTGTGCAAGCTTTAAGAGTTAAGCAATGTCTAATCTAAACCATAAGATAGTTAAAGACAAGAATGCGTTTGGTTTAACGATGTTAAATAGTTAATGTTAAGCGGTATTTAGCACAGGTCTAATTAGACACAAAGATGCTGAGATAATTTAAATAGCTGTGCCCGTATAATATAAATAAAAATAATAATTGACGCTTTCACACTCACAGCCCACACTAAGTATGGCTTGTGTTGTAGGTACTGGAAATATCACATACACAATTACGACCAGAACCACAAAAACAAATTTCGCTCAGGGAGAAATATTGTGTTTCTATCGGGAATCGAAACCTTGCTTATAAGTTGAACGCGGACCTAACTAAACCAATGGGACGTTCATTAATTAGCGTAAAAAGTAAAGGTCAAAGTTTATGCAATAATATATCTTTAAGCGTTTTAATAAGACTCGGTCGTTTGTCGTGATTAAGTTACTAACAAGCATTTATAATATGGCTTCTTTGTTTGTTTATAAACTAGCGCTTGACTCTCATTTATTAGTAGTTGATATGACCCGAAGAAAATAGACACTCTAAGACTAGGACCTGGCTCAAAAGAGTAACGCCGTCTGCTTGTTGATTTTGATTCTAACACCGTTAATCCTGCTGATCGTAATCACAGGCAGTCACTTATTATTTAGTTTAAACCATTTACTTTAACAGACAAACTGATACATGTAGTAAAACTGTATGAAAAGCCAGATATCAAAACCGCCCGCCTCACATTCCCCAGCTCCATAACTTCAACCACTTCGTGATTTCAGCGGGACTCCCGTGAATAAACCGAAAGCATCCTGCATATTGGAACTGAAATCGTTATTGGATAACTTAGACCGGACCGATTTACCGAAACGTTCCACGGATACCCGGATACCCGGTATGGTCACACGGTACCTGGAAACCGGATATTGGATTAGGTTCAGTAACGTTTGCTTGATATGCCTGGATAAATTTAGCTCTTTTATGAAACCTCATTTTTGAACGGTGTTAGCGCAAAGGTATTTGGCCTGACCCTCGATTGGGTGGTCGCAATTTCAAATCCTGCCATCATCATGAAATTCTAGTGGTGGTAACGTTGTGATGAAATCCATTGTTGTAAAGCTTTTCCTAAACTTACCTAACTACCCTGTATCATAATTAAACGCAAGCAAAGCTTAAAAAAACCGACTTCAACGCTTATATTTTGGTTTTATATGGGACCACCTCTGAAGTATAATCTACCATACAAAAAAAAACATCCAAAACGATTCATAAAATTGACGGAGATATTGCATAATATACATAAAAAAACAACATCCTTTTTGAAGTCGGTTGAAAATAAAATCGTAGCAGATAAACCTATTAGCAAGCCTAAAAAGGTGTTACAAAAGATGTATGACACAAACGTTAGGTAAATGAACTTGAATCATCACTATCCATTATAGATAGCGGTCAAAGCATACCTATCTGGCATTAAAAAAAATGCATGAGATTATTATATAGGTCAAGAATTATTATTTATTTGATTCTTTGTATAATGTAACTAAAGAATTACACCAAAAACATTGTTTTCTTAATTAGACTTTTTTTAAATAGGAATTTTAATATATAGAAAACGAGTGTCAAGTCGCGTATTTTTATCTAGGAAAGGCAAACATTTGACCACTATCTCACCTGATGTTAAGTGACGATGCAGTCGACGATAGAACACCCTTGCCTAGAAAAAACCTATTCACTCTCGACTTTAAGACTCCAAGAATGAGATTTATGGCAAGAATGACTTTGTAAAGTCAGTTTTCAAATTTCTTCTTTTATCGAAATAGGCAAACTTTTATTTTGGCTTGTGTTTAAACACCGCCCAAAAAAGTACCTATTTTACTACCAAAAAAATTCTAGACGGTTACCAAAATGGATAAATGGTCACCAAATTACGTTGGATAAATAGTCACAATTACGTTTCCTAAAATGTTATGAAATAAATATTTTTTTTCGTATTATAAATATTTATGTATTAATTATAAAAAAAAATTACCTTAACCTACTGTTATCCGATGCGGTTCTGTCACAGGAAATGTTATTTAAGGAAACGTAATTTGGTGACCATTTATCCATTTTGATAACCGTTTAGAATTTTTGGTGGCCGTCTAAATTATACCCCTTTTTTACCACTATCTCACCCAATTTTTAAAGACAATATCATGTCAACTTATTTTTAGCAGCAATTGTGTCTTGGACTCTTACATAAAAAGGAAGTCAAAATGGACGCGTTAAAAAATGCCCGAACAAAGCCCGAACCTGATTGTATTTTCCAATATTTAATATGATTTATGAATAACATTTATTTTATGTATTATAATTAATACACATATGTATTTTAATAACATAAATAATTGCTTAATACTATTAAAAACAATTTAGTATTGAACGACTTACTAATTTTCTATTTAATTGTTTTTGGAGTTTAGCAACATATGTTGTGTAACTTTAAAAGAGATAGAATTTCCAAATATTTCCGGTACAAACAAGAACAAAATTTATATTCCGTACAACTCTTCGTGCAAAACTTCACCTCTCTGCATTGTACTTTTCAATTTGTTTACATTGAAACAAAAACTCCACAACGTGACGTTGTATCACAGTTTCCGTCTAAGATCGTGTTGTCTAAGAGTCAAACAAAGTCCAAGTCGCGTCCTCATTTAAGGACATCTATTTCATCCGGGTTGCGGATCCGGATAAACAGAAAGAGAAAACTCTCTTGAACAAAAAGGCAACTTAATTCACCGCGATTTTCTTTTATTTCTTTTATTGCAAGCACTCTCCTGTGGCGAACAGAATACGTAGAGATATAAGTTCTGTTAGAAGGAAGTGTCGATATTGTTCGGTTAGTCTGCGATCGCTCCCAAGGCGCGGAGTCCAACTATACTAGTTCCGTATGTAAGTATGTGGAGAAATGCACTTTGGGAGCCATTGTCGAGTTTAATTTCGTAGGTGCTTGCCTTCTTTCCAATAAGGGAAAGTTTCGTTTATCCCAGTTGGTTTATAGTTTTGTGGAGGCGTGAGATAGAAGTTGCTTGTTTGTCAAAGAACTTTGAACTTTATGACGTGTTACCTTGTCAATGTAAGTTACGTGTGTTGTACAATGATGTTAAGTGTTTTTTGTTGGTTCTCTATCCAAAACAACAAACAAACAATGGTATTACGAAACTTATTTATCTTTTTTGCTCGCTTAATGATAGAGAAATTGTTTGAGATGAAAATATAAAAGTATCTACTGATGAAAAACTCAATTTCAATCTTGTATATTGTTGTTTGGTGCTTTCTGAATTCGAGATGAAGAATATAACTTTAAACAAGAGATATATATATATATATATATATATTATGAAAGACAAAGTTTTATTTTTACGACCGGACAGACAGATGGATCTTACTAATAATGTAAATACGATAGTTTGTATGTGTGTGTAAATGTAATGTTTGTTAACATTTATAATATTTTATGCTTATTTTCTCAGACTATTAAAAATAATGTAATTAAAATAGGGAAATTACATTTCCAAGAAGCCACACTAAACAGTCCTGCGGTAAATAATGAGAAGAGAGACAATCAGCTAGTTTTGGCTGGTAGAGCGTCGCGTCGTCGTCTCTGTCACTTGGTACAAGTTCGTTGAAACGCGGTAGATGTGCATTATTTATCGCCGGGTACTGTAACTGGTAGGAAAATATGTCTAGCTAACCTATCAGATTCTAAAAAAATTAGGGGATATTTTCATTTTGTCCAGAGGGATAACAAGGTAAGCTTACTAAACGAAGCTGCCTTTGACCAGAATGTAATCAAATCATAAAATATATCCAATTACAAACAAATATCCCTCTCTTTTTGTACCTTAACCCTAACAAAGCAGACCTGAGTCGGTTAATCCGGGTCTTATATAACCGTACCCGAGCGAATACGATCCACGAATTTAATCAGAACTAATTTAGTAGATGTAGGAAACTTTTCGACTTTACTTAGCGGAATGGGCTCGTTTGTACCCGAGCGATGACAGGTGGATCCGAGATGTTTACTGGATATTGTGAATTTCATTAGTTGATTAGGTGATGTGCTGGCAAGTTTCGAGCTTTGAGGGTAAGTTTGTGTAATAGCGGTGTGTTCAGTAGGTATATTGGGATCACTCTACGTCTGATTTTATTCCTATTCATAGATTCAGCATTTGAATATTTTTTCATTGTTGTTTGTCGTTGTCTGTATGTAATTGTAATTTTGAAACTAGGCATAGCCTACTCGTTTTTTCTGGGCGCTTGAGAAAATCGTGGCATTCACGATTCTTTATGTACTTCACAAATAGTTCTGTTAGTGATGTCCAATGTTGAAGCGTGGGAGTTAGGTAAAGATACCTCTTTAAGTAGGCTCAATGAGTGAAACGGCGAATGAGTGAGATCAAACGGTTATAAATACTCTTCGTTTAAAAGACAAGATACTATATAAACCGTTTGTTGTATGTTCGATCCCCAAAAAGACTAAATCTTTTTGGGGATCGAACATACAACAAAAAGTAGGTATGTACTTTATTTAATCTGCTAAATCTAAAATATACGTTAAATAATTATTGTATTCTGCTCCTGAAGTATTTTTTTTACAAGCTTTAATTTAGTTTCACCTGTCCCGTTACCAATAAATAAGTCTGTAATCAAACAAAAACGCTTCAAACGCTTTCACATTCACAGCCCCACACTAAGTTCAAAGACTTTTATCGTAGGTGCCGGAAAAAATTCACATCACACACACATTACACCCAAAACCAGAAGCACAAGTATCCCTTAGGAAGGAATTTGTGCTCCTGCCGGGAATCGAACCCAGGACCCACGGCTCAGAGGGCAGACACCTTTCCACTGCGCCAACTGGGTCGTCAAATCTAATCTTGCAAGCGTAATCAAATCTTGCAAGCTAAATTGGACCCACTTCCCGCTGTCCGATAGAACTCAATATTGGGTTCTTATGTATATTCGAAGTCAATACAATGATATGGTACCATGGAGCTAATCTGATTATTGAAACGGAAGATAATCATAGGAACTTATGAATTGAATAAGATAAACCCATCAAGGTTAAGCTCGTTTGATTCGTCTTGGCAAATTCTCTGGTTATATAACTTTTGAGTCCTTTATTTTGGTAAAAACTTGATTTAAAAAACTTTTCATTGTATTATAAAAATTGAAACCAATTGCAGCAGAAATAATATGTAATAGTCCTGTGTACTGCTATCGTTCTTCTGTTTAAGTGCAGGGCTATCCATCTTACATATTTTAGAATGTGTAATAGTATCTAAGATTACCCTAACCAACAAAAGCAGCCTCTGAGAGTTGATAATACAATAAAGAGGCTACACGCATAGGCTTTTAGTTCTTTATGGAACTTACTTGTTGTGGCCATCACGGTGAACACTTTCAGAATAGTTTTACTTGCTTTTAATGTAAATTTTAGGTACTACTTCATGTCGCAAGTCACTTATGTTATTATAAACCACGCGAAATTTTAATATAAGCCAGCACCTTTTTTCGACCGCATCTTCACTTACAATCAAGTGAGATAGAGGCCAAAGGTTGCTTTTACATGTAAAATTGGTATTTCACACACTTTTAATAAACCTTTAAATGTTATCGAATCGTCCAATTTATTATTTAAATTTTTTGTCTTCAAGTCACGAGTGAATAGGTACCTTCCAGGCAAAGATGCTACATCTTTGGCCGCATCATTACTTTCCATCAGTTGAGTTTGTGGTCAAATGCTTGCCTATCAGTCATAAAAGAATAAACGTAAGAATTGGAAAATGTCCTAATATTTCATAATAATACACATAAAGAAGGAAGGAAGAAAAAAAAATTGTTTATTTTAGAGAAAACTATTAAAAAATTACAAAATATAATGCATGAAAATATAAACTAAGGTTATGTTAAAAATATTAAAGCATACTAATGTATGTGTAATCACACATTATTTGTAACCGAAGGGAAATTCTTGTTCTTACCTATTTCTATCTTATTCTTATCTTCAAGCATGTTATTTTCTTAAACGACGTCCAATTTTAATGCGTAATTCCTCTCCATCCAAAGGTTGTCTGGAAGAGATCGCTTTTAGCGATAAGACCGCCTATTGTTACACTATTTTGTAAATAAGTATTTTCTGTTTTGTTTTTTTGTCTTGATTTAGTTGTTCGATAAAGAGTTTATCTACCTATCTATCAATCATTTTCCTATCATTTGTATTACATTCTGAATAAGGTAGGTAGAAATAACACACAAAATGTTTCCACTAGATAATTATGTTAGCTACCCCCTGGGGCAGCGTAGATTACGTCATAGTTACAAGGCACTTCTCGAAGTCAAAGGTAGATCCGAAACTTCAGGTCAATTGGCAATTCAAAGTAATTTGGTTGGATACATTAGATTGAAACTATAAAATAGGGATTTTGGCTTAGCTATATGGACTTTAATTATATTATTAACAAGGAAAATATGCTTTACCCTAGCTAAGCTCCGCAAATTTGCACGTATAAAAATCAACCTAATTTTTAATATGTATTATTTTAGTATCTAGGTATATATATTCATCTAATTTTATTTTAGCAGTTACAGAAATGCCTGTTTTCAAAGATACACTCCTTACACTTACATATTCATACATGTTTATACTCTTACGCCCACACACGGGTGTGTGTTTCTCTTTTAACCTTATATACCTAGCACATACCTAAAAGTATTTTTGATATATAATGTGAAGAGGGAGACTTATTATAATGAACAAGTAATGAATTTTTTTTGGATTGTTGACCGTGGACCCCTATCCAGTTTATATAGTAGTAAGCTCGAGTCCGAACGTGTATGTAGTACTGAGGCCATCATTGGGATAGATCTACTAAGCACCAGCTGGAAGCTCTTGAGTCTATTGACCAGTAAATCAAAAGACTCATTGGCGATAGTAAGCTAGTTGAGTCAAAACTGCTGTCTTGGTCACCGACGTAAGGTAGCAAGCCTATCGGTATTCTATCGCTTACATTTTATTTATTTATTTATTTAATATAGCACTGCCACATCATACATATTAAAATTAAACTTAAAATTAACAACAAGAATATTTTCCGATATGAATGACAATTTCGGCGTGCTTTGCCAAATGTACTGAAAAACATGTAAATTTTGGCGAATTTGCTTAGTAATTACATGATATAATTCCTCTATGCATTTTTTATTATCAAACAACAAGACAAACTGTCAAACTTCATCCATTTATGGTTAACATACCTCCAGTTCGCTCGAAGCGTTTTACTTTTACGTTCATCATCCGTACAGCGAAGGAGTGGAATTCATTGCCTGCGTCTTTTTTGCCTGAACGGTACAATTTGGGTGTCTTCAAGTCTAGATTGAAGAGCTATCTTCTACGCAAGCGGTCAAATGATTGCTTATCTAGCAAAATAAAAAATAAGATTTATCATTCGAAATTGAACCAGTTAGTAATTACATAACGATTCAATTTACTACACCACGGACCAATAACTTAAATCACCTAGAACTAATTTATAATTTATATTTATTATTAATTTATTTTAAAAGCTGCATTTAAACAATATATTAAATTTATTCACTTCATTAAATTCAATGAAAATTTTATAAAATAATTTAATTAAATATTTTCTTCTATTGACAAGTTTTCTTTAGTTTTAACATGAATGACTATTTTTGATAGGTTATTAACAATTACCCTTATACATTTACTGCAAAATATACACTTGTATTAAATCACGTAGAAACTGTTTAAAAGAATTTAAGTTGTATTTAGCAGGAAAATATTTTAATATACGGAGACATATTTTTTATGTATTCCGATTCAAGCAGGTTAGCAGCTTGTCCTTAATAAAAATACCTTAAAACAAAACAACAAAGGTTCCTAGAAAAAATGTTAGCGATATTAAACGGATTTGCTTTTCATTTTCTTGGTAAACTCTTTGATCAGCTATTTATATAAGAAAACTCCAGCTTTTTGCTTGCTTCCGTACCGTATTTAAAATAACTATGTTCTTTGTTGTATTCATACGATCTAACATTTAATTATATTATATAGAATCTAGCGGAAAATATTTCTACTTTAATATCTAGTGTCTTATGCAAGCCTTACTGTTTTCTATGTAGTGGATATCAGGATTTAATTCCAGCTAGGAGCGCAATTTTAGATACTTGATAAAAGATTGGAGTTTTTCTGAACGCCGCTTGCCCATGTGCTTTAAGCGAGATTGTGAGTATACAACATTAAATTACTATTGTTATGTATTTGTGAAAAAATAATGTTCCAGTAGCTATCCTTAAGAAGCATATATTTTCGATTTTGCGTGTTTACCATCCTCGGACACATCACTTCAGGTGAAATGGTGGTCAAACGCAAGCCTATCAGATATAAAATATTGAGCAAAAGGACCAATACCTCTCTCCTTCTACAAAATTTCCACATATTTGTACCGTAGCCGTAAAAAGTATGCCGAAAAACAAACATTCTAAACGACAGTAAAACTCGGCAGAAATATCAAAACGGCTTCCAATAACAAACTCGCTGAATAAGAAATGTTTACAGTCGAACTTAGGCGAGCCTTTTACTACTCACTACAGAAACAGACCCTTTATGAATATTTGAGGGAAAGTAAACATTTTGATTACAAAAACGGATGTTGAGTCTTCTGTTCACTAGAGTTTGCAGAATTAAGTTCTTAGAAGGCACTCGTTCTTCGTTTATAGGATGGACTAAAACAATAAACATACTGTTATGTTACGATACTGTTTTATATATAACAATTTTAACACAAATACCCTATACTCTAAGATACCCTTGATTTACAAAACGTCGGTAGCGCGGGGACCGAGAGGGGGGAGCGTCGAAGGCGCGCGCCCGGCCGCCCGCCCGGCCGCGCGCCCCTGCCGCTTTTTATATAAAGGTCCATTAGGCGCACGTTTCTTCATAGCGCGCGGGCTGTGTGCCTGGGGCGCTTTGTATATCAAGTCCCCTAAATTATGCCATAATTATCAGTTGCTGCTAGTTTCTTTTTCCCTCCCATGAAAACAACATGCCATTTGAAACTTCAAACAAAAACTAAAACGAAATTAAATTAAACAAAACCAGTATATTTAACACAAAGTTGAGTACCTGTACACACTGGAGTCAATCGTTATTAAATCATTTTATAATGCTGTGAGGTGGCATGTGAAAATGCGTACATGGGATTAGAAACAAAAATCACTATTAGAAGATTAAATATAAAATGCTAAGTCAGTAAGGGTAATAAGTAATACGTGTCAGAAGTATTAAATAATCGTGAATTCTTTAAATAAATAATAATGTTAATACTAAACATTTTCAAATAAATTTATGTCAAAAATGATAAATAGTTGCAAACTATACTCGGAGCCACAATTAAATTACGGTAAAACCACACAGGAATAATTTATTAAACAGAACCCAATGACTGATTATCCCCCCGTGAGTTGATAATAGTAGTTGCCAAGAGCTACGATTTGTCACGAAATTGTTAATTACAGCACTTTATAGTTTAAAATGTTTTTATAATAAGAAAAAACAAGCCCATGTTTAGTAGTCACCCAAGAAGCTGTAAGTGTTTTTCTTGCGGCGATTTAAGGTGTATCTCATTTTTCTATTTATATAAAATTTAGCCGTGCCTCGCGGCTTTGCCCGCGTTATTAATTTAATAAGTTAGTTTTTTCTAATTTATTGTGAAAGTGTGACCACACTAGCATATCCCACGAATGTGCGGTGTGCAAAAAACATTGTTAGCATATGTTTTAACATATATTGTACATTGTTAACATTTTTTACATTAAATAAATTACTCGAATTACAATTTTTATTACAAGAAGTTTAAAAACAAAGAAATTTTATACAAACGTTTTCATCCACTTAACACTCTTAGGGGTATAATTTCTAAAAATCCTTTCTTAGTACACCACTACGTACTAAAACAAATGTACCCTCCAAAATTCAAGTCTCTGTGATCAGCGGTAGGTTGTGCGTTGTCTCTAAGTCAGTCAGTAAATCGCTATGACATCAATAACCGTGTGTCAGTCTCGCATAAATTAAAATGGCTTGATCAAATGGACCAATTGTTTATTTGTTTTTTGTTGTTCGGTTAAAAAAAAGATCCAGGCCCAAAAAAAGAGAACAAAGTAACTGTTTAACCACGGGTAACTCGGCAGGACAGCTAATTCTCAATAAAAAAACTGGCAACTTGTTTTTTCAGTCGATATAAGTCCAACTAGCGCAGTTTTGCTACAAAGATGTTTAGCAAAGGGATGACACACTCTCAGGGCGACTAGCAAAAATTCCTTCTACCATTTTTTTTACAAGTGTTGCCCTGTTTACTACTTGTGGCATATAAAACATCAGCATAGCTATGATACACCAGAGGAGAAAAGAGAGGATGTATGCTACAAACAACTTTAAAAATACACATTAATAAGTTAACCTAGAACTTTAAGAATGGTCACAAACTAATCATCGATGTTATTCCAACTTACGAATATAATATTTTTTCCCAGTAATATCAAGATCCAAAGTCCCTTTGAAGTCTAATATGATCGAATTTAGAGTTATTCACGCTGTCCTACAGACCGAGAATAACTCTAAGTTAACCTTTTTTACACGTTTAATTTTTTTTTTTTTTTTTATTTGTGACAGGCTAGTGTGTGACCACTATCTTACCTGATGGTAAGTGACGATGTGATCGAAGCTGGTAAACACACTAGACCTGGAATACGCAGGCTCTCAATAATATAATACCGGCATACGATAGAATTAAAATAGCACCAGCTATTTCATGCCTACTGTTCCACATGAATGATTTTAAATTATAAATCTGCGAGTGCGATACAAAGTAAGTGGGTGAGAATGTAGATAAATTATCGATAAATCTGATAAAACAATTGACTGTGCAACGAGTGACCGATTATTCAAATGATTGGTTTAAAACACTGTTGTTGTGTTGCTGCTTTTTATGGATATTTACGTTTTATTATTGGTTTCAACATCACACATATGTGCTATCAATTTAGTGTGTTTAATTGTTTATTCGTTTTTGTAGAAGATAGTCAATGGTGGTTTATTTATATGTCGAAATATTTGAGAAAAGAAGATTTTCCTGAAAATGATGTAGTAAATAAAATTTACTCATATTTTCAGGAGTTAATAAGGACATAGTTTATGCTATATAATTACGGCTCAAAACAGACTATAAATATGGGTCCATATTGGCTCGCATAAAATCTGAAGTCATAATTTAAAGTGGCTTAACTTTTGCAAGTATTATGCCTTAGAACATTAGGCCAACAAATAGTTATGCAAAAATAAACGGTATGCCCTAACATTATTATTAAAACTTGTTACGCGAAACATTTTCGGCCAAATTAAACTAGGAACTGGAAAATTATGCGAGTCAATAGGTACCCTAAAAATATCGACTTAATTTCCAGTCGACTAGTTTCGGACAAGGTTGTTGTCCTTCATTAGGATGAGTTAGACGCACGATACGCTGAGGCGAGCAGTTTACGTGTTTTAAGCCGTAACTATATAACATAAATCATGTGAAATATTAACTTTAGATTAATTTTTCAAATGCAAATAGCCCGTGTAGAATGAATAAGATGTGTTTTAAAAAATAAGGGTATTTATATTATAAATATCGATGTGGTTAAAGATACAACATGCATTAAAGATTGACCCATACTATTATTGATTTTAAAACAGTTGCGTCAAGTATTTCAATTTTATATAAAAGGAAATGTACTATGAAAAATAGTCACAAAGGCTGCCAATATGGCCATCACCGCAAAATAATTTTACTGTGGTTCCTGGCACTGTAAAAAGTGCTTCAATATTCAATAACCGCGCGGTCACAGCCGTAGTTTAATTAAAAACTATTGACTTTGGTAAGCCGCAGTTTTGTGGCATCACGGCAAAAGACATCAAGAGATATTTCAGATTCGTTAGTTTTGTATCTATGCGATTTGCGACTGAGTGAATAAAGATCGAAGTTTATCTAAATCCGGGTATATAAGAAAATATAAATATAAAATCTGACCCTCTTTCTTTTGTCTGTATATTATTATAATTTAATCCGAAGTACAAACAATCACACCTAGAACCAGAAGCACAAATCTCCATTGAAAAGAAAAATTGTTGTACTGCCGGAAATCGAATCCAGAACCCACGGCTCAGAAGGCAGAGACTGTTCCACCGCGCCAACTGGGTCGTTTGTTTTAATATCATGTTTATAATTTATGCTTCCCCACATAGTGTCAAAGTAAGAGCATCTGTAATCAATATCAAAGCCCCGACCTTGTTTACCACCCACTCAGCCGATCCCCACATAATTACAAGAAAGCTAACAAGACGGTATAGCCCATCAGTCGTGCTTGATGCATCATTCATCATAAAGACGAGGGTCAGCCTCGGCCGAAACTATTTTTTATTCATACATTTCAACTTGGGTAAGTGGTGCCATACGTTAAACAAAGTGGGAGATGGGCAGCAGTTTTACGTCTGACCTTGGGGCAGGATTTATTTGAGAGTTTGAGTAATGGTTATTTTTTGTTTTAGTTGAGTCTTAGCATATGGACAAAAATCACTTACTTAACTAAAATGTTCGTAGTAGAGTCTCAAAAGCATTATCAGCAGCGCAGAGCAAGGAACTGTAGAACAGTGAGTGACATCCCTGCTCATTGTCTTGAGAGTAACCTGCTCTGTAAAATTTACACTACTACACTAATATTACTAACATTATAAATTCGAAAGTTTGTGTGTACCTTAGTGTGTATGTACGTTTTTCCTTTTCACGCTGTAACAGCTGAACGGATTTGGATGAAATTTTCAATGTACATAGGCAATTTTTTTATTGATACATTTTGCGGTCGAAGCCGCCGGGCACGACTATTATTTAAAAAATTACTAATCGCATTCACTTTCTTGGTGAGTGCTTTTTTAGAGCCCAACTGAGTAAACAATTTTTGATTTGCATCTGCGAGCATGCTCCATCTTCAACCACATCGTCATTTACCAAAAGATGAGAAAACACAACATCATGAGATAAGTTGTCTCCAAGCGTCACTATATTTCAATAAATCCATAAATAGTCCAGTCTAGACCCAGCGTGCTGATCTCCACTGAGTAATTATTATGGTAAATAAACATTTCAGTTATATAAAATAAATTAATTAAATCAACCATCAATAGGGCTGTCGTAAAGGTACTCAATAAATAGGTCAAGTCGAGTCTCGGAGCATACTCCGACTAGATGCTCAGGTTTGTAGAGACCTGGCAAGAGCCCCTACCTAGTTGATGTTTGCTATTTAGCACTATAAACGTGTAATAAGTCAACTCTGAGCCTTATTCAAAGTTAGGTTTAAAATATAATATAGGATTAATAAAATGACATAAAATGTTATACTAAAAAATAAAAAAATACTAGTCCCTCTGCTCAAAGCTATTAAACTGGATATTATAATCCACTCTACACTACCCTAGTTGCAACTAGCATAGACGATTGTGCTCTATCCTACACACATACACACAGGCTCACACACGCGAACACACACACACATATACATACACACTTACACTCACACACATGTATACAATATATTATACTTTACATATCCCATAATATATCCCTGTCCCACACACACATACTTTCCTACACTTACCCAAAGTTAATTTATAATTTAAAAAAAAATTATAATTACCTTAATTCTAAATTTTATTTAGATCTTTAATTTGATTAGTTAAGTAACGATTCATTAACTTAATTTAATTTATTTTATATAATATAGATTAATGTCAATTTTCCTATTTTTAACTTTAACATTATAATTTAAGAAGAAATAGATTAATCCTAGATATCACAAATTTTGTAATTTGCTTTTTTGTTTTGTTTGCCTAAGTATGTTAATTGTTCATGACCAACCAATCTTGTTACAAAATGTTAACACTCATTATGTTAAATCGCAACCTACTGTTACTACCTACTTAGTTACCCACCCAAACCGGAAGGTGTCGCGCGTTAAATCTAACATGCTAAAAATTATTTTGTTCCGGGCTTCCAAGATACAGGCCTAGCCGAGTTAGGAGCTCTCAAGAAGAATGCTCAAAGAAAATTATCATACCTAAACATTTTAACACACACACAGCCCCACACTAAGTCGAAGACTTATATAGTGTGGGCTTTGGAAACATTTACATCACAAACACAATCACGCTCATAGCAAGAAACGAATTTCAAATTTCCCTAGGAGAGAAAACTTATGTTTTGGGAATTGAACTCGACGTCTGCTGCTTAAGACAGATGCCAACCAAAAGTGCCAGCGAGGAGTTCAAAGCTTACTTACAATAATATAAGAGAAGCTCATTTAAGGTGTATTAGAAACAAAATACAATTAAAACGGGAAATTTCTTATTACTCAATCAATAGGCCCGTCGTAATAAGGCCCTCTGAAAATAGGTCAAGTCGAGCTCCAGGCTCTATAGAACTGGCAAGAACTTCTAGTGCTCCTACTTAGCGCTATAAATGTCTAACATAGCTTTGCAAGCATATTTCTTCACAACCGTTTGAAGTATGAAAGCATAGTAGTTATAATTCTGCAGGTTTGTTTATACATTTGTTTGCAATTGACTGATTTTGTTAGCCAAGTAACAGATCATATAAACCATAAAAAGAAAAATCATTAGCTTATCGAGATAGGAAACAAACCTACGGTTTGTGAATTAGGTACAAAATCTCTGCATTTTCTAAAGTTGTTTGACTGCCCCTTGAGAGCCAGTTGCGTTCTAGGAGTAGTTGTGTTAAAAACCTATAAGATTCAGAAATCTAGAAAGCGACCCCATCTTACTTCAATTACTACCTACTGTATGGTACTGTAATTTATGTGAATGATAATCAAGGATATGTGTGACAATCGAGTTCATCTAGTTGTGGAACTCGTAAAATTCCAAATGACATTAGTACTTGTTGAGATTAGTTTTAAAAGCGCTAGTAACATTTTTTTGGAGCCCTTACCCAAAAAAATGAAAGAAAGCCCTATAGGATTACTTCATTGTCCATCTGCATATTTGTTAAGACCCTTTTTCTCAGCAATAAATGGACGTATCAATTTGAAAATATTATCTAATGCTAAGGTCTACGGTCCCCTACAACTGTATAAAAATCAAATTGTATCGTTTGAAAAATCTTCTAATAAATAAAATATCATCATTTGCTACCCCAATTTTTCTTGCACGTTCTCGGATTACTCGCAGATAATGGTGTTTTAACATTAAATCCGCCGTATACTGATAATTTGTGTAAAATTATAGATGACTAAAATATCTATGTAGCATATTTCGTTTTATTTATATTAATTATAGTTCTTAGTATTACATCAAATATTTATTTATATAATCACGTGCTGTAGTTTACTCTTTGTATACACTGGGCCACTAGAAAATAACACCGAAAAGGTCAATCGATTTCAAAGGATCGTCCAGCAAGCCATCCATCATGTTCATTCCAAACTCAAGTTATCGACATGTTGGAACGTTGAAACTAATACGGAACTGACGCGGGTTGACGAGCTGATGCTAAATTAGGTGCCTCTCAGCGGACGGGTTTATGGATCACAGCTAGAAAAACTTGCGGATTCTGAGAACTAATTAGGCAATTTCATTAAAGGATTTCACTATCCCTTTTTAGGTGACTCTAAATAATATTATAAGGACTTTGCCTAATAAGATTTCTTCTCATTACCAAAGGAAGGAAACGGGACTTTTTTACGCAAACTGCTTGTTGGCGTAGTTGAGTGCGCGTTTGCCTTCAAAGCAAGGGCATTGGGTTTGATTCCAAGCGGCAACACAAGTTTTCTCCCCAAGAAAAATGTGTGTTTCTGGTTCTGGATGTGATTGAGTGTGTGATATGAATGTTTCCGACGATAGTATGTGAAAGTGCACGAGCGTAGGCACATCATACAAAGTAAAAATACGTGATTTTCGTTCAACCCCAAAATATAATAGAAGTTTTAGTAAAGTTTCTACTACTTTACTAGGCCATGACTTGATGACTGGACCGTGATTTCTTTTAATATTTGAATTTAAATTTTCAATCTTGTTATATTAGTATAAGTTTTAAGTTGAATATTTATTACTCGATAGTCGATACAACTAAACGCACATCGGTTGCGGAACGGAAAAAAACTTAAATTTAAATTGTCAATAACTAGAAGAACACTTAAAAAGTGCATGTAAATTCGGATCGGGTAGCTAGATATCATGTCACTGAAGGGGCAGTATGTAGTAGCACTATGGAAGCACTATTGGTTAAATATTTGGTCTTCGAGCTTTTACCACATTCCGGATTGCCAGCCTCATCATAACTTCATTTAGGTTCTTTAAATATTTAACATGTGATGTACATAAATTTTGCTGCATTACACTCAGGTAATCCTTAATACGTATAAACATGCCAACATCAAATTACCATAGGCCAAAATTAATTTCGGTCACACT
Source organism: Lomographa bimaculata (assembly GCA_948107665.1). Lineage (NCBI taxonomy): Eukaryota > Metazoa > Arthropoda > Insecta > Lepidoptera > Geometridae > Lomographa > Lomographa bimaculata. The sequence continues at coordinate 774,022 of OX403592.1, read as the reverse complement.
TTGCATTACTAACACATTCCATAAGTAAATGATGGATGTCCTCCTACCGTGCCACAAAACTCAAAATTTTGATCAATTGATTTTTTATTAAATAACACATTTTTTTGCATAGATATTTAAAATTTATATCTAAGTAATAAAACTTTATTATTTATTGACAAATTATGTGTATGCGAGAAGGCTGAGACTGTATTGTCTTGTACCAAAACTAAAATATACCGTTCATTCGATTGCGATAAAACTTTGACAACTGATTTCTTATGCGGCTGTAACGTACCCAGTGCAGTAATTAATGAAAATATTTGTCTTACTTCTACTTAGATCCACAAAACGCGATGACAGCTAAATATACATTTTTTAAAGAGCAACTTTTTTATACACTTAATAACATACAAGTACAAAATCAGCTTCTTCCGGATTACAAGAGCTAATAACTTTGAAGTCTGCTTTAATTTCCAGCTAGGAAACTGTTTGACGGATGCAACACAAAGGAATTGCGATGAGCAAAATGAAGACTCGTTGGGGCTTAGAACTGGCAGGGTTGTTGATGTTGCTATTACAAACGAAATAAATAATAATATAAACTTGCTATCTAAGTAGATTTAAAATTAACAAGATTAAAATACGAGCGTAGTGCTGTTTTCGTAATTCGATGTAAAAATATCGCATTCTTATTATTAAAACGACTACGTATAATTGAATATTTTTTACCTTTACCACACCTCGTATAAAATGTATATACACACACAACATTTAAATATGCGGTATACTCTATACAATTATACGAGTGTCTGTAACATTGCGAATCTAATACCCATTAACTTCCGAAATCATTAAAAAACATATATTTTAAATCAAAACAAACGTGTATCCTATTTAAGATTATTAAAAATATGAAATAATGAAATAGCAAACCTGACTGAGGCCAGAAGCGCCTGGGAGATGGCATGCCCAAATATCGGACTCCCAGTGAGGTTATCCTCACAGAGACTGTGCCGCCGCTCGTGAAATAGCACGGAAACATCTTTAAGATACGTGTCCTAGCGTCACAGAGCGTGCTCGACTTCTAGCAGTTTCTGTATGGGAGTCAGAGATTTGGTTGCAGGCCATTTCCTCGTTTAATACTGGTACACTTATAGATCCATCTGCTTTCCGTCTCGCTAAATGCTAATGTTTAGGTGCAAGGTGCTATGTTTTCCAAAGCTGTCAGTGTGGTACTGCTGTTGACCAGCTCGGTCACCACGGCTTCTCGTGCTAGAAAAGTCCTGGCCGAATTTCCCGCCACGCCAGCCTCATCGATATCATCCGCTAGGCTTTTATCAATGACAAAATTCCAGCCATTCTCGAACCGAATGGTCTGATGCGTGACATTGGTAAAAGACCCGACGGCATGACTTTAATTCCATGGAAGATGAGACGGCTTTTAGCGTGGGATGCAACTTGTGTCAACACTTTAGCTCCATCACATCTTCCTGAAACACAGAATGGGGATGGCGTCGCGGTAACTTTGGCAGAGCAACGCAAACGGCGAAAATATGGAAACCTCGGCAGTAGTTACATATTTGAGCCGGTCGGTGTTGAGACATTGGGTCCGTGGGGACCGGGAGGACCTGGAGCTTTTTTTTTTTTTTTTTTATTACGGACCAAGCAAACGTTTGACCACAATCACACCTGATGGAAAGTGACGATGTAGTCTAAGGTGGAGCACGCTTGCTTAGTAAATACCTATTCACTTTACTTTTGAACACACCCAAATTGTACCTTTCGGGAAACACAGACGACGGCAAAGCGTTCCATTCTTTTGCTGTTCTATAAATGAACGAAGACGCGAAACGTTTCGTCCGAATGAACGGTATCTCAACCATAAATGGGTGACGCGACGCCGTTCTTCTAGATGAAAGGTGGAAAAAAGGTGAAGCGGGAACAAGGTTGTGTAGTTCCTGAGCACATTCACCGTAATGTATTTTATAGAAAACATTACGGTGAATGTGCTCAGGAGCTGATGGGAGCTTGTTAAGAAGGCCGTCGTGCCAGACCCGATCGAAAGCTTTTGAGATGTCCAATGACACAGCTAAAGCCTCACCCTGCTTTTCAATGGCCTCGCTCAAAATGTGTGTGGCATACGCTAGAAGATCACCAGTGGACCGATTTCGGCGAAACCCGTATTGTCGGTCACTAAGTAGATCATTTTGTTCTAGGTATGCCAAGAGCCTGTTGTTAATCACCCTCTCCATCGTTTTGCAAAGCAGGGAGGTTATAGATACGGGCCTATAGTTGGTAGGTTCAGCACGACGGGACTTGGCCGGCGTCAAAAGAAATTCGAAACAGGCGTGTCAATATCGGAGACAACTCAGGAGCACAGTTTTTAAGCACAACTGCTGGTATACCATCAGGACCACTAGCTTTGTTCACGTCTAGAGCTCGAAGTGTTTTTAGTACCTCTTTTTGCCGGATGCGAATTTCAGGCATGGAAACCCCGCAGTGAGGCAGGCTTGGAGGTACCTCATCAGAACAATCTAGACGTGAAGCTTCTGCGAAAAGGTTCGCAAATAAGTTTGCCTTCTCATCGGCAGTGTGAGCTAGCGAACCATCAGGTTTCAGCAGAGGAGGAAGTAAGGAGCGGCAGAAGCTTGCTTCAACCGATTTAGCTAAGGACCAAAACGCTTTACTACCAGCGGGGTAAGAAGCCAGTTTGGTCCCTATACTGCTGACGTGGTCGAAGCGGGCCTTCTTTAATGTTTTCTTGCATATCTTGGCAGCAACGTTAAATCTTCGCTTCAATGCCTTTGTGTCAGGAGACTTACGCTTTCGAGCATCAGCCCAGGCCAAAAATGCCTCATGTTTAAGTACTTCAGCACGTAAACAATCAGCTCTTTCTTTTTACAAAAATCTATCAGAGCTTTGAGGCGACGCGTTGTCTAAATGCTGGCACTTATTTGGCTCAACGTATAAGAATTGAAATTCAGAGAAGCAATACCGCCAGCATGATGGAAACGCTACCCACTGGTAGTGCGCTTAAGCACTTGAGTTACCTATAAGCTCGATGTCCTGTAGATAACTTAGTTCTTTCTTTCTTTCTTCCTAAAATTTTGCTAAAACTATATACAGCAATAGTTTTAGCAAAATTTTAGGAAATATAGGTCAAAGATCATGGTTACATGGATTGAAAAGTTTGCTCATTGATTTCAAATTGTTCTATTGTTGGGTTCGCTTTTGCATAGGTTTTACTAAAATACTTAGGAACTTTTTTGTTTTTCTCGATAAGCAAGCTTTGTACTAATATCTCACCTGATGGAAAATGATGATGTGGCCTGACATCTTGCCCAGAAGATACCTATTCATTCAGACTTGAAAAATGCTAGATTATCCCGTATTATTATTTTCTAAGGATATATTATTGTATGCAAAAACAAGGTATTTCAAAAGCGTAAAAATCAGACACGTAACCAGCTACGCCAATGGGTAAATATAAATAAAAAACAGAAAATTGTGTAAAAGACAAATTAATAAATAGTGTAATAATTTGTGCTTCAATTCGTGTGATCCCTTTAATTGAGACAGTAAAAAAAGTGTTATTAGATATATTCTTAGTATACCTACTACTTGCCTAGATTGTAATTTTTTTATGCTTGATAGGCAAGCATTTCACCACTATATCACCTGATGGAAAGTGAAATTGCGGCCGAAGATGTAGCATGCTTGCCTAGAAGATATCAATTCACTCTTAATTCCAATGCACCTAACAAAATAGATACGTCATTTTAAAAAGAATGTGTGGGATGCTATGAATGTAGCTGCAAACTCGGCATAAACAAGGGCAATACAAGAAAACCCTTTCACTGATTTTCAGTCGATCAAACACAAACTTATTAGTGGATCCATGTATGAATTACATGTATTCACAAATAAGTTCGTGTCCATCTATTGTTAGTATCCATCCCATTCAATTTCTCACTTCATTTAAGTTAATTTACTCTCTAAGTAATAAGCGACTACAACTAACAAAAATAGAACTCTTATTGCGAAACGTCTGGGAACATTTTATTTTCCAACCCTCCAGAATAATTGAAAGGCTAATCCACCCTATTCCAAAAGTGAGCGGGTGAATGTATAAATAAAATCAAAGCACTTGAGCAGACAATAAGCTCAACAAAGCCTTTGATTTGCATAGCCGGTGAGTGAGTGAGTTCACGGGCGGATCGCTGCCGAAACAAGGCGGGCGGATTGAAGAGAAACCAGTGAGACTGAGTGAGACAAGTTGAAGGGAATAACCAGATTATGATGATTAGGCCTGGAAGAGATTACTCGCAGTGATAAGCTACTCCTAGTATGGACTGATTATAGGAATATTTGATATTATGGCAACGTTATAGCGCTTTTAACGGTGCTTAAATCAAGATTCCGAAGAATACATTAAAATCCTGGTAAATATCATAAAACATGAATTCCAATTGATGACTTATGACGAATCTCAGAGGAAGTGGTGATAAAGAACGGGTTTTACATTTTATCCAAACATCTTTTACGCATAACCTATGCCCCGCGGTTTCGCCCGCGTTTTTCTTGTTAAAAACCTTTGTGTTAATTAAGGTAAATAAGATAAATGCTATTTACATTCCAAATTACATCCAGATCTTTCAGCCGTTACAGCGTGAAGATAAAAAAACATACTTACACAATTATACACAAACTTTCTAATTTATAATAAAAGTGTGATTTCTTTGATTAATATACTAGCTGTGTTCTGCGGCTTCGCTCGCATTTATCTAGTTATAACGTAGCTTATGTGTTAATTCTAGGTATAAACTATGAGATCCGTTTCAGCGTGAGGATAAGACAAACATACTTACACAAACTTTCAGTTTTTTATATTAGTGTGATTACTTTTATTAACCTATACTGTACAAAATTGATTGGAAAACATTGTACAAATCAAGTTTACATATTTAAAGTATTTTTACACCATTTTCAAATGTATAAAATTGTTTCTAAGCAATGCAGACTTAGCCCGCTCTGGAAGCATATTGTGTATTTATCTGTCCGGCTTTCTGTCCGTTCCAGTAAACCGTTTCATTGCTTCGAACATTTTTATTTGTTCCTTTTGTTTGCAAGCTTGTTCTTGTGACAATGATGAGATGTTACGGTACATTGTACGAGATATAAGCAGGATAAAATTATTATTTTTATAAATACCACCACGAATTTTTGCCGCTCTCCGAATATAAAGCTTCTTTGAACCTATAATGCACGTTAAAAAGTAGTACAAAATCACGGTTTTAAGAGCATCATATTATGGTGGGCAGATTTTTTAACACAGTTACCACGTAAATAATACGAGAGATTCCAGAGAAATCGATATGCTTCTAGACTTACAAATTAAGACTCCTTTGAAAATTGACAAATAAATATGTTTTTAGTACCTAACTGACCGAGCAAGCGCGAAGCGTCTCTGTTTCAGTTTGTGCAAAATTGCTTCCGTATGTCCGGTTTTCAGGTTGTTCTTATCTACAGGTTGCATTTTTCAATCAATACTCGTGAAATTTTTTTATCAGGTTCGATACTTATATACTACTAGTCGTGCCCCGCGGCTTCGCCCGCTATCATCAAGTTAAAAATTAGCCTAAGTGTAAATCCCAGGTATAATCTATGTACATTCCAAATTTCATCCAAATCCGTTCAGCCGTTAAAGCGTGAAGAGGGAACAAACATACTTGCACACTTGCACACAAACTTTCGGATTTATAATATTAGTAGGATTTTTTTGTCTGTTCAGTTTTTGGAAAATTTTCAAAATGGCTGAGATACGAGTGTTTAAACGTAAAAAAATTAAGCGCAAACCCAACCTCGCCGCTTATATTATGGTTTGTATGGTACTTGATTGATTTCGATAAATACATATGGGACCACCTCTGAAGTGTAATCAACCAAACAAAAAAAAAAACATCAGAAATGATTCATAATTGGCGGAATTATTGTGTAACATACATACAGTGAATAAAAACAAACAGTGGAATTGAGAACCTCCTATTTTGAAAACATGTTTCAGCCATTTTGAAAAATACGCAAGGTCTTCAGTTCTCAGAGCCACTAGTATTTATTGGTGTGACTGAGCTTAATATGAATACTTAAATTTTACTATAGGTACGTCAAAAGATCTAAACATTTAATTCAGAACAAGATGAAATGTTTGGCGTTTCAAACATACAGCTCTAAAATAGCGGCAATGTGTCGGTCGTATTTTTGCTCCGCTGTTTACAAGTTTGTTTGTTCTTTTGCCAATGCGGAGACTAGACCGACGTGGCCAGCAGACTGTTGAAGATATACTTCGATGTGTCGCAAATAAAATGTAGCCGACATTTGCTTTAGATTATGGTAAAACAGGAAAAATATTAATTTAATAAAATTTACTTTGAATTCATGGAAGGTTTATTCAATAAATGTGGGAAACTATATAGATGGATGTTATAAATCGAAAGAAAACCAGACTGAAAACTACACCTCCGTATAAAAATTTTATGATCCGATCAAAATTATACGTAATCAGTGATGACAAAATAAAATATTTAGACAATTAAAACACTTTAGAATATAATCTCAATAAATGGAATTCAGAAAAATAATCGATGAAAGTTTTTTTATTAGTTTTTTAAATTTGGTCTTTTAAAACTCTAATATAGTTTTGCACTGCACTGCACCGGCTCTAAAGTAGGTTAAAAATATATTTTATGACATTCTTTAGATGACTGAAATACAATTTAATAACAATTTTACGTTTTAATAGAATATAGCGTTTTTACGATATCTAGCTTAAACGAGATATTGAGACCTGTCTCCGATCTATATGTTAATATTTTTTTTTAGTTAATTTGCTCGTCTAATTTTTTTTACACGTCCGGTTAAAGTAGATTTGTGTATCGTCTAAACACCAATTTAAGTCCATGGTGCCCACAGAGAGTCTTCGTGAGTGTTGCATCGACGGGCCACTTCGCTCTCATAAAATGGGCATCTTACATGCCCAAAATTTACTGCAAAATCCGACAAAACCGCCGCGAGTCCTAGCCGAGTAGTAAAGAAAAATTTATATTTATTTATGTCAATAACATACTAAGGCAAAACTTGAGTTGAGCCACGATAGTTGGTACTTATATTTGCTTGTATATATGATACAGTTAGAATTTCAAAACTTGAAATGAATAAATGATGCCTCCGACTGAATACCACATTGATATTTATAGAATCTTAACTTGGTAACCTCTTTTAGTTTGCAGTCTGCCTATTCATACAAAAAAAAATATTCATGAATAACGTTCAATATTATAAAATAAACATTTAGTCATGGTTTTAAAAATAATCAAAAGGTTATTAAAAATACTTCTACGTTGCTAAATGTTTCATTAATATTATTAAAAAATAGTTTACACAGCCACTGCTGTAATAGTTAGATAATTTACAGCTATTATATTCTTAATTAAAAACTTACCGGTTAGTTCTAACAATTACCTGTTATAAAGAAAATTTGCCCAAAGAAAATCCGAGGAATAAAATCTGAATAAGCCCTGGTAGTTAATGAATAGCAAAGTTTAGTAGTTAATTAACGTTTAAGTTTCAGTGAAAATTACTTAGAAAACCTTTATTTGTATCATTTTATTAGTACGCAAGATGGTTTAAAAGTAGGATATTAACGACAAATTTTTTTTTGTTTATTACCAACATGAAAGTTTAACAAAATACGTGTGCGACCTCACCTGCCGTTCTCAGCGGAAGATCAGCACTGGTTTTTTAAACCAGCATTATGCTAAGTTGAGGACGGTTTGCGAAAAAAAAAAAAATAATTATTTGTACCCTTTTATCAATTGAATTTTTTTGCCACAAATAAATATAATATGTCTTTATGTCTTTTATGTCCAAAATCATGCACCTGTAAATCTTGTTAAGATTTGTCTAAATGCAAGGTTTGACAACGTAGAAATAATTCAAATTGATAATTTAAAGTGTCATTAAAAAGATAGCAATCATTGAAATTATAATTAGTTTTGTAAATAATACTTATTAATACCTACTTTAGTTATTGGTAACTTAAAATAATTGTCTAAACATTTCATGTCCTGGTTATCAGTACCTTGATGACCGAGGTTTGCTCAGTTGAAAACACTGATAAAACGACGTTTTCTAAAAACGAAACCTAGCTAGATCGATTTACCGACCCGAAAACCCTTGCATACTAAATTTCATGAAAATCATTATTTAAGCCTTTTCCGAGATTCAGATTATATATATACATATATACAAGAATTGCTCGTTTAAAGGTATAAGATAGATAACATGTCAATTATAGTAGCAATAAAGCAAAAGTAAAAAAAAGTCTTTATCATTGGATGAACTGTTCATTGGTTTAGTTGGGTGAGCGTTCGCCTTCACAGCAGGGGTATTGGATTCGATTCCCGGAGGGAGCACAAGTTTTTTTCCCAAAGAAAAATTGAATTTCTGGTTCTAGTTGTGATTGTGTGTGTAATTTGAATGTCGCTAAGCCACGTCAGATGCTTTTATAATATATAATTTATTCAAGTAACATAGACATATACACAAATTAATTTACAGTAGTCACATTGTAATAATTGTAATTAAAATGTTTAATTATTACTGAAATATATCATTAATAAATAAAAAATTAAATTACAGTAATATAATTAAAATGTCGAGAAATAATTCATATAATAATACTGCCTATATTTACATCAATTAGTTCGTACAGTGTGCAATGTGCAGGCTGAAACTATGATTGATGTAAAGGCAATCTAGCCTATCTGATTTTAGGCGGCCTACAAAAAATTCTGACGCTTAGATTGCCCACTAGCCTATACGACTAGCAAGCATGCATTTCCACAATTTATCGGGATAGTAAGACATTTCCTTGCCGCCGTGTTAGTTTCCCTTAGTTTAAAAGAGATTATGGGCCTAATTAACTACAAGCATTATAAAAGGATGTCCTAGGTCAGCCAACTTCAAAAATAATTTTATACGAACCCAACTTCACTAAGTGGCTTAAAACTTAGCGTTATTCTGAGTGGACAATCTCTTTAAGCCAGCAATTAAGCTGACAAAAGGCGTTGCTTGATTAAAACTTGGATTGCTTGATTGTTTGATTGCGACGAAGTTGTTGACTGATCTCTGCTTAATGAGGAATTGTTGTTAGACAATGAACCTGTATTGTGTGAACTCTTGAACTCCGAACAAAGGTTTTATTAGAGCCGAAGATAAATGCTAACGTCGATGATTTCGGAAGTGCTTTTGTGGATGTTTTATTATTATGTCAGATAATTATTTTATTCGATACATAATTATTATAATTGTTTAACTCTTTATTGCACAAAAAAGGTACTTCGGGTGAACTTAAAGGTAAAATATTGAGATGAACAATGTGGAAACGTAAATGCTATGACAGTGAAAAGAGGAATTGAACGGGTTACTTAGTGGATACAATTGTGGCAAAAGTATTTTTTTTAAAGAATTTTTTTTATGTCATATCATTGGTATTCTAGGTCCCGACCATATCACACTAATATTATAAATTCGAAAGTTTGTGTGTAAGTGCACTTACACACAAAGTAGGTTTGTTTTGTCTTCACGCTATAACGGCCATCCATTCAGGATTAAGCTTGTATCTAACGGTTTAACGCATAGACTATATTTTAACTTGATTGGCGCGGGCGAAACCGCGAGGATTTGCTAGTTTTAAGATAAATTGGAAACCAATATATTATTGTCATTATGAACTAAGTAATTTTAAGTTTTGCAACGCCAAGCACTTAACTTGAAATCTAATGTGTATGATTCCTCGTTCGTGAATAAATAAAATTATTTAAGGATTTAAATAACTTTCACCGTAACGACGTGCACAACACTGGCTTAATTTTTTTTTTATCGTGGCTGTATCGGTGCGAGAAACATTTCCAAGGGATAATTAACCTAGCATTTGAACCCAGGACCTGCCTCAAGGAAAGTAATGAAGAGTACAAGACTTGAATAGTATGAACGTAGATGTGATGTATAAACAAGATCATACATTTCAATGTTTTACGTGTTAGCCATGGTTAGTCCTGACTCATAAACTGCAGAGTTTTTTTTAATTAAAAAAATGCAAGTTTTGACCAACATTCAATTCTAAATTGTAAATTGCCGTGCCCTATCAGGGTCTTTAAAGAACTGTTAACCAATTTTATTATAACATCCTTGTAATTACTTTATAGTTGCAATAAAACACTGAATACTAAACATCTCAACTGATGGTAAGCGACGATGTGGTCGACGATTGAGCAAGCTTGCCTAGATCATACCTATTCACTTGCGACTTGAAGACTCCCTTATTGTACTCATCAGAAAACACCGACTCAGGCAAAGAGTTCCATTCCTTTGCAGTTCGCACAATTATTGTGTAAGCAAAACGATTCGTCCACTTTTGTGTAATATTTACCATATAACAGTGTCACTTAGCAGTTTGTCTGCTAGTCCTGGAAGAAAACCAGTGCAATTAAAATATGCTCGATCAATTTGGGACACTTTAAATACGTTAGGGTTTCCTACCTTTCTATTTTGGTTATTTACACACACAATCGAACAAAATATCACATCCGTACAAATACACCAAAACGGCAACTCACTAAAAGACGTTCCCAAACCCGTTTGCATAATAAATGCGTAAGCTCTTCCACACGATCTACTCCGGAAGGATAAGGAATGTTCCATCGTAAAACAAAACTTGTTCCTTCATCAATGTCTGAACATCCCCGTAAAATATTGAACACTATTATTAGACGATCCAATCCGAACCGAGAAAAACACTGCCATCAGAAACAAGGAAAACATCGCTTTCTTAAGTCATCAACTTATCTCAACGAACGGGAAGGAAATAATTTGGGGAACAATCACGTGGATCACAGAAACAAGAGGAATAAGAGAATTGTAGTTTATCTCATAATATAGAAGATGAGAGTGGTAAAATACCTAAACGTCCAAGCCGACTTCACTTGCACATGGTCATGCCAAGAACGTAGAACGTTGAAGCGACGTTTCCTTATATATTTTGTATTACATAATCGCGTCACCCTATGGTTGAAATACCGTTCAGTCGCACAAAACGTTTCATGTCATCGTTCATTTATAGAACAGAAAATGAATAAAACGCTTAGCCAATCTGTATTTTCCGAAAGGTACAATTTGGGCGTGCTCAAGAAAAAACTGAATAGGTATTTACATAGGAAGCGTGTTTCACCTAAGACTACATCGTCACTTTCCATCAGGTGTGAATGTAGTCAAACGTTTGCTCTGTCAATTATAAATCCACAGATCACAAACTTCTCTAACTGTATTTTAGGGAGTAGCAAGACTGTACATGTTAGAACTTAGTGGTAGAACTGCATTACTAAACGTCTCTACTACTTATGATACTTCATCTTCATTTGCGCTTAATCGTAGTAAATATTGTAACATAACTTCGTAGCAGAAGTAGCGCTTTCGTAGCAAATACTGTAGAGCTACGTAGTTTGTAGCAAACGTAGCATTATAATAAATCTTAGATTATTGTAGACCTGTGTCGGTAGATTATACAACACTGCTACAAGTAACAATTTCTTGTACATAGCTGTACTTTATTCTAAATCTTCTATCGCAGGTTCTAGAAACTTTCACGATACACACACAAATAACGGCAAAAATTTATTATATTATATTATGAAGTAAAACAAAAGATTTGTATTATCATTAGAAGAAAAAAAGCCTCAAGTCCTTAGCCTAGTATAGACGTAAATAAAATAACAATGATTAAAAATATATGTGAATTGAGAGTCATTCAATATTTTTTCCTTAATTTATAATAATGTGTCGTTTTTCGTATCATACAAATAACGACGACGAACATTTTTATTTATCAGGTTTTGTTATTCATGCTTATTAAAACGATTATAAAGTCACGCAATTTAGAAGACCTTCTTAGATAGATAGATAAATTCTTTATTGAACACCTTAAATTAACGAAGAACACAAAATAGGAATGACATTAAACCATTATATAAGTGTAACAATAGGCGGTCTTATCGCTAATAGCGATCTCTTCCAGATAACCTTCTTGTAAGACCCTTAATCTTTCTTTGTATATATAATTTATCTGTACGTGTGTGTGTGACTCTCTATACTCCTCCTTAGAGTTTAGACCGATTTTGATATTTTTTATGTATCTACAAATAGATTTAAGATAGTTTAAATTCAAGCAGTATAAATAATATTTCACTAAAATTATTCTAAAAATTATATTATCATATAGAAATACGTCACTGGATTTGGTAAAGAACTAGTTAACATAAACATGAAGGAGGTAATAAAATAGTCAATTAGTTTTTTTTTTTTTTTGGTCACCACGGACTATCCTGCAGCAAAAGTGCAGGTCGCTTTTCTCGTCACGCCAGCTTGAATGATATTATCCGTAGGGCTTTTGTTAGTGCTGGCTTACCGTCAGTTCTAGAACCAAACGGTTTGATGCGTGACGACGGCAAGGGGCCTGATGGAATGACGCTAATTCCTTGGAAGATGGGACAACCATTAGTGTGGGATGCAACTTGTGTCGATACACTGGCGCCGTCTCATCTTCCATCACCACATCTTAGCAGAAAACCTCAAACGGCGTAAATATTCCAACCTTGATAGAGGTTATATGTTTGTACAGTTTGGGGTAGAAATTTTGGGTCCGTGGGGACCAGGAGCACACGAAATTTTAAATTTTTATCCAAACGTTAAGTCGAAGCGAAAAGTGACCAGAATGCTGGCTCTTATTTAGCACAAAAAATTAGCATCGCTATTCAACGTGAAAACGTAGCCAGTATTCTGGGCACTTTTCCTTTGGCAAGCGGTTTACACAATTTTTGAGTACTATTTGTTTAAATCCTTCTTTTCTAATCGTATCTTTTTTTAATTTAGTTTTTAGTTTAATTTAGTGTTCAATAAATAATTTTATAGAATAGAGAATGAAAATTTTCAAAAATTGGAAAGCAGTGACTGGAGTTTTTTTTAAATAAATAATGTGATCGTGCAGGTTACTTGTCAGCTGACTAAATGTATTATAATTGTTGATGTTATATTTATAACAATCACTTCAAAAAATTCGTCGTTTTGATTAGTTTTTAGTATGGTATTAAAGTACTAGGCAACCATAAACGTGTAAGAGGTAAATGCCTTTTTTCTTTACTTAGCATTGCAACGTAAGCCGGGTATGACTAGCTATCTAGTAATAATAATAAAGAACAAAGAAACGTATTTACGCTGAATTCAAATAAGATCCGCATATCGCAAGTGTAAACACAAGACCACCCAGCGTCATATTGTCCCACAAACGTAACATATAGCTGCTACGTTGCACGAGGCAACACTTGCGGTTGCGTGCTGTTGACAGAACAACCACTTCTCACCTCTACGCTTACGCTTTGAGGGAAATAAACGGTTTAACGGTATCTGTTTTGAAGCTGTTGTTTCTGATGATATACTTAATAATGAAATAAAGAACTTGCGAAGTGTGAACCGTTGGAGGACTAATAACGGAAACAAGGATTTTGTTTTTTGCCGTGGAAGTGAATTAATTTCCTTGGACATAAATAATTCTTTGACATTTTATATATCACTGTAATATTGAAGTAAGTTTGTTCTAAGAAGTTGTGGCTGGTCTCAGTTTGTATTTTTTTCATAGAACTTGTACTCGACTGCTACTAATACTGGTATATCAATCTTAAACATAAACGCTTACACTACCACCGCCCCAAACTAAGTTAAATGACTCACTCTCAGAACCAATAACACTCATTTCCCTTGGGGAGAAAGCTTGTGTTCTTCCCACACAAGTACAGTATCGAACCTGATACTCCCTCCTCAGAAGGCAAACGCGCTACCAACTAGCTAGCGGGTAGTTAATAGTTTGAGAGAAGTAAATCTAACGTAGTTGTAAAACGTGATTTATAACGTCCTAATTGGCGCCGTGGGCAGGTTTCTGCCCTCTGCGCCGTCGGTTCGATTCCTGGCAGCAGCATAATTTTTCCTTCCCAAGCGACATTTGTGCTTCTGGTTCTGGGTTTGAGAGTGAGTCCAATTTTTCGTTTGTTTGTTTCATCTTATACTTCAATATACGAATTTCTAGAAAAGATTTCAAAGAAAAACGCAAGCATTTCGGACACTTAAATGCCATATCTGTAACTTAATTTAATTAATAAATTATTTTGATTAATTGATGTTAAGCATACTTGAATAAAGTTTATTCATTCATTTTACCTACCGATCAATTAACTAATTGATACAGCGTGGGAAAAACTTATATAGTAGCAATTTCTACAAAAAAAAACACTTTTAAGTATACCTTAAAAGCTTTAAATTATTAGATAGAAAATATTTTTAATAACCCACATGCAAATAGCAGGATACCAAAACTTGTTCGTAACATTTTGCACACTTGCTTTGTTAAAGGACACTCGCGGTCGTGTGTCGGTGACGGGAGCAACCACTTCTCAACTGGAGCTTTGTGCTATTTATTAGTGTGCATTTTATTATATATTTATATTAATAAAACCAATTGTTACTTAGATTTTAGACTAGGCTTTAAACAAACATTGACATAAAAAATATAAACGCTTTCACACTCACAGCCCCAAACTAAGTTTAAAGTGTTGTGTAGTACACTGCTACCTAATCACAAATCACAGCTAGAATCAAAAACCCAACACATTCAAATTAATAATATTGGCGTGATAGACTAGAGTTTCTTCAAAATTTGACCAGTAGTTAATGATAATGCGGACTTGGTGGTAAGGATGCTAGACATGGAATCTATCAAGAATAGGTATCAGAACACGGTTCCGAATCTTAATGTTTATTTGCGTTTTCATGACTGTTTTGCCGCAATCTATGTTAAATACGCTAGACCTAGAATGATTGGCTTTCAATGTTAGCTACCGGATCACATAGTTGTCTTAGGTAGCGTGTTCCGGTATAGTGACTGTTAGCGCGACCCTATCTTGCCCCACCTCGGCGAGGGACTGCTCACGGGGGGGTGAACAAAAAAAAGGTAGCGTGTTTGCTGAAACGCGGTAACTACTTGTTGTAGTTAAAGAAAACTAGACACAATGATGCTGAAGAAGAGCGGCGTTAATTAATCTGATCATTCGAAAAAGATCAGATTAATTAACGCCGCTCAGAAACAGAAACAGAAGTACACGAATCCCTGTCCAATTTTCATTTCAACTCCCAGCTAAGAACCTACGCACTGAGTAAAACGCGGCTTAACCTCACGACCTTATAAAAACCTCATTCCCGTTTGAAAAATGTCCAATCCGACCCGCACAGGATGAAAAATACACGGAGCTATCTCCGAAGCTCATTGGCTATCCATTTTAACCCGGGTAAGTCTGGGTAAACGCGAATTTACCCGGCTTACCCGGTCCACATTTTTCACGCACATCATAGGAGTAAACAATAGAAGTGATGTGTGTATGTTGGGGATTTAGCTGTGGTTTGACG
This sequence comes from Lomographa bimaculata, assembly GCA_948107665.1. Lineage (NCBI taxonomy): Eukaryota > Metazoa > Arthropoda > Insecta > Lepidoptera > Geometridae > Lomographa > Lomographa bimaculata. The sequence goes on along the minus strand of OX403592.1, from coordinate 758,476 downwards.
CTTGTTCAACAAATTCTGATGGCAGGATGGATTTACATTATGTTTTGTATGTAATGTTGAACTGTTATTTTTATTACACAGGCACAGTAGTTAATTGGACCGGGGGATATAAATGGACAACGGATTGTTATTTTGTACAGGTAAAATTTGAAGGTAAGGTTGAATTGTTTTATAAGTGTTCACTGTTCAGGGTATGAAAACATTTAGTAAAATTTACGCAAATCACGGTCTATAATTTGGATTTAAATATATACCAAATCCAATTTCAAATTATTTCACAAAATTTTATCTAATTGACTCCAAAAGGCAGTCATGGAAGCTAATGACGATAATTTCTTCTAATAGTTAATTTACAGTAATCTTGAGGAAAACATTTATTAGACGATCTTTATTAATTTTTCACCTTACTGATCAAGTTACAGGACTGTACAAACCTGACGAGAAATCCGAAAGAATAAGTCTATCTATTTAACAATTAAGCATTACACCTGCATATTAATTTCTGCATGCCACCTAAAACATTGAATATGAATGCTATGACACTGTGATGGACTCCAATCCCTCTGTTTTGTCGATATTGTCGTAGTGGCCTCAAATTTAAATAAAACAATATTAAGACTAAATGTGGCCCAGCTTAAATATCTGCATAAGGCATTTATAGTCAAATAAAGAATTAAATATGGCTAGAAGAGAGCTTCACTTGGCATGTACCACACAAAAGGTAATTTGTAAAAAAGCCCCAATATATTTTTGGAAAGCTGATTTGGATAAAGAATTTTCAGTCTTGCTACACTCGTAGCACTACCTTACTCATTATTTACATCCGAAACACAATATACTGTCGGTTATAAAAGTAGTTTCAAATATAGCGCATCAAAGATTTGAACAACTTTCCATCTTCAATGAAGAAAAAAATGTGTTTCTCCGTTTTTTAAATAAAATATTAGGTTTTATTACTTAACGACGGATATAATTTTTTTAAAACGGCCAACATAAAAGCATACAAACATTTGGAACGCGTGAAGCCCATACTCACACACACCTTCTCTTAACAAGCCCACAAATACGAACACACTATCTCTGTTGCACATGCATACACACATACACTAACACACACGGAGATACATACATAAATATTTTTTTCACTTATTTTATAATATTGTTACCTATCTTTTTTATACAAACTAACAAATTAATATTATTAATTCCATTTCTGTATAGTAAATATATGCAAATAACAACAATATGGTTAAAAAATACCATGACATTATTTTCTAGCCCTGCACAAACCTAGTTTGTGCACCTTAGCGCTAAACATATTCCAATTGCCAAATATGTCTTGCATGTATTTTTTTGTGTTCATTCATAAAATGACTGTTTTAAATATTTAGCAATTAATTTTTTTTCTTATCTATTTTATTCTATCTAAAATATAAAATTCTCGTGTCACAGTTTTCGTTGCCATACTCTTCCGAAACGGCTTGACCGATTTTGATGAAATTTTTTGTGCTTATCCGGTATCTATGAGAATCGGCCAACATCTATTTTTCATCATCATCATCATCATCACTTTTCATCATTATCAACGCGGGTGAAACCGCGGGGCGCAGCTAGTTAAATATATTTATAAAAGTTACCAGACATGTTGTTAGTACTCACTGTTTAAAACAATTTAATTATACCCGTACCTATTTCATGATTGTTCCGACAATTTAATGAATACAACTTCAACATAATACTTTCCACTTATAACAATCAAGCCTCCATCAAACTAACCAAACCTGACAAAACATAATCACCCTTCATAGATTGAACCCAAGCCCATAATGTTGCGGGATTACGCCCCAAACTTTAGCCATCACTATCAAAGTGACAAAAACGGCTCTCAGTCACGTGGCAATGTGGCCATCGCCACAGCCTCCGTTGTTTAACCCGAAATATGGGTGAAGAGTGAACCATAACCGCAAATGACTGGTAATTTGGCTGACAGAGAAAGGGTGGGCCGCCCGAGCGTGATAAAAGGTCCTTTTTATGTACGTGCTTCGACTAGGCCGACTGCTATTGCCGCTTTTTGTAGGAAATTGGTTATGCAGCTACGGGAATCACTTTTAGTATTAGGTACACGTAGGGCAATTATTATACAGTTGATAGCGCATGAGGTTAATTTTAGTTAACAACAAAATTCACTAGTGGCTGAAGAGGACATCATAAATGTATGCCTGTGATTGGCTAATGCGTACTAGGACGATATCGAAGGAAACCCAAGTTTCTCATTTCAAGGAAATTTGTAATTTTGGTTGTATGTGACTATCTGTATGTGACGTGTGCGTGATGTGAATGTGCCGAAATCCTACACCACAAGTCATCGAACTAAGTGTGGTGTTTGTAAAAGCGTTTATAATAATGATGTTAAAAAAAAACGTGATTATATTTTATTAAAATTGATGATGTAGAAAATAATGATAATGATTAAAGGTAGTTGTAATAAAAAGCGACGATAAATATGAAACTAGCCTGCACCCGCTTATGATAGTTATGAATATAAATGATGATAAAAAGTAGATGGAATTTGTTATTGTTCATAATGAAAAGCGGTGATGACGACGAAACGCAACCACAGCCCCAAAATATATTTCATAGATTTGTAGCTATTATAATTTTTTCTCACCACTAGCTGTGATACCACATTTATAATAATTTTACTTAAAATGATGTGATTTATATGATAAAGAAATTCATTTAAAATCTTCGCTTCTTACTTCAGTTGCGTTTAACATTGTGACCTTAAAAAAAACAGTATATTCAACGTTTATACGATTGACAAATTTGATGGAGCATCCGCATGTTTTGTATCACTTCTTGGCTCTTAAAATATCAGAACTAAGCTGAAACATACCTATTCAGTAATTCTAAAGCCCATAGAAGCATTCCCCTAGCTTCCTTACTTATAAACAACGGAAAACATTTGACAAACGCGACCACCACGCCGCTTATTCGCCGTCACCACAGTCGGTGGAAGTATATTGACAGTACGTAACCTTGCACGTAATACAAAATTGTAATTTCATGAACTGATATAACGCGATTGAAATTCATCTTAATGGTACAAGAACTAAGCATGGTATTTTTAATTACTATATTCGTTATGCTTCTTGAAAATGTTTTGATATACTCTTAATTCAAGTGAAACCTAAAGACTTTAACAACTATTATGGTCGAGTATGGTGTTTACCACATAATAGAATTTAAATAGTTTTTCTTTGAATTGCTGTCAGAACATATTTTTGTGCAAGGACAGATATAGAGTATTACAAGTTAGCAATAAGAATATAATAATATAATATAATTTTCTTTATTGTAAACTGTGTAAATAAGATAGTAATACAAAAAATATAATATTATACAAATAACAACAGTTTGCCCGTTTTGAGCTTACAAAAGTATGTTCTAGTAATTTAATAAAAAAAATAAATTATATGCAATAGTTTCTCCTAGTTTACTTTCATGACATCATTATAATATGAAATCAGGTCATTGACATATAAACACTTAAATATTCTTTTAAGGGGTCCATATTGGCTCGCATAAAATCTGAAGTCATCATTTAAAGTGGCATAACAACTTTTGACCCACGCATCAATACGCCACATGATGATAAGCATAACGTTTTAGACATAAACATTTTCCGCATATTGTTAGGATATATTGAGCATTGAAAACTATCGCGAGTGTTATTCATTATTAATGTTTACTAACCGGCTGGTACACGCGGCGGTTTTTGTCGGATTAGCCGGTTAGTAAACATTAATAATATTGAGCATAATGATAAAGTAGCCTAAAACGAATGTGCATAACTATATCATGGCGTTTTTGTGGTCACTAGTAACCTAAAGCTCCTCCTCGCTTCGCTCGTCGTCACACCTATATATGACTTAGCCAACAATTCAAATATAACGCCTAAAAACATTAGGCCAACAAATAGTTATGCAAAAATAAACGGTATGCGCTAACATTATTATGCCAAATCATGAATATGCCAAAACTTGTTATGCGAAACATTTTCGGCCAAATTAAACTCGGAACTGGTAAATTATGCGAGTGAATAGGCACCCTCTTTTAAGTTATAGGGAGATTTCCAAATGAGTCATGACTTTAACTTCACTTTGAATTTAGTTCTGTCTAACATTTTTAATTCTAAAGGTAAGTTATTATATAATAAGACTTGGTATTTTGATTATGATAGCCAAGCTAGTGAATTTCACCACGATGTTACCCCCATCGAAAGCCCGTCCTTTTACTACGACTATCCTTACACAAAAAATACTATAATAATTATAAAATATTAATATCATGATAACTTGTTATTTGATGTAAAACAAGCAATTCCATTTAATGTTTATTTCTCACTTACTACAATACAATACAAAAAACTCTTTATTGACACCAAATTAAGATAAATACAACTTCTATAGAAACTTATAAAGATAGGTACATGGGCGGTCTTATCGCTAAGAGCGATCTCTTCCAGACAACCTTTGGATGGAAATATAAACGAAAAGACAATGTAGGGATGGTGGTGCGATAAAATGAATGAATTAAAATTTAAAATAAATATACAGAAATACGTTGTTAAAACTACCTCCAACTGTACAAAACAGAACAGTAGATGTACTTAATTCTAATTGATTAAAAGATTATTAAAAAAAATATACTCCTGTTTTGAGGATGGAGTCACTCGCGTCCGCAGGAGATACCTTCGAATACCCTGCACGTGTCCTCCGGGTGGTGCTAAACGAGTTTTGACAACGCCGAGCATCGGGCGGCGGTTGATAACCCGAATCCTGACCCGGTCAGAAGAGGCTGCGGGGGCCTGGATGAACTAAATAGTCTCCAAACAACCTGGCGCAGTAGGCAAGGGGAAACCTCTGCGACTATATCTCCCAAATCTCGCCACCATAGTTGGTTATTGGATTTCACACGTGCTGCTTTGCTTTCACTTGCTTCTATTTCATCACTGTTTGCATCTCACACTACAGCATAAAATAGCTAATTATGGCGCCGGTACCAAGCCCGGATAAAGAGGGGAGGGGGGGTGGTGTCGCGCGGCATTTTAATTCATCAGTTAGTGTGCCGGGCCCAGCACTCCCCCTGCGGCTGCTCGTAGCCGGTGTGTTTGGGGGGGGGAGAAGCCATGGCATGCTTTAATGCGGTGTCTACTTTCTTCGCCAACACACGAAATTTCGAGGGGGGGCAGCTTGGGCAACTGCTTCTACTATTGCTCTGTGCCCACTTACTAAACATCTTTTGTTCCACAGCTACTTGAAAAAAAAACTAAATTGAAATATGTCGAGCGAAAATAAAAATGTGTGTTTGCCATGCGACCCGGCCAGCACCCGGCGCCCACTGGTATCCGGGCCAGGGGGTGAGAAATTGGCTACCGAAGGCAACGGCGGAGTGGAGTCCCAGGCTCCGCTGGATGCGGCTGCTACTGGACCGACGAGCGCAGCGAACGCGATGGCGAGTGCACCGCCTGGACCAGTGCAGAAGAGACCAGCGCGCTACGACCAGCGGAAGAGAGCGCAGCAGAGACGACACAGCGAGGCAGCGGCGGAACCTCCCGGCGCTGTGTTGGTATCGGATAAGGAAGGTAACGGGCAGGGGAGCGGAGAGTCCGTAGGGCCGACCGTGACCCGCCAAAATATAAACCGCGGCAAAAACCGCAGGACGGAACAGAGGGAACGGAAGAAACGCTATGCCGCACTTAAGGAGCAACTCCTTCAGATGCAGCGGGAGGGCGTGATGCAGCTGCCCGGCCTGTCGGCGCTTGCGCCGCCCGTCGTAGCATGCATGGCGCGCGCCCTCCCGCCCGACGCCGCCGCCGCTGTCGCGGGGCCTGCCCCACAGCGAGGGGGGGCGCCGCGACAGCGGGGGCCGGACCCGGCTAAGGCTAGCGCGAAACCACTTCCCAATCGCGCACAAAAGGAAGATGCAGCCGTTGGAAGAACGGTCAACCCGGAAACGACACACCAACCGACTGCACTGGCGCCGAAACCCTATCCTATTAAGGGAAAAGGTTTAGGCAAAGGACAGAAGGGGCGAGCTGGCGACGTAGGCGGTGTTGTGACCGATACCCAAACGGCTGCAATACCAAACATGACAGAAAGCACGGGGCAAGGGGATGAAGCAGCACGAGGCGCGAAGCGACAGCGCAGCTCCGATCAGGTGTCACCGACTGGCTGCATAGCTGCCGATAAAAAGGTGCGCCTACAAGGAGGACACGCTGTCGCAGTATCGACGGAAACGTATGCGAAACCCCCCCAACCCGTGGAAAATAGAGATAGTGCAGAGGGTGGCTCGGAGCCTTCATCGTACGCGAAGGCGGTTCGATCGTCGTATACGGTGATCGTGATGGACCGGAACCGAGTACCGATGAATGAACTCCAGGCGGCCCAAGTACAAATGACGATCGACAGCGTGCTGCAAAAGGCATTCTTCGATACTTTTGACGACGATGACGCTCTGCCGCGGTTCTACGCTATGCCGAGACTTCACCGCGGCGGGGTGAGGTATGTACCCCGGGATGACGCTGCGCTATCCTGGCTTACCGCCACGGTGGCTCAATTGCCTCTCCTGTGGAGCGGCTCGGATGGGCTCATAGTCGTCCCGGAGAGTAAGGTGTCCCGATACTACACGGGCATGATGTTCGTCCCAGACTTCAGCCGTGAAAGAGACGACATGGCGAGAAGGACGGACGCCATTAAAAAGTTCCTCGTCCGATCAAACCCGGGAGTAGGTGTGGAGAGATGGCAGATCTTCACACACGAGGTTTGCCAGATGGCGGGAACATATAATCATGTCCTCAAGGTAGGTATACCAACCGAGGACATACATCTACTAGAACACGAAGGGTTTCGCCTGCACTACGGCACGGCGAGCGTCTTCGTGAAAGTAAGAAAGTACAGACCCGGAGGCGCGGTGGCGCCGGCGCAGGGGGAGGCCGGCACGAGCCACGTTATCGCTAGCGAGGCGGTGCCGGCGGCCCCTGGCGCCGGCGACGCAGCTCCCGCCGGGAACGAGGGGTGGTCGAGTGAGGAGGTGGAACGGCTATTGGGGGGCGAGGACGACGACGGTGAGGCAGATATTACGGGTGACATTATGGGACTCAATATCTACTCGCCGGCGGCGCCCATGGACGCAGACCAGGCCGAACCCTCCCGCTCCACTCCCTCTCACGCACAAGGCGGATGGTCTGCCTAATGACCATCCCCCTATCATAGAAACTTAGCTTGTAAGTAATTTAAGTAACATTTATAATGGATCCATACGGCAAACCAACTAACTCCATAAATCAACATAACTCCTCAAATGCGAAGAGTATCACGCAGATGCCAGAAATAGGTAATGTAAAAATTATACAAGCCAATATCCAACACAGCGTCACTGGTTTCGCTGCCTTGCGAAGAACTCTGGAAGAGCAACCAAACACTATTGCACTGGTCCAGGAACCCTACTTGAATCGTGGAAAGGTGGGTGGTTTCAGTGCCTTACGGGGCAATGTTTTCGTCCCGCCACTGCATAACAAAACGCGGACTTTTATATATGTACCGAATTTCTATAAAGCTTCATTGGTAACACACTTATGTACCGATGATCTTACTGTAGTCAAGCTGGAGACTGGACTCCAGGGAATTTTCAACACCATTGTCTTAGCCTCGGTGTACATGGACATTGGGGTCGAGGCGCCACCTCCAGCTTTGGACGAGTTAGTACAATTCTGCACAGCAAATAAATTAGAATGTGTGTTGGGTTGTGACTCAAACGCGCATTGTACAATCTGGGGCTGCCCAGACACAAACGAAAGAGGAAGAGACTTCCTAGACTTTACACTGAGACACAATCTCAACATACTAAATCGCGGCTCAGAACCTACTTTTGTAACATCTTGGGCCAAAACGATTATCGACATAACTTTAGCTACTACAGAAATAGCCAAAACCATAAATGACTGGCACGTTGCAACTGAAGAGATCTCCTGTGCGGACCACAGGAGAGTGAGGTTTAGTTTAACTGTAGGAGAGCACAAACCGCGCACCTACAGAAACCCGAAGAAAACTGATAGAGAGATATTCAGGGAAACGCTAGAGAAAAGATTGTCAGAAATACAACAAGTGGAAATGAGCGCTCAGCTTAATCCACAAGAAATAGAAGAAACAGTGGACTACATAGTTAATGCTCTAAAATGCAGCTACAAAACAGCATGTCCTCTGAAAACAGAAAAAAGCGGGATTTCTCACAAGAAAGACAAATGGTGGAATAAAGAACTCACTACACTGAGAAAGAAAACAAGGCATCACTTCAACAGAGCCATGAACACAAACCAAAAGGTAGACTGGGAAGAATACAAAAAAACCAGACATCGACTAAAGGTGACAATTGAAAAAAATCGAAACAATTCGTGGAAAAAATATAGCAACTCTATCCAATCGGAAAGTGAGACTGCGAGGCTGAGAAAACTTTTATCCAGTGACACTCAGGTAAAGCTGGGCACACTGAAAAAGTCAGATGGTACATATACTGCATCTGACCAGGAACAATTTGAACTCCTTCTTAAAACCCACTTCCCAGACTGTCATATAAGTGACAACGAAACATGGGATTTGAACATACTTCATGAGCCTACAAATGCAGACTGGGCCTTTGCAAGTTCCGTAATCACGGAAGAAGCCCTAACATGGGCGATAAGTACATTTCAACCATACAAGGCCGCGGGAATTGATGAAATCTTCCCAGCTCTTTTGCAATGGAGCCTAAATAAAACAAAAACCTCCCTAATGGCAATTTTCAGGTCATGTTTGGCATGGAAGTACATTCCAAAGCCATGGAGGGAAGTCAAAGTCGTATTTCTACCCAAACCAGGTAAAACCGACTATACAAACCCAAAGTCATTCAGACCGATAAGTCTTAGTTCATTTCTGCTAAAAACTTTGGAACGACTTTGTGATAAATACATAAGAGGTGGACCGTTGAATGAAAATCCGGTACATAAGAATCAACATGCCTATCAGTCAGGCAAATCTACAGAGACTGCTCTGCACCAGGTTGTCCACAAGATAGAAGCAGCACTCGAAAACAAGCAGTCGTGTCTGGTCACCTTCATAGACATCGAAGGGGCCTTTGACAAAACGACCTTTCCAAGCATCGAAAATGGGTTGAAAAATCAAGGCATAGATGAGAGAGTGAACAAATGGATCACAACCATGCTCTCGAATAGAGCAGCCAGTATAGAAAGTTCAAACTCTTCGCGCTGCCTCGTGACAAGAGGCTGCCCACAAGGAGGAGTGCTGTCACCCTTACTGTGGGTAGTAGTAGTTAATGAACTTATCACACTATTAAATAAAGACGGCGTTATCACTATAGGATACGCAGACGACTTAGCAATAATGATCTCGGGATTATTTGAGGCAACCCTCTGCGAAAAGATGCAGAGAGCGCTTCGGGTGGTTGAGAGATGGTGTGAAAAACATAGTCTAGCGGTAAATCCCCAAAAGACTGAAATGGTACTGTTTACTAGAAAGACTAAACTAGCGCAGCTAAAACTACCAACACTGTTTGGCACAAAACTATCCCTTAGCAAGGAAGTAAAATATCTAGGTATATGGCTAGACAGCAAACTTTTGTGGGGAAAACACATAGATCACATAACCACAAAAGCAATAAATATTCTATGGCAAAGCACCAGAGCCGTTGGTAAGGACTGGGGCTTAAAGCCAAAACTATGCCGCTGGCTGTACACCGTCATAGTGCGACCAGTTCTCACATATGGCTGTGTCGTATGGTGGCCACGCACGAACTTAGTGACAACAATCACCAAGTTACAACAAATACAAAGACTGGCATGCTCCCTTATCAGTGGATGCATGAAAACCACTCCATCAGCAGCGCTAGATGTCATTCTGGGTTTATCTCCCCTGCATCTGCATATACAACAAGAAGCGATGGCATCAGCGTTGAGAATAAAGTCCACAAATCAGTGGAAAGACACAAGTCCGGTCACAAACCATTGCAGAATACTGGAAAAAGCGATTACTATCATTCCAGAAGCATTCAAGGGAACTGATCGAACAATTACTACACATCTTGATAGTAAAAAGTATAAATTACTTTCTGAAGACAGTGCTCCATCAACCCAATCCTCTGGAAAAATTTACACAGATGGAGCCAAAAACAAACATGGTGTAGGTTGCGGCTATCATTCGCCGGAACTTGGACTACTGAAATCAACATCTCTGAACAAGACCACTACAGTCTTTCAAGCAGAAGCAACGGGCTTACTACTCGCTGCTAAAGAAATATTACAAATAGCTGAACGCAGACAAGAGGGTACAACCCTCGAGTTTATCACTGATAGTGCAGCTATTATATATGCGCTCAGAAGACCCACCACTAGGTCAAAGGTAGTAGCGGAATGTCACAAGACACTACAGACACTCTCAGACAAGTTTGATGTAGAAGTAAAATGGATCAAAAGCCATAGTGCATGTCCAGGGAACACTAAGGCAGATAATCTAGCTAAAGAAGGAGCAAGGAAGCCAGTAACTGACGGCGTGGCAGAGCTCTGCCAACCATCTACAATGGAAGTAAGAGAGCTACTATGCCGTCATACGGAAAAAGAACACCAAAAACTGTGGGACAAGAGGACGGACTGCATACACACAAAAGCCGCCTTTCCGTCTCTAAACAGGAAAATTACAAACAACTTGTTAAAGTTACAACGTCAAGATCTTCGTCTAATGGTAGGCCTTATAACAGGTCACTGTAACCTCAACTACCACCTACACAAAATAGGGGTCACAGATAGCCCTTTGTGTAGGGGATGTATGGAGGAAAACGAAACCGTAGAACACGTAATAGCTCAGTGTGCTGTCACTGAAGAAATTAGAGTCAACACTGGAATGCTAGAGCAACATTCCAAAAAACATAAAGACTCACCTGAAGACTCACAGAATTCAATTACAAATACAACAACCTCATCACTGGAACAGTTATGCCAGCACCCAAAAACCACACTCCGTTATGTTAAAGAGCTGGGGTGGATGGGGTAGTTCCTGGCAGGGGGAAATGCACAATACACCCCAAGCGGGACGTCAGTGCAGGCCTTAACGCCCCCATATTGAATAAGAATAAGAATACTCCTGTTTTCTTAAAATAACAAAACTTGAGAAAAAATCTGTAAAAATTACATGTTGAAAGTCAAAATTCTGGCTTATTTCTTAGTCACGGTAGCGACTTCATCCACCGCCGCGCGCGGGCATGACGGATGGCGGCTTAACGTCGAAAAATCGTCGCAGACATGTTTATTTTTTACGAAAATGCCCGAATAAACCAGCTCACTTTCCTCAAATAAACCGGCTGGTTAATGCGCTCCGGCGAGACATAACTTAAAGGAATTATGGCTGTGTCATATTTTAACAAGTCAAAATGATATCTTTTTCGTCGGTTGTGAGAGTGTTCCGAAATAATTGAAATGAATTATATTATTCTTAACTGAATTCTCAATAGGAAGGAGCTCTTAAGTTTTACAAAATGTTTTATTAATTGTTTTTGTTTTATTTCAGCGTACATATGTAGTATTAGAAAACGGCTTATCGACCTTTTAGCTTTTGGTTTTTAACCAATTTCCAAAAATATTCTCATTTTACTAATGATTGCTTTTACCGACTTCACAAAAATGGAGGAGGTACTCAATTCGACTGTATTTTAATTTTTTTGTGTGATATCTTATTACTTGTTTCCACGTGAACCGATATGTTTTTTTTTTTGGTTTTTATTTAGAGAGTCTAAGGTGTCTAAATATGGGTATATTATTTCGACAGTCTAAGGGTCTATTATAGTTAGCGTGATACAACATTTTGATTAAATAAAGCGTTCCGGAAATATTGAAATGATAGTATAAATATTCTATAAGCTATATTATAATAAACTCTTTTATTATCAACCACGACTAGTGGGCGGAACTCGCTTAGACGTTATATGACTGGAAAACCCCAGTTTTCAGTCATAATAAAGTAGATCAACAGTACCTTGACCAAACATAGTTTGATATTGTCTCCCAGAACTGTGTTACAAAACATTTAAGCGTCTACAATCAATCTGTCTTTGTATTTTTGTAATTAATGTGGCCGAGATAGCCACTCCCGCGCTAGCCTTGTTAACCAACTACGCAAATGATAAAGTTAAACCTTACCAAATAATGCTTAAATCGTTTGAAATAGGCCAACAATACAATACAATATAACTCAACATACTAAACTCAGAAAAGTTTTTTTATTAACACGAACTCAAATATCCTTTTCGGGTAGGTGATTTCACTAATGCGATCGATTTTGAATAAAAACGTATGTTAATGAGCATTGTTAATGTTATATACGTTGGCCTTATTGTAGGCTCGAACAAAGTTTGACCCTTTGGTGACCTTGAAGTCAGAACGTGTAGTATTAAGGTGCTGCCTTCCGGCCAAAGGCCAACAGCAAGTCAGGATTCATAAATATTTATTCATCAAAGTTATCGATTGATCTAAAAATCAAACAATAGTTTTTAAGCGCAATGGAAATCATTACCTTGACGCAAATAACTCCGATTATACTAGATTCAAACCCAAAAGTGTGTTAACTGGTTTGTTCTTTCCACGGAACAACTCGATATGTATTTATGCGTTAGGATATATATTGTTGTTTATTTATTTGAGTTCTTTATGCCGGACAGTGAATCTTAGACTATTGTTTAAGTTAGGTTGTGTTTGTATCCTGGATTATAGTTATTATCTTCATTGAATATTAATAATCTTGGTAACGCTAAAACATAAATGATTGAACGACTTAATAGTACCTAATAACTGTACAAAATTCTCCTTCAAATATATAAAAAAGTTACCCCACCCGTGAACTTTGTTCTTGTTTTTTTTTAAATTGAAATCTAGTTTTTGGTTATGTATGATAGACAAAGCTGCGCCTAGGCACAATTTTATTAAATAGAATATAGACTGTCTACTCTAGCTAAACGTTACTTTCCACTTCACTCTTAGACGATTGAGTGTCAGTTATTTATATATAAAAAATTCAATGCCACTTTTCGTTGTAATTTTATAACTCAAGAATGGGCTCACCTATCCAAACCAAATGTTTAGGCTATTTAGTATATGATTTATGTGAAGTATGCATAAAATCGGTCGTGCGGTTCTTCATTTATCACACCCTCTCGAAGCCGGGGCGGATCGCTAGTTATTTATAAAACAAACAATATTTTAAGAAATAAAAACTCTTAAAGTAAAAAAAATACCATGATACTATTTCTTACGATAGTTTCAATTAATTGTAATTATATAATTACCTTGTTTATGCATTTTATAGCATTATTTTGAAAATAAAAGCACGAATTTGGTCGTGGTCACGAGAAACTCAGCCTCTCGTGACCACGGCCGGTGCAATCCGTCCGAAACGTCGAGGTTAGTCAAAATAATGCTATTTTGAAAATAAAAGCGTGAAAAGACCCGGTTTTCTCACATAAACATGTTTGAAGTTCGCGAAAGTTTAAAAAAATCTATACGTCACACTTGCTAATTACAGTTTACTACCACCCAGAGTTTTGAACTTAAATCCTGCGCGATAAAGCACCACGCTCGTCACCCTTTTTTTTTTTTTTTTGTTGGGGGGAAAATGCCTACCACTTCCCTTCCCTCCCAGGGTGAAGGAAGGGGGTGTGTGGGGCTCGAACCCACTAAAAACCCCCCCGTGAGCAGTCCCTCGCCGAGGTGGGGCAAGGTAGGGTCGCGCTAGCAGTCACTATCTTGCCCCGGCGGTAGGCCCGGATGCAAGCCGGGCCACTGCGCCCATGGAGGGGTGACCTTGCTCACCAATGCCGACCCCCAGACGTGTGGAGCCGTGCAAGCCGATGGAGAGGTTCACCACGCTCGTCACCCTGAGATATTAGATGTTAAATCTCTTTATGCTTTACACTTTCACTGGAAATTTTGCCCTTTAATTCGAAATGAAGAATTGTTTGCACACTTCTGCTATTGGTTGAATGTGAATCTATGGTGTGATTAGATAAAAACTTACACACATTTTGAAATATTACATCTAATATCTCTAAACGAGCAATTCTTGTATATACATAATAATACATATATATGTATGACTGTGTAATTTGGATCTCGGAAACGGCTACAGCGATTTTCATGAAAGTTACAGATTAGGGGTTTATCGGCCAAAGAAATCGATTTATCAACGTTCCAGGTCCGAGAAATGCTCGGTTCTCAAACTGCATTTGAAAAACCGGGCTTAAGTAACTACCAGCGCCATCTATTACGCCAGGACCGATGTAAAAAACTGTTTCTACTCGACACTAAATGGAGCTTTCTGAGGCTACAAATTCAAACACATTCTACCAAAAACAAAAAATCGAGCAAAGCTCGGTCATCCGGATATATAAAATTAAAACGGGAATTAGCGTGACTTACGCGTTGTCGATGTCTAAATCGACAATTGTTTCGGCTTCATTCGGAAGCCTTCTTCAGGATAAATGCGAAGCGCTCGCCGTCGCGCCCCACCTCGCACTGCGAGCAGCAACACAAAGAGGTTCTACTGCTCGCATAGTGTGGTGTTGCAGGCGGACTTTGTGAAATAATCCCATCACTTTTTCATATATGATTTCTCTCGATCTCGATTATATTTGCTGTTGAAAGCACCTTAAGTAAATCGATTTTTTTTGCGGGATTCTTGCCAACATTTCTTGCTGAGTAATCTCAATCACCAGAAACACGCCTGTACCATCTTATAGGAGGTACAAATACGAGGGAACATGCTTCACTATAATTTCATACTCGACAAACTCGTTTAACGCTATTAAGCTAACTTGAGCTGAACCAATTAGTAAAGTTACTTGTGTTTCTCATTATAATTATAACATAATAGGATCCGAGTAATGACTCATTAAACATCATCATAAAAGTAACTTGTTTTTGAACGTTAATCATTAAAAACTATGTTTTGTCCCGTGCCTTCACCCTCGTTAAAGAAGATAATGAATAAAAAGTATGTGTCATTTTTTTATGATAGAAACCATATTTAATCGAACCTTTATTACATTTTTGTTGCCGTGTTGTTAAAAATAATTACATATATTTTAGTAATAATAGTGAAATAAAGCTAAAATAAAATCAATAAAAATATTTTACTAAACATAGTTTTAACAACAAAGTAATTGATAAAAAGCGTAAGTAATTGACACCTACCTATGTTATAAATTTAACAGGTTTACATTTTTCTAAAAAAAAACTTATGGTGTAGTCTATTTTTCTAAGCAGGTTTATTACCGCATTATTTTTTTTTATCATTAAGTTTACCTAATTATACATTTGAAATAGTATTATTAATCCTTTTCATTTTATGATAATTCCATGGTATGTCCCATTTTATTTTTATCTTTATACTGGCACCATTTCGTTTAATATATTATAAAAACTAGCTTATGGCAAATTAGACAAATTTTACGATAGTAATTATATTGTATACCATTGGTACAATGTGAAGATACAAAAACTAACAAACGTATATAAATACCTAAATCATAAACCTCCATTTGTTTCACTGTAGTCGAGTAAAAAAGTCATAAAATCAAAGGACCAAATGCCTGCCAAATCCCGCAATAAATTCTGCTAATAGATACTGCTCTTTTTATAAAATAGATCCCAAAATAATCCATGTTATCGACCCCACCCGGAAAAGAAAGACTAGGAAATGATGAAGTAGTTATGTAGCACCATTTAATTAAATTTTCATACTTTATGTAACGTTGAAACTACTGATTTACGCCAAAACAACAGCATCTCAAGCTTGTGATAACTGTAACAGATCGTTGTTCCGCGCTCATCAGTCTACGTAATTTCTACATCAATTATACAGACGCGTATGTTACGCGAAGGGAATCTTTTGTTTACATAATATAACATATGAGGGAGTTGACAGAAGAAGGAATGAAAGGGATCTCATCTATGTCATACAAGTACTTTGGTACATTTATCTAAGAACTTAAATTAAATTAAGTTGAAAGGAGAATGCTCAAGCTCCATAGAAAATTACCTGGCGCAAAAGGAACCTTTGTCATTATTTTACCTAATATGACTGTTTTATAATTTAAATACATAATTAAAATTAAATTTTATATAAAAAAAGTTACATATATATAATTAATGTTATATTATTAGGCGCTAATTTTGCAATATTTTCTAGTCATAATATTATACAAATAATCGATTAAGAAATGTATTAATCAACACACGTGATTCTTTTATTTATTAAGGCTTCATTCTTTAAATATTGGAACGCCCTGCCTTTGTTCTTATTTAATAAATAAAACTTGGCCTTTTCAAATCAAGAGTAAATCATGAGTATTATCTACCGTTGACTACTTTGTCGTTTTCTATATGGTGGAAGATTGGGTGGAGATTAGGGTAAAATTCACCAATAAAAAGCCTAAAAAGCACCAATAAAATTCAATTTTGCCTAAATATTAAATGTGTTACGACAAATGTTTAGTGGTTTAAGAATAATTTCATGGTATATCGTAATTTAAAGGGAATCGTAGTAAAATTGTATTGGGTAAGTAGCCTAATCAAGATTGAGCGTCCACAAAAACCAACCCTACCACGGGCATGTCACTGAATGTTACATACATTCAGTTTTACATCATGGTGATATTCATGGTAACACGAAGCTTTAAAATACCCACCTAGCTAGCACCCACCGTTCCGTAAGCCATTATAAGTAAAATAACTGAAGTTAAACATAAAAACGTATGTAAGGGAATGGTCCAATGAGTCAGTCCTACGCTACCCTATCAGTTATGAAAACTTGATAAATTTGTACGTTTTAGACACAAAGAGAGTTCAAAGGCACTTTTCCTACTCCACCCACACTTTATACCCTTAGTAGTAGAAAAGTTTCAGTCACTTGGCTACATAATTTTCACAGTCCATTTTAACGTAGATGTAGAATTTTTTCAATGTTTTTGTTCATAGGATTTCATACATTCAACAATTTATAATATGTATTTAAAACAATAAAGTATTATAGAGAACACAAAAGCTTAATAAGAAATTATTTTATGTATTACATGTTTTGTTATAAATATTAATCCAAAAATTAAACTAATTACACTAATATTTGTATGTGTATAATATAAGTAAAATTTCACACTATCACACATTGGTATATATTCAAGAATGCGTTATTTTAGTGCGAGTTTGTACCAAATAGGTTGATCAACAAAAAAATTGTCTTCTACCTTGGAATACGTTATACTGTTTTTTTAATTGCAAGCATGTAAATACAATGTAATAAGATAGTTTTTCACAATGTTAGTTAAAAAACTATTTGCTTAATCGTAACCATTTTTTTTTGCACCACATTTTACATTCATACATGGAATGTAACCAACATACTAAGTAATATATTAACAAAATCAAAGCAGAAAATGTTAGTATTTCCTAATTCAGTAATACATTAAGTTCGTGGGTAGAGCTCGTTGAAAATGTATTTTGAATATTGTCAGTGGCGTGGGCGAGACTTGGCAGCTTTGACTTGGCTCGAGAATGTTTACAGTTTATTAGTTGGCCTACTTCACAGGATAATATTATTTACACTATTTAAGATAATTTTAGGAAGATTATTGTATGATGTTACAATTACAAGATACTTTAAAAGTTTAACGTTAGTTTAACGTTAGTTTAACGTTAGTTTAACGTTATGTAGATTGAGTTACGTAAATAAAATTGAAATAATTTTTCCACAGAATTTTTCTTTTTACCTATCTAATAGTTTTGAAAGAATAATGATGGTCAGTTGTATAAAAATTACTCTCCGAGTCATATTAAACATAAAAATAGCTCTCGATAAGCATGTACAAGTTCTCTACTCCAAATTGGTATCGTTTTGTATTCAATTCTGGTTATGATGTAATAGATACACTTTATTACTTAAACATATAAATTCCTCATAAATATTTGTTAAAAACTAAAAAATAGACAGACAAACCGACAGACCGAGTTTAGTCATTTGGCTCTTTCATTACAGCTTATATATAACAGTTTTTTTTTCTTTTTTTCGTTGTTTGGAACACTTCAGAGATGATATAACTAAGATTTCTTTTAAAAAATTGCCTTAATATCTTGACCATTCATCATCCACATTCATCTATTGGCAGAAAAAAATAAAAACACTTGACTCAAAGAATTCCCGTCCAAGATTTATTTCGCCAAAATCCTCAGCACAAAGGTCCTGCCCCGCGTCAAATCTTATTATTAGCAATAATCACCATTGTGGGCCGCTCACAATGCCCGTAATGCCGGGGATTTTTGACAATGGATGGTCCGGTTTGAGGTTCATGGGCTGTGAGTCAGTGTCCCATGATCCATGAAAAAAACTTGAACACAAGTTGTCTCTATAAATGGTAAAGATTCAGCGGTAGGTAATTTAGACATTGCCACTCAAGCTTTTTGAGCAATGTTTCCTTTTGGGTCGTTTTGAATATTTCTTAAAATCGAAATCTAAATCAAAATTGTTTATTCACATGGGCCCAAAGAGGCACCCATGAAAGTTAATGATTCTATTGCCAGATTCGCAAAATTACAGCCATCTAGAGAAGAACCTGGCAAGGAACTCGGCGGCGCATTTTTTATCATGCATTTTTTTAAAAACATTCTTTATCTCTAATATATCACTTTATTAACCTAGGTGTTATTATGGTAGTAGCTTGAAAGAGCCTGTGCAGTTTGCCTCCATGCATCCTTAAATATAGTGTCTATTCTTTTGCTTCTTTTGTTAATTATTTAAAAAACAAATGCCTGTTACATTTAATATTTACTGTTATGCTATTGGTCCTACTTGTAAAAGTGGTAATACGTTATGGCAATGTTGACAAAACAAGCTTCTTTAAAAGTTTAACCATTTCACTCACGGTTGATTTCTTGTATTGTTGCGAGACTAGTTTCGGAACGATCGGTGCTCCTTCATTAGTTAAGTACGCACTTAGACTGTCTGGCTTCTCGGTACATACAAGTGTAATATGAGTAGTATGGGTATGTCCTAAATATGTGTAATACTGCCGAATTTCTCAAGCAAGCAGAACAAGCTTCGTTTTTATCTCTGATGTTCATAAATAAGGGTCGGTCAGTGGTTTCTATTCTCATAAACTTTTTTACTCATAACTTCGATTTTGAATAATATTAAGTCTTTCAGTATCTGCAGTTGTTACGGCATTTGTAACTAATATATAATATGAAATATTTGTAACATAGACAGGTATCGTTTAATAACATTATTATAGTTGATGGAAAAATCAAATGGATGATCACTGTTCTATCCAACCGTGTCGTTGAGAGTATAATTACAACAATCATTGTTACTCAAAGCAAACCTGCAATGTTTATACGTCATTTACAGACATGATTGATAACAGGCAATTAACATTAGAATTATAATTATTGTGTTATAAAGTAATGCTACATTATGATGTTTATTTTGATGATGTTAAAATATAGATAATAAAAACTCAATTGACGTTTGTTAGTTTCACAAAAACTCGAGAACGGCTTTACTTTTAAATATTTTACAAAACATACATTTAATTATTACTTATACATGTTATGTACATACGGTTTTATAAAGAATTATAAAAAACTTTCTAGTTAGCCTACTTTTTATAGTATTCATTACCAAATAGGTCATATGGTGGGTAGACATTTGTTACATTAATATAAGATCATTGCACTATTTGGATGAATATCCATCTACCATAACTGTACTCTGCCTTATTATATCTTATTTTTGGCTCTTCTGCTGTGTATAATTATAATGTTTCAATTTAGTTTTAGAAAATATTAGCAGTTGGCTTGTACTGATTATAAGTCGAAATATCAATGGAAATTATATTTAATCTGCCTGTTGGCTAAGTTGGTGCGCGTTTGCCTTTTAACAACGGGTTTCGGAATCGATTCTCAGTTAAAACACAAGTTTTCTCCCTAAGGGAAATATGTGTTTCAGCTTCTAGGTGTGATTGTGCCCGTGAATATTTCCGGCACAAGTCATCGAACTTAGGGTGAAGCTGTAAGTGTGAATGCGTTTAAAAAAAGTTGAATTTAGCTATGATAATCCTGCGAGCCACGACACTGTATAAAATTATACCGTCCTCGTATTTTCCAGGCTCTCTTTCCCCGCCGTTGTTTGCCGAGCGTCCCTGGAGTCTATCCGCGGTCGTATCAAAAGAAGGGTGGAGTGCTTCTTTTTTGATTTGCGAGTAACCAAGTTATTTTTGAGCCCGTTGCAGCAAAAAGCTAAAATTAGGTACAGGGGAGATTTTTTAAATCCGGCCGCGGTTTGTCTTATCTAATACTGTAATAATCTTTGTCCTGGCATACTGATTCACTGACTGACTGACTTAGAGACAACGCACAGCCTAAGACGCTGGTCGTAGAGACTTGAAATTTGGAGGGCCCATTTATCTATGGAGTTTTGAAAATTCTACTCCTAAAAGGGTTGTGGGGTGAAAACGTTTGTATGAAAGTTCTTTGTTTTTGAACTTATAGCGATGACAATTAGTACTTGAGCGGTTGATTTTATATAAAAAAGTATGCTTACAACATATTTTGCCATTAAGGTGATGCAATGGGGGATGAAAGTTCAATATAAAATAAAAAAAAGATTTTATTAATATTTTTGCTCAGGGGTGCATGCATTAAGGTGGTGCAATGGACAATGAAAGTTTATATGAGAAGTATTGGTGTTGCAGTTAAAGTGATGTTAATTGTATCTGAGTAGTCAAATGAAAGGAAATTTTATTAATAAATGAGAAATAACTAACTTATCAACTTAATAAACGCGGGCGAAGCTCCCGCGGCTTGTCTTTATATATTCGTTTCAGTAAAAGGGAAATAACGACAAGGTACTCGTAATATAGCTCATGTAATTTATGTTGCTGGTAGAAAAAAATAGATCAGTCTGCGAAATGGTACAAATTACGTTATTTAAAATAATGTCAATTGATTTCAAAGGTTTTCTCAAGGATTTTGTCAAAAGTCGTAGGTTTGTTTCCTATCTCAATGGGTAGTCTTATATCCTTGACACAGAAACTTCCAAGTCTGCAAGGCGAACACTATAGGTATATATATATATATATTACTAACAAAATAAAAACTTCATTTTTCTAAGCTATATGAAAGTTACTAGTTGTTTGCATCGAACTGAGATCTCGCGTCTACTTTTTGCCTGTTGAGAGGAAATATTTTAAGATTAAAAGCTTTTAACTTTTTTCTTAATAATAATTGTTTATTTTCAACCGACTTCAAAAAAGGAGGTTCTCAATTCGACTGTGTGATTTTTATTTTTTGTATGTATGTTACTCGATATCTCCCCCAATTATGAATCGATTTTGTAATTTTTTTTTGTTTGGTAGAGTATACTTCAGAGGTGGTTCCATATAAATTTTATCGAAATTTGTCAAGCCAAAACCGTAATATAAGCGTTGAAATCGGTTTTTTAAGTTTTGCTTGCGTTATTTGTATTTGTTTTTTAATTACTAAATAACGGATGAATATCTGACATTTAAGGATTATGATTAATATTAATTATTAATATTAATTTTTAATATCTGCTAATGAATATGCGTATAATTACGCATTTTTTTTAATTGACAGACGGAAAGACGGACGGAAGAACTGACGGACGGACGGACGGATGGGTGGGAAGACGCACAAAGTGCTGAACCATCCAATTTAAGTTAGAGATCTCGTTTCGTTTGATCAACTATTAAAATTTATCAGTTTGTTGGTTTCTACAATTATAATTAGGTTAAATACTAGAATGGTTTTGTTTTGAACCGGTTTTGAAAAAGGAGTAGGATTTGTATTTTAGCATTAGCAATGTGAAAATATTATGTTTGTCATCTGCTAAATCAATCATATTTCACAAATATCTTCCAAACAATATATTAGTGAATCACTTATTGAACTGATTGAAACAACTAAAATCAACATTAATGAAATGTACAAGAGACCAACAAGACTAACTTTACTTGGACAAAATAACAATATCAAAAGAATTTTTCGTTTTCATGTAGCTTTTAGATTTCCGTATTCCTTTTGTCAATGATGGAGTGCGGAAAATATTTTGTTCATTTACTCCGCTTGAGCAAAGAAATATAAAAATGTCGTCTCATTCTTCGGAAAAGAGCCCTGTTGGGAAAATTTTTGACTCCTTCAAAATGTCATAATGATTTATGAAGCAATGACTATGACTTTTACCGGTATCGTTTCATACGAAAATAGACTATATTTAAACGAAAAAGAAGAATGCTTGCTTTGCTTTTGTTAGCTACGTTGTACCCACTTTTTATAAGTAATATAAAACATATACACCTAAATCCTTAAATATTATTTAAAGTACGTACTGAAACGGTCTTAAGGTATTTCACGAGTGAAGGCGAGAAGATTTTTTCTCCTAAAAATTAGTTAAGGTTGCGGAGAGTTCATCACCAAAAAGAATCGCCTTTGCTGGAAAACCGAGGGGAAGTAACTGCCTCTTGGTCAGTGTCAGAGAAGTTTATTGTTTCACCACGAGATAGAAAGGAAATGTAAGAATTTTTTTCATTCAAACTGTTTGCTGATCCCAGAGGCCTAGAAATTCAGTGTAAAGAAGGCCTTTACTAGTTTGGAGAATGCGCACGCGCATGGATATTGTGACAAGAGAAGATTGCTGCGTCGTGGAAAATGTAGTGACGAAGATTGAGAAAGGGATGCTTAGATGGTTTGGACATGTAGAGAGAATGGATGGGCCCTGATCAATGAATACAAACAAGTTAAGATAACGCTGTTTATAGTGTTTTGCCAGACCTTTTACACGTGCAGCCTATGGGTCGATCATACGAAAAAGTACACGACTCTGCGTACCCAATATAAAAACGCGTTAGGGGCGCAGATGGGGCTGCCGCCGTACTGTAGTGCATCGGGGATGTTTGCGAACGCGCATATATTAGAGGACTTTTCAGCGATCATGCTCAAACGAGTCGCGCCCTGATGCGCCGAGTGCCGGGCAGCACCAACCGTTACCTGCAATTATTTGCATGGAGGATGGATTAAGAGTGTCAAATAATGCAGCATTAGACAAAAATGCATGTTGAGTATTCTGGATCTATGCCCAACTATAGAATAAGATAATTAATTAATTAAATTATATTATTTACTTAACTTACTTACATACTTTACTTACTTAATTACATTGATATATTAATAATCAAATAATAATTGACTTTCACAGTACGACGTTTATATTAAAAAAATCTTTTGATGTACCTACTTAGTCCTAAAATCTTTAATTGTGTTTGTAAACTGTATTATGGATTTAATCTTAAATTAATGAAATGAATGAATTATATAGTGAATAAAACCCAATATTGAGGTAGAGACAAAGTAGACTGACGCTTGCCAAGTACTTTCAATAAGCGCAACAGCCTTCCCGCAGACCCGTTAATATATCGTGGAACGCGATCATCATAGAGTATTATTCGGTCGGAGTCAGAGACGCCTTCGCTCTAGCTCCTGTAACCGCGCTAAGTCAATGCAAATTTCCCCGCGTAAATTAAACGCTTTTGATTTGCATGAACCTCAGATTCAGACAAATAAAACTTAATTTACAGCGGCAAGTGACTTGGTTTCTCCGGGTAACTAATTCCATACGTGCAGAACATCGACGACAACACCTCATCTTTCTGCAATAATCCCATGTATATGGTAATTTCTTAAACTTATACATAGTTAATTTGTGTTTTATGTTTGTACACACCTGAGTATATATAGTGTTTAAAAAATAAACGAAGATGTTTAAGTGAGAAAATATACCACCTAAAAAGAAGGCTGGTATACATTGTTGTGGGCATAAATAAATATATTTTTCATCATTTACGGTTAACAAAAAAAGGACGCTGCCTTGAATAATAAAAAGGTATGTCAATCCCTTGATATTTGAACTCTGTAATTTACACCTGATAACAAATTCACGTTCAATCGCCAACATGAATGATGTTTTTTCCTCAACTTTGCCTTTATTATGGAAATTGCATTAATCAAACTCAGCTCGGATGTTCAACATTAATAGGATTTTGTGATGTAATTAAAATTTATGTTATAACCTTAAATAATAAAGTATGTTTTCGCTGTAGACCTCGTATAAAAGTAAATAAATAATATTATTATCAAAAGAACGAGTAAAATAATAATAATGACATTTATATTTATTTATCAATTATTTTTGTACACCCTTAAAGAGGGTAGTTTCTAAGGTTCACTGAATTTTCCACTAAACCTTCTATATTACATAGATTCTGACAATAAATGTTTGAGTTTCTGTTTGATAATATGACCGTCGGAAAAATTTGGATCCAAGATCATGAAATCAGATAAAACTCTTTAAATTTGTCATTTAAGCTGCAAGTGCTTTTTAAATTCCAGAACAAGCAAAAGATACTTGAATTAGTGGGATCCAAAAGCACTAGTATTTGCAATAAACAACTTCTCATCTCGACGAAATTAAATGGGTTTCCAGTTTATTCGCATACCAATTGTTAGCCCTAATTTTGAAGATCATAGAATTTTACATCCTTATATTATTTGTTACTGATAATCACAGTCACTGTTCCTAGTATTACTTATATGAATAGTCCTAATGTTAGTATTAATATAATTTGAAACCCATAACCTAGGAAGCCCTAAGTATTGATAGTCATATAATTTTACGCCATAACCATCATATCATGCCCTTTAATTTTACGCGGTATTATTACCTACAGCTACTTTAAGGTGCTGCTCAAGTTTAAAAAAATGTATGAATTACTTTCTGGCGCTTCGCACTACGCTCGCTCGGCTCGCGCGTTGTAGTCATCAGTAACATAACGTTCCTCCTTGCTTCGCTCGTCGCCACACCTATACAGGTTGTGGCGTAATGAATGGGTAACCCTATGCCTATAGATGGCAGACATTACGATAGCCCAGAAATAGAAGTGAAATCCTACAAATAATACTAAAATTCACTTCTTTAGTTGAAAATACTTACAAGTATTATTTTAATCGAAGTCAAAATCAAATATTCGTAGTAATAACATTTAATTAATTCAATCAATGACAATTTTAATAATGCATATAAAACATTATTTATATGTGGTGATTAAAAATATAAAAATGAACTAGAAGGTTGACTCAGGATTTATTTAATATTCTTAAAAAAATTAAAATAAATAGCCAGTCGAATTTGAAAATAATCTATCACATGCATTCAAAATACCATTACAAAAAATATCATGTAATTATATCAATCATCAACTATTTTATAACCACAATAAAAAACATGAATATAATAGCGTTTTCAATTAATTTTGATAACAAGCATATAATAGGGCAACATATTGGTATGACTACGACAAAATATGCGCGTCCAATAATATGACTACAACATAATATTATAACAATTGATGTATGCAGAATAACTTCATGACTTGAAAAAATATGCAAATGAACAGGAAACTAATTAATTGTTGAACTTGCAAAAATAATAATGAGTTTATTTAATTAGGTAAAATAAGCACACGTTAAGCTCGCACAGCTTTTTTTTATCCGATCCGGAAAAAACAGTTCAAGAAAAAGTATCTCTTCCTAC
Organism: Lomographa bimaculata; assembly: GCA_948107665.1. NCBI lineage: Eukaryota > Metazoa > Arthropoda > Insecta > Lepidoptera > Geometridae > Lomographa > Lomographa bimaculata. Next base: position 732,722 of record OX403592.1, on the reverse strand, counting down.
ATAAAAGTATCTCTTCCCACATAAAAGGATTTTTTTCTCAGTATAAGATTGTGTTTTTAAGTAGTTTTACATACAACCTCAATGAAATATACAACAGTTAAAACTTTTATTTATTAACTTTCAATTTACTTCAAAAGTTAGTATATACGTGTAATAAGAAGTAGAATATATTGTGATACATAAATTTACCTCAACGATTAGTGAATAACTTACCAACTTACGTCCTAACTCTCATTACATTGTTGTACAATTACTTGTAGACACGGATCGATTTAGTAGTCATAAATTATCTTATTGGTGACGATAACGTAGTCTTACCTTGCATACTAAACCACACACTCTAAACCAGCTTTGATTAAGTAATCCACGTTGTCGCACATAATTATTATGTCGACAACGTGTATATCCAGTTCAATGAATAGTTGGATGATAATTAACAAATATGGATGTTCACAGACTGTGAGTATGATAAATAATGATAAGGGATTTCTGTTTTCTTATGATATCTTAATGCTAATGTTGATTAGATTGGAATATAGATGATAATTCATTTTGTTTACAAATGAAAGGTAGCCGTGATGGAGCCATCGTATACAGCATGTCTTCTAAAACTAAACTTCTAAACTAATAATTTTTAGAAGCTTTTACTACTAGCAGTTTTTTTCTCAAAAAATAGATAAATATGCCTAGATAGAAATATCTGGAGATGTTAACGTGCAGCCATATAGAACAGATTTCATAGTAAAATAAATAAATAAATAAAATAAAAAATTTGCTTCGCTATTCAACGTGGAAACAAAGCCAGTATTCTGGGCACGTTTCCTTTTGCAAGCGGTTTACAAAATTTTTGAGTACTATTTGTTTTAATCCCTTTTTTTAATGTTATCTGAGTTTGTTATTATAATAAACTAATTAAATAAAAAAATAATAGCTTTTATTTTACTGTTATTAACTTCTTGCAACTGAGGCAACTGTGACCAAAAAAAGCGTTGCCAGATCTCGACATCGCGTTGTAGTAGTGCTGTCCCATTCAGTACCTTCCTCTATCGAACTATGGGCTCATTTTGACGATAGAAGCTTTTTTTATATAACGTATTTGGGATTGTAACCGAATGCCTATGTTATATTAAAATGCTTGTATATAAATATTTTTTTATTTTGTTCCCTATGCAAAAAGTGAGTTATATGTTTAACCGCTATATGTGTCTGTCTGTGGCACCGTAGCAGGCTTTTAAACGAGTTCAATCAATTTTGATGCGGTTATCTAAGAGTTGTCCGAGTTTTTAAAGAACGTGTTTATATCGTCAGCATTTTGTTTATTTATTTAAAAATCTACTCTTTCCAATCGCAACGTCTGGCAAATTACACGTCAGTTAAATATTTACAGCAAGGTCATCCAGTCGCATAAGTTTAAAACACAATGATTAATCCTATTCACATATTTTACTAATTAACAGGTTGTCACCCTCACGTCTGCTTTCTGTCCCTATTGTTCTATATCTAATTTGATCAAATATATTAAGGACTTACATCATACATGCTCCTCTTATTTTCCCCTGTTAGAAGAAATACAAGTTTTTCTTACAGCTAGGTTATTTTCAACAGATATTTATTATTCTTAAAAGACAGTATTAAAACAAATAGGTTGCTCTTTATTTCTAATTTAATTCTACTATGAAAATCACTGATCACCTATCTATTCTGGGGTAGGCATTGTGAAAATTTATTCGGCTCACTGAGTGTGAACGCTATGTTGACGTCATGAAGCTATGAATCGTTTAGTGAAATCAACTGAACAGATCGTTACCGGTTGCTACCTAACCTTGTTTTAAGCTTATGGAGTGTTTTTTTTATACCTTTATACGTTTTTTTATCACACATAGGAATCTATACTATAATACCAGTACTAACAGTTAATAACTTATGATATTGTTGTGGATTACTTGTCGTTGTTATTGCTGTAGTTCTAGTATTAGGATTTTTCAGGCCACCTGAAGACATCTGGCATGACTTATATTTTTTCTTACGCTGTTTTGAATATAATACATAAAAATAAATTTACTTTTTGTTTTCTTTCGGTTTAATTTATACATATGACATGATAACAATTCTTAGGTAGTTTTTCTTTAGTTTAAATATTTAAAATCTGAAATTTGAAAATTATTATAGCATTCACACTCACAGCCCCACATGAAATTAAAAGCATTGTATCGTATATAGGTGCCAGAAACATTGACATTATGCCACACACAATTATACCCAGAACCAGAAACACATTTTTTTCACGGAGAACTTATGTTTCCGTCGGTAATTATACCCTATACCCCTGCGTAATAGTAGACACTACTCGTATACTAGTAGTAGTAGGGTAGCATTATTTATATAGCATTGAATTTTTTTATGAACACCTTTTTAAGGGGCTCTTAAATATAACGCGATGCTCAATCATTATTGGACATTTCCAAAAGCTCTTCCAAAAACGTTTTCGAAATCTTTCCCTATTGAACAACATTTAAAATCCAAGATCAGATGGTACGTTTAGATAACATAAATTCAGATGAAAGATATGAAATTGGTGGAAAAAATCCTCTTCATTTAAACGGTGTAAAAGACTTTTGGGTTGAAATTCACTAAGCCTTTTTAGAGATCTTAAACTAACTAAATTGAGTTAACAGCTTTATAAAGGTTCATCTGCATTTATATTAAAGTAAAATTTTTGATATTTGTATAGAATAGAAGAAAAATATTGAATAGTTTTAACCATGTTCCCTATAAACTGTTAAATAGAAAAATGTGTACTTTATTGCTTTATATAATGATGGTGTGTCGGTTTAAATATAATATTAAAAGTGAGTATATGTGAGTAAATATAGCCACAAAAAGCGTGAATAAAGCCGCGGGGTACGTTTTGTAGTTTATAGTTCTGTTCGTAGTTTTCCGTGATGAAGAAAATAGACAAACTATAATCCACTTACGAGTATAATATTATTATTATAGTTAATATACCTTATGTTCTCTCAAAGTGTTTTGTTTTAACTTTGACCAGTCTTACAGCGAAAAGTGGAACAGACTGCCCGCGTCTTTTTTCATCTGGTGAGATAGTAGTCATTAGCTTGCAGAACTATCGCCTAGAGATAACTAAATAGGTAAACATATAAGATTGAAAAATAAAACAATTTAGATTATTTATTGATCTGTGTTTTCCATACCAGTGGGTTTAAACCGCCGGGCATGCCGAGTTTTTCTCGAGAGGATATGAAATTTCTCGCCCGGGGCTAAGGGGAGCCATTTCACTTCCAAACGGTACGCTTTTATAAGGTTAGCCTATCAGTGCAGTACATCGTGTGGTGTCCCCTTTATTCCCCTTTGAGAAAAGGTTTTAGAAGTTGTTTGGGATGAAGTATGTGTTGAGGAAAATTTCAAGTAATTCAGGCTATAGACAACCAATTTGGCACGGGAACGTGTGAAAAAATAAGTATTTTTTTATCGCTAAGGTCAAGAGAAACGCTGAAAGATTTACAGTTACAGACGGAAAATATAATAGAATAGAAAATTCTTTATTGTACACCAAATACAGTTAGTTACAGGGGTAATCTTAAAAAACTAAAGTACAATAGGCGGGCTTATCGCTAAAAGCGATCTCTTCCAGTCAACCTTTGGGTGGAGAGAGGGATAATTTTATATAATGAGGTCGGTGGTGTAAAAACATACTAATAGACATAAAAGTTAGAACTAAAAGCGTTGCTCTATAAACACGCCACTTAACAGCAAATTAGTGTGTGAACATTACTGTATTCTGGATTGAAGCAAAGTTTTCAATGTAATTATTAAAAAAAAAACAGGACTTGAAGAGATTTAACATCTAATATTTAGGGGTGACGAGCATAGTGCTTTGTCGTGCAGAATTTTGACCTTTATCAGCTTAAAACTTTGAGTAGCACTGAACTGTAATGGTCAAGAGTGAAGCTTGCCAAGACAAACAGTCGATGTTTGATCATCCATTTATGGTGGACATACCTCCAGCTCGCTCGAAGCGTTTCGCTTCTAAGTTTATAATTCGTACTGCGAGGGAGTGGAACTCATTGCGGTATAATCTGGCAGTCTTCAAGAATGATTAGGTATCTTCTAGGCAGACATGCTACATCTTCGGCCACATAATCGTTTTGCATCAGGTGAGATAGTGGTCAAATGCTTGCCTATAAATCATATAAAAGCTTGCCATCAGGCGAGCGACTTGCTCGCCTTGTCTCTCAATTTTTCTTTTTTTTGGAGTAACAAATGCCGTATACGTCACGAAAAGTTGAAGCAGAAGAACAATATTAAAGATTTAATGGTGCCATAACACGATCACGAACCGCAAACATTGTGGTAACAACTTTTGAAGAAGAAGAATGAAGAAGAATACACGTCAAGTCATCTTAAACGCAGGAGTACCCTGCTACGTACCATCATTTTTTAGATTCTATTATTTTTGTCGAGATATTTACTTTCGTTATCTGAAAATATAGCAACTAGCCACGGATTACCATTTAATTTATGTAACTTTTACATGTATGAATGGACGCAGTATCTCAAATATAAATCGCAAACACTTTTAAAAATATCTCATTATTATAACCCTACTTGAATAGATTTTAGAAGCCTATATTATTATTCACATTTATTTGATGACACAAACTCTCTAATTTCTTTTCATCTTGAAACGTTTTTATTGCTCAAAACTCTCAGATATATTTTGCAAAATATTAAAAGGATACATCGAACATCATCAGAGAAGAACCAATCGTTATTAAGAACCTAATTATTTTCATGATCAAACAAGCCAATAAGCTAATTTAATTTTTTTTTACCCAAAATGAACCAATCTTCCAATATTCTTGGAAGCTACTTCGACCGAATTATTACCTAATTGATACTTCAACTCTCTGAAACCCTCACATCCTCGAATCGAAGAAATTGAGGTCCGAAAACAACTCAATTACGGAGTAAGAACAAACTTAGCAAAGAAACAGGAAAATCTAATCGATTAATTCAAGTCCTGTCCATCTCGATTGAATATTCATTACGTCGGACCGAATGGAACTTCGTGTAAGAGAAGTTTAAGGTGAATAATTTAATTGGAAAATAAAGTGAATATGTATATCTCACCTTGTTAAAAGAATGTAAATATATCTGTTTTTATCTCCAACTAGTTGTTTCTCGCGGCTTCACCCGCTTAATTTTCGAAATGTCATCAAAACTGGTAGTATTCTGTTACAAAATGTAAGATACATTTTTAATCCTTTTAGCCAACGCAAATGGTTAAAAAAAAAAAAAATATCATGCGAAAAGAACCTCAATTATTACAATAATTCAGCATTATTGAAATTGGAAATGATTACACTTAAAATTTTACAAATATTTAAATACACAACGCATATGCGTTGTGTATGCTTATACGCATATCATATTGTTATATTTTCCACTCTCCAACAATAAATGCGGTTCATGTGAACTACAACCACGACACCAATTTTCCAAAGTTAATCAAATTTAAAATATTTCTCCAAAAATTTAATCAAAACAAACAATATTGTATTGTAAACAATCAAATTGAATTAATTTTAACCTAGCCGATCATTTGCAGGGAGTTAGCACCCATTTTATCCGTTATACTGATTGAATTATTTTTGCTCCGTAGAATGTTACGTTCAGTGTTAATTTTTGAAGAACAATTTCATAATTCATTGATATGGAGTTAATAAACAGGTAGTATTGTTAAAATTCCTCTTCATCACAAATTTAAATTCAAATGTTCATTGAAATCTCTAATAATGAGCACATGGTTGTAAAAGTTTACAGTTCATTAGAGACCCTGTCAGGCACAACAATATTAGAGCAGAGGAGAACGTCCTATTTTTTTTTAAAGTATATAATAATATATTTTGTCTATGACAGAAACAAAAATTATAAAATAGTACATTAGAATAAATAATAATATTAATACGATTTAATATTTGCAGTCAAATTCTTACTTTTAGAAGACAACAATAACAATGAGTAAATAGGATTAGTTAACGGTATGAAATAATAATGTTTTTGCTCGCCAACTGAATGAGCTTTTATCAATAAGGAAACGTTTTATTAGGTTCTTTTATGTAACATTGTGTCACGATGGTATTATTTGTGTTGGATTAGTGTTTTAAGTAGTCTTTTGGTACGGCAACATTTCTTTATACCTACAGCTAGCAAGTGCTTTCTATGATTTGTTTTTTTATTTTTTTGCTCATAAATATATAATATTTGAGACTCAGTTAAATAAAACATAAATATAAACGATTTCACACTCACAGCCCCACATGAGCGTATAATGTTTTAAACGTATGATAAATACACAGTTTTACCAATCATCATATATACCATCGGTTAAGGTGTACCTTGGAACTTTTCTATTACTGACAACGTTATTTTTTATTTTATTGTTATTATTTGTTATACCGGAAATATTTCTTCTAACAAAAGCAAAAAACTAAAATTTTACTTACATTTGAGAGTGAAATCGAGGAAAAATAATTTATAATAAACATGAAGTGTATCACTAGCATACCTACCAGTGCCATTACATAGCTAAAGACTTGGGAACCGATAAAAGTTTTGTGTAGCTACCGGGTATTCGATGAGAGTATATTGAGTAGCTACCGGGAAGTAAATTCATTATCCGCAGCATAGAAGGCAAAGAGATGTTGGACCTTTAAACTCCCTGTGGTCCACAACTTCGAGAAGCGTAGAGTTAAGGCATAAATAAATCAATTTTCCAAACAAATAATGACAGATTTAGAAGGTATATTATTTAAGCCTGTGAAACAATAGATGAAATGTTATTTAGAAAACTGACTATAGTATATCAAGAGAGACTATTAGAAACGTTTATTTATTGCTTTAACAAGTAGGTACATTGTACAGCAATATTATAATGAAAAACGCTTTCATACTCGAATAATGAATAATCTGAAAGTTTTAATCATCGTTATTACTACGAACAATTATTAAATGTTATATACCGCTTAAAACAAGTAAAATTGTCGACAACTTACGCAAAAATTCATATACATTCAATGCACTAGCTGGAGAGGTACAAGTCCAGTCACAAAGAGTGGCTATGATTGGACGATTGAACTCCAGCTTGATGGCCGTGTTCCAATGGGGTGATGCCAATTTGGTTCGAATCAATGCGTCCAAACCACAGGTATGTCTTTTCTCCGCCAAACAGAGACCTTTTCATTTGCCTCCAACCTTTAAAAATGTAATAATACCTGTATCTAACAAGCTTGAGCTTCTTGGTGGTATGTTATCGTCGAATCTCAACTTTGGCACTTATATCGAAGCCAGAGCTCAACTGGCTGCTAAGAAGCTGGGTATTCTTGCTATGGTCAGGCTGTAATTCACACCGGGGCAGCTTCTCATTTTATATCGACGACCCAGTTGGCGCAGTGGACAGGTCTCCGCCCTCTGCGCCGTGGGTCCTGGGTTCGATTCCCGGCAGCAGCACAAAGTCCTTCCCAAGGGATATTTAATTTTGTGCTTCTGGTTCTGGGTGTAATGTGTGTGTGATGTGAATGTTTCCGGCACCCACGATACAAGTCTTTGAACTTAGTGTGGGGCCGTGAGTGTGAATGCGATCCGCTAAGTACCAGCTAGAAGCTCTTGAGTCTATTGACCGGCGAGCCAAAAGATTCATTGGCGATAGTAAGCTAGTTAAGTCAAAACTGCAAAGCCACCGATAAGGAAGCAAGCCTATCGGTATTCTATCGCTTACATTTAGGAGAGAGTGCTTAGGAATTGCATGATATAATTCCTCCATGCCCTTTTTACCAACTAACAACAAGACAAACTGTCAAACGTCATCCATTTATGGTTGACATACCTTCAGTTTGCTCGAAACGTTTTGCTTATACGTTTATCATCCGTACAGCGAAGGAAAGGAACTCATTGCTTGCGTCTTTGTTCCCCGAACGGCACAATCTGGGCGTCTTCAAGTCTAGAGTGAATACTCAGTGAACAAGCACGTTTCATCGTCGGCCACATCGTCACTTTCTATCAGGTGAGATAACGGTAAAATGCTTTCCTATCTAGCATAAAAAAATGCTGTAATGTCATGTTGAGCCAAAATACATCCGTAGATTAACACCTACCCGTAGAGAAACTGTCTCTAAATCATTTATTCTGGTAGCCGTCTTTAAGATCTAGTCATTCTTAGCGTGCATACTACATCATCACTTACAAGGTGAGACAATGGTCTAACACTCGACTCAATAGAGATAAAAAACCATCTGTTTTAATAGCAGCTACAATATAAAGAACAATTTAGCAACCCTCATTATTCAGAGTTTAGTAATACTTCAAGGCTAATTTTCTTGTTTCCCAGACTTCAATTTACACAGTCTGTAAACTATGGCCGTAAATTAATTAATTAACCGAAGGGTGAGTTTAATTACCCTTAATTAAGATAATAAATACGAGAGCATGAAAGCAAAGCGTAGTGTGCGAGGAGGTATTTTTTGATTAATTAAGGGTAGTGTAGCTTTCAAGCTAGCAACGTTTTAATTGACCATCGTTAATAGTCCCAATTACACCATACGATAATTGGGCGTAATTTTTTAAAACGTTCCTAACTTTTATCGAACCCAATGGATAAGTGGTGATGGTAAGTTACTCGACAAATTAACACCGATTTCATGGAATGGGGTGCAAATTGCGTCAACGATTTAATTGCGTCATATTAGTGGCACCGCGGCATTTTCAGCTGAACAGCACAAGCGCCGAAATATAGAAACCTTGGCTACGTTTACATATTTGAGCCGTTCAGTAATAAAAAATTGTGATCTTGCCAGGAAACAAATTCGGTAGTCGGCCTAGAGCTTACGTCAAACATTTCTCTTTTAGTAAAAAAATGGAAGCTGTAAGTACATTACATATTGTATCTATTTATTAAAAGCTCATCAAGGAAGGTAAGTACATATCAATTACATTTCGGAGAGAGTGCCACGGAATTGCATGATCTGATTCCCCCATCCCCCTTTAACCATCGGACAACCAGACCATCAGCCACGCTACATCGGTTTATGGTCGATATTCCAAGGGTGCGTACGAAGCGTTTTGTTGCCACATTTATTATACGTACTGCTAAGGAATGGAATTCTTTGCCCGAGTCTGTGTTTCCCGTTAAGTACAATCTAGGAGTCTTTAAATCTCGAGTGAACAGGTATCTTCTAGGCAAGCATGCTCCATCTTCGACCACATCGTCACTTTCCATCAGGTGAGATAGTGGTCAAATATAGAGAATAAAAAAAATAAAAAGTATCACTGATTATTATCCTCAGATTTGTTTTACAGTAGTATCGAGAACACCGTCATAATTAATTACATTTCTAAATGCGTTAAGTCTTTTTTATGTATGATACGCAATAATTCGTACACTCACTTGACGGAAAGCAGTAATGAAGATGAACGTGAACAAACATCCTCTAGGTAAGCACGCTACAGAATTCCTAGATGATGCCTGCTCAGTCTTAGACTTAAAGACTCCCACATTATATATTTTGGAATAACAACCCTGCCAATGATCCTGATATTAATTTGCTCTAAAACTGTCATGTAATAAAATTATATCAAAAGGATTTCTATTGTTAAATATTTTTTATTAACTTCTTAAATGTGAAAATACAAAAATACCACCTAAGATCTGCTATAGAACATTTTAAAATGATAAATATGGAGGAGTTTTAAATGCTCAACGTGTATGCAAGTCTAAATAAAAAGTTGATAGATTATATCGCACCGTTTTCCAGACTTGAAAAACGGCTTTACAGCTCCTTATTCTGTAATTTTAACTAAAAGATCAGTGAAAAGAGGCTTAGTTTTTGATAAAAATGCAACTACATTTTAAATAAATTTTGTTTTATTTTTTGATAAAAATGCTTATAACTATATTTTCAAATTATTTTTGCTAATTAACAAACATTAATTTAAATAAAAATACTATCAGGGCGACGTCATGTTCAGATTTGTTTAAGTAATTAATATTCAATTAAACAAGTTTGTTCAAATTAAAAGTATAAAAAACTTACCGACAGAATCCGTAAACTGAAAAAGCACTGAAATTCCCAAAAATAACAACATCATAGACCACTTAATCACCATGTTTTACCACCAAAAGAAAAAAGCACTGGCCGTCGAGAAATGTCAGAGAATTGGTTTCATTTTAAAAGTTTCGTCGCGTATTTGTAACTCCGAGAGTAAAGACCTCTGTGCAGAGATGGTGATCACTGGACGGCGGTACGCGAGGGTATACCGAGGCTCGAGGTTCACGCATGCGCGGTAACGTCTCTTCAAGATCACGAACTTTTATTCCTCACAATGATATAATTTGATGAGAGTTTCGCAGGTAACGGATATAATGGGAACAGCGTTAGCAAAACAAAAAGATGCCGCTTAAATTTTTATGCTTATGTAATAATATTATTATAAGTACTGTCACAAGATAAGATTAGAAAAGGGGATTAAAACAAATAATACTCAAAAATTTTGTAAACCGCTTGCCAAAGGAAAAGTGCCCAGAATACTGGCTACGTTTCCACGTTGAATAGCGATGCTAAATTTAAAAATTATAATTATTATTAAAATATTACGATGCAGTTACAAGAAGTTTAATATCTTTGCATCGTAAAACTATGTACTGCATTAACGTAAAATAACCTATTTTTTTTATTCCTTGCAGGTTAACAATGATAGAAGTTGTATACTTCTCATCTGACTGCTTAAAATAATGATGGAAATATACGTCAATTGCAAATTTTACTATAGATTTTTCATACTAACTCTTAGTATCGTAACAACATATAAGAATTGGCACGTATGGGTGCCCCCTTAATATTTTCATTTATATAATTTTATTTGCCACTTCTGGGTTTGGGCTATAAATTTGCATATTATTTGAGATTTTTTATTAATTCGCTTGTATGATTTAGATGCTAAATGTTTTTGACAGACGAACGATCTGAAAAGGACAAAGTGACCACTTAGGTCAACTTAGAGATCTCACTTCACTCCACCTATGAAAAATATAAGAACAAAAATCTTTAAACTAGGAAATCCGCTTGAAGCAAGTAATATATTATTATGTCATTATTTTTTTTAGTTATTCATACATTTCACAAAGGCTTAAGCTGCTATACTAGCGAATCAGTAACGCCGTATGTTCAATTCCTGAAATGAGCACAAGATGTGGTAAAAAAAAATTGTGACAGTGTGATCGAAATTAACTTTTTAAATTAACTTTACGCGCTTTATGGCTGCCGAGCATGGCGTCTACCTTGCTTGGCAGGAATCTCCGCCTTTGGGCGCTGAAAGCTTATGCCACTGTGAGCCCCATGCGGGGCACACACCTCCAGTGGTTTGTGGTAGTCTGGGGTCGGCTTCCATCTCGCGATTTGGTGCAGGTACTTTCCGAAACATCCGTGTCTGGAAAGGACGGATCGGAAGGACAGTGATCCGCGTTCCTTCCCCCCCCCCCCCCCCCCCCCCGAGGCCCATGGAACAATAGGTCCTCGGTCTTGGTCTAGATAAATACTAAAAATTTAAACTATTGTGAGTATTACACATAATTTATGTTGTATACGGCTTGAAACACGTAGAAAATGTCGTAGTGACGTAGAAAGCGGTTCGGGCCTCTGCGTATCGCGCGTCTGACTCATTCTGATGAAGGACAACAAGTTTGTCCGAAACTAGTCAACTACAAGGTAAGTCGACATTTTCTACGTGTTTCAAGCTGTATACAACATAAATTAGATAAATACTTACTATTTATACCAAACGATTTCTTCCAATCCATTATGCCATTGAATATGCAGTTAATTTCCAATATGATAGTAAACATTTTTAAATGCTTTTCAGTTTATTAATTTATTCACCGATATCAATCCCGCTCCATTAATCAGAAAACAACAAACATTGAATTCGCATCAGAGTTTCTATTATTCGTTTGCTAAACATTAGCGGTCGGTTTGCGGGCGGCTAAACATCATCAATCAAGCATGTGTCACGATGGCAAATGTGCGAGACGCGACGCTTCACTACACTCAGTTAAGTATAGTAATTTTACTAGGCCTCTGAATTCAGGTTTAAAAGAAGACAAATATGTTTTTATTCACCTTGTATTAGCTTCACTTGTAACTCGTAAGCTAAGTGGGTAAAAATCTTAGAAGTCGATTGTAGAGCTTTTAACTGTCGTATCAATTTAAAACTTTTCAAGAGTATGTAATCCTAATAATATATGATAGCGGTACTCTTCAATGTTCTTCTAGTGTGTTACTTAAATAGATGTGTTTTATCACTTGAATTTAATTCCGATGACAGCACTAACCTAAAACTAAATATTTGCTGCCCCTTGGCTTAGTTGGATGTTGGATGCTTAGTCTCTAGAAAATTTATGTTTCTGGTTCTGGTTATGGTTGTGTGTGTAATGTGAATGTTTCCGGCACCCAAGACACATGTCATCGAACTTAAAGTGGGGCTGTGAGTGTTAAAGCGTTTATTGAATATCGATTTCAAACAAAAGAGAATCAATTAAATAGTATCATCATTAATTGAATCGATTATATCAAAGATATGCTCAAACATAAAGAAGGACTGGAACTCATTGCCTGCGTCTTTGTTTCCCTAACGGTACAATCTGAAGTCAATATATGTCTATATATGATAGTAGGTATCTTCTAGGCAAGTATGTACCAACTCCAGCCGCATTGTCACTTTCCGTCAGTGGGATAATGGTTAAACGCTAGCCTATCAAGTATAACAACATAGCCAAAAAGTATTATAAAGAAAAATGATTATTAATTTAAAACCAATTTAGAAGTCGATTCATAAACTAAAAAACTTTATTATTTTTGATAATACTCTATAGTTAATTGACTCTAACGTAGCGAATAAAATAACTCAGTTCACTTGAAAAATTGCGCCATGTGCTAAATAAATAAAGCTGTGAGGCAATTTATCAAAACAGTGCAATTTTATTGCGGCTTTAAAACGTGCTCGAATAAGTTTAGAGCAAGAAACATTTTGCCACAAAGAGAGTTTGGAGCGATATTGGTTGCTCTTAAATTTTAAGAGGTTTCTTAGTATATTGGAAAGATAAGAGATGAAGACAGAGTATCGATTTTATGTAAGTGACTGCAACAACAAGATTGATGTATTTTTGGTTGTTAAAAGAATGTTATTGACAATTTGTCATTGAATTGAGTCAATTGACATTTCTATGACCTTTTTCAAAGAATAACACTAAAACTCATATCTTATATCTTTAAACGAGCAAATCTTATATTAAAATATACATAATTATGCATATTTAATTTGAATCTCAAAAACGGCTTTCGAGGACGATAAATAGATCTAGCTAGGTTTCATTTTAAAAAACGTCGTTTACCATAAAAAACCGATTGAAGCTTAGTCATCCAGGTACTGTTAATAAAGAGCTGTTACAAAGATTCTTTTGGTGATATACCAGCAAAGATTTCGACAAAATACTGGCTTTAGAAGTCGTTTTTAACCGACTTCTAAAATAAGAGAAGGTACTCTAATCAGTAGGCATTTTTATTAATGTTTATTATTTCATAACTCCATCACATATATTAATTGAATATTTTTTTATGTTTGTTTAAAGACTTATATTTTCAGATTGGTCCCATTGAATATAATCCATTCAGTAGTTTGATTTTTAAAACAAAATACTTGGGATAAGACGCTGGATGCAGGCCGCTAACAGCCGTTCATTTTGGAAATCTTTGGGGGAGGCCTATAGCCAGCAGTGGACTTCTTGTGGCTGAGATGATGATGATGATGATGAACTGGGATAAATAATATTATTTCATACAAGATAACGAAATAACAAATTTTCCTTCCTTGTGACTTTTTCTATTTCGTAGGTACCACAAATGATTACCTACATAGATCTAACGTACGTTGTGATCTGTAAAAAAACTAAACTCATAAGTCTTCCGAATAAAAAAAAAACATTTAAACCGCATTAACAGGTTGTTTCTACGCCGGGATACGTATAAACGTGTTGATATGCAAAATTGGCGCCCACGTCGGAAAAAAACTGAATCTGCAGCATCTTGTCAAATTTCCCACAGTTTACGGGAACGGGGTGTAGAAATTGAATCATCATTACCAAAAACATTTTATTGTATTACCGGCGGCTCCAAACGAATGTAATTGTATGTAGGGTCCTCGCGAATTCGGATACGTCTCGCGACCATAGAAAGCTAACGCGTTCCCATTCACAAACGATAATTTCGTATTGGAATTTCTATCTCAATCAGCAATATTTTGCTAATAAATTCCTAAAAGCCCGTATTCAGAACAATCAATATGGAGCTGTGACGGCACAGTTTTTAAAAGGTGCTGGAAACGAAAAATCACAAGCACAATCACAGCTAGAACAGAAACACAAATTTTCCCTAGGGAGAAAACTTGTGTTCCCGCCGGGTATCGAACCCGATGTTTAGAAGGCAAACGCTCAATAAAACCAACGGGCAGTTTAATAAATTGAAATTAATGTTAGGTACGGGATATTTTTTGAACGGCCCGTTGGGTTAATTGAAAACGTATCCGTATTTTAAGCAGAGAGTATCGTTTATGTGTACAACAGGATCATTTCAGCTTCTGTGTATATACAGAATAGATACACGTTTCTCCTGGAAACTGAATTCCTTGTTGCATGTTCGGAATGTTAGCTTTAGGCATTTATTGGCTTAGTTAAGGTATATACCTCTCTATCAAGAGGGATACGCTGATATTGTTACGAATAACGTCAAAAGATCGATATATATAGGCAGAGAAACAAAAGAGAAAATCATGTTTTAAGAGTTAACCATTTTGCTAATTTGACATTTTAGAATTAGAAACATGTCAATGTATTTTATAAGAGATCTATCTATAGAATTAATGTATTAATACAATGGATATAATTAATATAATCAAAATGCTGGCACTTATTTGGCTCAACGTATATGCAGCAATTCAGAGTGGCAATGCCGCCAGCATGATGGGAACGCTACCCACTGATAGTGGGCTTGAGACTTGAGTCTATCTCTCTAATCTAAAAGCTCGATGTCTTGTAGGTAACTTAGGTCTTTGCTATATATAGTTTTAGTTTGGTTTTAGGAAATTTAGGCGATTGGCCCGTAATATATATATATGCATTGGATAGCATCTATTATTAGTAAACAACCACAATTAATGTATACCTTTTCCATGAGAGTAAAGGTTTGTATTTAAATTTCATACATTCAAATAAAAATGATAAACAATTGTGTTTCAGGATTTAGTATATACTAGCCGTGCTCTGCTTTGCCCGCGTTTATCAAGTTAAATAGAAGCCTATGTGTTAATCCTAGGTATAAGCTATGTATAATTTCATCCTAATCCATTCAGCCGTTACAGCTTGAAGAGAAAACAAACATACTATGGTGGTCCTATATAAATGTTATCGAAATCGGTCAAGCCAAAACCGAAATAAAAGTGATAAAGTCGGTTTTTTTTAGATTTACTTGCGTTTCAATTATTATAAGACAGATAGGTAAGCATTATTATATTCAATCAGCCTTTTCCTTTAGTTATAGTAGCTACGCTGTAGAAAAAATGTTTAAACCGACGAAAAGATTTTTAAACTGACTTCAAAAGAAAGGAGAAGATTCTCAATTCAACTGTATTTTTTTTATTTGTATATTGTGTTTACCACATAACTTCTTTCGTTATGAGCCGATTTTAATAATTATTTTTATTTGAAAGCTGGTGCTTTCCATGTGGTCCCATTTAAATTTGATCTGTCTAGTGTTTTTTTAAGTTATCCCCAATATGCGTGTTTAATACATAAAATCTAATCAAGGAAGATTCCGAAGATAAAGCGGTGAAGTCGGTTTTTTTAAGCTTTACTTGCGTTTAATTTTTTTTTCCCAACCTTATTACTCCCGAGGTAATTAACTTACATGATTATTTAAGTATAACAAGGCGTTTCAATTACTATTTTGCCGTCCTTTAAACAACTTACCTTATTTCGTTGGTATAAGCAAATTGCTTCCGCAAATTGCTCGAGGCTTAAGCACGTTATTACACGGATTAAGTAAATAATCTTCAGTTTGCTTACTTGAGAAGTGTGAAATTAATATTATTAAAGTCGGCTTGTTGGAGTTCTAACAAGCATAAGCTTGTTATATAATTATTGATATATTATTGAAAATTAGAAGCATTTAAATACATTTAATTAAGTGCAAAGACTTAAATAAGACTATAAAACTTTTTAAAAACTCAGAAACATGGTATTTTATATTTTGTTCGTAACGACGTAAATTCACTTTTAAATCTTTTAGGCACTCAACTTTTTTATAACTAAAAATTGCTAGCCCGTTGGTTTTAAATATAGATACGACTAAACACAATCAACTGTTGGTAAAAGATGATGCGGTAGAATGCACTGGTACTAAACTACGACTTGACTTGGTATTAGTAGGTGGGCATAATAATATACATAATTATCATTATTATTATTTTTATTTTTTTTTATATTTTTTTTTTTATTATTATTATATAAGTATCGAACAACCTGACTAATTCAACTTCACGCTATGACAAAGCGAACATTTATATACGGAAGGTTGCTTTGAATAAAGCCTTTGTATTATATCGGTATTATAAGCTTTGTATATACTAGTGAAATGGCGGCAGACAATCACCTAATTATTCCTGTAATCTTGTTATTTTTACAAACTACATACGTTGCGTCACGAATTGGCTCCCTATATTTTTACTATGACGGATGGGTAATGGCTGCAGTCAAGTCGTATTAAAATCTCAGTCAATAACTTGTTCAATATTGACCTAAGTCCAAATGCAAAAACTGTTACAAACGTTATAAATGTCAGAAGGCCGTGAAAAAAACAACGGAGGTGAATTTTTCATGGAATGAGTAGTATTAGGCTTATTTTCCAGGCGTCGAAAAGGTGTATGTAAGTTAATTGTGATATGTCTATGTGTCATTCACGTAAATGCAAGATTCAGATTCTTTATTCACCTTAATAATAACAGTGATCGTTATTCTAGGCATGTCACATTACAATTTAATAATTCGTTAATAACAATTGATACTATGATAAAGAATGTGTCAGACATCAGGTAATAAAATAAAAATATATAATTATAAGCATTAGGTATGTCAAGAATAAAATTATTTATAAAATAAAATAGTAATATGATTAATAGTTAAAATATATTTGAGGTAATTTAGTCATGTCAAAAGAATTATTGCTTAAGTGCATGTCCATAAATTAATTAAGGCTGTAGAAAGAATTGTTTTCAAAAAATAATTTAATTTTTCTTTGAAATTGTGGCAGTGGTAAGTTTGAAATGTCAGTAGGCAATTTATTAAACATTTTTATCTTGATAAAGATACTCTGCTAAGAAAAATTTACGAAACTTTATCGCAATCGTATAGACATATATAGATATTTTAACGTTATACTTTATATCTTTATCGTTAAACTCGTTGCAATGAAAACACGCAATGATATATTAGTATTCGACTCAACCGATCCCAGGCTATTGTGGTTTGTTTATCGACAAATTTCACATTGAAAATATACCTGAAGCAGGCCAAAACGCCCTGATTTCTATTTGCTCTCGATCCTTTTGAAAGAACCTTTCAAGGTCCGTCCAATCAATGGGCTCGAGGGTTTTTTGGATGAGTGAAGGGAGGCATGAGGAGAATGACAAGATGATGATAAAATATGGGTGCTTGGTGTAACAGTTCATATATATTCTTCTTCATAGTTATCATCCTTGTAAATTTCAATGAATATTTATTTTAACTATTTACATGTAGCATTTGGAAGTATGTTATTAATATTTATATACTATAAACATTTTCAATAGCAACGTCTAGGTGTAAAAACGGTAAACGGTGAGTAATGTCTTTATGTGTGTGTTAGTGTAGATTTTAGGTATTGTATCAATAACGATTAAAAATGTGTGTGTTTAAAGTAGTAGAAACTATATTAGAACTCTTATAGGAGTTTTGGCGCGAAAGCAAAAAATCACGTTTTTAAATTTTGTATGATTTGTCTACTGTTATGCACATTCACTAACTATAAACGGTTAATTATCCACTATTATAACACATTATTAATAAATCTACCTATTTAGAATACCTAATTAGAGTACAATACACTGACTTAGAAAACGAAAGAATACGGACACAGATTAAAGTTTGAAGCGAAAAGAAGAAGAAGAAGTTTGAAGAAAAAGAATTGTATATGACAAAGTGTATCGTTCAATGTTTTTATCTAAAACGAATTTAATATCTGAATCAAAGAAGGTTAAATTAATTCGGATACTAAAATAACATTAATTACTTTGTACTGTTTTAGTTTTGTTTTAAATCTTAATCGAAGCAATGTTTGAATTGTTATGTTTAATCGTAATTAAATTTCTATTATATTCATGTCTGAAACAATTATTCGTTTTGTTATCATTCGTGAATGGTGAAATTTAGATAAACAATAACTATTTTAAATTTAAAACAAATACTTATGATATAGATATTATACAACGAAATAAAAATGTATTAATAAAGTGACCAGTTTCGCACTTTATGAGTCTTTTTGTGGAAATATTTTAATTTAGATAGCGGTAAATATATTTGTCATTGATTTATTATTAGCAATAATGTATAGATTAAAAATAATTAGAAAGTCAACATAACCGTTCTTCGTTTAGAGCGCCTATTCAACGATTAGATTGGTCCTCAAATACAGCACTCCCACAAAAATCCAAGCCAAGTTGTCAGGACAATCGAATCATTACTGCTTCAACGCTAGAATGCTACGAAAGGCATCGTGAACATGCAAAAATGGATAAAAGTTTTACGTATTGGCATTTAAATGATAAACGCCATTTTTATTTATCAAATTACTACAAAAAAAAATTAAGTACAAGTATAAATCAGAATTGTAATGACATTTTATATCATTATGTCAACTAACTTGAGGAAACAGCAACATAAACGAAACAAACGCATTCACACTTACAGCCCCACACTAAGATCAGAGACTTGTATCGCGGCTGCTAGAAACATTAATACACGAGTAACACTATCGCCTCGATCAAGAATCCCATGAAAAAGAAATTGTGCTTCTGCCGGCAATCGAACTGCTAAGAAGGCCTTCACGCTACCAACGCCAGCAGACAGTTCTAAGAACGAAATAAGACCTCAAGAAACTTAAAAAAACTTCAGTGCATCGATATTTTTTGTTCTTTATTAAATACGTATACAAACACATCCACATTCATACACACACATCCGGTCACCCAAGATACAGGCCTTATTCATTGGGGTCCACATGTAAGATGAACAAACCTGAAGTATTGCTAAGTGAAAGAAATTTACATAATCTTCCGGAAATTATTTCACTTTTATTTCTTGCTTTTACACATTCAAATTCATACTATGCTTAAGAACTTGTTTGAATTTTACTTTTTGTTAGTTTTTTCTTTAGAGTATACCAAAACAAAACTTAAGTGACAGAGAAAATTTTAGAATACTAAAGTAATCGTACTAAATATTTTTTGTCGTAATTTTTTGCGGATGTGTCGCTTAGAGCGGTATTTTATAGGTATTTTATAGGAGATAATGTGTATTTTATAGGAGATAATGTGTATTTATGTCGAAAATTAAACCTGATGCACGGTGTGATTAGAAGACAATATATCTGTCAACCTCAGCAATCCCTTGTTTTGATATCCATTTCATCACATCTCTTGTTGTCAATAGCTGACGATTCATTCACTATTATTCAATGTTCCGTATTTGTTCGTGTGTGTAACTATCGAATTTATTCGTTTTGCATATTTTATTTACGAGAGATTTCCCGTTGCATTGACTGTTGATATATGGCCTCACTTCCAAAGTTTATTTGAACGCGAAATGGAAAATTTTAAATTGTGTTTCAATTTTGTGACCTTATTTATTGGAACTTGGGCTTGACTGCTACTAAATTTGAACAGCTTTTATATTTAAAAACATATTTTTAAATATAAAAATAGATATGTGATATATTTTTTTTTTTTTCATATTCCTAATTGCAAACATACAGTTACATAAAGTGTGGTTCTCTTTTAAACATCTCTAATTTAGGGTCTGTAGCTAAAATTTTATGTTGACGTCGAGGATTAGAATTAAATACATAACCTTCAGGATGTTTCTTTACAAAATTCGCAGATTCGAGGATATTTATGAATAAGATCAAGGCACAATTCCAGCAAATTCGCTAGGCTGATATTCAAAGTTATCGTAAGAATCGAGCGTTACAAAATTATTTAGATTATAGGTCGCGATGAAGTCTTTAGTTTTAAAAAAAACGCGGCGTAAACTTTCTCGAACAAAAGCATCATTTTGCTAAACCTAAGTTGACTTTCGATTAAAGAAAAAACTTTCTTTTTCTAACTGACTTTAAATCAAGGAGGCTCCTTAAAGTTTAAAAATGATAAACAATATACAAAGACTCGTCCGAACATTTCAAATTATCATCAAAAAGCTAACATTTTCACGCTTTCTTTCCACAAATCGAACACCATCGTCGTGTGACGCTATTCCTTTTGTGGAGGGAGTCC
Source organism: Lomographa bimaculata (assembly GCA_948107665.1). Lineage (NCBI taxonomy): Eukaryota > Metazoa > Arthropoda > Insecta > Lepidoptera > Geometridae > Lomographa > Lomographa bimaculata. The sequence goes on along the minus strand of OX403592.1, from coordinate 712,022 downwards.
AGTATCTATCAGCCTTCACGTATTTTGAAACTGAAATAACAATAGAAACAATAAATACACGGACAATAACAGTCACTGTTGACAGGTGAATAGATGTTGTTTTATCGGATTTTATGTGACAAATTTGTGGCGAACAAAAGTGACACTGAATCAGCGATGTGCGCAGATTACTTGTGCCTGTCGATTCCGATGAATTCAAAACATTCCCTTAATTTTGTAATCATTTTAAATTAATGTATTTCGGTTAAAGTTCAGTCTTTTTTTATTCTCGATAGGTATATAGGGTGGTTTATTGAGAAGGGCGGTAATGGCCAAGTCCGAAACCATGACAGTCAGAGAAAAGTTGTGAAAAGTAGAATATTAAAAAATATAATGCCCTCGATTTATAAGAAAACTAAAACTAAATATGCAGTTATTGTTTTTTTTTACAAATCGAGGGCATAACGCCTATCACGACTTTTCTCTAACTCTCGGACTTTTCTCAAGAAACCACTCTGTATATATAGATTTTTATGTTTTTTATTTTCCTTACCAGACTCTATGTTTCCAGATAAGTAAAATATTTAAGTTTTTAAGTCAAAAGTAAATAGGTATCGTACAGGAAAGCGCGCTACATCGACGACCGCATCGTCACCTAACGTCAGGTGAGATAGTGATTTAATGATATAACAGATAAAAAAGGTAAACTTTTAACCACTATCTCAACTTACTGGGACAATGTGGTCGATGATGGACACGTTTACCTTGTACCTGAAGACTCTCAGATGTTTATTAACCATGCAAATATTAATCATGAAAGCATAACGCTTCGTTGACATTAATGCTGTCAAGTATTAATGTACGTATCGTATCGTATGATTGAAACATTACCCATTGCTAGTGGCCTATAAGCTCGGTGCCTTGTAGGTAGTACTTAGGTCTTTAAGGATTATAACGTATTTTTAGGATATTATATAGGCAATTGGCCCGTATAAAACTTTAAACCTATATAATTAAATAATCGTAATGAGTAAAGTTTACATGGATAATCATACGCAAGCTACTGATTATTGCAACAATACCTTTCTGTTACTAGAAATGAAGTTGACTACAATTTAAATGAGGTACTACCAATAATTTTGAGATACAATACACATGGACTCCATAGTACAAAAACAGCATAGTTGTAATTGTGTGTTTTTTGCTTTTGTTGGTTTAATTGACAATCCATTCTACAGGAGTCAAATAAATTTGAAGAATAAATCCAACGAGTAGGTTTTTCTCGTTTTTTGTATTCAAAATCATTTCAACGTTGTTTATTACATTTGCGCTCACGAGACTTGTTTTATAAATAATTCCTTCAGCTGCCATTAGGAGTTTCTTGCGGTTGAGTCTTAATGTGATTTGCGTACTGCGAAAGAACTGTGGAAATAAGTCTTATATATATTTATTTTTTTAGAAGCTTTTATTTAGTTTCACCTGTCCCGCTGTCTATCTGTCGGCCAGTAATCAAATGATGCAAGCTAAATTAAACCCACTTCCCGATGCCCGATTGGACTAAAATTTGGTGTATTTATGTATCTTCGGTGACAATACAAATATGGTACCATTGTCTATCTGTCGGTCTGTAATCAAATGATGCAAGCTTAATTAGACCCACTTCCCGATGCCCGATTGGACTAAAATTTGTAGTAGGTACTTATGTATTTGTGACAATACAATTATAATAATATGGTACCATGGAGCTGGTCTGTTGATAGAGACGGAAGTAGGCCATAGGAATTTTATAACTTAGCAAGATAAACCCATCGAGTTCGGGCTCGTTTGATTCGTCTTGACAAGTTCTCGGGATATATAACTTTTTGGTATTTTTTTATTTGCAACTTGTAAAAAGTTTATTTTAAAAACTTTTAAAAGTATTACTTGTTTTTTCATCTATACATAAGTGTATATAAGTGGGCTGAAGTGTACATAAGTATCTATGAGCAAATACTTTTTGCTAACGCACTTTTCGAATTCTTGGGTATATTGTAGCTAATTGCAAGCTAGGTGGCTTGTAGCTAATTCACATAATTAATATAATATGTAGATGTATTTTTCAATTGTTTCAATCTTTACTTTTTAGAGCCAATATGTATATCTTTATACATTGACGCTAGATTTCTATCCCGGGTGGTAGTGTTTCAACTCATATTATGAATATATATATGAATATACATATAAAATATAGTCAGGTTAGTTTCCCCATTTATAACTCAATAATGAGTGGACCATTTTACATGATCTTTATTTGTAAGATTTGTCTTTACCTCGAATAACAGAATAACTATTAAAACGTTGGAAAAATTCACGAAAAGGATAAAAATTAACATGAAAGAGCTACAACACTTTTTCTTTACGCGGTACTGTAACGCATGCTGAGTAACTACAGCTAGTATAACATAAAACAACACTATTAAAATATTTACTTCGAAATATTCATTACTTAAACGCCATAAAATTAGCGAATGGGCCTCAAACGGCTGTTTTCAGTGCTTCAGAAGTTCAAATGTACAGCTAGTGGCGAAGTTTTTTACAACTAAAGCTCAACACTAAGTACATTTTAGTATAACAGTATTGGCTGGCCGCAACGTTTGTTGGAACTGTGACCATGGGTTTAGGGTGAGGACAGATGAAATGTACTCAAACCGGAAGACCGAACAGCGAGCTCCACAATTAACAAATTCCTGTCATTAATTTTGCTTTTAGTCTTCCACTTCATATGTGTTTTCATGGGAAATATGGAATATATGGAATATACAAAACTAGTCTATCGCCGGATACTCTACCTACTCAAAATAATTATGATTTTAAAATTATAATTTTAAATAATAGTGAATTGAAATATCACATATTATAAATGAACTTGAGAAATACTATTATTTTGTCACATAGTTCGTTAGGTCATCATAAAGATGACCTTTAGTGTAAGACGTAGCTTGCGTAGACTCACTTGTATAGTCACATCATTTTGAAACGCAAAATCTGCGACCGCATCATCACTTTCCTTTAAGTGAGATAGTCATATATAGGTAGTCAAAGTGCTTGCATATATAGCATGAAAATACAGCATGTCTATTCTAATTAGCAAAAAATAGAAAATACACATACGAGTAATATTGACACAAAACATTACATTTATGCTTGCCGGTGGCCCCAGATATACTTAAAAACTGTGTTTTAGAGATCAGCGTTCTCCCTTAAGTGGCTCAATTTATACGCCAATATTACAAGCTAAAAAAAACTTATTAAATAATAATTACTTATCTGATAAAACTTTAGTCTAAAAGAACAGAAAAAGATATGAAAAGCTGTCATATGTCTGCGATAAATTAAAAGCTGCGTTGTCACCCTACCACTGGACAAAACTCACAGAACAACGAGCGCATCGCAACTCGCGTAACAAGGATTAATTCCACCACAAATGCATCTCTGCATCCCTTCCGGCGCACAAACTTCAGTCAGCAGAACCTAAACTCGTGGATTTAAATCTAGCATCAATAAACCGCGTTAACAGAACAAACATAATGGAAATCAGTCTAGTCAGTTTCGAGAAATTTTGTTTTAAAGATACTCGATAGATGGCGTATGTATATGAATACACAAATTTACATAATAATATAAGTGTGACTCTCTATAGATACTGTAACAGACATCGATCGTTTATTAACATATCACGAAGAAACTAGAACTTAAAACTGCCTATTAGATTATTTGGATACGCGTTCGCCTTTTAAGCAACATGTACCGAGTGGTTCAATACCTGGCGGAAACAAAAGTTTTCTCCTGAAGGGAATTTTGTTTTTCTGGTTCTGGTTGTAATTGTGTGTGTGATGTAAATGTTTCCAGTACTCAAAAACAGGTTATCGCATGGGGCTGTGAATGTAAAAGCGTTTAAAAAAACTGAAGATTTCATGATGTGATATTATTATGGCCAACAGCTGATAATTATGTATCATATTCGGAAAAATCGTTAGGCACAGCTTGTAATATGTAAGGAATCTGTGAATAAATCTTTGATAGATTGTATCGAACACTCACAGTGAACTTCCGTCACTGCAATACAGATAAGTCCATACTAACAGTTCAAGTCCAAGTTGCGTTGTTTCAGCAACTTGCCCCGTTTGTCGACGCCTTAATGTTGCATAGTTGCGGTTAATAGCTTGTTAGAACATACGGCATTTAGCCTTATACCTCTTGTTTGGTTACAAATGTGTTAAAGTTTACTTCGGTTACGTATGGCTGTTCTAAAACAGATTGTATGCAGTATCTGCAATGTTAGAGCGGGACGAATACTGTCGTGTAGTGGGTGCCGGAAACATTCACATCACATAGGTACACACAATCAGAACCAGAATCACATTTTTTTATTGTTGAAAGAACTTCTCATCCATTTATGGTTGACATACCACCAGTTCGCGCAAGCGTTTCGCTTCTACGTTTATCATCCGTACACCGAAGGAGTGGAACTCATTGCCTGCGTCTTTGTTACCTGAATGGTACAATTTGGGTGTCTTCAAGTCTAGAGTGAATAGGTACCTTCTAGGCAAGCATGTTCCATCTTCGGCCGCATCGTCACTTTCCATCAGGTGAGATAGCGGTCAAATGCTTGCCTAACTCGCATAAAAAAAAACTTGTGTTTCCATCGAACCCAACACCCACTGCTTATAGGGTGAACGCGCCCTCAACTAAGGTAACGGCCAGTATTTATTAAATTAGAAAAAAAAAAACAAGTTTTGCACACTATGGACTATGGTTTTTGCTTACAATACGAGTAACTTAAAAGGTAGACAACGTAATACATGGCAAAGGGTGTTGCTAAGTATCATATCAAAGAAAAAGTCAAACTATTCAACAATTAGCAACAATTCAAGAAATATTTTTCTTACTTATCACGATAATGATTTCAGAAAAATCTATTAGCTTTATTAAAACCTTTAATGGATTAAACATTTAAAAAGTCGACCCATTTATTACAATAAATGAATACCCAAGTGAGTCTTAAAATGTGTTTAAAATTAAAAGTGAAAGTGTTTGTTTATTAGTAATTGTCCCTAACAAATAATAAACTTAGGTATTAAAAGGTTGGGTCATGTCAGTTTCACATTTTAAGGGTCTTTGCACACTAGATGACCGTAAAATATTTTATTGACTGTGGACTTGGACACAGTGAAAACAGTGTAAGTAGCTACTATTAGCAATATATGTTATTATTATATCTGCTTGTCTCCTCGATACCGTAATTATTTAAGATAAGATCACAAATTTCAATGATACAATGATACAATTATTTATTGCAAAAATATGATATACAAGGATGTCAAAAAATATTAAAGAACAACATATTTACCATTAATGGCATGCAACATATTTAAAAGACTATAATATCTTTACATTTAAGGTAACAACACAACTAAATTATATGTAATCAGACCATTTAATAAAAATTGTAATGGTTTTAAATTTAAATGTCAATATTAATATTATATAAAAGTTATTACTCTGAACAACAACAACTACATAAACAGCCATGCTAATATAATTATATTAAAATGAAATTCTAAACTACTCTTTACTATCTAGGTATTCCTTTACAGAATAGTAACATTTGTCTGTTAACCATAAACGCAGTTTACGTTTAAATTGAATTTCATTTAACTGCTTTAAATTTTGTGGTAAGCGATTAAAAATTCTTACACACATACAATAAGAGTTTCTATAACATATTTCTGTTTTTATATCTGGCAGAACTAGCTTCCTGGGAAATCTGGTATTAAAGTTACACACATCTTGATTTGAAGTAAACAATGACATATTCGTTTGAACAAACTTACAGACCTCATATATATATATATGCTTGGCACTGTTAATAAATAAAAAAAGCTCTTTGAACAGAGGCTTGCAGGTTGTCAGAGGAGATACATCGAAAATGGCCCGTACGCATTGTTTCTGAGCTATAAATACTCTATTAATTTTGACAGAATTACCCCAGAGCAAGATGCCATATATACTCACTTACATTTAGTGTTAATACGTGAGTAAGAGATGTTCTGTATGTGCGTAAGTGTGGTAGTGATGTGTTTATGTGTGTGTAAGTCTATGTAAACGTGAATAGTGGGTGTTCGGAACACAGTTTTTTTTGCTTAGGTAATAACATGTAATTGAGAAAGTCTTATATAAACCTTCTTACACAACATTTTTATTTTATAATAATATCATACACAGTTATAATAATTCTCATCGATAATAATAGTAGCAATATTATTATTTAATATCGATCACCTTCCACACATTTTTTTACTGTGAGTTTGATAATATTTTATAAACATTCAATACGTACTGAAAAAACATTATTTTAAATATAATAACTTTGAAACAAAAGTAATACGGGAAAACTTTAAAGAAAACAGAGCCCAATGACAAGATAAGTGAAAATGATTATGACTCCCAACATGTCAGTCAAAGTTAAAACATTAACAATAAAGAAAAATAAAGAATGATTTTTGCTTCAGCACATTTTTCATTTTCTCTTTGTGAATGTTTCCTGCATCCATGATACAAGTACTTCAACTTAGTTTCGGTTTGTATGTACGAAAGCATTTGTGTTACTTTTGTTAATATTTCTTAGCAACAAAATAATTTTAAAATGGCTTGTGTTTAAACACCGCCCAAAAAAGTATCTATTTTATTACCAAAAAAATTCTAAACGGTTACCAAACTGGATAAATGGTCACCAAATTACATTTATCCATTTTGGTAACCGTTTAGAATTTTTGGTGGCCGTCTAAATTATACCCTTTTAAAATGCATTTACCAGGTTTTTTGTATAATTTTGGTCGAATAAAGTGAGCGTTATCCCCACAGCTTATCTTGTGCACTCCGTATGACACCGGGGAATTCCGTTTCTTCATGGGGCAGGTTTAGGGGAGGTTATCTTGGCATGGCGTGCCATCGTTATACGTCACTGTAATGTGAGGGGTCGCGACCCTTACAGTATTAAAGGAAGTTAAAGCAGCTAAAGTGTTTATACCAGAATATATATTGTGATATTTCTCTGAAATCGCTTTCAAGGAGATCTTTGTATAAGCTAAGCGAGTATTTATGAACGTTATTTTTATATTTTATAACGTTTTTTGGATAGAAATCTTTAAGACTGAATATAATTTATTGTACATAAAATCATTGATGTAGATTTGTGAAATAAATCAGTTGTATGATGAATAACATAGAACATGATCAATAAGATAAGAAAGAAGGTATACATGTAGATGTTAATTTATAAAAAAATTAAATAATTGTCTAAAGTCTAAAGTGTGATAATTATACCTATTAATGTAGGTATGTCGTATCCAATAATTATTCTATTCCTTACGACAAGACCAATATATCATTTAGTTCGTTTTTTAAATCTAACAAGAGGGGTCTCGGGCTAACCGAGGTACCCGACCCGGTTCACGCGGGTACTTGTTGGATGTTGCAATAATTGTTACACACATACCTTGTCCTGAGAATTATGAACACAACAAAAAAAAGCAGTCAGACTGGTCAAGCCACTTTTGAATATTTTGCGAAACACGCGTGCCAATTGATTTTCATATGTATAGGTTTACGAGAAGCATTTGTATTTTTTTTCTCTTTTGTTTTTATCATTATGTCTGTGAATAATAACAGACAATATATTTCTTACAGCTCACTAAAAATACTTTAAAACTTATACCTACGAAGACTTACAATAAAAATATATCTAAAAAAGAGTAGGTATCTTTTTCTAAAACAACAAAAGCGTACTTACTTAACGAAGTGGATATAAAATGGTTCTTTCTAATAGCATTCAATTAGATCTCGATGTTATCTTTGTTTGCTTCGAACACAAGAAATAATTGGTGGAATAGCTAGTCATTCGTTATTTTAAAATAACGCGTCTTTTTGTAACTTACATAGAAATTTATTTAAATGTCACAATGGTACCCAGCCTTTATGAGTTTAGTTTAAGAGGGTTTATTCCATTTGTCTTCTCTCTCGCTCGCACATTTCGATATTTTTAATAAATACAATTAGCTATGTGTGTTTTTGAAAATGTTTTCAACCAACTAAATGGATTTTAATACAATGAATGTTTAAACCTTTCGTTTTTCATATCTTTAAGTTAAACGAATAAAGCGCGAAAAACACATTGAAATTTGGAATCTTTGTTTTTTCTTATCTCATTGGCGGATATTATAGCGAAAAGAAGTTTGAAACATCCATATAGTTAGTTAATTTTTTTTTTTGATATTTGTTAAAAAGGTACAAAACAAGAACAAACAAACGCATTCACACTCACAGCCGCACACTATGTTCAAAGACTTGTATAATAAAACTCCGTTTCACTTACCAATACACTCGAAGGTCTAAAGTACTCGAAAGTCCCAATAAATTAAAACCTAACACTTGTATCGTTGGTACCGGAAACATTCACATCACACATACATTACACCCAGAACCAGAAGCACAAATATCTCTTGGGAAGGAATTAGTGCTCCTGCCGGGAATCGAACCCAGGACCCACGGCGCAGAGGGCGGACACCTGTCCACTGCGCCAACTGGGTCGTCTACCTATCTCATCTGATTGAAAGCAACGACGCGACGCGGCTAAAGATAATGCTTGCCTGAAAATACCTATTTATTCTATATAAGTTTTATTTACTTGGTTCTCAACAACCTTGACTAAAATGCTCCACGTTTTTATTTTACCAAAGATATTCCATCACCAAGACAAAAATAAAGCTAGCGACGCACGCGGCGTATTTACCAATATTCGTCACGTATGAGATGTGTGCATTACCCGGGTGGGTAGTAAAGTTCGGGGTAGTTTCACAGTTCAGACGAGACACATCGTCGCACGTGAGAAGCAGGCCTAATATATTGGCTACATAATCGCATTGCGGTGGCAAAGTTATACACTGAAAAAATATTTTTATAAATAATCCAATTTTGAACTGCCCGTTGGTTGGTTAGTTCTGCGTTCGCTTTCTAAGCAGGGGTATCGGGTTCGATTCCCGGCGGGAACACAAGTTTTCTAAAAAATTAGTGTTTCTGGTTCTGGTTGTGATTGTGTGTGTGTGATGTGAATGTTTCTGGCACCCACTACACAAGTCATAGAACTTAGCGTGGGGTTGTGTTTATGTTTATTTAGAAATAATCATGACTGCAAATTCCAATATATACTTAAGCTTAAACTTAAGTTCCTTTTCCCATGTGGTGGAGTTGGCAACATAATCTTCCTGGAAAAAAAAGACTTAAAAAAATATATTATCATAATTATTTATTTGCTCTTTATATGATATAACGATGTTCCAAATTGTTGAGATGAGCCACATGAGAAAAGAGATTTACATTATTATGAGGTTTGATAATAATTTTATAATATACTACAAACAACATTTTATAACAATTTCTTCTGTCTATATGCATATAACTCGTTACAAGCATATTTACGCTCATTATTTTCTTAACACACAAAACAAACAAAAATTTTGTAAAATAATTAACTGGTTTTATTCCTTAAATACACATTATTTTAGTTTATAGTGTGAAAAAAATGTAAACGTAGGTTTAAAATTCTTAGTTTAATTCAAAGAATAAAACTCGCAAAAAACTAAGAATCAAAATATTAATATTTTTTATATCATGTACAATAAAAAAAAATCAAATTAATGTCTAATCTATCGTCATTGCCGCAAGTGCTTCCCATCAGCAGAAGCGTGAAATGGGTGCACAAACTCGCAAATACAATTTGTATGTGCTAACTGCGATCACCCGAGTTGAGTGAGGCGTACACGGCACTTCTTCACCGACTTCCGATACGTGCGTGGATGTTTATAACTTTATTTGAATAGGTATTCCCAACTCTTTTAAAGACCAGGTATCTAAAATTGATATAACACTGTAACCTCTTGCTTATAAGACTCGATGCTGAAAACTTTAATAAACCACACCTAGATTTGCTCATTTGTAAAAAAATAAAAGCTGTGATGTTATATTGACAACCCTGTTGGCGCGGTGGGCAAGTCTCTGCCCTCTGCGCCGTGGGTCCTGGGTTTGATTCCCGGCAGGAGCACAATTTTCCTTCCCAAGGGAGATTTGTGATTCTGGTTCTGGGTGTGATTGTATGTGTGATATGTGAATGTTTCCGACACCCACGACGCAAGTCTTTAAACTCAGTGTGGGGATGTGAGTGTGAATGCGTGTATGTGTGTGTGTGTTTTATATTATAATAATAATTTTATTATATTTTATACTTTCACATTTTAGATCATTACATAGACGTCAGTCCTGCTACAAAATTACATGACACAAAACGCTCTTCTACCGTAAAGTAAAAAAAATCATACAAACGCTTTCACATTCATAGCCCCGTACTAAGCTCGAAGGCTTAAATCGCGAGTGCCGGAAACGCACATAATAATGTACACAATAACAATCAGAAAAACAAATTTCCTTTGGAGAGGATATTTTTTCTCCCACCGGGAATAATTCCTGGATAACTCTGCTTTGTCGACCCAGGTGATAACCTAGGTGAACAAAGTAGAACCAACCACATTTGTAGCACTTTCTAAGACGTCGGCCTCTACTGTTAGTCGTTAGAAAAGTCGCATTCAGACGGCTTATAAAAATGTTACACTAGCATGATCATAGTCCATATGAAAAACAACCACAAGAAAAGTGTGAAGTTCGTACAGACTATCAAACGTCATCCTTATATGGTTGACGTACCTCCGGTTCGCTCGAAGCGTTTTGCTTCTACGTTTATCACCCGTACAGCGAGGGAGTGGAACTCATTGCCTGCGTCTTTGTTTCCCGAACAGTACAATCTGGGTGTCTGCAAGTCTAGAGTGAATAGGTATCTTCTAGGCAAGCATGTCACATCTTCGGCCGTATCTTCACTTTCCATCAGGCAAGATAGTGGTCAAATGCTTGCCTATCGATCATAAAAAAAAGCTCTTTGAGTGTGGACCGTATTAATTAGGTGCCAACGCATACAATATGCCTTAGTCACATTTGAGCTGGCGTTCATGTCGCACGTAAAGTGCTTTCGAAATATTTTTGTATATAATTAAGAGCAATGCCGTCTTTTGCTTTTAAAAGATAATTTCCCACGCACAAGAACCTAAAACGAATAAGACAAGTGAAAACATGCCACGCCGCCTATACCATAAAATTATTGTATCTGGTCCTGTTATTGTTTACGTAATATTAGAGCGTACCGTACCTTCTCAATTTTAATAATATCGTTGTTAATATGCATATTGCTATACTCAATTTTATTGGAACATCCTTCTACTTAACAAATGATATTAATATCACATTAGAACATTCCAGAATCCCTGTGGAATTGTCGTCGTTCCCATTAGAACAAACAAACGCAATTTAATTCGCGCCGGGTGCGTAATAGCTTTACAATTTGTAAGTTTAATCAAAATCTTGTTAACAGCCTAAAATGGCGAGGGTAAAATGACACTGAAAATTTTGTTAAAGAATAATTAGTTTGGGTTATTGACCGGTACTACCGATTTTTACGACGTTGATCAAGATTAGTTTATTAGTGCTATTAGTCATTATAGTTTGTTGGATAAGAAACATGTGTTACATATAAATAATTATAAACTGATTCATTTAAACGTGATTTTCATGTCAACAATGGAATAATAATTGTCATTTATACACATATACAATTATAGAATAGAGATGGCGAGGTAGTGGTATAGAGTAAAAAGATTATAATTTTGAGTGGTTTTATCAAACTCTTGCTAAGTGAAAATATTAATTTTAGTAGATACTAAATGTCTTTATTTTTAACATTGTACCGTTTTTATTTCTTTATTGGTAATGTAACTTGATCCCAAAATCTTTGAGTTCTCTACAAAAATACCTATTTTCTTGAAACTGCCAAGTATCTCGCTTTTATAGCATCCCACGCTTTTAAGCGGTGAAAACATTTAATATAATTATTTTTATTGCTTATAACTACGATTTTTAGCCAAATTTGCCACCAGCGCCTATAAGTGTTTCAGGTAGATGTAACTGGGATTAAATGCATACTAAAGGCTTCTTTTATCGTCACATTATACCATACAGCTCTTTGATTCTAGAGTGTATATGTATCTTCAAGGCAAGCATACTATCTTTGGCCGCATTATCGTTTTCTATCAGAAAATATTTAAATATTTGCTCGACAAAAATAAGTCTAGAATTGCTGGAAGAAGGTGAAGGATGCCTCCTGCTAAAAGCCGGATAATATTGCTGGCGGAAATTTGCCGGCACTTTTGGAAAGCGAGAGACCGTGTTAACCGTGCTGGTCAACAGCAGTATCGCGCAGACAGCGATTAGCAACTTACTACCTTATAGACTTTATATACCTTAGTATCCAGTAAAGAACTTATAAAGAGCACCTTATAGCCAAGCGTATTAAAGCATACGTATTATAGTGAGTCGATAAAAAGAAAGCATTTGATTGACTATTTCATCAAATCCGTTCAGCCATTGCAGAATAAAGAGAAAACAAACATACTTAGACAAACACTTTCAGATTTATAATACCTATCAATGTGATAGTGTGATTTGAAGAGGGGAGGGTTTACAGTTTTACTGTACTTTAATATTATAATGAATATCTCTATTTTTATTTGTCCAAAGATTACTAAGCCAATATCAACATAATATGACCCTTTACAATGTCGTTGTAGAAAGTCGTTATGATCACCTGTAGCTGTTTACTCGTTAACGGATAGCGATTTAACGGCGCTATTACGAGCTACTTGCCGTAATGAGAACTTCCGGATCGTTATGGAGGAGATAGTTGGTTCATTTTAAAGTTGTTTGGATTTAGTTAGGTATTTAAAAGGAGTTAGGCAAGATTTTTATGTATTTTTCTGGAACAAGTTTATTTAGTACCGAGTATCTTTGTTTTTTTGAAAATATCAAATGTGTTTGTGAGAGGAAAAGAAAGTGTATCTTTGTTATTTGGCAAATTAAGAAGTCATTAGAATAAACATTTGATTGATTGAATTTGAATAAAAAAATATCTTTTTACTATTTTTAATAACGCTGGTTAATCTCTTAGACACAACAATTGGTTTAAAAAAACGTTATTAGAATGATTAACGTCAATATGTGTTATTTTTTGAACACAAAATTTTTAATTAATTCATTGATAATATTAGTATACTGAATTTAAAATTTAATTTCTATTATAAACTCGTAAAGAAATCCTATAAACTGAAATTACTGCACTTTGAAGGCCTTCTAAATACATCATTTAAAAGTTCCTTCATAAATACCTACAAACTTTTAAAGTTCCTGCATCGCAGAACTTTTAAAAGTGGAATCCAACGCAACTATTGCGATTCGAGAAAGTAATGCAATCACTGCATTGCATTGCTTTCTTCAAGCCCACTTACTACTTAACTTACCTCGACAAAAGTTTGTATGAACTTTAGAACGGTCAGCGGCTAAATAACTTTAATTAAGTTATCTTTCTTTAAACGTTAGTCTAGAAATTTTCGGATATATTCAGCGAGACTAAAAGCTTTAAAGCTTTTAACTCATTTAAATTATAATAAAATGGAAGCATCCACATATTATGTTTCTGCTGACTTTGTTTTCTTTATCTTTTGTAAACTAGCGTTTGATCTGTGAGTATGTGATAATGCCAAGAGTGAAGGACATGAATGTCCTAGAATTTATGTAAAATATATTTTGGGACATTTACGTTGTATTTCGTTTGTTTACAACCCACACAATTACAACCAGAATTACACATTTTCCTTGGGGTGAAAATTTGTGTTCCTGCCGGGAATGGAACCCCTGCTTAGAAGGCAAACGCTTGCCCAACTAAGCCAACGGACAGTTCGTATATATAACACATTTATATTTGTACAATGTGCACTATAATGTCCACTTGAGAGTTTTGTGAAAGTTGTGAAAGTTTTTCGAACAATTTTTAATATTTGAGTATCGTGTTAATAGTAATTTACACTTTGATTATACATTTGTTTATTTAATATATTTGCTTAAGAACTTGAAAATAAACATTTATTTGTTGTGAATATGGAATAAAAAATAAGCCATGAAAAATAAATCTTTCAAACATTAATTGACGGTGTCATTATATAAAATTGATATATTTACATTTTTTGATTAAGATTCTGAAACGGAACAAAGTCCTCGTAACATCTCACAAAAATTGCAAAGTGACGCTGTATAGTTTCGAAGAAGCGGTTTTATAAATAGCCCACTATCAAACAAAATTTATTCTAATAACATTTTTAATTTCAATGCTTTGAGCATTAAACCCTTTGAGCAAGTAATGTTCGGTATCCGGTAGTCCGGTATGATTCAAAGCGACACAGCCGATGCTATGTAACTAGATTCTACTAGGCCAAGAGCTAGGAACCAGGCATGGACTATGACTACAACGGTTGTAGATATATTTATTTAGAAAGTTTTAATTTAATCATTGTTATCAACAGAACCATAGCTCTACCAACTGTAGGAATTAATAAAAATATAAAAAGTTTTATTGCCACAACAGAACATTGTTAGTATTCATTTTTATGCACCAGAACTCATCGAAATATTAACCTGAACTAGATAAGAACTGTTTCTAGAGATAACTAAGAAAATTCAACGATTAACTTACTAGCCCATGACCCGTGGCTTTGCCCGCGTTAGTTAAGTTAAAAAGTCTATGGGTTAATCCGAAGTATAAGCTATGCACATGAGTAATTTCAACCAAACCTGCTTATCTGTTACAGCGTGAAGAGAATAAAATATACTTACTATTAAATTTAATTACAAAATATTACAAACTATAAGCTATATTATGTGTTACCGGAGAGGGTTGCTGTAACCCAGCTATACAGGCTCTTAGGAGACGCAAAGGTACATAATATCGCAATTATTACTCAGATAAATATTTTATCCTTAATTAAAATGTACCAAACACTGTTCTTCCTGAATAAATAACTTTTTTTATCTTTTATCTTTATCTTCATAACTTACACATTTACACAACTTTCGGATTTATAATGTTAGTGTGATTATAATATGGTTAACTAAGCATTACGGTAATTATTTTTAAATAATTGTAATGTCATATTTATACAATTTATTTTCATTTTATTACCCAGATAGAAATTTCATCACTTTATCATCATAAATGAAAAACTTTCATATAATCTTTCATCCCCCATTGCAGGAACTTAATGTACCCCTGCCAAAAAAATATTGATATTATATATTTTTTATTTTAAATGAACAACTCAAATACCAATTTCCATCAGTGTGACTTCATAAATAAAGAACTTTCAACATGAACTTTGATGCCTATTGCACCACCTTAATGCTCCTCTGGCAAAAAATATTAACGGCTTAATTTTTATTATTAAATAAACTACTCAATTTTTTATCGCTATATGTTCAAAAACAAAGAACTTTTATACACACGTTTTCACCCCTATTAACCCTCCTAAGGATAGAAAAAAAAAAAAAAAAAATATTAGTACACCTCTACGTGCTAAGTCAAATATGACCTCCAGATTCAATTCAATTCAATCAGATCAAGTCTCTACGACCAGTGGTTTAAGCTGTGCGTTGTCTCTAAGTCAGTCATTCAATAAATCAGTATGTCAAGATAAAGATTTTTATACTATTAAATTAACTCGTTGACGGCTGCTCGTCCGATCTAATGGCTATTAATGCTGGGGTACCTCAAGGGTCTGTTCTTTCGGCAACGCTCTTTTTGCTCCATATAAACGATCTGCTAAAGCCCGGTATCTTTGGGTACGCAGACGACAGCACTGTTGTCGAAAGATACATGTCCAATGCAAGAGCTGATGAGATACAAGTCCAGTTACAAAGAGAGGCAATGATCGGATGATTGAACTCAAGTCTGATGGCCGTGTCCGATTGGGGCGATGCCAATTTAGTTCAATTCAATGCGTCGAAAACACAGGCGTGTCTTTTCTCCGCAAAACGGAGACCATTCCATCTATCTCCGACCTTCCAAGATGTAGCAATACCGATGGCGAACAAGCTTGAGATTCTTGGCGTTACCCTATCGTTGAACCTTAATTTTGGCACATACATAGAAGCTAGAGCACAACTGGCCGCTAAGAAACTGGGTATCCTCGCTAAGGTCAGGCAGTACTTTACTCCGGGACAGCTTCTTAACCTTTATCAAGCTCAAGTCCGATCGTGTATGGAGTACTGCGGTCACCTCTGGGATGGATCCGCCAAGTACCAGTTGGAGGCTCTTGAATCTATTGACCGGCGAGCCAAAAGACTAATTGGCGACAGTAAGCTAATCGAGTCCAGGTTGCAAAGTCTCGGTCACCGACGTAAGGTGGCAAGCTTATCGGTATTCTATCGATTACATTTTGGAGAGTGTGCACAGGAATTACATGACTTAATTCCCCCATGCCCTTTTTACCATCTAACAACAAGACAAACTATTAAGCGTCATCCATTTATGGTCGACATACCTCCAGTTCGGTCAAAGCGTTTTGCTTCTACATTCATCATCCGTACAGCGAAGGAGTGGAACTCATTGCCTGCGTCTTTGTTCCCCGAACGGTATAATCTGGGAGTCTTCAAATCTCGAGTGAATAGGTATCTTCTAGGCAAGCATGTCACACCCTCGGCCGCATCTTCACTTTCCATCAGGTGAGATAGTGGTCAAATGCTTGCCTATCCAACATAAAAAAAAAAAAAAAAAAAAAAAAACTGAAAGAGGCCTAAGTTACCTGTTACAACTAAAATGATTTTAACTTATTGGAACATCTCACTTAAAACTGTCCGTCTCCCGAACTACTGCTTTAATGTCATGACCATGTCAGGCGGATCGGGCCTCAATGGGATTATTCTTTGAAAGCAGCTAAGAGCATCCGATGTTGCAAGGTAATTGAAAGTAGAATATTGCTTTGTGTTTGGATTGGATTAAAGTAGACAGCGAAAATAAGTTTAGGTGGTTTAATTCTTGCCTTAGTGTAATCATTATCTTTCACAACATCGCCACTTAGCACCTAGTTTAGATAATGGTCAAACGATGGGTCAATGGTGTTAAACAAATTAATTTTACTTTTGTAAGACATTTTTCATGAAATATATTATTAAGTCAAGAGTGAACGTTTATAGTGTGAACCGCAAAGGAATGGATTTCCTTGCGTGAGTCGGTATTTCCTGATACAATATGGGAGTCTTCAAGGTGAGTGAGTATTATTATGAACCTTTGAGACAAACATGCTCCATCGTCGATCGAATTATCACTTACCATCAGGTGAGATAGATATCATATGTTTGTCTATTCTGCATTTTTTTTAAAATGAATTTGATAAAAAAATTAAATTTGACTTTAGTACCCATTTTGCACTTTGCCTTGCTTGGTAATTTCAGCAAAATTAATTTTCATAAAGCAGTTTAATCTCTTCTACGGTGTGTTCTAAGAGTGGCTATTCCAACTTCATTAACGATAATGATATTTTAGAGACTAATAACAAGTTATTTTAAATAATATTTTTATAGACAAAGAGCTCGTGAGTTTTATAAATTTACACTTTGTTATTCAGGGTAAAAAGAAACGGACTTTCTGCATTCAGATTATTCGTAATTGTATACTTTTTTTAATTATTTTTCTCGAAATATTTTTTAATTTAATTTGATTTTTATATCTAATAGGTTAGTGATATAACAATTACTCACCTGTTGGTTAGTAAACCCATAATTAAAGTTTGAGCTTAACAAGAACAGCTCTCAAGGATCTGAGGTAATACATTTCGGTGCTTTACGACATTGTATAATATTTTTTTTTTTTATATTTGACAGGCTAGTGTCTGACCACTATCTCACCTGATGGTAAGTGACGATGTGATCGAAGCTGGTAAACACACTAGACCTGGAATACGCAGGCTCTCAAGGATAACTGCTGGAACACCGTATTTGGCTTGGCGGCAGACTTTCAACTTGATGGTGGTAAGCTACTTTGGTAGCAAGCCAGGCGAGCAACTCACAAAATGCTCTACCACCTTTCAAATGTCACCTGATTAGCACCACCCGGGGACCACGTGTAGGGAGTCAGACTTAAGGGGTATCCTCCTACGGACGTAGGTGACTCAGCCCCCAAAAAGATAAATAGAAGGTGTTTATATTTGGTCGAACCTACATATATTATATTATTATATACAATTGTCACCAATAATACTTCTAAACTGTTAAAACAATAATTATCTTAATTGTGTAATGATTTGTGAGAATGTTGATTCCTAACGATAGTAAAACTAAACGTCTTAGTCAATCTCACCTAAACATGATGCTTCAGCCGATTAACAAACAAAGCTCCGGCAAATTACTAAAACATGTCTAAAGAGGGTTTACGTCAGAGGCAGGTGACCAAAAATCATGTCAAATCTTTTCATGACATGGATTCTTGGTGAGAGAAGGATACAGTCTTGATGACATGTTTTATATAATTCGTCTATAATTGTTAAAAATTACTTGTAAAAGTATTGCATTCGTCCTATCAATAAATATCTATAAAGAAATTCCACACAAAACCCTCTTCGATGGCGATATAGTTGAAATTCAATTATAAAATCAGCTCAGCACAGTTGGAATGTCTATCGATTAAAATGGCTTTATCCAAAGTCAGCTTGGACTTTGATAAATAAACTGATTTTAAATGCAATTTCGTGTCTATTTCGTTTGTGTTTGCTTTAAACTAATGGATTTATTTTGGACTCTAGATATCTATTATTCTTTGTCTTAATGTTATGTTAATGCTGAGTGATTGATTTATTAGTCTGGCTCTAGTTGATAAACTATGTAGATTTAAGACCTAAAGTGAAATAAAAATATATTTATATTGATTGATTGAGGTAAGATAATTTTAACGTTGAAGCTTAAAAACAAATAGAAAAACAAGATTAATAATTATAAGTGTACCTATAGGCAAACTTTATACTATCTATATATAAACAAAAAAGTTACGTTGATTATTCATATACTTTTTTAATCTAAATGTTACCTTCAAGTCGAGAGGGAATAGGTATTTTCTAGGCAAGCATGATCCATCGTCGACCGCATTGTCACTTAAAATCAAGTGAGAGTGGTCAAATATTTGCCTATCATAGATAAAAAATAGGTGTAAATATATTATAGACTACGGCTAAAATATAAATTAAGGCGCCATAGTCATAAAGAGCTTTACATATTGTGTTTCTTAAAATCTCAATGTGAATTATATATTTGCAATATGGTCCTACATAAATATATAACATAAACATAAACGCTTTCACACTCACAACCCCACACAAAGTTCGATGACTTGTGTCGTGGGTGCCGAAAACATTCACATCACACACACACAATTACAACCAGAACCAGGAGCACAAATTTTCCTTGGGGAGAAAACTTGTGTTCCCGCCGGGAATCGAACCCGATACCTGCTTAGAAGGCGAACGCTCACCCAACTGAGCCAACGGGCAGTTCATATAAGTAAGTATTTCTGATCCCAACCCTAAAAAGTGTATTTTGAATTTTTTATCCTGTATTGATTTTAAAGAGTTGTATTTTTTTACTTCTAAGCTTGTTTGTTTTTGCTGAGTTTTACAAAATATATTGGGATCGTTACCCGAACAGGTCACAGATATGGTTAGTTAATTTTAACTCAACACATGTGTAACTATTTAAAGTCCACAAGCAGCTAGATATTATAAAAATATAAATCACTTGTTTTTATTTTAGTATAAGCACTGGTTTTTAATACTGATATACAAAAGTGTAAAATATGTTGACTTCTAAGAAATGTATCATAAAGTTTCTACAAATTGCGATTGTACGAGTAAAGAAACGCTGAGTGTTAATTTATGGGAACCATTTCACACTTATATTAAAACATTCAAGAAAATTTTCTGCTTGAACTCAAATAACCACGATGTAGTGGAGATGAAACCAGTAAGATTATTTATCTATATTTCCCTGAAAATGAAGTAGTATAATTTGTTTCAAATAAATAAATAAAACTATTTTCACGGCTGCATAATATCGCGACTAATTCATCTTTTGCTATGTTGTGTGATTAGAGTGGTTTATTAGGTGGTAAGTATTGTATGAGATGACTAAACCTACTATGTTAATTATCACTTTTTTCGTTTATTTATTTATTCAGAAAACCAACAGCATTAATATAATTTAGATACAAAACATGAAATATTTATAAAACAGCCAATTATACGTCTCCCTAGATAAGTTCAATTATTATTTACTATCCTAGTTTTCATTCAACAAATATAAATAAAAATATTGATTTTAAATGGCTATTATATACCCATGTAAACATGTTATAGAAAAATATAATATATTGGTTTGAGAATACAACACAATTTAGTGAGATTTATGAATGTGTGTGTGTGTGTGTGCGTGTGTGAGAAAGTGTGAGTGAGTGAGTGCGTCTGTGCATGTGTGTAAGAATCAAATGATTTATAAAAATACAATATGATATAAGTACATAAATAATATACCTGTAATACAATACATCGCATAGATTATTATTATTTATATACTTTATAATTGTTTACTCGTACATCATTATATTATTATTTCTTTGTTTTCATATTATATAGAGCAATTTATATAATATTATAACAAAGAAATAAAACTAATTCCTACAATCATAGCATTAAATTGTGAACAGCTACTGCTTCACTGCACCTGTATCGGCATCAAAACAAAAAAGCCCAAAGCTAATTAAAAAGCCAGGATTGCGATGTTAGGCTTTCAATAACTTTACGTTTGAAGGCCTGTTTTGACATATGGAAAGTGACCAAATCTAAAAATTTCTTATTAAAACTCGAGGCTATACGAGATAAAGGCGCATTTACGAGAAAATAAACCAAGCATCGAAATATAAACATATTACATAGCCTATACACGGCGTAGCAATTGCTGTGCCGTAGCACGTGCTACGACGTAGCACATAGCAATGTAGTGGCAAGGAGTTACGCAATAGGGTATCAAAATTATAGTTTATTGAAACTTACTTGAGGTAATAACCGGCTATTTCTGTTTTTATTGATTTTTATTGAAACTTCTTTATAGCAATGTTTACTGACAAAATATAGAAGCACAAGTAAAGGATTTCCTACGCACAAATATTACGTACTAAAAAAATATATTTAACGACTATTTTAATAAAAACATAAACGCGTTCACATTCGCAGCCCGATTGTAGTTCGAAGACTTGTATCTTTAGTTCCAGAATCACATCTCACACAATCACACCTAGAACCAGAAACACAAATATGTTCCTTTGGGAAGAAAAATTGTGCCCCTGCTGCGAATTTTACCCGATACCGACTGCTTAGAATGCAGACGCGGAAACAACTCTGCCAGCGCGCAGTTTCAGTTCGTCATTTGACAAAACTAGAACTTATGATTCTACCTAACACTTCACTATGTCAAGCAAAGCAGCCAAGAATTCGATTGTGGAGCTGCACCGGCATGACGCATGGCCACTTTATGAGCGAATTAAAATGGCGGCAGTGACTTATGACCTAATAACAGTGACGTCATGTGACTTGGTCACGTTATTGCTTGGGTTTGTCGTATAGGCAGTTTTGTTTTAATGTGTTTATTTTGCTATGCTAAGCTATTAAATTTAAATCTGTATGATAATATGAAAGGTAGAAAGAAATGAAAATCTTTTATGTAGTAATTAAAAACATTAAGACCAATAACAGTTCACAATTATTAAGGACTCGACTGCCTCATTTACGTCCACTCTTTTTTTATCTTCAGCCATGTTTTTCCTGGAGTATTTTTTAGCTTTTATTGTTCAACAGATAGCTTCTTCTTTAAATCTTACAATTCTTTTAGTAACACGACTATGGAAACTCAAATAAAAACAATAATAGAGCTAAAAACTATCTGCTACTAATTGATTTATATGCTGTACAATAATAGTAATAAATTGTTGTAATAGTAACGAATTTTATTATTTGCGTGTTAGCAGTATTATACATTTAATATATTAAGCTGCCTGCAGGCGTAGTTAGTCACACGTTTACCTTCTAATCTGCAAGGCCCGTTTCGATTCTCTGCGTAAGCACATTTTTTAACCTAAGGTATTTTTGTGTCTGGTTTTGTATATAATTGTATGTGATGTGACTTTAGCACAAGCAATTTAAATAGATATGTTTGTTAAGAGTGTACATGCGGTAATAAAAAATACATCCTGTCATTATCATACTGAGTTATCAATAATTAATTAATTTGCTTTGTTTTAATAAACAAAGAACCCATTAATTATGTCTTCATAACGCGTGTGTAAGTAATACATCACGATTACTCATATTTTACGTAATATGTCATTATTACGCTGGCGTTATCTCTAATTTCGCTCAAAACCAGCAACTTCAAATTTGCATTCTTTTTTTACCGACTTCACAAAAAAGGCGGTACTCTATTAAGCTATATTTTTTTATGTGTGTTACCTCATATTTTTTCCACGTGAAACGATTTTGATGATTTTTTTAAGTCACTACATTGTGAAAAAAAGGATTAAACCAAAAAAAATAAAATAATTTGATTTAATTGTTGGTGATGCATGCTGAATAATTGTAACACGTTGACATCTGATATTTGTATAATATTAATGGTAGTAAATAAGTTGATTTCATTTAGCAGATAGTTTATGCGAGTGATCTCAGTCTCCCGAAGAAAAATATTAAAATAAATGGATCTGACTACTGGGTCCCGAGTTGCAGCAGTATTTAACCAGTCTAATCATAACCGTCTAAGGTTTATTAACTAAGTAGCTAATGATTGAAGCAATCGTTTATTATTTAATCTATCTCATCAATTAATTATCAACTCTAAACCCCTAAATTTAGAGTTGATAATTAAACCCCTAAATTTATTGGCTAGACAGTGTATTCCGATCACGTAGTTTAAAAACTATTAGCTTGCAGCTTGCCTGCTTTCAATACACTCATCATTCATGTTAAAACGGCGTTCAAAATGTATTCAAATCAATCTGAAATAAGGAGCATTTATTTCACCTTAAAAATACTTTGCACAAAGCCCGCCTCGAGGCGTTATTTAGTTGAGTAAATAAGTAATAACTTCGCTCTAAAGCATCTTGGCCGCTTTCTTACTGAAAGGAAAATTGGACTTTATGCGCGATGTTTTATTTCTTCTTCTATGTTTGTTGCTTTTGAATGATCCTTTTCCATTAGTATGATAAAGATTTTGAGGTAAAACAAATTGTCCCATATTTTTTTAACTGTCGTAATGTTAATAACGTAATGTAAATAAGTTAAATAGTAGTAGGTATATGTGTTAATCCTGAGTATAAGCTATGTACTTTAGAAATTACAGCCAAATCTATCAAATAAACATTGATTGCTTAATTATTTTATATTAAACTACTAAAATACCAATTGTTATCGCTGTAAGTTAAAAAAAACATAGAACTTTCATAGAAACGTTTTCACCTCACTTAACCCTCCTAGGGGTAGAATTTTCAAAATTCATTTCTTAGTATACCTCTACGTTCTAAACAAAATCAAAAATCAAAATCAAAATCGTTTATTCACATGGGCCCCAAAGAGGCACTGATGAAAGTTAATGATTCTATTGCCAGATTCGCAAAATTAGAGCCATCTCGAGAAGAACCTAGCAAGAAACTCGGCGGCGCAATTTTTTACATTCATTTTTTTTTTAACTTTCTTAATCTCTAATACAATTTTTTATTAACCTAGGTGTTATTATGGTAGTCGCTTGAAAGAGCTTGTGCAGTTTGCCTCCAAACAAATGTACCCTTCAAATTGCGTTTTAGACTGTGCGTTGTCTCTAAGTCAGTCAGTCAGTGAATGCTTATAGTATTAGATATGCGATGTTCTAATTAGCTGATACCAGTTGGAAAAAATTGTCTAAAATTAAAATCAATATTAAAATTTGCATAAACTGCCTAGCGCTATATATATAGCGCGTTGTTGGCTATCCGTCCGCCTTTTACGCAGTGCATATCTTGTTCAATTCCCATTGAGAACAGAACTACTCGTATGCGTGTTCAAGGGCAATTTGTGTTTCTCGTTCTGTGTAATTGTGTGCCATGTTATTAATGTTTTCAGCACACACAATACAAATTTTTGATCTTATTGAGGGTCTGTCCGTGTAAAAGCGTTCATGTTTACGTTTAACAAATGTATAACATTTAATTTTCTATATTTTCATTTGTAACCCTTATTATGGAATTGCCACAAAAGCTGACATTTCTGTCTACCAAACAAAGTCAACAAATAGAAACAAAGAACATCATTAACACTCGTAAGCTTCACGCAGCTCACTAAGCTCATTAATTCTTTCGTTATATTCGTGCAAAAAGTTACTTTTGGTGTAAAGTATAAACAGATCGTAAAATGTGTTTTAGAAAATATATTTATTAATCACTAAATTCTTTTGGTTGTTATAAGCGCGGGGCTATTAATCTGCGGAATCCATTATGAAACGTCAAATAATACGGAAATGTCATTAATTAATTTATGGATGGAAATGCTACCCACTGGTTGTGAGCTTGAGCACTTGAGTTCGGTGCCTTTTAGGTAACTAAGGTGTCTTTTTAATTCAAGGTAGGCAAACTTTTGACCACTATCACACCTGATGATAAGCGACGATGTGGTCGGCGATGGAGCAAGCTTGCCTTTGCTGTATTTTCTACACGATCTAGCTCCCCCATCCCCGTTTTATCATCGGACAAGCAAACAAATGCCCCACAAATGCGTACAAAGCGTTTTGCTTCCACATTGTGCGAACCGCAAATGAATGGAACTCGTTGCTCGAGTGGGTGTTTCCTAATGAGCACAATATGGGAGTAGGTACCTTTTTTGTAAGCTTGCTCGAACGTGAACCACATCGGCGCCTACCATCAGATGAGATATTGGTCAAAAGATTATCCTGAATAAAAAAAAAGATTATCCTGAACAAAAAAAAATATTATTTTAAGAAATAAATACGCAATTGTCCGGTGGATTTAAATATTCACAAAAAAAAAAAAAATGTATTTGAAAGCTTAATTACAATTACATACGAGTACATCTATATAAAGGCTCGGGTGGCTTAAAACTTAAATCGCAAAATATATAATTATTTTAGATAAATAATCACTAGAAAAGCAACAAAAACATTACAATTCATTAACCTAATTGAAATTTACTTCTCTCCATTCCTAATGTCTCGAAGTTGGCAAAGTTTGGGTTTCTTTTTATACAAAAAGGGTTGTTTAAAAGTTGTGGGAGTAGAGCTCCAAATAAAGAAACTAAGGAATTAACAATTAATTAAAGGAGTGACATCACAGCTGTAAGACCCTTGTTTTAGTTAATGAAATAACCCGGACTAAGCAACAAATATATTGTAACTTTTTAAGGCAAATTACTTTCACAAATATCTACTTAAGAATACATGAATGGCTTAAATAGGATTTTTTAAACCTTTTACTGAATTAAAATCGACTTATATCTATTGGTTCCTTAAAATATATCTGGACGAATTAGTTTAAATTGCTTGTCTTAATAGTAATCAGTTATAATTAATTGAGCATTCCAAAGGAATTTCTTCAAAATGTGAATTTGTGTGTTTGAATTACATAAGTTTAGTTTTGCCGTGGAGAAAATTTACAATGTATTATTTTATTGAAGCGTTCCTCCACAAAAAATCGCTCGAAATATCATAAACGACTTTCCAAATTACGAAATATAAAATTGCAATTTTATTATTTTACAACGCCACCGGTTTTCAACCCCAATTACGTAAATCCAATTCCCCTGAAAACAATTTTCAGAACAATAAATTATTCTGAAAAATTTAAAACAACTCTCAAAGTTCCTGAAAGCCGGAACGGACGAATCGAACATATTCTGTAGCTGGCAACGGCGAACGGCGAATAAACGCCGTTGCAGTTTGGCAGGGTCGCTATATGAGAAAAAGACTATGTTGTGGTAGGCGTTGCGGATTTCTCAGTTGTAAGATGTAAGAAAACAGCGAAAGTTTACTGGTATTTTATACTAGGTACAATAATACAGAAGTGTGTGTGCATTTAGGCTTCTCTTTAATGGCTAATCACAACTACATTGTTTTATTTCTGAAATGAATTCAGATAATATCTATTTTAAATCAGTTTGATTCTGTAATCGGACCAAAAGAAGAACTGACCAACGTCTTCAATTTATGGTTGACATACCTCAAATCCGCTCGAAGTGTTTTGCTTCTACGTTTATCATCCGTAAAGCGAAGGAGTGAAAATCACTGCCCGCGTCTTTGTTCCCTGAACGGTATAATCTGGGAGTCAATAGGTATCTTCTAGGTAAGCATACTACACATACATCTTCGGCCGCATCACCACTTTCCATCAGGTGAGATAGCGGCCAAATGCTTACCAATTAATCGATCGCTACAATCGTTTTTTTAGACCGATTTAGATACGGTTTTTCTATTTGAAAAAGTACTTGATCGACAGTGTATTTAGCTATGTTTGATGAAAATCGGTGCAGCCGTTTTCTAAGTCGTCGTAGGTATATTCAAAATTTTTATTTCGGCCATTTGTGATGTTTAATTGTATCCAACAAATAAGTGTTAAAATTCTTACATCAAATCAATCAAATATTTTTTTTACTTAATCATGATTGGTTTATAAACACTAATAGTCGTTTAGTATGTGGGTTTGTAAGTGTTATACCAATGTTTACAGCATCCACGATACAAGTATTTGAACTTAGTGGAACTGTGAGTGTGAAAGCGTTTATCATTATTAGTCACGTAACTCTCCATAACATGTTTTTAGTTGTATGGCATTTTCTATTGTTCGTTTGCTACTTTTCTACCCAGTAGTACACTCTCTCTTCACTCCAACTTTTAGTAAGCAATATGTAAAATTTTGTTATAAAAGTGGCTTTGAATGTATCACATATTTATTGATTCAAGCACTGTAATCGTCTCATTAGTTGTCATGGAATAAGCAGCGGATACATTATTAGTATAATTTACATCCGTTCTCTTGTTCCTAGCACTAATATAATAATACCTTAGTGTGCTAATCCCGCTGTCTCCTTATCCTTAAACCCTCTCACAGTAAGATCCTCGCTTGGCATTGCATCTAAGACTGAATGTAAATACAATTTATTTATTACCACCATTGATGTTTATACGCTGTAAGAGCGTGCCAACTTATGGGTTATGGATTAAATGGGTCAAATCGTAATGCCATAGCGTTTTATGACGGCAGTAAAAAGTTTGCGAATCGCTTTTGGAATGTTAGTGTTTTTGTAAATGATGAGGTTTTTTGGTTCAATGTTTAGAGTTTGTATCATACGTTGTTTCGTGGCAGAAAATATCGTAATTTTGTTGTCAATATTTAGAAAGAAGAAAATGTAATTTTTAGAGAGTAATCCTTTCCTAAATTTTTCAGTATAGTACCATGTGCTATTTTCGCAACAAATACATCACTTTGATTCTTTCGATACTACACTTTTACTTATAAAGTTTTCGTGGGTTTGACACATTATTTTACTTTACATAAATAAAACAGCTTGACTCACGATTTAGTAGACTGTCGCAAGAGTCGACCCTAAATCGAGAGTCAAGCCGTTTCATTTATATAAATAGGTACATAACTTTCTCTTATAGATAAAAATGTACGTCTCTTGAGTATCATATCATATAAATAATCGAACCCGAAAAGTTCAGAGACTGAAAGCACTTATAAAACAAATAAAGATAACTACCAAAATGTAGTCGTCATACATAAATTTGCTTTAGATAAATCTAAGAGACAAGCAAATCCAATAAGAGATGGTTATATACAATTATTCAGTTAATATATCTAATTCCCAGGACGGTGTAGTCAAAATTTGAGCGCAAGGAAAGTTAGTTACTGCACCTACAAACAAGTAATACTTTAAAAAGTTTTTTTAAATCAAGCTTTAAAAATGTTAACCAGAGAACTTGTCAAAACGAATCAAAAGAAACTAAACTCGATGGATTTATTTGGTTTGGTTCTTTCTTTACTCTGCATCATAATAATATACATAAGTACACTAAGTTTGAGTTCAATCAGCCAACGGAAACCAATTTAGCTTGCAAGATTTGATTAGAGACCGACATATAACGGGACAGATGAAACTAAATAAAAGCTTGTAAAAAACGGACACATTGGAAATGTATTTATTAATCCAAAGCTGTGCTCTACATCATTTAATTTCAATGATACATCATAAACTTACAGAATATTAAAAAGCCCTTTGATAAAAAAATAATCCCAAAGAGTTTACACCACGGCATATGGATCTTAAATTTAATGCACAATTTTGTCGAAACTCAGAATTTCTGCAACCAAATGAACCCTCATGTTCAACTTCGTTCACATTTTAAGCACTTGCCTTACAGAGCAGAAACAATCACATGAAAGAGCTTTCGTTCTGCCGTTTGCTGGTTTACTATGTACGTGTTTTTTATAGACTGTGTCTTTAGTAGATGTAGTATGTAAGTGTACATAATCGTTTCATATCGTACTTTCTCGACGATTACTCCGGTAAATGAGGTGTGCGGAATGTATTGTGTGCGAAAGAGACAAAGGCAATGGCGAAGAATGGAATAAATGACTATTGATCTACTTCATTTGTTGTTAAACACGTCCGATTTGCTTTGGAGGGTGTTGTGTTTTCACTTTGTTGGTTTATTTAAAAATTTGTAACTCTTTAGCATGTATTTAACATGGAATAATAAATATTTAATGAATTTAAATCTTACTATAGAACCTAGTTGAATAACTATCAGACTAGCAATGAAAACTTTTTCTGAGAAGAACTTAGGGCCACCAATTATTATTTTAGGCCTAGTGTGTTTACCACCCTCGACCATATCATCACTTATCATTATGTCTTAACTTTGGGTGGCACTAACAAGCGTCAAGGCGAGCGACTACATCGTCTGGTCTCTCAATTACATAAAAAAATACTATAAGTAATACAAAACGGCTTTGTATTACTTATTTTTTTTTATATAGTTTAAAACCAAAATATAATCAAACAAACAAACGCAAACGCATTCACACTCACAGCTCCACAATAAGTTCAAAGACTTGTATCGTGAGTGCCGGAAACATTCACATCACACACACATTACACCCAGAACCAGAAGCACAAATATCCCTTGGGAAGGAATTTGTGCTCCTGCCGGGAATCGAACCCAGGACCCACGGCACAGAGGGCGGACACCTGTCCACTGCGCCAACTGGGTCGTCAATCCACGTTAAACTCTATTACTATAAGTTGTTATACATTTTTGAGATGGTATTTTAGAGTTTTTTATTTGATACCTATGACGATGGTTCGTATTTGACTATTTTTATCATTTTGCGCCTATTTAATGGAGATCCACAACTACCATTTTGTTTTTGTTTATGGTGAAACCCAGCCTATGACACCCGTCAAATTGATACGAATTTAATCATACTACCCTACTTGATAGAATATATTCGAAAGATTGTGTGTGTGAATGTTAGTTACCACGTATCTTCGTAACGAATAAACCGATTATGATGAAATTTATAATGTAGAGGATTTAAGTTCCGGAATAACACAAACTACTTTTTAACTTCATTAACGCGGACAAAGCCGTGGGGCACAACCTACCTATACGTAACAAACGAACATACATACATACAAATACGTGCTTAAATCAATATCCTCTTTTTGCCTTACTGTAGTCAGGTAAAAAAGGGACTGTCCCGAAACTGTTTGGCTTGTGACGAGTCAACATAAATATATAAAATGTAAACTGTTATTTTTCAGATAGGTATATAAATGATTTATTTTTCCTGCAATAATACCAAACAAAATTAGCTTTTCTATAAATTCTAAAGTTGCATCGCATCCAGAGTCCAATCGCGTAACAAATAGTTGGCTGTGATCAATGGCCTCCTGTAACTGATCGATTCTACTTCGCTAGGACTTCTTGCAAAAGAACTTCTAGAGATTTTTGGTCGACTTTTTCAATTTATCAGCGAAATCTTTTTAACTGTCTGCAGTTTTTAATGCTTGGTTGCACTAAACGAGTTTACTCTCATCACATAATATTATTACACAAATATGAATGAAAATGTTTGTTTTTGACCCTCGATGATAAAAGAGATGTTATACGTTTGTCGTGTGAATGTGTATGTCTGTATGTGTCGTCGTAACTCCCGAATGGCTGGACCGATTTAGATAATCTTTTTTTTTTGTTTGAAAGGTGACTTGATCGAGGGTGTTCTTAGCTATGTTGGGTAAAAATCAGTGCTTATTCTTTTAGTATTTTTATCAGTTACTTTTTACCCTTAACTAGACTAGCGTTTGACCACTATCTCACCTGATAGTAAGTGATATGGTTGAGGTTATTAAGGTACGTTTTGACTTCAACATTCTTACAGTATAGCGTATCTTGATAAAATTATGGACTGATTAAAGCAAGGTATTTTTTTATGTAAATATGGGCGAAGCCATGTGTCACAGCTAGACGTTATATACAATACTAAAACTAGCGTATTTATCATCATCGACCATCACTCAATATCAGATAAAATATTGGTCACATGCTAGCCTATCAGTGGATAGCCGCATTAATATCCCTATTCACTGAATGAATAATACTTTAATGAATACTGCAAACCAATTACAATACAATAGAATACACATACTCTTATTGCACATAAAAAAAAATCAACAACAAAAAATAAAAATAAAGCTTTACAATCGGCGATCTTATCGCTACATTATTTAGACATAACATTAAGTAGTGGAACATTATTTCTAGATACAACCGTCATTATACATTATTGTTATATCTAATATATTAAAAAGAGCAATTCTTGTATATATATATGTGTGTAATTAGGATCTCGGAAACGGCTCCAACGATTTTCATGAAAGTTACAGATTAGGGGTTTTTTGGCCCAAGAAATCGATTTATCAACGTTCCAGGTCCGAGAAATGCTCGGTTCCCAAACTGCATTTGAAAAACCGGGTTCAAGAAACTATCAGCGCCATCTATTACGCCATGAACGATGTAAAAACTGTTTCTACTCGACACTAGATGGAGCTTTCTGAGGCTACAAATTTAAACACATTCTACCAAAAACAAAAAACCGAGCAAAGCTCGGTCATCCGGATATTATTGTCTTATTGCTGTAAGTTTTATTATAACAAATTATTTATGGTATGGTTTTTAGCAAATAAATATTTAATCAACAGTAGACCTGAATAAAATAGGTGCACCAGATATTTCATCCTTACAGTGTTGTAGAAGCTATTGGCTGGTACCGTCCAATCTTAGAACAAATTGTACGGGAGCGTGATAAATGACCCACCTGTGACTGATCGATTCGACTTTAGAACTGAACTCTAGAATATCTAGGATTTTCACGTTTCTTTGGTCTTATTGAAACTCTTGGAGACAACTTGAAGTTTTTTTTATTTTGGTTTTCCAGGCTTTTTTAAACGACTGCGTGACGTGAAGTGGTTACTCTTTGACCTTTTATGTGTTTATCAGCCTACGCATGCAAGTATTATTGAATATTTGTGACGTTTTAGAAACCAAACTTGTGAGCCAATTTTGGTTGGTCCATTTGTCTCAATTTTGCAAGTGTAAAAACCAGCCTTTCTTATGTAAAAAAAAATACTTTTCATCTTACAAGACTCACAAACTACGAGTTAAACAAATTTATAAATTAGCTACACATTCAGATGGTTTTTAAAGTTTATAGAGGATAACCAAGTGAATAACACTATAGACAATGTGTTGTTGAATTTGCATTAGTTTTGCAGTGTTTAAAAGCAATTTTTTGTACAGTGATTTAAAATTTTTGAAATGTATTGATATCTTAGATTTTATTCCACGAAATAAAAAACACAGCTATTGTCCATAAGCTAATTTTTAATAAACAAACAAACGCATTCACACTCACAGCCCCACACTTAGTTCAAAGACTTGTATCGCGGGTGCCAGAAACATTCACATCACACACACATTACACCCAGAACCAGAATATTTAATCAAGTTTAAATGGGGTGTTATGAAAATGACAACATGCTTTCGTTTTAATATTGTATTAATATGTATATAATTTTTCTATGTGTATTTGAATCTCGTTATCTGTTTATTTCTCTTGTTTTTTAATTTTAAGTGATCATTTTCTACATTTATGTTGTAAAAAAGCCAAGAACAGCCTTATAAAAACGGCTAAAACATGAGAATCCACATCAAAAAGCACACTGAGAACCTGCATGAAAAGACTTTGAAATCCTAACCTCAATTCAGAGGAATCCCTTGAAATAAAACAGAAATGTAGGGAACATTAAAATCCGCTGAAAAGCGGCCGTAAGTACCGCGAACCGTTTTGCTAACAAGAAACAAAACTCTTCATACGCTTACACTATGTACTCTCGATAAACCGCAAAGGCCTTTCCTTGGTAGTGAAGAGACAGCGGAAATACTGTACAAGAAAAATGAGAACAGTTAGGATCAGTTTGAAATCTTTAAAAACTTGAAAATTAGTACATTTTTAATCTGAGAATGTTTCACGTAAACGCGGTAAGTCTGGAATGGCTTGAATGATTTTATGGCATGTTCTTTTATACTCGATAGGCAAGCATTTGAGTGCTTAAATGCTGAGATAGTGGTATCTCACTTGATGGAAAGCGATGATTATGCTTACCTATAAGATACCTGTTCATTCTTTGCCTGTGAAGAATCCTAAAGATTATAAGTACAGTTCAGGGAACATAAATGCGGGCAATGAGTTCGACTCATTCGCAGTACTAATGATAAACGTTAACAAAACAGAATCGCTTTGAGCAAACTGTCATCACTTAACATCACACGGGAAATTGGTCTAATGTTAAATTATTACGGATAAAAAAATTCGCTTTAATTCATCCAACTGGCTCTCACCCTCCTCGTGTACTCATTATAAACCTGCGAGACAAAAGCCCTGGAGCTTGAGTTCCATTATAATATAAAAAGGAAGGGTAGGATTTAATACAACATGCCGCCCACTGCTATTGTACTCTGTTCAAACCAAAAATAAACACTTTAGTACTAAATCGCTATAACAAAATTCACGTTGAGTTGAGTCTCGTATGGCTTGCTCGTGTATTGTACTTTGACAAGGACTTTCATTGTGGTCGAAAACACGAAATATGGTTACTCAGTATTTATAAGTCTTACATGTTTTAGCGTCATAGTCCTAAGTTATTGTAACAAAGTGTTACATTATTTTAATCTTGAACAAGGCGTAAAGTAAAAAACTAAAATACAACTTTTTTGTAATAAACAATTTGTTTATCTTAAAAATATATATATTTTACTTCGCACTCTTTATAAGTAATCCTCTCGTAGCCGGTTTTTTTATATTTTTATTGAATTTTCAATCCTTTTAGATATTGATTGCAGAAATTCAATAAAAATAAAGTAAACCGGCTACAAAAAACGTTTTCTATTTGTTACCTACATTTTTGGACCATCACGTCTCTCTCAACGTAAAATATTTATAGTTTATTGACACGAATAAAATATTTATGTATGTGGGTCACGTATAAACAAATACCTACCGAACCTTCGTATTTACTTTCTTCAGCCTTCATTTCTTAGAGGGTCTAGGAACGGTAAAAAAATTATACAGATCGAATTACCGTGACAAAATGAAAAAAAAATATGTTGTACTTAATATAAGTATGTACATATTTAATAATTTTGTCAATACTTTTATTAATTTACAAAAAGTAAAATAGTTGAATAAGTTCGGGTTTGATTCCCGGCGGGAACACAAGTTCTCTCCCCAAGGAAAATTTGTGTTTCTGGTTCTGGTTGTGATGTGAATGTTTCCGGCACCCACGACACAAGTCATTGAACTTAGTATGGGGCTGTGAGTGTGAAAACGTTTAAGTAGTCCCGCTTAAATATGTTTCTATAGATTAATTGATGCACACAGTTATTTCTTTTTTATTACTAGGTACATTACAAAATCTAAAATAACTGGCGGAACGCCTGAAATATTTCATAATTACTGCCATAAAACATTAAAGAAACTCCGAAAAAAGCTAAAATTTTATTGCAACAATATGATCAACCACGTTTCTCTAGCAAACAATCTTATTTAGATTTATCATCATGATAATTTACTCAAACAACTCACTTAATCTTACAACATTCTTCCTAAAAATAGGGAAACCTAGTAAAGAGTAGGGTTCGTTCATGTACTCAGAGTCAGACTGATTCAATTTCGATGTTTGTTATATATTTTTTTTATTTTGTTGTCAAAAATAAAAAAATCGCTGTACGTAATGAAACCATAATCTTTTCGTTTATCTTTTTTTTTTCTAGAAATATAAGGTTGTTTCAGTTACTTTGTAGCTGGGAGAAGGCAACTATATGAAAAATGATGCTGATATATCCCCTTTTATGTCTAGCTAACCATGCCAAGCTTTATAATTTTGCAGACGAGCAGCAAAATGCTGATATGACAGTGACGGTATTCTACTGCCTGTCCACAAATTTATAAATAAAATATACGAGCACCAAATAATAACTTCTCTCGTTGACTTTCACACACACGTCCTCCCTATCAAATGTAAGTAAAACTCCTCAAAAGACATTTTTATTGCCCACAATGGTCCACAATCACTGGAATGTGAGCCATCGAGGCTTGTTACCGCAAAAAATCCTATTTGCCGAGGAAAAGTGGCGTAAAAGACGTGATTAAGGGCAAGAGACGCAATAAAGGGGACGAAATGTCCCTAAGACATTGGGGGACAGACATTTGTAAAGTGAATTAGTGGACTCACTTGTCGTTAGTATTGTGAATGTCAATGGTTGTTGAAGAATGCAAAGGCTTTGGAATTTCGTACATATGGAAACAAATATATCTTTCAAAAGGATGAAAGACATCAATCTACTGAAAATTAAAAAGAAATCCATCTGCATTAAAAGTGGACTCACATTTTTATTTTGCACTTTTTTGTCAATAAGAACTATTAGGCGATTATAAGAATTTCATCAAAATTTTAATATAAAAATAAAAAAATTGAGTGAGAATGGTTGCTAACCAACTGTAAATCGTTATACTCTTAGATCCTAAATGGTCATTATTTCATATGAAAATGTGTATTTGAAAATCATCTTTAAGTTTCTTAAACCTAAAGATGATTTTCAAATACCTATTTAACGATACTCTCCTTGACGCAATTCGTCGACTTTCATCTGTTTATTTTTACAATATGGTGACAGCCATATTTAATTTTGATTATGATGTCTTGAACAAAAAAAAAATACACACAGACTAATCTTTGTGTGTTTTTTTTTGTTTTGTTTGTCTTTTGTCTAGAAAGCCTGCGATTTATGCCAATTGCCTGCTTTTAATTTTTTGATTTTCTATGACCCTTAGCTTGGAGCTTCTGTTATGGCTTTATTATTAGTATCCTACTAATAATATTATAAATACGAAAGTTTGTGTGTCAGTGTGTGTGTAAGTATGTTTGTTCCCTCTTTACGCTTTATCGACTGAACAGATTTGGATAAAATTTGGAATGTACATAGATTATACCTAGGATTAACACAGGCTACTTTTAAACTTGATAATAGCGGGTGAAGCCGCGGGGCACGGCTAGTAATAAATAAAAGAGCACAATGTACCGTTCACCAGCCAACTAATTTGTCTGAATGTCGGCTGCGATTACAACTGGGCACCAGCCAACCGAGATGTTTCTGTTTAGATGTATAATTAACTTCTTTTAGTACTTTTCACACAGAAGCTTCCCCTTTCCTGTGGTTTTTCTTTGAATGTTCTAGACTAATTGTATTTTGCAGCCGTTTTGCTTTAAAGTAATAATGAATATGGATGAATGTGGTGTTTATAGTGTAAACTGCTCACTAGCGTAGTTATGAGCACGTTCGCTTTCTAAGCAGCGGGTATCGAGTTCGATTCCTGATTTAGAATTGGGTGTGATTGCGTGTGTAACGCGAATGTTGCAGAAACCCGCGATGTAAGTCATTAAAATTAGAGTTCTTTCTACAGTAAATCACGTTATTTACCAATATTATGTTTATCAATAGCTGAAATAGCGATAGTACGTAAAAAAAAAAGTTAGCATTACTTATAATTTAACATAACGGAAACAATAAATCTTTGTTTGTTTATCTTAGTTATGTTAATGTATTATGTTAGTGCCATTTTAGTTTTTGTTTATTTTTCATATTTTCAAATTTTTATATATATAATCTATAGTGTAAAGTGTTATTTTTTTTTTAAGTTCGTGCTAACTCTGTCCTGATGCGCGTGATGTCATGCATGGGTTCTGCCTGAAAACCAGTTACTGGGTAGGTAGGAGGGTCCTGCCCACCTACTTACCTAGTTATATGCTGAGTCGGGACCTCATTCGTGACATCACGCGGCGTTATATTGTTTATTTTTGTATTTTGTTATGTGTTTTGTCTTGTTGTTTTATGTAAATAATGTAACGTCGCGTGTTGTCCCGAATAAATCTATTTTATTTCTTTCAATATGTAGTGTATTGAGATATTGTTATGTAGGTACTTGTCGATTATTTAATTATTATTAATATAAGTAGGTAGATGTAAGTTAGTTATTAAGATCCTAGGCTAAGGAGTGGTACATTGTTCAGGCAGTTCGGAATAGACGGTTGAACTAGCAGCTTCGTATTTTATTTATCTGTGCCCCAGCAAGGAACTCTTCATTGGCGACGAGGTTATTAAGTGAATCACTAGCGTGAACTGTTTAATATTGGGTGTTTTATCATGTCGATCGGAAAGATACGGGAATTCGATGTGAAAAGTGGAACATGGTCGTCGTTTGCGGATCGCTTACAGATGTACTTTAAGGTTAATGACATTAAGGAAGACCTCAAGGTACCCACGCTCATATCAGTTATGGGGGACGAGGCGTATGAGTTGCTGGTGAATTTGGCAAGTCCACGGAAACCCGCGGATTTAACGTTTGTGGAAGCAAATTAAGTATTGCAGCGTCATCTTCAACCGGCCCCCTCTATGTTAGCGGAGAGGTTTAGATTGCGGCAGCGAAGGCAGAAACCGGATGAGGTAATAGCTGATTACGTAGCGGAGCTCAAAAAGTTATCCCGGGAATGTAAATTTGGAGAAGCTTTGGGAGAAAACCTACGAGACCAGTTCGTGTGTGGGTTAAAAAGTGACGTCATCCGTCAACGGTTATTCGCGGAGGACGACGCGCTAAGTTTCGTTGAAGCGGTGAGAATCGCAACATCGTTAGAGGCTGCGGAACGTGATGCGGCGGCGGTGGAGGCACGGGTCGTGCCGGAGACCGCGACGGTGCACGCGGTGAGGTCCAGCGGGCGCGCGGGCCAAGCGCGCCGGGGACGAGTCGACGGCGGAGGCGGCCGGGATGTGGCCGTGCCGGGACAAACGCGGTCGGTGCCCGCGGGACACTCAAGTTGTAAAGGGTGTGGAGCGTCGGGTCACAGCTATCGGGACTGCAAGTTCCGGGTCTACGTATGCAGCAGGTGCCACCGCAGGGGTCATCTGCGGCGGGTGTGCTCATCTTCGAGTGCGCCTGAGTCGACGATGAGCAGCATGGTGAGGCGAGGTGCCGGGGACCGCGGTCTGTTTCATGGCGATACGGCTACTGTTCCGGATGAACAGGATGCGGAAGCGGACTTCCTGGATCTACATCAGTTGTGTTTGAGGGATTACAAGGCGGTGAGTTTGCCTATATGTGTAAATAGCACAATCCTTGATATGGAAACAGACACCGGAACGGCAATTTCATGTATCAGTAAAAATACTTACGATAATTATTTTTCTGAGGAGGTAATATTTCCATATAAGGTATGTCTCAAGTTCTACGACGGTTCCAATATTCAGCCGCTGGGATATATTAAGCCTATTGTAAAATATAAAGATCAGGTCAAAGAATTGGAATTGTTCGTGATTGAGAAAGCAACCACCTCACTTTTAGGTAGGCAGTGGCTCACCGAGTTAGGCATTCATATACCCGAGTTCAAATTTAACCACATAAAAAAAAACGATACTGAAGTTGAGCGTTTGTTAAATAGGTATAAGGAGCTGTTCGACGGAAGTTTGGGAAGGTTCACGGGGGGCAAGGCGACGCTGCGAGTGCGCGAGGGCGCGGCGCCCGTGTACCACCGGGCGCGCCCGCTGCCGTTCGCGCTGCGCGACCGCGTTGACGCGGAGCTGGATACAATGCTGCGTTCGGGCGTCATAGAACCTGTTGATAGCTCCAACTGGGCATCGGCGCTGGTGCCGGTTAACAAGGCAGACGGATCACTCAGGGTTTGTGTAGACTTTAAGGCTACTCTGAATCCAGTTTTGTTGGTCGATCGCTATCCATTACCTAAGATCGACGATGTACTTGTGGCGTTGAATGGAGCTAAATATTTTAGTAAATTAGATCTTTCGCAATCTTACAATCAAATTGAATTAGATGATTCTAAGAAATACACGGTAATCAACACCCACCGCGGACTTTTTCGTTACAAAAGGTTAGTCTTTGGATTAGCTTCGAGCCCCGGCATTTTCCAGAGGACAATGACGAATTTGTTGGCAAATATACCTAACGTTGCGGTATTTATCGATGACGTCATAATAGGAGGGGAAACGAGGCAGGCGCACCTCGAGGCACTTCAGGCGGTTTTCGAACGATTGCTCGCGAGCGGTTTACGACTGAAAGGTAACAAGTGTGTCTTTTTAGTACCAGAAGTAACGTATTTGGGTTATATTTTGTCAAAAGATGGCATTAAGGTAGACCCGGCAAAGATTGAGGCCGTTGTTAACATTCCGAGACCGCAGAGCGTCCCAGAGCTACGCTCGTTTTTAGGCCTAACTAACTTTTTTACGAAATTTGTTAAACGTTTCAGCATGATATTAGTTCCACTTTACAATTTACTAAAGAAGGGGGTAGAATGGCACTGGTCACTGGACTGTGAAAAAGCTTTTAACCAAATCAAAACGGTATTAACAAGCTCGCAAGTGTTGGCACATTACGATCCAAAAAAACCACTAATCGTAACTAGTGACGCGAGCGTGGCGGGGGTCGGCGGCGTGCTGTCCCAGCCGTGCGCGAGCGGTGCCGGCGCCGGCGGCGGGGAACGTTCAGTGGCTTACGTTTCGCGGACGCTTACTAGTGCAGAGAAAAATTATTCTCAAATTCATAGAGAGGCATTGGCGATAATTTCTGTATGAAGAAGTTTCATCAATACTTGTATGGTAGGAAATTTATTTTACGAACGGATCACAAGCCTTTAGTATCGATATTTGGACCGAATAATGGTATTCCCACCATGACAGCAAGCCGAATGCAAAGATGGGCTATAATCTTATCGGCGTATAACTATGAAATTGAATTTGTTAAGACGAATGACAACTCAGCGGACGGCTTATCAAGACTACCGTTACGCGATAAAGAACCGGTTTTACCTGCGATGCCCGAACAAACTCATTTGCATTTTGCACAGGAAGCATTATTGCTCGTTTGCGTTTGTTTGATCCTATTCTAGGTAGATTATTAGGTTTCATTCGGGATGGTTGGCCCTCGGAATGCGAAATTAGTGGTATGCAGCCATATTACAATAGACGCAAGGAGTTATATGAGGAATTAGGTTGCGTTATGTGGGGCCATAGAGTGGTCGTACCGGAAAAGTGTAGGGAAAGAGTCCTTAAAATGTTACATGAGCCCCACATGGGCATAGTAAAATCGAAATCGTTAGCTCGAAGCTATGTGTGGTGGGCCGGCGTAGACGAAGCGGTGGAGGCGATGTGCCGCGGGTGTTCCACTTGCGCGGCGCAGGCGGACGCGCCGCCGCGGCAGGTGCCGCGGCCCTGGGCCTGGCCCGGTCGGCCCTGGTCAAGGTTGCATCTGGACTTCATGGGTCCTATTTTTGGTAAAACTTATCTAGTAGTGGTAGATGCTATGTCTAAATGGTTAGAGATTTTTCAAGTTCCTAGTACGGCTACGAGTCATACTATCGAAAAATTAACTGAACTGTGGAGTCGCTGGGGAATACCGAAACAGATTGTTACCGATTACGCGGCCACCTACACCGGAGCTGAATTCCAATTGTTCCTTAAAAATTCCAGTATTGAGCATATCTTTACGGCTCCATATCATCCGGCGTCTAACGGTGCGGCCGAAAATGCTGTTAGAACATTTAAGCGGGTTATTAAAAAGGCGGTATACGAAAGAGAGAACGTGGTAAAGGCATTGCACAAATTTTTACTCTACTACCGGAACACCGAGCATGCTTCGACAGGCGAGAGTCCAGCAGTGTTGATGTTAGGCAGGCGGTTACGTACTCCGCTCGACGTGTTGAAGCCGGACTGGGAGGCGCGGGCGGGGCGCGCGCAGCAACGGCAGGCCGAGGACGCGGGCGGCGGCACCCGCGCGCTAACGGCTGGCGATGAGGTCTGGTACCGACAATATTTAAAAGGGGAAAAATGGGTACCAGGGAAAGTTGAATGTAGTTTAGGCCCGTCAAACTTTAAGGTAATAGGTGAAGGGGAGGACGCGCAAGTACATCGTCATATAGACCAATTAAAACGAAGGAGCAGAAGTTCCTTGGTCTTCCCTGACCCTGAGCGTTCTTTCCAGCGGCGCCAGACTAAGTTACCGGAAATGGTAGCGACGAACGAGTAAGTTGAGGGTGAGAACCTCGAGAGCTCTGAGGGAGCCGAGGTGGTGGCTGAACAACCGGTGCACGAACGCAGGGTTGTAACTTCACCTCAATTACGCGAGCCTGAACCCCGTGAACCTTGCCAGGTTGAGCCATCGGACACTATGTTACCGAACAGGCGGATTTTACGTAAATGTCGACAGAATAAAAAACTGAATTATAAAGTGTAACTAGGAGTTAGGTAAATTAAATGTACAACTAATTGCAGGTTATATGCAGCTTCCCAGTATGTGTCGTAATGATGTTTTTTGTAATTATTGTGGAGGAATGTAGTGTATTGAGATATTGTTATGTAGGTACTTGTCGATTATTTAATTATTATAAATATAAGTAGGAAGATGTAAGTTAGTTATTAAGATCCTAGGCTAAGGAGTGGTACATTGTTCAGGCAGTTCGGAATAGACGGTTGAACTAGCAGCTTCGTATTTTATTTATCTGTGCCCCAGCAAGGAACTCTTCACAATATAAATTGTTTTACATTCACAGCCCCATTCCGAGTTCGGTGATTTATGTCATGCATATCGGAAATATTCACATCACATACACAATCACGCCCATAACCAGAAGATTAAACACTTAGTGTAAAAAAAAAACATAAAGCATAAACAACAACATAAACAAAGCATGAAACTTTATAGACACTCACACTACATACCTTTGTACGTGCTGCTTCTGATTTATCCAAAGTTTGTAAACCCCGACTTATCAATCAAGTAACATGGGTGAAGATTACACTTTGAGGGTAGTTGGAGTACTGGTAATCCTTTAAATACCTTCCCAATAGTTATGGGTACAGAGGTCTCAAGTTATAAGAGCTATTGGAAACGTCTAGACGTATTTATAAAGTGTGTGGGATGTGAATACAATATTGATAGGTTAAATACTCTGGATGCTTTAGTTTACGACCGATATTCTAAACTACTATTTAGTTTTATTATAGACAAGTAATCAAGTGTCAAATTTGCTTTAAGCAATAAAATATAGAAACG
The DNA here is from genome assembly GCA_948107665.1 of Lomographa bimaculata. NCBI lineage: Eukaryota > Metazoa > Arthropoda > Insecta > Lepidoptera > Geometridae > Lomographa > Lomographa bimaculata. The sequence goes on along the minus strand of OX403592.1, from coordinate 670,216 downwards.
TAATCGTTACATTATCAACACCTAGAGAATGTAACGAAGCGTTACATGTATTTTTCAAATAACTTAATCTAATAAAAAATAATATATACATATTTACAAATTAATTAACAACTAAAATAATTACAAATAAAACATACAGTTGAATTGAGAACCTCCTCCTGTTTTAAAGTCGGTTAAAAATAATGCTTCAGTAATTTCAATTCATGTATAGTTTTGTCAGCTAAAGTAAGTAATATCTGTAGCTAGCGATGACGCACAGATTTTGAACTGGTCGCGGGCAGAAGCATGAGGCAAGGGGTATGACGACAGGAAACGAGCCTGCGGCCGCGCCTCGCAACAGTCGTTGCTAGGCTGACTTTTGATCCGGTTCACGCTAGTCTTGCGCCCTAGCAAGCAAGCGTGAACCGGCGATAATTTAAATTAATAAGTGCATTCTTATTTTTTTACCATCAAAATTGATAGTATAACTTGAACTCGATGTCGCTTCGTAATATATTAAAGTTGTGAAGTGATTTCCCGATATAGGGTAAGTTTTGAATGACACACAAAACACAATCATGATTTGCTATTTTGTTCATACTGTGTATTAACTATCATTCATTTTCAGCTTTTCATTTGTAGTAATAGCACTCATTTAGTTTGTTTATTTTAACTGTGAGAAATGTAATTAATCTTTAATTACATTTCAATTTTTGTTCATCTACCTTGATTTTTATTTTTTTTGTAACGGTTCTCAAGAAACCTAATTAATAACTTAAATATTAACGTAGCTTCTTCTGTTTTCTTTTGGCCTTTAGCTTTTGAATTAATTGTAAACTCCGTTCTGATTGTTGGTACCACCACGAACTATAAAACTACTACGTAAGTACCTACCTGCTTTCTTCGTGTTTCCGTCGTGGACCCTAGGAACGGAAGTAATTAAATCAGTGTGTAATCCGCTGGTTTTGTGGATTCCAGGAACTTCGCACAGGTTGGCTGCGCGTTCTAGTGCAGAGACCAACCAATTCCCGGATCCCGAACTTCGCACAGGTTGGCTGCGCGTTCTAGTGCAGAGACCAACCAATTCCCGGATCCCGAACTTCGCACAACTTCGCACTGGTTGGCTGCGCGATCTGGTGCAGAGACCAACCAATTCCCGGATCCCGAACTTCGCACAGGTTGGCTGCGCGTTCTAGTGCAGAGGCCAACCAATTCCCGGATCCCGGACTGCTCCTGATTGCCTACTACGCGGCACTACTCCGTCACCCTTTCGTCCCCACCTACCATCTTCGGCCGGACTCACATCAGGGGAGTGCTTCGCTACGGAAGCAGAAATAGACAAACAATCTTCAGGCTTGAAACCACCCCTATAAATTTATGTACCCTCCTTCAGAGAGAATAATAAATCATAATTAATTTAAATTTAACTTTTGTATTATTTTTTTACTACCATTTTAGGTAGGGTAGAAGCTTCTCTTCTTTATCATTTCACACTGTATTACTTTCCCGGTACAAGCACCATCGTCATCATTTCGGCCGTAAGAAGTCCACTGCTGGATATAATAGACCTCCACCATAGATTTCCAGAGATATTATAAAATATCGAACTATGGTTTTGTATACAATTAAAAATAATAATAACTTATAATACTAATTAAACTATACGTATATGACCACTTGTTAGACCACGAATTGTGAATTCTTAAATCTTGCTTCAATTAAACTTATTTAGCACCAAAATACACATCCAAGACCCCTCTACAAACAACTAAAGGTCAAGTACTTCTTTCATCAATTGCCACCTACGAAGGTGCTCCAACAAGGGTTCGCCGAAATTCTATTGTAGGGATTACTCGACTTAACACAGGCCAGAGAGCCCTTCATAAGAGCAAGAAAAATTGCCGGATATTTTGCCAAGATTATAACAAGCCGTGTATCATTTTAGTCGTCAATGCCGTATTATTGGTAGTAAAATGGATATATTGGAAGCGTGTCCACAAATTTAGGGCGCGGTTTATGTATACACCGGAAACGGTAGAGTATGTGAAACATTGTTTAAACACCATGTATTAACCATTACTATTAATTATTTACCATACAAACAACAACAACATTTAGATTTTTTATTTTGATATATTTATGTTGTTCTAGAAACTTTCGCTTGGTTTTGGTTACTTTATTACTGTTAGAAGGAAAATTGGGTTTGTCAAATATATAGCGGCTTAAAAAAATACACCTGTAAGTCTACAGTGAAAAGGTATCTCTTAGACAACCAGGTTACATCTTCGGCCGCATCTTTACTTTCCATTTGGCGATCTGGATGTAATTTTGCGAATCTGGCAGTAGAATCATTAACTTTCATGAGTGCCTCTTTGGGGCCCATGTGAATAAATGTTTTTGATTTCAGATTCAGATTTTGGATGTTTTCATTCAAGTGTTCATTTAAGTTATTTTAAGCGTACTTTTATATATAACATACAATTCCTTGACATACTTCCAGTAATTTGGTAAATAAGCGGGTAGTGTGTAAGGTTTAATGTATTTTGAATGAAACGGCAATGTTTCCAGTAAAATAACATGGCACAAAGAGATTTAAGATCATATACCTCAAGGTGACGAGCGCAGTTCCTTGCCATACAGGATTATTAGCTGTTAAAGTCCAGTTGTTAAAGACAAAAATAAAAAAATGGCTCAGTGTTATATTTGAAAATTCAAAATGTACCAATAGAGTTCAATCACTATATGAAAATGGACCGTTATCTAAATACCAGTAACCCCAACAAATAGCGCAAACAATACAACCAATGTTCTGAATCAGGATATTGCTGGTCGCTGTATCTCTCTAATCATTTGGGTATTCGATACTAAGCTTTGAATGAAATACAACTCATAATATAAGTGTTTGTTTTCCGTATTATAATTATTTCACACTTATTTGTTCTTTAGCATTCATTTTACTGATTTTTTATTCATTTCTGTCAACTCTACGATGAGGTAATTTTCGTAATTTAAAACAGATACAAGCTTTTGATTTACCGTTGGCTTAGTTGGGTGGCGTTCGCCTTCTAAGCTATCGAGTTCAATTCTCGGCGGGAACACAAGTTTTCTCCCCAAGGAAAAATTGTGTTTCTGGTTCTGGTTGTGATTGCGTGTGTGATGTGAATGTTTCCGGCACCCACGACACAAGTCATCGAACTTAGGGGCTGTGAGTGTGAAAGCGTTTATGTTTATGTTTAACGTGGTTTGGACGCGCTAAAATAAATTATTGTGTAGATATAATATATTTTTTCGTCTCATTGACCAAGTTGCATAAGACGTGACAGTCACGAAAATGTCATTCAAAGTAACCATACTAAGATTTTTGCACTATTCAGCCATATATATCTTTTTTTTTTATTACGGATAAGTAAACATTTAACCACTATTTTACCTGATGACAAACAACGGTGAACTATGTTTGCCTAGAAGTTATCTGTTCCCTCTTGACTTGAAGACTCTCATATTATACTGTTCAGGGAACAAAGACGAGGGCGATGAGTTCCGCTTCTTTGCTTTACGGGTGATAAACGTAGAAGCGAAACGCTTTAAGCGAATTGGGGGTATTTTCATTAATTATAACTTCGATGACATGCTCTGATGGGGCTTGTATAATATAATTTAGTCAGTAAAAGTTCGCACAGAGAGCATACGTCAATGCCGTTTACAAATGTATAAACTAAGATTGCTGTGATTATTTGCGCCTGGCATCTAATATAAAGATGTAAATTGTTACTTGAACACTTTATCATTGTGAAATTATCTTAATAAAAAAATTTTGTGGTCAAAACCTTCACGAACTTGTTTCAAAAACCAAAATGACGAAGTTCTATTAGCCCTTCAAACGAAGGTGGTGCTCAAAACATGGCGAAGTAAATTGTGACGGACATTTCCCGTTTTATTTCGTTTTTACTGACTTCGGAAATGGTAAACAATTTTTCAGCCTGTGTTTTTATTTCCTGCATAACTATTGATATGTATGACACCATTCTTTTGTGTCGTGTCACTTGTTTGCATATTGGAGAGGTTATAAAATAAAAACAAATAGACTCGGTACGTAGAATAAAAGCCGATGCACTCGTTGTGTCGTTGTAAAATATTTAATTTTGTGTGCAAAACAAAAATCTTACTACACTGACACGATGTGTAGGACTACCAACTAAAAGTCTACACGACATCAAAGCAAACAATAAAGAAAACGAGTGATCCAATCGAACGTGTAACATTAACTTAATTGGAGAACCAGATCAATTGCTAAGCGACTTTACTTTATGGTAGACTGGCTGTTCCTTTCAACTTCGCCCGCGTTTATCAGGATAACAAATAGTGTATGTATTAATCCTCTACCTATTTTGAATTTCTAATCCGCCAAAAGTGGTAAATGAAGAAGAAACAAACTAACATACACTTTCAGATGTACAATATTAGTGCGATCCTTAGATGCTTACAAAGTGGCCCCAAAAAGTTGTTTGAATGTTTGTTTCCTGATAAGTTTGTACTTATCCATTAGGCAAGCGTGACTCTTCGTCTACCGCAATGTCACATTACAGCTGTCTGATATTCAACTATTTGGCAAAAGTATGTACCACCCCAAACGGACTCACAAAACGTCCTACCACCGCGTTTGTCTTAGAAATATAATCTCTCTGAATCTGAGGGTATCAAGCTCCCCCGACACGATAATCATAGATTAAAGTCAAGAATGAGAACAAATACAATTCATTAACAATTCTATTCTATTCTAAACAAACAACGCTGACTTTTGATTTGTGCCCCAGCATTTAAATAATTCCTTAATTCTTACCTTAAATGGGCCGCAGAAAGCTATTTGTTTTCTAAATCGTCTGGGTCCCAATAAAACACGACGGCAGCGCCCCCACCTCGCAATTTCTTCATATTAATTATTTAGATCTAAACGAGGGCAAGCTTAACCAGCTTTACTGATGAGCGATGGTTAATAGCTTACAGTGAGTGATAGAAATCTGTGTAATTGTAAAGGTAGACGTAACATTTGCACGCGGGACAAATATTCTAATTGTTTTTACGTATGAATTCATTATGTTGTTTACCCGACTACGGCGTCGCAAACAAGAGGGTTATAATTTTAGCACTGACTGTGTTTATTTTTGTATCTTAATTATTTTGTTCAAGGCGTTGAAACAGATAAACTAAACAATAAGGTGTCGTTGAATTCGTCTCATTATCTGGGTGTTATAGGCTTGGTTTTATTTACTCTATAAACTAGTGACAAAAAAAAATACAAAAAGTCGTAAAATTAACATCTTGAAAAAACGTCGAGAATATTCTCAATTCTCTAAAAAAGTAATTTGTCTGTCTGGTTCTGGGTGGTATTGTGTGTGTGATGTATGCATCCGACATCAACGATACAAGTCTTTTTTTAAATTCTAGATACGCAAATGTTTGACCGCTATCTCACCTGACGGTAAGCGACGATGCGGTCGACGATGGACCACGTTTTCCTAGATGCCTATTCACTCGCGACTTAAAGACTCCGATATAGTATTTGACAAGAAACTCAGACTCAGGTAAGGAGTTCCATTCCTTAGCGGTTCGCATAATGAATGTAGAAACAAAACGCTTCGTCCGCATTTGTGGAATATCTGCCATATATTAGTGTCGCTTAGGCAGACTATCATGAATCATCGAACTTAGTGTAGTGCTGGGAGAGTGAAAGCATTTAGATTTGCTTATATTTATTTACAGAATATTATCAAGTACTCAAGTACCCAGCGCTTAGTGGAGGCGGACTGCGTGTTACCTAATGTTGAAGTAAATTATAACAAGCACAGTTTTATAAAATATATTATGTAGGTATGACATTTTAATTTTCATTTAGATCAATAGGGCTGAAGACCGATACATATTTTTTTATGATTGATAGGCAAGAAGCGTTCTGCTTCCACATTCATTGTGCCAACCGCAAAAAAATGGAATTCCTTGTTCGAGACGATGTTTTCTGATGAGTGGGCATTTTGAAGATCTACAAACTTAAGTTTACTAAAACATTCACAATTCTTCGATTCAATTCAACGACTAAATTAAAATTAAATAAAAAAACTATAATTAGATATAAATATGTACAAAACTTAATCTAATAGACCGCTACCAGTAGGCAAAGTACCCAAAATGCTGGCAGCATTGCCACGTTGAACGGCAATACTCAATCTCTGTCCAAAATATTTGCCAGCTTTTGGTCACGAGTTGCTTCGACCAAACGCTTTGTTAATTCATTGTAGAATGTATGCGCTCCCGGTCCCCACGGTCCCAACGGCTCAACCCCAAAAGACACAAATATATAACCACTATCAAGATTACTATATTTGCGCCTTTTGAGAGTCTCTGCTGATTCAGCTGCAACACCAGCCTTATTTTTAGTTCCAGAAAGATGAGACGGTGCTAGGGTGTCTACGCAAGTTACATCCCAAACCAAAGGCCGTCATATCATTTTCTGATGAGTACAATATGGGAGTATTTAAGTCGCGAGTGAATAGGTATCTTCTAGGCAAGCTTGCTCTAATGTCGACCACATCGACGCTTACCATTAGATAATATGGTGGTCAAAGTTTGCCTATCTTGAGTAAAAAAAAACGCTTTTGACCACTATCACCTGATAAAAATATGCCTGCCAAGAAGATACCTATTCACACTTGACTTGAAGGGTGCCAGACTGTACCGTTCAGGAAACTAAGACGCGGGCAATGAGTTGTACTTCCTCGCAGTACGGATTACAAAATTAAATATAGAAGCGATATTTTACGTATATTTTCTAAAACTAAATCTCACCAGTAGACTTGGGAATAAATTCTGCATTTGGATACTAAAACTGCAAGCCACTGCTTGGGATGTGAGATGTTTAAAGATACTGTTGAAGTAAAAAAGTTTACTTGACCTCTTTATAACATAAGTATATATTACATATACAGGATTATTTACAAAGTACCAGAAACCTCTTAGGATATCATTCCAACCATTGACACCAATATATTTCGTGGTACAGATATAGCAATTCTGATTTATGATCTTTTAAATACATTTTGAAATATAAGTTTTATCTTTTCTGTTAAATCTAAGGTGTCAAGTATCACGTCATCTATTATGAGGCACGGCGCTGCGATGCCGTTCTTTTCGGGACAGTGTAGTTTAAACAACTGCTAATTATAGAATGTACCTATAGAATACAGCATCTTAATTACTACAAGAATAAAGCATGATAAATGAGCTTAGGGTCACAACGAGAGTCAGGGTCTGAAGATTCTGGATGTTTTTCAAATATCTTTGACCGCATCTTCACTTTCCATCAGGGGAGGCAGTTGCAAAGGCTTGCCTACCTAGCATAAAAATGTAAATAATAGCCCTGTATATAATACAGTCCAGACTAACGTTTTTTCAGATTATGTACAGCTAACCGACTTATTATATTTATGGTAAAACCAAGCTCTGAATAAATTACCGACCGTTGATCAAGCACCGCCATACTTAATTATAGCCGACAGACAGCCTTTGTCTTTACTGTTTACCTAATTAATTCGACAGTGGGATCCGCTAGATGACATTGGTAAGTCTACAGTATTAGATAAATGTAATTCAAACGAAGTAATAACGTGCGATCTACGTAATCTTAAACTTTTAAATATACTCGATGTAAGAAAAAAATAAGGTTTGTGTGAAAGCGTTTACATTTATATTATTTATATAAATTTAGTAGCGCCCGCCCCGGCTTCGCACGGGAGTATATTCTTACATTATCAATCAGATCTAAGTGTGAATCTTAACCATTCTTGCATTCACGTGAACACACACAAAAATTTCATCTAAATCGGTCCAGCCGTAAACGGACTGTAATGGACGTATGTGACTGAACTCCTGCTAAACATACACACACAAAATAATTATAGATAATTAAACGCAAGCAAAGCTTAAAAAGCCGACATCACCGCTTTATCTTCGGAACCTTGATCAGATTTAATGTATGAAACACGCATTATTGACGATAACTCAAAAAATAGAAAGCAGATCTTCATCAAATTTCAGTGGGACCACATGAAAAGCACCAGTTTTCAAATAAAAAAGGAATCATCAAAATCGGCTCTCAAAAAAAGAAGTTATGAGGTAACTTTTGAACTCGGTTAAAAACAAGGACATCGTCAAAGTACGCATTATTCGTCACAAAACGATATTTAAATAACTACTGATCAGATTATGATCAAATTTAAATGGGAACAATTGGAAAGCAATATCTTTCAAACTTAAAAAAATTTTGAAATCGTTTCACGTGGAAAGAAGTTACCTTCGACTTGAGTACCTCCTCCTTTTTTGGGAAGTCGGTAAAAATATCGCTTTTGTTTTGTACTCGTATTTACTGTACACCGATTACTCGGCCAAAGGACATTTGTGCTTCTGTTTCTTGATGTGATTGTGTGGGTGATATTTAAATGTTTCCGGCAACCATAATACAAGTATTTGAACGTGTTTTTGACCGACGAGCAAAAATAATCATTGGTGATAGTAAGCTAATTGAGTCCAGATTGCAGAGCCTCGGTCACAGACGTATGGTCACAAGTCTATCGGTATTCTATCGTTTGCATTTTGGAGAGTCTGCGCAGGAATTACATGAGTTAATTCCACCATGCCCTTTTTACCATCTAACAACCAGACAAAATTCCAAACTTCATCCATTTATGGTTGAAATACCTCCAGTTCACTCGAAGCGGTTTGCTTCTACGTTCATTATCCGTACAGCGAAGGAGTGGAACTCATTGCCTGCTTCATTGGTCCCCGAAAGGTATAATTTGAGAGTCTTCAAATCAAGAGTTAATAGATATCTTCTAGGCAAGCATGTCACAACTTCGGCCGCATCATCACTTTCCATCAGGTGAGACAGTGGTTAAACGCTTGCAAAAAAAAAACGTCGTGTGTGGTTGAGAATATGAATGCGTTTGTTTGTTTGGGTTTATAGATCAAATTATTTTATAAATTACGACGTAATTTAAATAAATGCTGAACGGATTTAGATGAAAAATGGGTTGTATGTAATCTGGACCACTAAATAGACAAACATAAGCTTTTGATTAACGCGAGCTAGATATCGGGTCGCATCTAATAATTTATATTGATTCGGATATATTATTTAAATTGCTCTAAAATTCTCTAGTAATCCAGAATAATCGAGTGCAATAGAACATTCACACACTAATATTTAATGAGTTTTGTATCGTACATTATTCACAGGACATTAACAATTTGTTGATTGAAAACCTATTGTGTACGCGTTTGTGTCGGCAGAATTGGTAATAAACAGGTATATTGAATTTAAATGCAAAATAACCTTCATTTGCAAAAGGCGACATTATAGTATCGACATTTTGACCAATTTGCCCGTATCGGTTAAATGAATTTTCAATCGTATAATAAGCATATTAATATACATCATTGGACAAAAATTCAATGCATGGATTGATAATAAGGTGAACATTTACTAACAGTTTTGGCACGCAGTAATAACTACTGCCACAAGCCTAGAATTATATATAATTTTTCTTTCCATATTAAAAGATTAAAGCATTTAAACTTTGTCTCTCCTGTGAATATTTTGTTCAATGATTAATATTCAATAGCCATTTATTAATTAGGTATCATGATTATTACTATGTAATCAAGTTTAAGAATCTGATAAATAAACATGTATGTGGGAAGCATAAGGAACAACGTTTTTAACGAAATGTAACCTTTCTAAAAATAGTCATCGCTATAGCCATGAAGTGAATGTCTTACAGTGTTCTTATGAGTTCAATCTTGCTGTTAAATGACAGGTCATATATTCAGGAGTCCTAATATATAGCCCGACTATGAATCATAGTATGCAGACATTGAAATGTACAGTCAGCTAGAGGAAGCACTAGTTAGCAGCTGCGTTTTATTTAAATTGAGTTCTTACACTTATCTTCTTGTTTCTGGCAAAGGTTGTTCTAGTTTTTTAATCTAAATGAAATCATCACCTGTATGGTTACTAGCTTTTAGAAAAAAATAATTTATACTCAATTTCAAAATAAAATAATAAATATTCTCTATATGTTCGGCATTGTTATACAATTATACTGCATGTTAGGATCTAATAACAGGTGATATTTGTTCTTTATCAATTCAAAACTTAATAATATGCTTCAAGCAGTTTGATATCAACGCAGTTGAATGGACGTACAAATTAGTATAATTACTAACATTGACAACCAACGAAAAGTTTAAATCATCAATTTGACGTGTTTATATAAATTTAAGACCAAGATATTTTTTTAGGGCAAGTCTTTTCAACTATGTAAATAGTAAATTTAATTAAAAATCAAAATGAAAACAAAAAACCATCAGCACTAGGTCCCTCATAATTTCTTTATGGTCGAAGGTAATCTTTGCGTGTTTCTGCATGACGTACGAAGTTTATATCATGTGTTACTTCTAGTGAAAAATTGTTTCAATGTTCGTAAGTTAGGTGGCGTATGCTCTACGAAGGTGCCACCTCCGGGATTATTCAGAGCGTTCTGGTGCTTTAAATTGATTTATGGAGAGATTGGAACGCGATGATGGCTCGACGCTGAGGTGAAACTGGAAAAATTGGGAATTTATGAGCAATATTTAGCTTTGGGTTTCATTATCTTGAGTAACATTGACAACAATGTTATAATATTTTGTAGAAAGGGAAGATTATAATAAATCTGCATGCATCTTTTTTGTAAGATAAAAGTGGATTTTGATCAAAAATGTTTACCAGGGGAATGTCTACCATTTTGGACACCATTTGGGATTTTCAGTAAAATGTGTGTTTTTGAGAACGCAGAAAAGCTGTCGAATATACAGTTATCCGCGTGGATGTTAGTCATAAGAAAATCAGTGGCAAAGCCATGTTGAATGTCATTAGGTGGACTAACATACAATAAATCTCCACTAAACTTAGCATGACTTGGACTGGGGATTTTTTTTAATGATAAATGTAAATAAAAAATGATGATATTTATTTTATAAAAAAATATACAGGCATTCAATTAATCCTTGCCTTTTGTAGCACTCGCCAATTATTTCTTGTTGACCTAAAAAGATGAGGGTTGGGGCTAACTTATTCTTCGTATAATATCTTTACCTCTTATTTTAAAGCTACTCGCTATAACTATAGTATAGATTCATTTAATGACTCTGTACTATTTAGTATTTAGCTGCATAATATAACTCAGTTGGCATCATAATATCTTTATTGTCGGAAATCAAACTAGGCAAACGCGCAACGAACGCCACCATGAAGTCTCAAAATTAAAATTATGTTTTCTTTAGCTGTACCAGCTTGAAGCTCTGGAATCCATTGACCGCCGAGCCAAACGGCTTATTGGTATAATAAGCTGGTTGCGACTAAACTGTTGAGTCTCAGTCATCGGCGTAAGGTAGCGAGCCTATCGGTTTTCTATCGTTTGCATTTCGGAGAGTGTGCGCAGGAATTATACGAGTTAATTCCCCCAAGCCCATTTTACCATCTAACAACAAGACAAAAAGTCAAACGTCATCCATACATGGTTGACATACCTCCAGCTCGCTTGAAGCGTTACGCTTCTACGTTTATCATCCGTACTGCGAGGGAGTGGAACTCATTGCCCGCGTCTTTGTTTCCTGAGCGATAAATCAGTCTTCAAGTCAAGAGGTATCTTCTAGGCAGGCATGCTACATCTTCGGCCACATCATCGCTTTCCATCAGGTGAGATAGTGCTCAAATGCTAGCCTATCTAACATAAAAAAAAAAGCTGTATTAAATATATGTAATAAAACGCATGATATGCAAACATTTAAGCTCGTTTTATAGGTTATTAATAGTTATTATTATATTTAGGTATTTATATAATAAATCAGAAATGTGGGCCTGGGTTCTGGTTTGACGGTCAAGTGGAAACCGCTGATCTTAGACCTCGTAAAATAGAATATCATAAATAGAGTGACAGCCGTTCCATCCCGAAAATCTCGTAACCAGATACTTACGCGTACAATTAATTTCGAAGCTTCAGCAAAAAGGGCCGTTTTGTTGAACAAATTATGTACATAAATTATACATAATCGCAGAGCCAGCTGGGGGCTTGTGACACTTGTAATGTACAATTTAAAGAAGCCGTTTCTTTTGTTTTTTGTGGGCGAAATAAGAAGGTAAGTCGAGATTTCCCGGCACAGAAGGTGCGTTGTATGAGCCTTAATACGTAAGTTCAAGGTTAGAACTAAGCTTTTCATTTTGAGAGCGGAAATTTAAGGATGCTTAAACAGTTCTTGAAATGAGAATTTAGCGTCATTTAAAAGCATGAGGCGGTTATGAAAATATTCCTGCTTAGTACGATTTCATATTTACGTTATATACACCAAAATTTATTATTTTTGGATTTCGTTGCGTTCGACCACTATTGTACCTGATTTAAATGATGATATATTCAAAGGGTTAAATACGAGTGTTTAATACGGTAATGACTTGTTTTTTAGTACATAGCTGGACATATTTTTTTAGTAAATTTGGTGCACGATTTTTCTACCTGTGAAGGTGGTGAACTATGGCTGTATATTACAGGCAAGGCAGGCGAGCATGGGAAAAATACATACAATCACAGATATCACGTGATTACCTTAACCAAATGTTGATATTACATGTCATTATTTAATGATTTTTACTTGTCTGGTGAAGATGTTAATGACAAACACTTATACCGTCATGAAAACTAAAGCCATTTATTTTATGCACACAGTTCTTTTTTCAACCGACTTCAAAAAAGGAGGTTCACAATTCAACTCTGTTTTTTTTTGTATGTACACGATATTTCCGCCAATTCTGAATCGATTTTGATGATTATTTTTGTGTTTGGTAGAGTTTTCTTTTAAGTAATTTTAACTAAACTTAATAATGCAATAATATACGTTAAAATGATCAGTTAATAAAATAAATAAATAAACCATATATTTTTAATGTTTCATGCTTTTAATAGATAAGACAAGAAAGTTATTAAAATATAAAACAAATTATAAATACATATTATCTGTGGCGCCTACCGGAACTGCTGCATATAATGTAAGCCGGCGTCTGTGATACAGGTCTTCGGACTACGTTGGGGATTGCGAATTTTAACTATATTTACAAAAGCCAATAACTCCATTTTCAAATCAAAAGTTCGCTGTATCACCGCAATACCGTATGTTGGTTCGCTATCTGAGCACCCAGTTATTTGCACTCCAGCTATGCAAATCTGAAGAATATTAAAACCAATGGTTTAATAAAGCTTTCGAAACAGACGATATTACGAATGGTAATAAATCTACGAGTTTGAAATAATAAACAACAAAGTGTTGTAACTAAAATTGTGCGTATATTTTATAATTCATTATCACTAATTATTATTGTATACATACAATACAATGTGTAATAGAGCGGTGTATGTGGTAATCAACCACGCATCTTGCTTCATAATAATATATGTAGTTTAACTTCTGAATTCTCGACTGCGGCATGTCAATATTTAGTAATGATAAATTATCACTTACCATTAGGTGAAACTGATATAGACGATGTTCATAAGTTATCCTCACTATGATTTTGTGGTTGTATTGAATTTTAGAAAATCACTTAGGTACGTTGTTTGTAAACAAAAAATGTTAATAATGTTCGATAGAATACTCAGATTTTGTACATTTATTTTGTTATATGCTCGTTATTTTTCTAAAAATAAATCGTCTTTCGGTTATCTAGTTATAGTCAAAATAATCGCTTCTACGAGCATGTTGCAAAAGTTTACCTTTAAAGACAATACATAAAACTGTATACAAATATTACTGGCCTCGAAGAGATAAAAACTAATATCAATAAATAAGGATATATGCGGCCGTTTATAAATACAAAAGCCTAATTTTATTCGTACGCGTGGAGCTTGCATGAACATAAAGACCAAATTTGTTTCGAAACTTTAAATAATGAATGACCCTTTTCAAGCTACAAATCTTAACAAAATACCAGTTTATAACATAAAATTACTTTCAAAAGGGGTACAAAACCTTTTTCTTTAAAAACATTTTCAGAACTTCAATGTTCACCATCTGCCTCTACTCCCAATAAGGAAAAACACAAAATATCTTAAAAAATCTGCAGCAAGCGGCCTCGGCGCCATCTTTAACAATTCCCCTTTTAATTTAGTTATTAACTGAATTTATAACCGCCATTATCATTAATGCTCGCTGTTTGTTGCATGTACACAGTAAATTAGGGATCCCTAAGAGTAATAAGGGATCCCTAGGAGTAATTTGAGTTACGGAACCCCACGTAAGGCGTTTGTTTTAATTATGGCTTTATTGCTCTATTTACTAGTATGATGGTGGGTGGAAATTAGTTTAGTTTATCATTGTTGCGGTCCACTATAAAAAAAGCAGAGAGATAATTGGTATATATGTATATTGATGCTATTGGGTACTGATTGCATTGAAATTTGAAATGTTTAACATTATGATGCGATGGAAAGTGAACCGTAAGAAATAATAGTGAACTGCCCGTTGGCTTAGTTGGGTGGCGTTCGCCTTTTAAGCAGGGGTATCGGGTTCGATTCCCGGCAGGAACACAAGTTTTCTCCCCAAGGAAAATTTGTGTTTCTGGTTCTGGTTGTGATTGTGTGTGTGATGTGAATGTTTCCGGCACCCACGACACAAGTCATCGAACTTAGTGTGGGGCTGTGAGTGTGAAAGTGTTTATGTTATGTTAATAATAATATCATCACAGATACATTAAGCATTTTTTCAGTTTCAAAGAATAATAAGAAGTAATGTTTTTCTAGAAGTATTAAAAACAAATATATCTTACCTAATGTACACATTTCTTCCGTACGTGTGTATGTGACCTCCTAAACGGATAAACCAATTTTGATATTTTTTGTGTGTTCAGGTGGTGTTGTTTATTTTGTTTTGTTTTTATAACTATAACCTCCTGTGCGCACGGCAGAGAAAAAGCAATATTTAGAAGTGGTTATTTCTTTGAGTTGCTGACAAAATTGTGAAAAGCCAGTAATTATAATAAAAACGACACATTCTTACAACTACAATTATGAAAATGTTTATTAATTTGTTTATAAAAATTTTAGTAAAATCAGCTCTTTCTTAAAATTTTGATATTGGTCTTCTAAAAGTAAAAAAAATAACAGGAAACTCTTGCTTCTGTTTTCTATATTAGTAGCTATATTATTGTAACGCAAGCAAAGCTTAAAAAAACTGACTTCTTCGCTTATATTTCGGTTTTGGCTTGACCGATTTCGATAATCGATAATATTTATATGGGACCACCACTGAAGTATACTGTACCAAATAATAAAAACATCAAAATCGATTTATAATAGGTGAGATATCGTATAACATACAGTCGAATTGAGAACCTTCTTTTTTGAAGTTGGTTGAAAATGAAGCAAATTTTGGTAAAATTTCCGAAATTATATAAAGCTTTGTTAAGTCTAAGGCAAGTAAAGCAAGTGTCAACTGGCGTCAGCGACTTTTGCGAAACAATTACACAACAAATAACAATAGTTAAATAATATATGTTTTATTTTTTAATTTACGTGGGCAAAGCTTTGGTTAACAACTTGTTTTTATCATAGTGGCTAAGCCTGGTAATAGCACCTAAAGCTAATAATATCGTCCAAATTGTCCAAACGTCACTCAAACTTCCAACTTGTCAAACCGTGGCAATCAATCTGATTGTTGTGTCAATTTAGCTTGATAACCGTCACGAATGTTTGAACTTACAGTTGGCAAAAGGTATTGTTTTGCTTTTCTAGTCAGAAATAAAATAGCATAAATATAAACGCTTTCACAGTCACGATCCCACACTATGTCCGATGATTTGTATCGCGGGCGCCGGAAACATTCACTTTATACACGCAATCACAACCAGAACCAGAAACACAAATTTACCTTGGGAATAAAACTTGTGCCGTGATTCGAACCTGATAGCCCCTGCTTAGAAGGCGAACGCTCACCCAAATACGCCGACGGGCAGTTCGTATAAAGTATAAATATAAACGCTTATACTCTCACAACTTCACTGGTGGGTACTTCAGGTTCAAACAATATAGACAATATTTAAAAAAAACAGGCATTTTTTGCAGAAGCTGAGACAAATGTGACATTTACGAATATTTTTTTACTTTATGAACCTACAATCAAATGATTTTAGATTTTTCTTTTTTCGGACTATAGCTTAAATATACAGTATTGAATTTAAACGCCAGATTTAGCTTTTTAGTGCTACTCAAAACGTTGGCAATATTTAATTATGTAATTTTAATACTTATATCGGTAGCGCCATTTTCTCGTCACAAATCTTGCGTCAATTATGTCAATTAACGGGCGTTCGCGGTCGTTCAATTTCTTGATATTATGACGGCATCCTAAGGTACTAAAATAGAACTGTCCGGTACCTACCGAGATAAAGGTTCTGACGTTTGCAAAATTTAGTTTTGCTCGATTTAACTGCTCTAGAAACAAAAGTAGGTACAAGTACAAGCTTTTGTTTTAAGGTTTTTATAATAAGTTACTTAGGTACTTCAATTAAATTGTATTGTGCCACGCAAATAAGTCTATTGTATTAGAGATACTTACGTTATATATATGACAGTGTATATATTGTACTGTGAGTAGAAACTGCCCGCTGACGTAGTTATATTTGGCGTCTGCCTTCTAAGCAGCGGATATCGGACGATTAAAACTCTTTTAACAATACCTTATTTGTTAAAATTATGAGAGAATAGATGAATTTATATACTTACAGGTTATAATCATAATCCTCCTTTTTGTTTTGCCATTGTCGGGTAATAATAAGGCATATGTTGAGTTGACCAACGCGAACAATGTTATGGATAACAGCTAGTACGCCATAAATCCACCATTTATTTTAGAATAGAATAGAAATTGATTTATTGTAAATCTAATAAATTATTTTGCATATAAATAATAATTGCAATCTTTTATTTTATATAGTAATCCAACAGCGTTACATAACATACTATAAATAATAAAGTAATTGTAATATCCTAACTATACAGTTAGGCTAAAAAAGGATTACACAAATAAACTCTACATTTACTGGTAACAATATAAAGGAGTAATACACCCCCGAGCCGTAATAAGGTATATATTAATTAATAATTTCGTAATTATTATCGTAGTTATAAATTACAATGATTATATAAGTGTCAGTCAAGTTGCAAAACATACAAATTTTCGTATTATTTTCATCCACAACTACTAGTAAATGAGGTAACTGAAATGACACCATCAGCATTAAACTATCCATAATACAGTAATAAAACATTAGTTAAAACCGTTTCCGTAATGTACACGCGGTCGCAGGTGCATCGCTCGTTTATTAGCGGCGATTACATGCTGCGGTCGGCCGTGGTCGCGGGGCGAGCATCGCGATTAGCGACTGGAAACCACGTTTTGGATTTTATGACGTGCACGTTATTTCACACATGCTTTATTTAAACTTGTCTTTGGATTTTATGATATACATGTTATTGTGCGCATACGTTATTTAGAAACGTCATAAGGAACGGAATGAGAGACGCCATGCAGCTATTACAAATCCTGAAGATGCAAACAGATCTTAATGAACGGTCTTAAAAAGATCCTGTAATGACTGTTTTTTTACCGCGACTGAACAGCGACGGTATGTGCGTCCTACCATCACGTCACGCTCCTACCATCTCCAAAAGGATTTAACAGCTTCGGATAAGATGTTGTTAATTTTACAGGTTATTTGAATGAGAGTGTTCTTAACTGTGTTTGATAAATATCTGTGCAGCCTTTTCCAAATAGGTCGTCAGGGGTATTTACAAAATTTTGAATTTGGCCACTTGTTGTTTAATTAAAAATACCTGGTCAATTCTTTTTATAAATTTCATGTAACGCTTTTACAGCCCCGCTCTAAATTCGATGATTTGCGTCATGGATGACGGAAATATTCATATCATACACACAATCACAACCAGAATCAGAAACGCAAATTATCCTTGGGGAGAAAACTTGTGTTCCGGCTGAGAATCAAACCCGATAACCCTGCTAAAAGGGGAACGCTAACCCAAGAGCAGTTATTACAGACATTTTAATATCGTCGTTTCATTAAACTATTCAAAGAAACGTTGGAACCGAAGTAAGAAACTAAATTCTTTACAGAATTAAACATAATGTTATTACATTTAATAGAATTAAATATAATGTTATTTATAATACATACATCCGTACAATAACACAACAAACCACTATAACCTACGACATCTGCAGCTCTCATACATCCATTATTCCACGACACTTGCGGCAATCTCGCTGAATAACGCCGTAATTGCGTCGCGTCTCACGTGGATTGTTTGAAAGTGAACCGCCCGACTAGTGCTGCCAACGATTCCAAGCAAATATTTTGTCATTTATTTCAATATCACTATATTTCTTATGCTTTAAAAAATATTGTAGATATTTTAATAATAAAAAAAACATAAACGCTTAAACACGCACAGTCCCACGCAGTTCGAAACCTTGTGTCGTGAGTGCCAGAAACATTCACATCACACACTCCAATTTGCCCATAGTTGGACGTCATATTTTATTATACAATTTTATTTTTTATACAATTTTTAAAAGGCCAAAATGTCATCAATTATTTTAACTAGCAAAACTTTGGGTTTGACAAAAGTTGAGGCATGGCCTGACAACAGTCAGGCCAAGCCTCAACTTTAATAAAGATAAGAATGGCTATAGCTTATAACAATAAGCTATAGCCATTCTTATCTTTATTTAAATCTGTACATCGCTTGCAATTTCAAGGAAGAATAAACACTTTTACACGTAACTTCTCGCAAAACTTGAATTAAAAAAAACTATAAGTTAGCATGAGAATATGAATATTATAAGTCGTCAAATCCTCAGAATAGGACTATTTTAATTCCAATTATCGAGGGAAAATCTACTAGACATAACATAAAAACGCGACGTCCTCAAAAACGCAAGTGAAGCCGTGGTACAAATTGAGTCTATCAATAAATCATGTTTTTTTAGATATACAATGAATATTAAATGCATTTACACTTAAACCCCACGCTAAGTTCGATGAATTATGAAGTGGGTGACACAAAACATTGTCATGTATCACCCACCACATAATTTATTGAACCCACCATATAAGTTAATTCAATCACAAACACTATTATTATCACTTTATTTTAATTGAAAATGAGAAATTAAAATAAGTCTAAGTTTTTAATGTTATATTTGGGACAAACCAAAGTTTATAAAAACAAAAACAAAAATTAAAAATAGAAGCACTGGCAACACTATTCAGCACACCATCTCCTCTGTGGTGCTCAACATACCGCAGGATGCATTCTTTGAACAGCCGACTGGAATAATACGCGGTTTGAGGTTTGCGAACAAAACGCTTAGCGGAATTCACGATTCCTACTTCCTACGTAGTTTGCTACGCTATGTGCTACGCGCAGCTACGAATGGCATCGTGATGAAATCCATGATGATATGCATTATCTCATGCTCGTCTAGCTAGTTATGTACCAAAAATAGTCGATAGAAGCTTGGAGAAGAAATATCTAGGTAACAAATTATAGTAATGGAACTGATCGTTGGCTTCTAAGCAGGGGGGTATCGGGTTCGATTCCCGGCAGGAACACAAGTTTTCTTCCCAAGAAAAAATTGTGTTTCTGGTTCTGGTTGCGTTTGTGTATGTAATGTGATTGTTTCCGTCAACCACGACACATGTCATCGAACTGAATGTGGGGCTGTGAGTGTGTAATCGTTTATGTTATGTTACGTTAAGTATTATCAAGTAGAGCTAAACTAGTTGGATTAAGTATAAGAAAAATTACAGTGCAGATGAAAAGGCCGCCGTCGAAATAGATAGTCCAATTCCTATTAGAGGGCTTCGCGGTTTCAAATTCTATAATGGACTTAAGCTTTCAGTGTTGGTAACATTGTGATAAAATTATTATTAAAAATTGAATATTCATGTCCTTTTTATTAATGATATTTTGGCGCCGTGACCATTCCATGGTGGTATGGCATTTTATAACGCTCGCTTAGTTGTATCGAAATTCAGTCGTAGTTCATCATAGTCAAGAAGCAAAATTTGCCATTATAGGCCGAACTTAATTACCATATCCTCGACGAAATCATCACTCACCGTTAAATAAGATAGTGATCAAAAATATTCTAGATCCGCTTATCCGAAATGAATAAATGGGTAATTTACATTACTTAGCTGCCCGTTACTCCTTTCGTTGCTGCATCTACGCTTTGAGGCAGTGTAATGAAACTACGGGTAATGGTTGTCATTTCCGTTGAGCTTGTAGATATAACATAACGTCAATATTACAGAACAAGTCGTTAGCTACAAACGTCTACAAGCTACGTGATGACATGCATGCTACGCAGTAGCACTGTAGTATCATTTACTACAGTTTCGTAGCTTCGTAGCTATCTGTAGACAGAACATAATATTATGATAGTATGTATTATTATGTCGTGTCTGTAAACTCAGCAAGATATGCTTCTGCAGTGGATACGCATTGAATACTAAGTGGTCTGAATAATAATATGTAATCGTATTATACCTATTAATCATTGTCATTAAATAATACAATCAAAACATTGTTGTTAAGTATAACGAGCAGTCTATTTCCTTTATAGTCAAAGCAGATTAAGGGAGTTCTGATAACATTGATAGGCGTTAATGTTCCGTAGTACCGTGAAAAGATCGCCCATATACCTGCCGTTTGTTAAAGGAATAACGGATAGAATCGGAAACCTATTACAGCGGCGGTATCCATAGTTGATCGTGTGGGTGGATAACAGTCTTGATTCCAATCAAGACTGTTATCCACCCACACGGTCAACTATGGCAAATGCTGCGTTCACCTAAAGAACCACTCAACGGTCCAGGAGTATACAAAAGTCATGTGAGTGTGGAAAATCCTACATTGGGGAAATTTAAATATATTTTTTTATTTTAATCCGTTTATTAATTACTGAGTTCTGAGGTAACAAACAGAAAAAAACACACACTGAATAGAAAACCTCCTCATTTGTTAAGTCGGCTAAAAATACAGCTGATTATGAGGTTGATATGAAACCCAGATGGTAGGAAAATATTTCGTTCTTTTCGCTTGTACTACGCACATACATTTTGCAATATCTGAATAAAACACAGTATGAAACTGTTTCATAAAACTCAGAGTGCTATCCTGCCCACGTCGTTAACAAATAAATTGAAGCACGCACACATACATACAGTAAGGTAAACTGCAGAACGGGTTTCTACTGTCAGCTTTCAAACAACGCATTTTTAAAAGTTGAAAGCTTGAAATTGGGCACTTTCAAAGAATAGAGGCCTTTGTCAAGCGTGATGTTGCAGAATAGTTCCGGCAGTTAAAAATGTAGTGAAGGTGGAGGTGGTTTTATGTACATATTTCAAACTTTTTGTGCGGCTTCGCTCTCGTTTACTAACTTAAAAAGAACTTGTTCGTACAAATACGAACACAAAAAACAGTCAAATCTGTCATCCTGTTCAAAAACGATGACTATCCATTTGTTTGGCAACTGACTTTTATTTACATATGATATACTATTCTTCGACAGACAGATGTGTGCTCAGTGATGTGGCCCATCCTTGCCAAAATCCTTACTTATTATAATAAATCTAAAATATGTGTATGAGATAATATTATTATGTCTGAAACGAGGTCTCCCGGCTAGACCCTGGGTTCTATATTTCTTGGAACTTTTTTTTTGGGAAATGGCCGCAGAGCTCAGTTAGTTACCCATAATATCTAAATATATATAAAAAAATAGATGAAACAAGCAAATAAAATCACGACAAGTACATTAATAATATTCTTATTTAACAATTTAAACATAAAAGTCTAGTGCCGAATACTGTGATGAATATTAATTACCCGTAACAATTATGACGTACAATTGCAATCACCGACGGAGAGTGAAAGTATTAGAAAGAGAAGCACATTGCAGGGACAATTTGAACATATTGACTGCTAGATTCTGATGGTTGATGCAGCTATGCAGGCGGTCACGACTGTTCATTATAGCACTTACAAATGTTACAAGACTAATGTAATAGTATTTACTTACTACATTCTGGCAATAAATTATGAGTTGAATCACTTTGGGGGCTGAGTCACCCACGTCCGTAGGAGGATACCCCTTAAGTCTGACTCCCTACACGTGGTCCCCGGGTGGTGCTAATCACATTTGAAAGGTGGTAAAGCATTTTGTGAGTCGCTCGCCTGGCTTGCTACCAAAGTAGCTTACCACCATCAAGTTGAAAGTCTGCCGCCAAGCCAAATACGGTGTTTCGGCAGTTATCCTTGAGAGCCTGCGTATTCCAGGTCTAGTGTTTTACCAGCTTCGATCACATTGTCACTTACCATCAGGTGAGATAGTGGTCAAACTCGAGCCAGTCACAAATGAAAAAAAAAAATAAAATTGAAAAATCGGGATGGGTCGTAAAGACGCACGACGGAAGTGAAATTTTTGCATTACAGGGAAAAAAATGAATTATTCATAACATACAGTGATTAATTACCACACACAGTGGTTACACCACTTTTCATCACACATAAAGATTGCGGATCAGAATTTCATAGCCCTCCCATATTAAGTCTTACTTCTAAGACTTGTTTCAATATTACAGTTAAACGCAAGCAAAGCATAAAAAAAGACTTTACCGCTTTATTTTCGGAACCCTTATCAGATTAAATAAATTAAATACGAATTATTATTATGAACACATGCACACACACACCAACTCACACACACACTCACCGTAGACATATACACACAAACGCATGCGATGCAATGGCTTGCTTAGTAGGAATATGAAATCGTTTATGTATTTAGTTTTACTTTTTTTTTTTATTTATTCTTTAGATATATACACATAATTTATTTATTTTACTTTTTATTTAATTATTATAAATCAGCTGTAAATGTTGTACAAATTTAAAATAAGACCCCGCAAACTACTATTTTTTCCGGCTCGACTACCATCTTAGCTCGAGTAAAGGATATGCTGAAAACCAGCCATGCGTAAGCTATTTAAATATTTAGTTTATGCTAAAAAAAGCTGAGCATACTCCTATTGCCAACCACTATTATTTGTGTCTATAACTGTGTATGTCTATTTTATAACTGTATCTTATTTATCTGTAAAATTTAATTGTTTTTCGTTATATTATATTGTAGAAAATAAGAAAAAATGTTTCTGGTGTCTGGCAATAAATACTTTTTTATTTCTTTATTTTTTTTTTTAATTATTGAGGATAACTCAAAAAGTACTAGTCTGATCTTGATTAAATTCAAATCCTACTAATATTATGAATCCGAAAGTTTGTGTGTAAGTGTGTGTGCAAGTGTGTAAGTATATTTGTTCCCTCTTCACGCTTTAACCACTGAACAAATTTGGATGAAATTTGGAATTTCCATAGCTTATACCTAGGATTAACACATATGCTACTTTTTAAATTTATAATAGCGGGCGAAGCCGCGAAGCACGGCTAGTATTTAAAATAAAAAAGGGCCACATGGGAAATATCAGCTTTAAAAAAAAACATCAAATTGGTTCCCCCAGAAAGAAGTTATGCAGTAACATACATACAAAAAAAGAACAACATATAGTCGAATTAAGAACCTCCTTTTTAGAAGTCGGTTGAAAATATCGCATTTATAATATTATTTGCTACATATTTTGAACAGTGGAAAAAGTTACATCATGAATATTCCTTGCCAACCATCCACCTGCGCTGTGGTATTAAAAACGGCCCCGTAAACCGACTGCACTGACTGCAAGTGAATTCAATTATATCCCAGCGACTCTTTGACAGCAAGCCTTTGTATTTTGACGAATAAATAAACTAAGAGGAGCTGTAGTTACCAACATACTGGAGGGTGTAACTACAGCATAGTATAATGAATAAGAATTTTACAAGAAACAACCATGACGCACAGAAGCATTCTATACACTATGTATAGCACTAAAGATTTACAGCTATGTACCAACAACATTACATGAATAAAACACAACAACATTAGAATCTATACTCTATACTTATGATAAAAATACAACAGGCCAATGTCTGTACATTAAAGATATTGAAGAAAAACGAATATGGGGGTATTTATTACAGCAACAGTACCAAAACAACCAAATAATGGTTTGCAACAGCAGATACCAGTTAAATTGTGTGTCTATTTTTCAGAACGCTTTTATTTTAGAGTCAGATTCAATCCTAATTGTATTTTTAACAGGTCGTATTTTTTAGCTGCTTTTTTTGCTTGGAAAAAGGCCGAAAGTATTTTAAAAACGTTACGCTCAAAAGAGTAAAAACGTTTTTTTAATTCAAGATAAGCAAACGTTTGACCCCTAACTCACTGTAAGCGACGATGCGGTCAACGGTGGAGCAGGTTTGATTGATGCTTATTCACGATTGTGTAACGATTCAGCAACATTCGATTGGCCCATTAACTGTTGGCCAACATAATTTTAAACAATTAACTTTTCATACAAAGAACTTTTCACCAACGCACGTTTCGCCAACATAACTTTACGTCAGTGAATGCTAAAGCAACATAATGTTTTGACCAATCACTTTTCAACCAAAGATCATTTAGCCCATGGACTGTTCCTCAACAGAACGGTACGTCAGTGGAGTGTTTTATCAACATAATCTTTTGACAATATCCTTTCCCCCCATGAACTTTTTGATTTCATAAGCGTAATCAAAACATCGTATAATGGACGTATATGCCATAGAATAAATAATAGTATGGTATTGATTAGCGTTTTTTTAAATGTAGTACAGATTATTATCATGATTAATTTCTCAATATCTCTCCTGAATTATAGTTGAGCCCTGCAAACAGATGAATGATAAAAGTAACAATTAAGTGTAACATTCCATGGCAGTAGAACATTTTCTAATGGTCGTCTACTTAGCTACCGCTACCTTAAAGTTAATTCGTAATTTACCACTGTCAAATAGAAACATCTGTCAACCAGCGCCAAATAGTTTCCGCTAATCTTGAGAGCCAGTTTCATTCAAGGCCTAGTTTGCTTACCGTCCATGATCACATCATCACTTACCGATAGGAAAGACAGTGATAAACCGCCAGCCTGCCAGACATGATTCCACTCTTATTATATGGACTATTTACAACGGCAACTCCATTATACGGATCAGAAAAGTGACATAGCGCTTGGATAGTCGTAGGTAATCAATACTTTCAACAGACAACTGAGCTACCTAAGCTCAGTAGTAACAGAAGCAGTCACCGATCTGGTACTTTCCATTTCGAACTATGCCATGGGCTGTTCTGGGTCTTAAGTTCTTTGTTCACATCATGACTATCAACACTGATGTTCTTCAAACGTCTATGAAAAAATCTCTTCTGTTCTAAAATGATGATGTGGCTCACTCAGTATTGTACTGGGCTGAACTGAACTCTCCAGGTTACTCGCTGAAAGGTTGGTGTCGACACACAGGATTCGTAGAATTTACATGACGTGGCATATTTGTCATCAGAAGCTTTGTGCAAACTTCTTATTTATTGTGATTGAAATTCCTCTAAATTGATTTCACACATTTAAACATATTTAGTTTCGTAAATGCGTGATTAATCAATCCAAAGTGCAACATTTTTCAGAAACCTTTATAATAAGTCAAACTTTTTAATATTTATCTATTAACAAATTATGAATTATTATTATTTATTTAATCTTATTATATCTTTATTATTTTATTATTATTATTTATTATTAATGAATGTTTAATAAGCTTTTTATATTTATTTATTTTTGGGTGGAACAGCTGTTGAAAGCGGCATTTTATAATTTTAAATAATGTTATTTCATTAAATGATTGATATTTACGCCATCTTTAGAAGAATCCCAGCATGTTTGTCATATATTTTCACTTTACTGAAGTGTGGTGTTGCGTAGTTACTTTTAAAAGAAATTATAGATGGCGTCAATCAGCCATAAAAGAGTAATTTTGAACGTTGTTGGAAGACGTCAAATTGAAAAACCAGCATTATCTGAACCTCATGGTTCATGGATCTGGATTTTTGTTTAAGGTCAAGCTGATACAAAGCTTTAGTAGAAGTTGAAATATTATTAAGTATCCTATATTCTAAGTTGGTAAATAAGCAGTCATTCGGTGAAAATCCCGTTGCAATTATTTAAGTAGTTTTCGCGTGATGCGCGTACAAACAGACAGATAGACAAAAATTCTAAAAATAGATTTTTTGGCTTCTGTTGCTCTAATAAAGGCCTCCCATATTAGTTTTTCTTCAATATATATAATGTACAGACATCGTGCATCGGCCTGTTACGATTTTATTATATGTATAGATTAAGTAACAACAACAAAAATAAAATGAAAAAAAAGGAATGTTTTTGTAAGCCAAATTTCGTAGTTGAAATATAACTTTTGCAAAAAGTTCATGGGGGGAAAGGATATTGTCAAAAGATTATGTTGATAAAACACTCCAATGACGTACCGTTCTGTTGAGGAACAGTCCATGGGCTAAATGATCTTTGGTTGAAAAGTGATTGGTCAAAACATTATGTTGCTTTAGCATTCACTGACGTAAAGTTATGTTGGCGAAACGTGCGTTGGTGAAAAGTTCTTTGTATGAAAAGTTAATTGTTTAAAAATTATGTTGGCCAACAGTTAATGGGCCAATCGAATGTTGCGGAATCGTTACACAATCCTTATTCACTCGCGAATTAAAACCTATATTAGATACTAGTCGTGCCCCGCGGCTTCACCCGCTATTATCAAGTTAAAAAGTAGCCTATGTGTTAATCCTAGGTATAATCTATGTACATTCCAAATTTCATCTAAATCCGTTCAGCCGTTAAAGCGTGAAGAGGGAACAAACATACTTACATACTTACACACTTACACACAAACTTTCGGATTTATAATATTAGTAGGATTGTATTTATCAGAAAAAAATAGGCTCAGGTCAGAAGTTACATTCCTTTGCGGTTTGCATAATGCATGTGAAAACAAAACGCTTCGTTCGCATTTGTAAAATGTCTACCATATAGCGGTTAGGACTCTATCTCAATGCCCAATAATTGAATGGGAATTGTGAATTGTGTAATCCCATTGCACAGTCTCCAAAATGTATGCAGTAAAATACCGCGAGACTCGCCACCATTGAATAAAAATAATAAAGTATTTGATAATGTATTCGTGAAGAAAAGATGTAATAAATTCACCGTATGAATCTGAATTCTTCCATCTTATATTAGTATTTCCTTTGCAAAAGTATCTGCAATTACATTTCTCCCATTATTAAATTATCTCTGATTTCTGGTCTCGCAGCAAAGTGGCGGCAATCCTCTAAATTGATATAAGTAGTTATCTTGAGGGCGAATTGGACACGAGCGTGGTTACATTCCCTTCACGCAAACATCGCACTGTGCGGAGTGAAGCGAACGTATGACGTGACTTATGTGCGAGCGGAGAGCGATTTAAACTTAACATATTATTTTAAGTACATAATATACATATATATCTCAATTATCATACATGCTTATTGTGGTCCTCACAAGGTATTCTACTCCAACTTTTGTGTTTCTAAGAATTCTTGGGCAACTATACGCTGGTAACTAGCATATTTAATATCTTTGATAAGTAGGTAATGTGGGTAGTAAGTACTTAAGTAGGTATAATAAAAAAACTAAACAACAAATTCAAATAAGCAATACTGACATCAAAAAATTTCATTCTAGATACACTAACGTCACACTGTATTGAGACTCTAAATGAGAACTATGTAATTGAGAGACAAGTTCGAGCTTAAACCTGGTTCTAACAGCGTTAAACTTTTCTTTTGACCACTACATATGACTCCTTTTGAATATTACGAAATTTGTTGATTTGTCTAACTGATACCTCCATCGTAAATTAAAAAAAAACTGCTTCTTCGGTAAGTCGTTAGGAAACCCGAATTTATAATAGAACTAGCTGTGCCAACGGCTTCACCCGCGTGAGTTAAAAGTTGTGGCTGAACATTTTCAGTGTTTATAATTTTGGATTGATAGATTAATCGAAGCGAGTAAACATTTTCATACTACCTTTTTACCCTATTTAGCAAATGTAAAGATTTATTTTGTAAATTGGATTAGCCTATGTGTTTTTCCGAAACTTGAACTTTATATATTCTAAATTTCATCAAAATCGGTTCATTGGTTACGGTGATACGTGGTAACAAACATTCACACACAGACACACAAACTTTCAGATTTATAATGTTAGTAAAATATCTCAGACTATTGGCACGGTTTCAAAAATATATGATTATGTTTCCTTAATTGCTTTCGCCTATAACATGTCCGCAGCGTTAATCAGAAGCGCACCGCAGCTCCCCTGATTAATATGAGTCGACGGGCGAGCTCTGTTTGGGAATTGCAATTGGTTAATACCACGCCAATTGCGTTAAGCACTGCCCTTCCGTGGTGAAAATAATTTTAGCCAATGTTATTAGAGAAATAAAGGGAAATTGTTTGTTTTTGTTATGAAATAATAAAGATTTTTAGATAAAACATTTGGGTTGCACTGGGCTAAACTCACGTTCAATTTGTCTCAGAGTTCCTCGATAACTAGGTGCGAGTTTATAAGTTAAGTGGTGAATTAGGAAATGCCAGTTAGGACGTATATCATCCAGGATATGACATAATGGCATGATGGATAGATGATCATGCTGCCTAACATATAGCAAATCTTCGGCTGCATTATCATTTTATACCAATAATAATAATAATTTTACAAACATAATTATTAACTTATTTTGTTACTAACAACTCTATGGATTATGTCCGAAACAAATGATTTTTATTTCATTTATTTACCACCATATGAGATAGTGCTCAAATACTTGAATGTCTGATGCAGCATAAAACTAAACACTCAAGCACTACTTCTCCTTTTTTACTTTCAATATAAAATGTCCATTGAAAAGCTTTTGCAAGCAAAATATTAAAATATTTACTCGTATCATGAAACGTAATGCAACGTGATTCAGCGAAAACCTCGGACGAGTTTGTTTTACTCCCAGCGGTCCCTCTGTCTCTGCGATACTCTGTTTAGCCTACGATTACAGAACAAGTAGAGCGGTGGAAAGCAAATATTCCAAAATGTATGTGTAACGTACTCGATAAATAAGTTTAGGTTGCTTGCTGAATATAACACATAAAAATCGCTTTATTGACACCATAAATCTATATATACCTATATAAAAATGAATCTCTATTTTCCTTGGTGAACGGATGGAACAATTTCGCTAATTCTTTTTTTTGGTGTTAGTTATTGTCAGGAGAAGGTTCTTATGAAAGAAAATTGTGTCCCGGCATTCCCGCGGGTCCGGGACTTACGCGGAAAGAACCGTGTGATGTGAATGTTTCAGACGTCCACGACACAAGTAATCGAACTAAGTATAAGGCTGTGAGTGTAGAAGTATTAATTTATTACGGTACATTTCCCGTTTATAAACTTTTGCTGAATTTTATAAGCCATAAATAACGACAAAATGTATCAAAAATCTATTTAAAAAAATGTTTAACATTTAAATCTTATGAGATATGGTACCTTGCATTGGGCTCACAGTCTTTAATAACAATGGATGTTTTTATTAATTAATTCTATCCATTTATATAAAGCGCCTTATCCACACACACACGCATCGTTGTTTTCATCCAGTGCTCAACGAATTCAACCGGGAATCGAACTAGCGACTACAAAATTAAATAACTCAAAACATCTCTTTGCTGGAAGCACTTAAATAATTCACTTTGTGGCTGGCCGGTGGAATTTAACTTGTTTGCGGATTTTGGAGTTCCAGTGTAATGGACGGCAGACGGCTCTGAACTGTTACATGTATGGTCGGTGTGGATTTTTAGTAATTAACATGGACTTTAAACATAATTACATAAGGTTTTTTTTTTAAATGACTATATTTGGACTGCACGTCAGCTCTGTAAGCACTGGGTATTGAGTTCGATTCCCGATGGAATACAATACTTCTCCAAAATGGAAATTTGTTGTCTTTTACGGTGATTATATGCGTAATGTGACACTAGTCTTCGAATTTAGTGTGGGAGTATGAGTGAGAAAGCGTTTACGTTTAAAAAAATGTTTTAGCACGCACGCTATAACTCTCCAAACTTGGTTTAGAGTTTTAAATACGGTTTTAAACGATATGGCTTTTTTTTAATATGATAAATAACTGTATGAGACTATAGTGGGAGCGTAGTAATAAAAACTGACCAGAGCTATATAGTTAATAAGACAATGGTTAAACGTTTGCCTATCATGGATAAAAAGTTACATACGTCTTATTAAAAGAAACAGTCGAGTTTAAACCCTCCTTCTTATCTAAGTACGTTCGAATGGCGTATATCTATTGATTTGTTGTATGTGGCCCTAATTCGGTTGTAAATGTTTTTAATCTGTGATACAACAATAAAAAAATAACAAATAATTTTACAATGTCCTGTGTATACATATATAAATAAGACGATGAAATAATTTATATTTAAGGTTTACATTCAATGAATCAAAAGCCATCTAAACATATTATGCTGTTATTAACTGACGTCCCAGTTGGCGCAGCGGACAGGTGTCCGCCCTCTGCGCCGCGGGTCCTGGGTTCGATTCCCGGCAGGAGCACAAATTCCTTCCCAAGGGACATTTGTGCTTCTGGTCTGGGTGTAATGTGTGTGTGATGTGAATGTTTCCGGCACCCACGATACAAGTCTTTGAACTTAGTGTGGGGCTGTGAGTGTGAATGTGTTTGTTTTTGTCATTCTTTCAGCATAACTAGTAAGAAAAAACAATTACAATATATAAATGTAAAATTATGTTATCGCGGATTTTTTTGTAGAAATAATAAAAGCAAATTTCATACATTGTTTTAATTGTTAACAACTGCATCAGAAAAAAACTGTTTTATTGTAAAAGCAAATTCTCAAAGCATTAGTATTTTATCTATTTACATTCTACGAAAGACAGACGTACTCGTTAACATAAGTGGCTACTTCCATATTATTTTTACTGACATAAACTGAGAAAAACATATATATGGTTTGTCAGCAAAACTTTTTAAAGTATTTCAAAAATATTTAGAATAATTTAATATGAGATGCATTTCAAGAAGTGAAAAACTTACGGACTTCACATTATTACTTTTATTAGTAACTAGCTGTGCCCGTTGAGTAATTAAGTTAATAAGTAGCCTATGTATTATTCCGGAACCTATACTAACTACACTCAAAATTTCATCAAGATCGGTTTATTCGTTACGAAGATACATGGTTACAAACATATACACACACACAAACTTTCGCATTTATAATATTAAAAAAATATGTAGGAACCGTTGAGAAATAGAAGTCGTACTCTAAGTAGCTGATCAGTTATTAATTAATTAATCCTAACACAGTACACGCGCATCACAACAAATCTATATCTTCATCACAACACACTTTTCGAGAATTCCACTTCGAAACTAATACGAATATTCATGACTGTGGGAATTATATTCCCTAGTCTTGAGAGTAGCGAACCGCAGTTCTAATATTCGAACTCGATAGCACCCGCTCGGCTGGTTTAATCTCGCAACTAAAAGTGGTTATATCGAACCGAATACAGGGGGCTACTAACTCCGATTACTAGTTTCAATAAGACTATTTCAGTAGATGCAGTTTATTTTGTTGGTGTTAGTATTCTGATGAAGTCTTCTGTTATGTATCAGGGTAGTCTGATTCCTTAAAAGCTGCACCCTAGGCTGTCTGATTAGGCAACACTAGTTTGTATCTAAAACTCTAAGAATAGAAACAAATTGACCGCCCCTTGACTTTAATGCGTGCGCGTTAGCCTTCTAAGGAAAGGTATCGGGTTCGATTTCCGGCGGAGTTTCCTTCCACGAAAAAATTGTATTTATTTTTCTGGTTGTGATCGTGTGTTTGATGTGCTTTTTTCTGGCCCACAATTGTCTTCCACGGGAAGTGTTTCACAGCGTTTAAACACTTCCCGTGGAAGACAAGTCTAGAGAAATGAAAGCGAATACGTTTACCTATATTTTAAACGCAAGCAAAGCTTAAAAAACCGACTTCATCGCTTATATTTCAGTTTTGGCTAAACTAATATTCGATAAAATTTATATGGGACCACCTCTGAAGTATATACTACCAAACAAAAAAAGAATCATCAAAATCGATTCACAATTGGCGGAGATATTGCGTAACATACATACAAAAAAAAACTTTCTGTAGTCGGTTAAAAGTCGAAGAGCAGCATTCTTAAAATAATAAATCATATAATAAAATATAAACAAAACGGCAAGCGCTCCGCACTTATCTGGAAGAAGCTGAGACAATTGTTTATAGTAAGTCACACCAGTTTCCGTTTTAATTTTAATTTTACATTAAAATATAGTAAATAAATTTCTACAAGCAAGGTTACTTAAATTTTAAAAAAGTCTTTAGACCTTAACGAATGTTTGCTAACAATAATAGGTATTAAATTTATCTTCATATAATTATTTTATAACAAAATAACTATTGAATTCTCAATAGAAACCAACAAACCTATGGTAACCTTCGATTCCAGTACATTGACTATCTGGACTTTTAAACAGTTTTTCTATCCGACCAGATTCTATCTGCAACGAGTTGTGAGGATCAAATTGGGCGGACAGTTATTTGTCACGTCATTAAATTGTGTTTTTGAAATGTTTTGAATAGTTTGAAATTTAACGATTTTGCTATCTCTTATATAATAACCTACGATACAATTCCTAAAACCACTTTTCTACTCATTTTGTTTATCTGTAACAGTGCCTTGCGGCTTTATCTAAAACTAGGTATCCATGATCCAAAATAGATTCAAATTGAATTTTATCTAGATCAATCCAGCAACTTAGCAATAAAAATATTGAAATCAATTCAAATCGTTTAATCGTCAGAACGTAGGTGAATCTTGATAATGTTTTATCATATACAAGATGTTGAATAAAACAAAAAAACATAGTTCCCTTATAAGGGTGAGAATGCACATGCATTCTCTCCTTTATTACAAATAATTAAAAAAGGTAATTAATTTGATATGTTCATTCACAAAATTTTCATATTATAATTTAATGACGCATCAATTACAGACAGAATTCATTAAGAATTTAAAAAATAAATGTCATATAATAAGCTAGCGTTTCTACTTTCACGTGATATTGGGCTTAAAAATGTCAAACACGCTAGTATAGAAACTAGCTCTCAGACAGTTGCTAGAATACTGTTTGCTTGAACTTGCTTGATAAAAGATTGTCTACAGACTGAGGGGGCGGTAAGGTACCGGTAGAGTGGTAGCTAGCCAGGATATTATGCGCAAATTTTATATGGCTGAAAATTGCAATATAGGTCGTATTGCGCCTTACCTTAAATTGAAGCCGTTGGTTTTAAACCTTCGAACTCCCGATCGAGAGTCGATCTCCTTTAGCACTTATCTGTCGTGGCGTCTTATCAAATTTACTATATATTATAAATAAACTCATATTAATATAATATAAGGTAGTTACATTTTACAAGACACAATTTCCATTAAAACAAATTGAGCTTTTTATTTCAAACGAACGCCAACAAAATATAAGTAAGTGCAATTACACTCCTCTTTATTACTTCCGACCTACAAAATACTGCAACAATTCTATCGTATTTTTTGGCATCGAGTCACGTTCATAAGCGACAAAGTGCCGTTCATTGCTGCGTCGCGACGTGCATTTTTAAGCTGTTGCGAATAAAGTGGGTGATGTAAGGTTACTTTTTGAAAAGATAATAATAATAACGGGAGCAGTTGGCAGGCGTACGGCGACATGCTACTCGCGTCGTTTTTTGGTAACGACTCGAGTGATATGATCACAGCGATTTTTAAAGATTTTAATTAGTTAATATATGGTTTATTATCATTTTAAATCTCAATGAAATAGGCAATTTATTTCTTAATTAGGCACTCTGGTGATAATAATTTTTTTTTACGCTACAAGAGGTTATACTTAACTTTGAGATAAAAAAAAAATTAAGCAAAAAAGTAAACAAGAGGCACAAAAATAGTAGTTTACTGACAAAAATACACTCAACCAAGGCTACTATCCAAAAATCAGATTGAGAAAATTCCTTTATTCGCAATTTTACTATAAAAAAAAATGGCATAGGATGTAATTATTTCACAATTTCTTAAAGTGACGATTATCTCAAAAACTGTGAGTCTTTTACGGCACATTTTTTATTTTATGGACCATCATGATATCCCCCATCTGTAGGTACAGAATTATCCATTCATTACGCCACAACCTGTATGCATTATCTATCATTTTCAGTTGTCTTAAATTAAAACATTGATGTAAATATCATTAACAATGGGATTGTCTAGAGTAGTCAAGTCGAAGTTTATTTAAAGTGAGGGCCACGAAATTAGGGCGGTCTCTTTGATGGTTTAAGACATTTTGATTAATTAGTGCAATGGATATTCTTATTCCACCATTATACAAATTAGACTACTTTCAGATATAGTACCAATAACACATAAATTTCAAAATAATTTTCACTAGAAAATATATAATTTAAGCATTGTTTGTATATTGTGACCTTATTAAAGAGGTTAAGCCATCTTCAATCAGAGCTTGCAGCGGGTAACCTTTTATTGGGAGTTGCAACATTTTTTATGCCATCGGTGCTGATTTTTAATCGTAAGACAACAGTCCTTAAGCCATATAGGATACCTTCAGGCGGTCCGAAAAAACGTGACCCCTTCTCTTTTCCATACAGCAAGCAAACATGACCGTATTCATTATTAATTTAAAAGACGTTGCTAAATTAATTATTTAAAAAGTTAACAACTTGTTTGGTTCTGAATTATATAAGTAAAAACAATATTTACAAATCGCCATAAGTCCATGCCTTCGACTACTTCCGAGTCAACAGCCAGACCGTGCGGGCACCTCATAAAATATTATAACATTAAAAAAACCCGCCACATACGAGATAATTGTTATGGGATATATGAAAAGTTCGCTGGATTTTTGTCGGGTCCCGACGGAAACAAATATTTCGGAACAATTCGGTGGAAATTGGAGCACAGCAGGATTATTGTTTCGACGATTATGCAGCTCCGAATGATGATTGGGCTCGCTTTGTTCTTTTTTCAGTTCATTTATTGTAGCCTCAAGTAATATACTACTATATATTTCTGTGATGCAGCATGAAATTTAAATATTTATATATTTTAAAAACTAAAATCATGTTTTATATCGAAGGATTACCTTCAAATAATGCTTAGCGTCGAAACGAAGTGAAACGACAAAGAACTAAAGTTATCGACATAGCCCACAGGATTAGCAAGCTGAAGTGGCAGTGGGCTGGTCTTATTTGCCGTAGAACTGATAACCAATGGAGTAGACGTGTCCTAGAGTGGAGACCGCGTCTCGGCAAACGTTTGCGAGGACGCCTTCTGGGTAGGTGGAACGACGACATACGTAAAGTGGCTGGCAGCGGTTGGAAAAGAAGAGCTGAAGATCGAGCTCAGTGGCGTGCATTGGAAGAGGCCTATGTCCAGCAGTGGACGAATACAGGCTGATGATGATGATGATGAATGCTTAGTGTGGCCTCAAGAGTCAACTTGTTAACAGAACTTACTGCAACTGCCATATACACACAAAAACTTACCTATCTCGAGAAGAATATTGGCAAACAAAGTTCAAAAATGTTATCGTATATACTATACAAATACTATTAAGATTTCTTGGGAATATAGTAACAACGTAACAATAATATATTCGGCGGCCTCTTTCAGATAACTTTAAGATGGTGTGAATAATATAGAGAGAAAAATATAAAAAGTGATCGGTGGTGTGGCAATAATCATTATTCATGCACTCCATAGAAACATTACATATTATTGTAATTAAATACGTCCCATGCTTAAACATACAAAATATATCAATATAATTTATCACTACATATATAATATATAAGACAAAGTCGGGTTTGTTACAACACTTATAACTCGAGAACGAACGGACTTTAATGATAGGTTTTAATTATCTTTGATTAGCTGGATTTTTCTTCGCCCTGAATATCAGAATAACTATTAAAATATAGGAAAAAAATACGAAAAAAAACATTTTCTCTTATTTTTTGTAACGCAATTGGGGTTTTGTTGATATTTTGAAAATAAACGCGGGTGAAGCCTATTATTATATACAATATTATACATAATTATAAAAACACCATAATATTATTATACATTTAAATAGATATTGGTAATAAAACATGGTGATGATTTTCATACAAGCTGTGAAAAATAATGGTAACAACATCTAATATAAGGTAGAGCTACCATATCTCCGACTATTTGACGGAGGATTCGCAAACGGAATCTACGCACTATCGTCCATTTACTGCGGGAATCAGAATGAAGATGCGGGATGAAGCGGTTTGCTGTTGGATTTTTACCCTAAAATGTAATTTTAGTCAGTCTAATTGTACTGCTTACAAAATTTATGGTACATGAGTATCTATAGGTACCAGTTTTGTTAGATTTGGTTCAGTGTTTAGCTGATTCCATGGAAAACTCTCTTGGATACATTATGTGTAGCTGCTATTGGGGCATTTTGGGTAGGACAGTAAACAATACATCGTTTAAGCCTAGAATAAAGCACCAACATTGCACTGTGACTTGGTCGGATCCCTTAAACCTCAGTAATCCGTAGCTCCTGGAGCACATAAGTGAACCATCAGTGTCTGGCGTCACTGACTAACAGGTCATGTTCTGCTGATCCACCTGATTAGTTAGATCAATCAGTACGTATT
This sequence comes from Lomographa bimaculata, assembly GCA_948107665.1. Lineage (NCBI taxonomy): Eukaryota > Metazoa > Arthropoda > Insecta > Lepidoptera > Geometridae > Lomographa > Lomographa bimaculata. Next base: position 633,198 of record OX403592.1, on the reverse strand, counting down.
ATAATATTCAAAGGAGCAAGTTTATTTTGTCATAGTTTGCAAGCAACTTTGCCACGGCAGTTTCATTTCAATAAATTATTGGAGGTAACGAAAAAAAAACTATGCTCTATAGGCAAGCATTTGACCACTATATCACCTGATGGATTGCGATGATGCGGCCGAAGATGTAACATTATACTTGCCTATTCACTCTTGACTTGAAAACTCCTACATTGGAGCATATACATTTTACACACACAATACACTACCACTGCTACAGTATAGTAAAAAAATGCATCAGAAAATCCTACCAGACCACATAAACAAGTGTTCGATAAATCCACTGAAATAATAGTTAAGACAAGGGCAGACTTAGTTAAGCATAGGCATGCTGTAGCTGTATATTTAAGTTTTATCACAACCAGATTAAAGTGATACCACCAGTTTATCAAAGTTATTGCCATCAGAGCTGTTACACGATCCGGCAGATCAGTACCAACCAAGTTTCCAGAAGTTTACCGCCCGATGCGCAGAATGGCACTTAGCGTACACTACTGTAAACTGTAATACACTATTGTACACTGTTGTACTGAAACTAGTATAAGTTTAGATCAAGCTCCTTGACTTGATTATTAAACGAGTTGACAGGCTTTGTAAGTTTGAAGAAACGCTGTGTAATAAAGAGAGTTTAAATCCTGGAATAGGGCTGTAGCGTACTACATAAATTATACTTAAACACACGCACACACACACATAGACACACACACACACACACATACACACGTGTGCCAGTACACACATTATTCTAAAAATAATTATTATGTCCTACGTAAATATATTTTTAAATAAGTTTAAGAATGTTTGGAAGAGAAATAGTATCCCCGAGACAGGGAATCCTATTGGGGATCTATTGCTCAATGTCATACCTTGTTAATTAGTTTCTGCATAAATACATATTCAATAATAGTTGCCATACTTATGTATGTACTAATAAACTTACTTGAAATCAGATATATTGTACTTATTTAATATTTCGCGTAAAAACAATCATATTAGTAAGTGGTAGATAGGATCAACAAAAGCGATTAGCTAGCAGATTTTCAAACGCATAGCTGTGGCCATCGCGGTCACATTTATCCTGGATCTCGTTTAGAACGATTCAGCATTAGCTGATTAGGCCCCAAACGTATGTTGAGTAACGTTCATGGAGACCACTCATTTCAGATTTAGTTTGTAGCTGTATCACAGATGCCTGATATATACGCCTTGTATGCACTAGAAATAATGTGTTTTAATGCTTAGAAACTTTGTTACGATACTTGACGTATATATTAACTGAAGCAAAAGTTGTCGACGAACAAGAAGGAAGGAGGTAAACAATCGATACAAGTATGATAACTTGCATATAATTTGATAGCCATTCGATTTACGATAATTGCCCAAAAGCCTTGCTGGTCGTAATTATCCTTAGTAAATACCTGAATAAAAACAAATCTAGTACTATTTAATCATAATCATATAAATTTGATTCTAAATGCAGGCCTGTAATTAAATAAATTGTTAAATTTTTGAGACTGTTATGTTTTGCATTGCTTATCGGTAGACATATCTCATTGGTAGTGTGTAGAAGACAATACTAGTACTGCTATCTATCAATCGCTGTATAAACTATGTGAAATATAAACTATACAAAATGTCAAACTATATGAAAAAAATAATAAACATATATTTTTAATAAATCATATATTTTCTACGGGCTATCTGACTATATTTCCTAAAATTAAACTAATACTATATACAGCAAAGACCAAGTTATCAACACGACATCGAGCGAAGAGAGATATAACTCAAGTGCTCAAACTACCAGTGGGTAGCTAAACTATATAAAATCAGATATATAACTTTAATTATCGGTTATCCCATATTATTCTTAAATTGAAATTTGGCATAAAATTACATACAAATAAAAAAAAATATCAGGCGAGAACTATATGGCCTAGTTTGACTACTAGGTCAAACTCTAGCCTATAATATCTTGGCTATCAAGAGCATAGATACAGATCAATATAATTATAGAAAGGCCTAATATTGTATCGCGGGTCCCGGAAACATTAACATCACACATATAATCATATTAAATTATAAACTTACATGAACAAAACTAGGAAGTGTCGTAAAGACGCACGGTACAAGTGGAACTTTTATAATACAGCGACACCAGGGAATTATTCATCACAGTGTTTACTCCCACTACTTTTCGTCACACAAAAATGTTATAAATTTCAAAGCCTTTGAAATTCTGATATAAAATTTTTGTGTTTAAAAAGTTTCACTTTAATAATGATATGTTTCTACCTAAGGAGTTTGTAAAAGGCTACTTGATTTGATATCGTTTTATCTGTATTCCAAATATGTCACAGACCGCTTCTAGCATGCGCCTCATAGGCGTAGTGTTACAAAGCGGGAACGCTGCAGCGATATCGGATATCCGTTTTATCACTATAGTGATTGACGCAGTGAGATGGAGTTCTGATACTGTGCTATCACGTGCTTTCATTGATTTGTTCCCGGAAGTGAACTAGCAACGCTTGTTTTGTGAATAAATCACTTATATAAATCCATTTTACTATCAAACAACAAGACAAAGTGTCAAACGTCATCCATATATGGTTGATATACCTCCAGTTTGCTCGAAGCGAATAGGTACCTTCTAGGCAAGCGTGCTTCTTCGGCCGCATCATCGCTTTCCATTAGGTGAGATTGTGGTCAAACGCTTGACTATCGTACAAAAAAAGTACTTATGTAGATATGCGTTTTACTTTTGAAATGTGATCATTGATTATGCATAATTATTTAGTACGTAGTGTAAGTAGGTTCACACAAAAACTGGACGCCGGTCCAGTATAAAAAAAAAATTTAAAAAAAATACGACTATTTTACACAATAGCGTAACACCATCGTTAAGATAAGATGAGTTCTACCATTTTTATCTGGAATTGACAAATATTTGATCACTATCTCACCTGATTACTGTAATTGATGATAGCTGTAATTTTGCGTATGTGGCAGTAGAGTCATTAGCTTTCCCGAGGGCTTCTTTCCGGGCCCCTGTGAATAAACGATATTGAATTTTCATTTTGATTAGCATTTTGACGCTTGCTTATTCACTTTTGACTTGAATGTATTTACCAATCTCTGGTAATGACAACCTTATCAGTGATGTTATTAACGTGGAAGCATAACGCTTTCTGGAAAATCGAGGTAAGTACCATATTCGGTGTTGCAGTGTAGTATGGCTAGTAATCTTATGATGGCACACTATTCAAAAAGAATCCAATAAATAACGGGAGATTCGCTAATCAGCGACGATGTGCTAGGTTCTGGAGCCTTGCATTAATCAGCTGTATATCATTATTAAGTCACTTGGCTCTTCGCTTAAAGGCATCAAGTGCCTATAAATTGTTATCTAGCGGAGCCATCCTAAAAATGAGAACAATACTCTATATATGAACGGACTCCATATACTTCCAGGCATTAAGTACTTTGTGGGCTATTTGTATTTATTCTCGTTTCGCTCTTAGCATTGCGGTAGTGGTCGTCATGTAGTATTCAGGGCTAATGTTGGTCGTCAATACATTTCTTTCTGATTTGCTAATGTCATGGTTTTGCTGTGCCCGTCAATTGGAGGTCTAAGAAAGTTGCTTGATTTATGTGAAGCATATGCTGAGCAGCATGGCCTGAAGTACAACGTTCAAAAAAGCGAGTTCATGATTTTTATAGGAAAAAACAGAGTACCTAGATACCACCGCTCAAATTGAATGGCGTTGCTTTGAACCGTGTTGCTCAGTTTAAGTATCTTGGTCATATTGTAAATGAGAATTTGTCAGATGACTTGGATATAGAAAGAGAGAGGCGCTCACTGTCGGTTCGTGGCAGCATGTTGGCTCATAGGTTCACCAAACAAAGTAACTTTGTTCAAATCTTTTTGTCAAAGCTTCTACACGAGTGGGCTATGGGTCAATTTTACTCAGAAAGCATATAGTACTCTAAGAGTACAGTATAATAATATCTTTAGGGTTTTTTGAGGCTTCCCCGTTTCTGTAGTGCATCTGGTATGTTTGTAGATGCACATACAGATGATTTCTATGCAATAATACGCAAAAAGACAGCAAAAAATTATTCATCACATGCGGGGAAGCAGTATCGGGATCCTTAAGATGATAGCTGAGAGGATGGACTCTTTTGCAGTGCAGCGGTTCATTGATTTTTTTTTTTTTTTTTTTTTTTTTTTTTTTTTATTTATTTAAAACACAAAACAGATCACAATCAAAATAATATAGGATAGGTTCACTTATTTTTAAAGCTGGATTGTGATCCAACAACATGTGCTTACAGCTATTCTAATTAAACATAAAATCATGCGTGTGTGCTCGGAGCTAATAATATTGCTAATGCAATTATACTTAAAAAAAGAAAACTTAAAAAAATTATAATATCATCTTAAATAAAACAGTTATTCAGACAGAAGAGGCGCGACGGCGCCGCTTTTGTCTGAGTTATTTGGTTTGGGGAAGAGGATATCTTTCACAGTTTTGATATAAATACTATATCTTGGACAAAATATGTCTAGCTCAGAATATATTACGAAAGTTTCGTTATACTGGCGGGCCATACGGACAAGGGGATTAAAGTAAGAAATGTTGTTTCTGTGACTATTAAGAACAAACAAGGATGTATTTTTGGATCTTCGTGCACTGTATTTAATATTAAAGGTTAAGTTTGATAGTAAATTGGGAGTATCTGTGATGGAGTGAATGATTTTATAAAGATAAACAAAATCAAAGTACTGACGACGCAACTCTAGCGATTGCACATTGAATTTAGAGAGCCTCATCTCATAGTTAAGGTTCGAGCGACCTATTTTCAGACGATAACAAAGCATTCTTAAACACTTCCTCTGTACTCTTTCGATATTATCAACATGAACTTTGTAATACGGAGACCAGATCGGGCTACCGTATTCCAAAACACTCCTCACTAGGGTATTGAAAAGATATAAAAGAGTGCGAGGTTTCTTAAAGCCTTTAGTTGATCTGAAGACGAAGCCGAGAAGTTGATTGGCTCGTGTGATAATATGCTGGTAATGAGAGCGGAAACTGAGCTGATCATCAAACAAGATACCAAGATCTCTAGCGATATTGGATCTATTTAGGACTTGTCCATCAATTGTGTAATCATTGACGACCTTGCTGCGCTTATTTGAGAAAGATATTGTGAAGCATTTACTAATGTTTAAGTACATGTTGTTGAGCTTGCACCATTCTGATAAAGCGTTAAGATCTTTTTGCAAATTCTGACAATCAGTGATACTAGATATGACATTGTAAATTTTTAAATCGTCAGCATAGAGGAGACATTTACAGGAAAGGCGCTCAACAAGATCGTTAATGAACACAACAAAAAAGAGGGGTCCTAAATGCGATCCTTGTGGCACCCCAGAAGTAGGTTCCACTGGGGATGAAATGAACCCTTTCAATGCAACTAACTGACTCCTGTTGTTTAGGTAGGAGCAGATCCAGCGGAACAAACTACCATTGATTCCATATGTTGCGAGTTTGTCACAAAGTTTTCTGTGACTCACTTTATCGAAGGCTTTTGAAAAGTCCGTGTAAATGGAATCAACCTGACCTCCCACAGCAAAGCTCTGACAGAGGAAATTCTTGTATTCCAAGAGGTTCGTGACAGTAGACCTATTTTTAACAAAACCGTGTTGCTTGTCAGAAATGATAGGTTTGAAGTGATTGTACAGATGGGTATAAACTAGAGATTCGAAAAGCTTTGCAAAGCAGGACAGAATGCTTATTGGCCTGTAATTCTCACAGCGTGACTTGTCACCATTTTTAAAAATAGGAATAACATGTGCTGTTTTCCAGAGCTTGGGAAAATTGCCACTTATGAGTGATTTGTTAAATATGATGCATAAAGGAACGGCTAGTTCTTTACTGAGAGATTTTATGAAAAAAGGGGGGAGTAAATCAGGCCCCGCACCTTTATTGGGATCCAGTCGCTTAATTTTTAGTATAATATCTTTTTCTGATATTGAGATATCTGATAATGAGGTAGTAATTGGGTTCTCAACCAGTTTAGAATTATTTGAGTGAATGGAAGACAATAACGGACTATTCTGGACTCTATCAAAAACTGAACCGAAGTAAGCGGAAAATAGATCACATATCCCTTTACCATCTGACGACGTGACATTACCAAACTTCATAACATGTGGTATAGAGGCTTGACCCTTTCTACCATTCACAAAACTCCAAAATAGTTTGACATTGTTGTCGATAGAGTCTTCGGTGGAGGAGAGGTATTTACCATAACATTCATCAGCCATTTTTTTAAATCTATCTCTGAGTAATGAAAAAGTGTCATAATCGCGAGGGTTTTTATGTTTTTTGTACAGTTTGTGAAATTTGTTTTTTTCTTCATTACATTTTATTAAGGACATACTAAACCAGATCGGATACGTTTGTGACTTTATGGTAACAAGAGGAGTGTGTCGATTTATAATGTCGAGAAGTATATCATAAAAAGTGTTAGTGCATGAGTCTATATCTGGGTTACATAATTCATTCTGCCAATCCATTGAGTTAATTTCATACTTTATTTTATCATAATCGCACTTTAAAAAATTGAGGCGCTTACGATTACTTTTCTTGAGGGTTCTTGGCGTATTATTTAACATTATTTCAATACAAAGAGCAGGATGATGTTTATCTAACAAACTAAGTGGAATTGTATCGGTAACGGCCACAGAGTCTATATTTGAAAGAACCAGATCCAATAAGCGTTCATTGTGATTTTTTATACTACTAAATTGCTTTAAGCTACACAGCGCAATGAGCTCTTCTAAAAGTGCCAGCTTTTTATTTTGCGTTGAGATTGATGGTAAATGAGGAGATACAGTTGAGCAGATGGAATATTCAGGGGTGTTAAAGTCGCCGAGTAACATAAAGTGTTCATGCGTGTTGTTTAATAAATGTTTTTGACAATTAATATAAAATGTATCCAACCTAACAATACTAATATAAGGGGGTAAATAACAGACACATAAATTAAGATTAGGAGTGTTTGGCATGTCTGATATTAAGGTGATCCAGATATCCTCTTCACCGCTTTCCCACGAAGCCTGGCGAATTATTTCAATTTTTTTGTGAACAGCTACGAGTACACCTCCACCTTCTTGTTTAGAAGAAGTGGTGTCCTCGCGATCGCGCCGAAAAACATTGTAGCGATTATCAAAAATTTCACCGTCGAATACACTTTTATTCAGGTTTGTTTCCGTCAGGCATATAATATCAAAGCTAGCATTTAAGACATTAAGGTAAAACTGTGATAATTTACTTCGTATTCTGTTAACATTCTGATAATAGATGTTAATCATATTGGAACGGTAAATTTTACTTAACATTAAAATTATATTTATTAGGAACAGAGAATTAGATGACTAATGTAATCCCTTAAGAGTATCTTGTGTTTTCACGTGTATGGCGGGACTTTGTTCGTTCTTACGCACATAAATTTGACCAAAACGTACCCACACAAACTTATAATTTTTGTCCTTACAAAACTTTCTCGCAGAACTATGTAACTCTTTGGTTTCAGGGGATAGATGTTCCGATAAGTATATTCTGCGAGTCTCTCCGCTGAAGCCTATGTGAGTTGACGCGAGCTTATCATCAGGGTGGGTTTTGTTGAATCTCGTTGCCGAAGACAAGATAAGATCTCGAAGTCTCTGAGACGATAGAGTCACAAGAATATTACGCGGCCTCTTCGAAGAGGGGTCCATCTTAGCGACGCGGCGGCATGCCCTAATGTCGCTGTCAGATATGACGACCTTCAGACATTCGCAGAGCTTTCCAAACAGGGCCATTAGGTTCTCGTTCTTACTCTCCGGGACCTCATGAATTTCGAGATTGAGATTACGTGAGATCTTCTCAATACTGACCAGTCTTGTTTCTAATTTAGCCACAGAGGTTTGACTTTTTAACAATTCAGATTCGAGATGCTTAATTTTTAAGCTCTGGTCAGTAATTTCTGACTTGACGTCCTTCTGCTCAGCTGAAATATAATCCGTCGTGGCGGAAAATTCACCTTTTATCTTCTGAATAGCGTGGTCTACTTCCACGGCCACCATCTTCTCAATGTCTTTCTTAAGAGCAGATCGTAAGCTAGTCATGATAGTGGAGTTTGGAGCCAGTTTCTGATCAAATAGCTTGCTTATACTTTCCATGGTAACTGGCT